>CAOKZL010000469.1:0-1200000 GCA_948472985.1 Iguana delicatissima | reverse complement strand
GAGGGAAGCACTAATGTTTTGCTTCTTGCAGTTCTTTAAAACTTTACAAAATGTTGTTGGTAACCTTGTGTTCATTTCTTTGTAATGTTGAGCTTTTGTGAATTTACTTGTTTAAAATGGCAACAAGAAACTGAGGGAAGTGCTACTGTTCTTATTGTATTAGGAAAAACCTCTGTTTTGAAAAATATTTAGTTCCCTGGGAAGGAAACAAGAATGAGTGGAGGCAGCTTTTATCATGAATTGCATTGTTCTAGTACTTGGAGTCTTGCTTATTATTATGGCTCAAGGAAATTTCTAAAGAAAAGAAATGTTTCAAAATTGCAATTTCTGAGGAAGCCAAGAGTGATTGTTACACATGTGGGGCATTTTACTGTGAGGTACCTTGCACTGTGGGATACCCACCATAGGAAAGGCATAGCTGATCAGAGCTTTGCCTGAATGTTCATACATAACAAAATATCTCACATCTCTATTTATCACATAGTATGATCCAAGTAGAGACTGCTATGGATTACATAGAAGTTCTTCTAGTTGCTATTTTAACATAATGTGGATCTAAGCATGTTATGGTGGATAAGCATACCAGTAACTATTAGTCTTAATGATTACATATTGGCCATTTCCACACGGGGGTAAAACCCCGCGCTGTGACAACTGGACACGGAGCTCGTCTACACCGCGGGGTGTGCTAGAGCAGTGAAAAAAGGGGAGGTTCTAGACCTCAAACCGCTCTCGCGCGGGGGTGGCGCTCCGTGTTTTATAAAGACCACTTTTCAAGTGGTCTTTTTAAAACTTGTACGTGCTTCTCCGTCGCAGTGCCCCATTTAGAACTCCAGGGACACGCTAGCGCGTCCCTGCAGAGATGCCCGGGGGCGGGCTTCCGGCTGGTGCGCTGCCCCGATTGGCGGAGCGCTACCGGAAGCAGCCGGCCGCCATTTTGGGCGCCGCCGGCCACTGCCGAGCGCCGCCGCCGTTTAGAGCAGTGAATTTGCACTACTCCCTGCAGGGACGGAGTGCCCCACTTCAAGGTAAGCTCCGTCTCCGCATGCACCGCCCCCGTTCTCCCCGTTTCACCACCCCCTGTGTGGAAAGGGCCATTATTTGGTGAGAACAGAATGCTAGATAGCTGATCCAGCATAGCTCCTCTTTTGTTCTCATTGTAGGAAGAAGTTTGTTGCATACTAATGGTATGAAACAATCCAAAACAATATGAAATTTCAGCTATTGAGTTCGTCAGTGTTGTACCGAGAGTAGGCATGATTACCAGATGTAGGGTAAAAGTGGTGCACACAACAACATGTAATGTGCTACTTTTTAATGCTACATGAATATGGGCATGACAGGAGCTAGATGGTTGCTGAAATGGATAATTCCTAGAGCAGTGGTTCTCAACCTGTGGTCCCCAGATGTTTGTGGACTTCAGCTCCCAGAAGCCCTGAGCATTGACCATAGTGGCTGGGGCTTCTGGGAGCTGAAGTCCACAAACATCTGGGGACCCACAGGTTGAGAACCACTGTCCTTGAGCATGATACAACACAGTGTAATAAAAAAATGTAGGGAAATCATTATTGACAGCATAGCAGAACAGGTGTGCCTTATATAGTACTGATGTAGCTGTTCCTATTATGTATATGTATTGGAGTAACTTTCATTGAGGGCTAGTTCTCACACCCTCATATACATGAATTCATTACTGCACAGCTAAGAATTCACATTCAATGTGTGAATTAACTTTACTGAAAAACATTGTATATGCCCTCATGTTCAAAGAGCTATCTCTGGTGGTAGCATCAAAACTCTCTCATTATCCTTTATCCTCTCTGTGGATTTCACCTCCTGATCCCATTGCCTGGAACATGATTGTTGGTTATATACACACACACACACACACACACACACACACTCTATGAATATAAACAGGAATCCTGGTTACAGAGTCAATCTTACATACAGTTTTTTGAAACCCATTCTCATGTTTTGCTCAGTGCATAGGCAGTGGACAAAAGAAGTCAGGGGTTGGAACCAAGATCACAGTCTGATGTAGGTCCGTGCGCTGACTCAAATAGAGAACAGACATAATGAAGCAGGAATGTGGATTTGTGCTCTGCTTAAATTACACATTGACATTGCAATATGGATAGAAGAAGTAGGCCACAACTTTTACTGGTTACAGCTGCTGAAAGTGTCGGTACACACATGGATCTGGACCCAGGAATCAGCTAATCTGCCTGCTGATTGATGAGCCTGACCATCCGGCCCACTGCCAGAACCTTTGGGGCAGATGCCTGTTCATGGTCCCCCTGCCACCAGAGAGTGCAGGAAAGGGACCTGCCCCTGACAAGGCATGCCCATATTTGCCACTTCCTGAGTCCTGTAAGTTAACCTGTATTCCTAATGATGCTTGAGCACCTGGGAATTGATGACCTGGATTCAGGATCCATGCCAGCTATCCCCCAAAAGTTGTGACAAGTTAACAACATGTATACATAGATGGCACATAACCTGTATTCAAAACATCAGACTGAACACATGACAAAATAAAGGGTGGGTGGGCTGGCTGATCCCCTCAGCACAAATGACAGGGCATGTGAGGGAGCTGGCTCCATATAACCGACATCCAAACCTGACAGAAGCCTACATCCGGGTGTCTCAGGTCCTCCCAGCCAGCCAATTAGTTTAAAACGGGTTCAAACTTACTGGCTGCTGTTTCTACTTTTCCCAGAGCTGCACAAACTGCACAGGGCCCTGGGAAGAATAATCCTGGCTGGCTGCCATAACTGGCAGCTGCTGGTACTGCACTGCCACCTCAGAGACACAACGATGCCATGTGGTAATTGTTTTTCTTCCCTTATTTTTAGAGGAGTTCAACTACTTTTTGGAGTTATAGTGCTAAAGTGGTATAGCCTTATATCACTTTTGTAGTATAATTGTACAAAAAAAAAGACACACACACACACACCAAATTAGAAATAGAAACAGGAATAATGTGTGAGACAGGGAGCATGGCTGCTTGAGGAGGAGCATATTCAGTGAGGTATTGAGTTCACAGAGGGGATGGAAACCACATGCATATCATATGTCAGCCATACCTCAAGAGAAAATAAAAATGGTTAAAAAGAAATGCGCAGCAAAAAAATAAGAACCAGACCTCTGGTATATTTAGGGATGACTGGATGTGAGAGGTAGAACAACTGTTACAAGGTGAGAATGCCCTAATAATTCTAAGAGAGAACAACAGGGTAGACTGAAGGAGTCCTAAGTCCACAAAGGGTGTGTTTAGTCAAATGCATACAATGTGTCAGTGAAAACAAAATTTAAAAATTCTTCTCAAGTATAAATTTTGCCTGGAAATCTAAGTATATAGTAGTTCATGTCTAACGGATGTGGTTCAGCATTTTTCAAGCAGAAAACCTGAGCTTTACTGTAGTCTTACACTGTTGCATTTACTGTGCAGTCTTGAAGCGACATCTTAAATTAATCATTATTTTAGTTTTTAATTTTTCTAAGTATTGAACTTCTCATTTATTGTGTCTATTCTTTCATAAGAAAAGATGGCAAACATTTAAATTTGTTTTAGGTAGAACAATATAAAATGAAATATATGATAATTAAACAAAGTCCCTATGTTTTGCTTCTCTTGAATCAAGGCCAAGCTATGTATCTTTTTCTTGAACATTTCCTTTTACTTTTAAAAAGACAGTTTCTTGGATTAAGAAAGAAAGAAAGAAAGAAAGAAAGAAAGAAAGAAAGAAAGAAAGAAAGAGGAAGGAAGGAGAGGAGGGGATTGGAAAATGACCGGAATGGATAAGAAGTGGCCAAGAAATAAAGATTTAACTAACCACTCCCCTTTCAATATTTCACTGAAACTTACAGGAGTTAATTCAATAGTCGGCTTTTTAAATTATTATTATCATGAAAGAAAATGTTGAAGAAAAATGGACATTGCCATGTGTAACTGATCTTTAGCTTTCAACAGGTCTTCCAAGAGCTGCCTAGGAGATCATAAATGCCTACTTCATAGGCCTTTCTATGTGGATGCCCTTCAGTGAGACTATGTTACTAGTATTGAATGACTGTGTTGCATTATTACTCTCTTGTTCAGTATTTCTCTTTGGTTTAATTGTTCAGACTTCAGTTGCACTGACTTCACATGCATTTCACTGGGACAAAACTATGCTCCTATCCTGGGCATAGATTAAAGCCCAAGGTTTTGCTTTTTCACTCTGTCTAGAAGATGATGTGACATAGACTTGTGTGCTGATTAAACCTGATTAAAACAGTTAATCTAACTGGTGAGACTGCTTATGCAAATTATGAACAAAGGATGACCTGGCATTTGCTGGGCCGTACAAGCATAAACTATAGTTGATTGAACCTCAGGTTGGTACTGCTCATCAAACCAACTCACATGTGAGCTTCCTCACTGGCTTTTTTGCAGACATCTTTCTTCAGCATTAGCATGCTTTTTCTGTATTGAGGATTATCTGTCTTTCTGACATGTCTGATTAGTTGTAGCAGAAAGGACTGCCCTTGACAACAGTCTCTTCCCAGCTCAAAGGTCATTTCTAGACCTCAATTGACATTAGGACACTAGAACAGTGATTCCCAACCTGGGGTACATGTACCCCTGGGGTAAGAATAAGGACATTTAGGGATACACACACACACACACACACACAAAGAATAACAGCAGAAAAAGTATAAAGTATAAGCCATTCTCAAGAGGACATCACAACTCAATGAGGTTCTTGATTGCCCGTGGTATTGGTGTTCCTGCACTGGAACCTTAACAAACAGTGAGCAGGAATCACTGAGATAAAAAGAAGAGTGACATACAAGCTGAACTTCCAACTGCCATTGACCCACAAATATTTTTTTAAAAAGAGTCTTCTTCACACACATATGCACACACAGCCTTCTGTTGGAGTTACTGCAACCCTAGCCCTGTCCACATTGCGTGGTTTCTCAAGCCTTGTGTGCATGTTTTTCTTTCCCTCTTCCTTGTGTCCCTCTCTGTAAGGAGAGAGCACACCTGGTGGAAACATCCAGTTCCTTCCTAAATCTGTTAGAGGGAGGGACACACAGCACCAGTTGCTGCTCCCTGTGCCTTCAGCCAGGAGCAATCCAGATCTTGAGACCACGGAGAACATGCAGGTGGGTAACAGGGCATGATGGGTTGGATACGCCTGGGCAGGGTCTGGACACCCTGCCTGTCCTTCCATGGGTCTGGGGATGTCTCCTCAGAGCACACAGAAGCTTTCTGATGTTGCTTACCCCTCCTCAAAGAAAAGGCATGTTTTTGGAGGGAAGGGTACAGTTTATGAAGTAGGCTGCTACAGGGTACAAAAGTGAAGAAAAGGTTGGGAAGCACTGCACTAGATGATACTGTTCAAGATCAAACCATAATCATGCAAGAGTCATCATGGGATGTGAGGTGAGATTGGTTCACAGGCTTAGAACCTAAAATCAACTTTGAACTCAGAATACCATTAAAGGATCCATAAAGGAAATGTGCCCAAAGTTTTCGAGCTTGGGATCTGAGCACAGAAACAAAAGACACATCAAACAGTATGTGCATATATTGAAAAACGTAATATAAATATGTATAATATATAAATAAATACACAAACAAAATATAATTATTTATATTAAAATATAAATATAAATAAATATAAAATATAAACAAACAAATACACACCCACCCACCCACACACACACACACACACACCAGTAGAGATCTCACTAGGAATAGTCAGTCACTTGATTTGTAATGCTGCCATTTGGGTCCTAAGCTTTTCATTTTCTAAAACAGAAATGGTTAGTATGAAGTGAAATGGGGATACAACATTTGATATTCATGAACCTAACAGAGTGTTCACCTCTGCCTTTTGTTGTTGTAGTTGTTAAAGGTAACTGAAATGTATTTAGTGTTATCAAACTTCTTTAAGAATAAGTCCATACGTTAAATAAAAAAAAATGTTTGAATCTCACCATGTTGTTTTGTTTAACATTTCATTAGAATATTATAGGACTTGCCATTAATTTATTCATTTGGCAAAGTCTTTTCCTTTGGCAAAGAAATATATTGGCAAGAAATCAGATAAATGTGACTCTTACTGGAAATCATGAAGAAATGGTTAGGCCACACAGCAGCTTCAATAGCAACGTTTAAAAATTATGAAATTCTAGAGTTCTTAGTTCAATCAGATCTTGGCCCATTCTAGATTTATGGTTACCACTGATTTCCCACAAATTACTTTTATGATTGTAACGACTGTTAGGGAGATGATGTACTCTTTGTCTACTTGCAACCTAATCAACCTAATAATATGATGAGAATTCATAATTGAGATCAAATCATGTATGAATAGAAGATAAAAACTGATATCTGTTAAGACTTTCTTCAGAAGGGGATTGCTTTAGAACTGTAGTCCTAAATCACCCAGGACTGAAAGCTGCATATGGCAGTGTCATCCATTGATAAAGTAGATTTTAGCTTATGAAAGTTCAAGCTAGTAGTTATTTTAAGTGCCATAGGACTCTGTCTTTTCTGTCTGAACAAAGCACCACTCTGAAACTGGTATGGCAAAATCACCTCACGACAACAATTTGTTATAATGTAAGTTTTGATCAGGATTCAGGAAACTCATTCAGGAAAATGGAATAATTAAATTATCAGTAAGAATGATTGCTAATTTTTATAATTTGTCAGTTTGGAATGTCTTATGAACTGAGCACAAGCAGCAGTACACAAAATTTGTTTTCCATTACAGCAACTGTAATATGTCACATTATTGTTTTGTGACTTGTAGGAGTAGGTTTTCCTTTTATTTCTCTGCATCTCTGACAAAACTAAGTTATTTGCTATTTTAGTCTTTTATGTATTCTTTAGCAACCAAAGAAGACATTTATCTTAAAAAGATGACAAGGAACATACATGGTAATTTGCAGAATGACTAGCACAGCAAGAAAATGTGCAGACCGTGGCCATTTCCGCACGGGCTTAAAGAAATGGTGCAGAGCGTCCTCCAGAGAGGACGTCTACACCTGGGAGCGGACTGGGTCGGATCTACTTTGTGTAGTTCCGCAACTCAGCCCGCTCCCGAACAACCCAAAGTGGTCATTCAGCGTGCTTTCGAAAGACCACTTAAAACAGGTCTTTCAAAAGCACAGAGTGTGCCACTCCGTGGCCGCACTCCAATGCAGATTTGCAGGCTTGCACCAGTGCAAGCCTGCAGATCTGCCGGGGGGCTTTAGGCTGGCGAGCTTCACCAGTTGGTGGAGAGCCTCCACCAACTGGAAGCCACCATTTTCATCCCCGGAGCAGTACGGAGCGCAGCAACGCACTGCTCTGGACCAGCCTGGACCCGCAGGTGGAGCACAAAGGTCCGGTGAGTACTGGCACGGAGCGATTCCCTCGCCCTGTGCGGAAAGGGCCTTTATTTCCCAGTATGCCTAACATCAGCAAGCTGCATATTGGGAAGTACAGACTACATAGGTGTGTAATGCTTATTCTCTGACCAATTTACCTATCTTTTTGTGGTGCTCACTATGTTCTCTGAATTACGGTCTTTAAAGCTGCAGTTGGAGGAAAAATTACTGACAATAAAGCAGGTACATATAGTAGGAATGTTAGTCCTTGACAAACTGCAGTTGGTATGTTGATAGGCTCCTATACATTTAATAGTTGTATAGGACAGAGGTAGGTAGACTTCAGTTTTATGGGATTTCAGTTAGAAGCCTGAGATAAACCTAATTGTATCAGAGGCGAAAGAATTGATTTAAAAAGTACTGGGGGTCAGGGCAGATGTGAATTGATGACCAGGATGCAGAGTTAATTATCTACAGCATACTAGGAGCAATTCATGCTCAGCCTAGGAACTTATTTTTAGTACCAGTCATGAGCTTTCACACACAATTTCTGCCTTCTCTAGTTGTAACTTCAGTAACTTACTTTAGGGAAGAAAAACGTTTTTGTTGTTATTAGCATTAGCAAGCCTTGCCAGTTTTCTTCAAATCAGAAAAAGATCTGAGGTTAGATTCTGATTCAGATTCTTCCTATCCCTCATGTAGGTGAGGGAATGAGGAGCTTAGTATTATATAAGGGTAACAGGCAGTCTTTGTTGTCCTGGGATGATGGAGTAGTGGACTGGTAGAGTGTATGAGTACGCCACATCTCTAAAGACCCAAGGTAGAAATTGCTCAGTACATTTTAGTATACTCAGTATTTAGTGTACTCAGTATTTAGTATATTCAGACGCAATTGTCCATTGTTAAGTGTTAAAAGACATTGTTGGGAAAGAAGATATGTAAATGTAGGATTACATTAAATTTAGTCACCTGGCAGCACTAGGAATGATGGTAAGTCATTCTTCTAATAGGTCTGTTGGAAAATTACTTGGCTGAGAAAAGATAATTTGATTCTTAAACTGCAAGAAGAATTTAATCATTTGACTGATTTATTCCCTGGTAGTATTTGGCATCTGCAATGCTCTTGACACTTCTTAGAAAATCCATACATCTGTCCCTGCTTCTGCATTTATAATCACAGTGATGTATGTACAACTGTAAAGAAGATCAGAGCTGAAGTCTTGGAAAATGAATTGCAGTCAATCATACTTGCTACACTACATGAATGTGGGTAACTGACACTTCATTTGATACCCACACTGAAACCAACATTAAGTTGATGGAAGGCCCACATGTTATTGTATTTCATAAATAAAGCTCTTTTCTGATTCCATTTGATGAAGTCGTTTAAACTGAAAGGCCATCTAAATTTCTTAGCCTGCAGTCTAAATAACACTTACTAGGGAGTAAGTTCCATTGAACACCAAATGTACTTTTAAGTGAGCATACGTAGCAATGCTTTGCAAATTACAGATAGTCGTAAGATTGGTATCTACATAATCTTGTTGATCTCTTATATGCTGTTAGGAAGTTAGCTGTGGGTGTAAAGCTTCCCATCATATCTGACGGTCTGTATCCCATTATGCCATTATGCTGCCTCTTGTACTAGTGGTTCCACATTTTCAGAGTTAGGAGAGTATGATTGATACTGCCATTACTGGACACACACTTGTGCAAAGCAGTTGCACAAGTGGTTGTGCAAGAACTTGTTCAACTAATTGTGTGCAGCTGTAATCCAGGGCAATTGTGCTTTCTAACGTTAAATTGGATTTTGGCTAGTGACCTAAAATGATAGTTGGAAGAGGATTTGCAGGGCTTGGCACTGTCCATGGCAATTTGTGGTGAAAGTATGGTGGTGTATCGTTGCAGCTACAGCATGATCAAGGATGATTAAGTTAGAATTCAAAGTAGACTGAATGAAAGCAGCACTTTAACCCATATGCTGCTCCCAATTTCTTAATATTGGTTATTAAATAAGCAGACTAACTTCTGCTATGACATGTCATCAGTGCTGTCTTCTCTCAGCAATTCCATGTGAAGTTATTGCGTGTTATCATGAGAACTTTAAATGCTTATAAAATCTAACTTAGATCCTGTGAAACTGTCACAAAGATTCTTTTGGAATCCATGAATTTTCTGCTCTTGTAATCCTAAAGGATTCTGTTAAGCAATTTTTATACAATTATTTAATCAGCCCAACTGTTGCTTTTGCAGCCCCACAGTATTAGTGTCCTGTTGTCCTGCATTACTGTACTGTATATGCTTTCTGTCCGTATGTTTGGGAAATAACAACAGAAATGACATCTAATTGCTTACATGCATTTTGTCTCTAGTAAATAACATCAAGAGTTGTTCAAGTATTCCTACCTGTTAGTTTTATTTCACTTTGAATGTGGTAAGATGGATAGTGAGTGCTGCATAGTTAATAAGATCTAGGGAGATTTCCATAAGAAAGCAAGTAATGAAAGAATAGAGGACATATGGAAGTACTTGGCAAATCACATCCATCTGGAAAAATCAGAATAGTTCTTTTACAAACTAATCAGAGATGGTAGAGAAACTTCTCCTATGTATTATAATTTGTGTGTGTAATCTTAAATTTCATCTTAACGTCTGTCATAGCATCCTACATTGAAAAGCAGATAATGATAACACCGTTTGTTTCATTTGTTACGTACTTCTTAAAACAAACAAAACTCTCACAGCCTCAAAATCAGTTCTGGGGGAAACTATGGTAGTCTCAGATTTTTTTCCTTTTTTTCTAAGGTTGCATTTTGAGGAGTTAATATTATCCAGGAAAGAAAAGGTCTGTTTAATCTTTTCCCCTTCAGTTGTTTTAGTAAGCTGTTGTCATTCCCACAGTTGTGGCACAATCACTAAAAAGTTATGTCATATCTCAGGTAACAGTGGTAAGTTCTCAGAGAAAAGCCTCAGGTCTCAGTGACAGGATAGACATGATGTTCCTTCACTTGCTTGCCATTTTTGATTCATTATGCTTTGTTAGAGCAAGCTGTAATTCCTTATAGTAGAGGTAACCAAGATTGATATGTAATTAATTAAGGTATATTTATTTGTATCTCTTCAGCAATAGTAAAGGAATGGAATATTCATGATTGTTGTTTCCCTCCTCTAGTGCAAGAACATATTCATTATATTATATAGCCATTGTATATTAAGTACAGAATTCTTTTGGTGTTATCTGATATATCCTTGACTCAGTTTTGGACCCACGGTTGGCCATACATAGAGTAAATGAAGTATCGTTGATTTCAGTGGACCTACTGTAAATATGACCAAGTCTGGACCCAACAAATAGGCTTAGATCCTATATCATGGAGATGTAGTGTAAAAGCTCTGTATGCAGAACTGTGCTATGTCTCTCCTCTTAACCCCCAACCCACATTTTAGTTGCAGAACCCCCTTGCCGTGGCCATTTAGTGACCCATAGAGAACAGGAGGGATCATAGGGACACAGCTGGATGCTTTTCTGATGCCCCCAGTTCTTCACCAGTCCTTAACTGGGAAGGGATAGGGGGCTCTTCCAGTTAAAATACTTGGTTTGAGGGGGATTTTGGTCATTGAATAAGGTTGGTAGAAAATTCTGACCTCCCCAATGTCCAAAATTTTTTTCCTTACCATGGCATAAGTTGGGCTTACACCACTGTAAGTCACTAAGTCACTAACAGGATAGTAGGATGCCACTGTCTTTGTTTCCTCTCTGGCTCTCCACAGACAGCACATGTGTTGTGGCCTAATTCACGAGTGCAAGCAGCAGCATGGTGGCTGCCTGAAATGCTGTTTGTGCTGAGGCAGCACTCTTGGTGTGAAGTTTGCATAAAGCAGGTTCTGACAATAACTGACACCTTTTACTGAACTACCAAGTATCCAACTGCCTCCAGAAAGCTGTTGCCTGCTTATATCTACTGGGCATATTTCTGTCCTTCCAACTTGCCATACCATTAGTGTTGCTTTGCATCAGAACTATCCCTATTGAACTCCGGTTCTACGCAGCCTGAGCCAGGCTGCTTAATGGTAAAGTATGGTGGGAGTAATCATTTATCAACATCTGTCCTTACATAGTGTTGTGGAGTCAAGCATGTCTTAGGTACACCTAGAATAGATTGTATGATGGATATTAGCATATGATTTTGGGGATGGGAGAAAGGAAGAAAAATGACTATTACTTGCTGATATGGCTGTTTTTGGAATGAGAAGTTACTCATGGCTTATTCTCTGCTGCTGTGTTTCAGAGCTCCAAAGTTATTTTACAGCGCTGCCCTAGAGTTGTCATAGTGGTAAAGGGTTAGCATCTTCTGGTCTGAAGCCAAACTAACTACTCAGCATTGGACTTTTCTTTTTCTAAGTGCTTGCCAAGAGGCCACAGAAGCTGTAAATTATGGGTGGAAAATATTTTTAAAGGACAGTATTTGCAGACTAAATTTACCAAGTGCAGCTGGTTTGCTATATTTTCCAAATCAGATTTTAAAATATGATCCAGCTGTTTGCATTTTGCAATTAACTGACATACCAACATTATGTCAAAAGGCCCTCAACTGACTTCTTGACTTACTATACACTTGGGATACTGGGCATTAGTCTGGAGTCAGAGGTAAGTTGCACTTCGCAGTTTTGCAAGAATATGAATGCATAGGTGCCTTATTTTAATAGTGTTTCCTTTTGGTTTAGTTTATTAATCCCAGAAAAAACAGATTAAGAAATCTGGCACTGAAATATTCACAATATAATTTGATTGGATTTTTTTATGCTGAGCATCTTCAAAAGACAACATACTTTTAGTCTCTGGTGGTGCATCAAACAACCAGAATAATGGGTCTTAAAAGATCTGAATGGCAGTTCGGTCCAACCAGCACACAGATCTTTTAGCCCTGCCTGCCTATTCTTAGAAGAGCTTGTATGTATTGTCTTCATGCATCTTTCAACCCCCTTACCCATGCACCTTGGCCAGTTTTTGCTCAGCCTCCCAGCTAGATCTTGTACTTTGTTGAGACAAAGGTCGGCACAGGTTGGCTGCTGCTGCAGCAGTTTTGCATCGCACTTTTTTGCTCTTGGCTCACAGCTGTGTGGCCAGGATCGATCAGCTGGGCTGGATCTGAACTCATCAGCCTCTCCAGGGAAGGAAAAAGGGAGAAGGTGGAAGGGGACGGCAGACTGTTGGCCGGTTGAAGTAAATCTCAGAGAATTAAACTAGATCTCTAAGTGAAATGTTCCTAAGAGGGGAACCTTAAAAGCATCCTTGAGCATTGCTTGTGTCAGAATAGTTAAACAGCCAGTGGGAAAAGAGTGGATCTGGTAATGGACTGTTAAAATGTGTTTTTTTCCCACTCAGTGAACATGCATACCTATGTACAAACGTAGCTACATAGAAATGTGTTTAAAATGTGTGTTTTTTTAGAAAACACCAATCAGTGATGGTGGGGCGAGGTGAGCAATGGAAATGGGCGTGGCTGTCTGCACTCCCCCCATTTGCGGTTGCTGTTGCAGCAACTGCTGTTCTCCGCGTTAGTACAATGTAAATGGGACGAGTGCAAACAGCACAGTTCCTGAATTGGAGTATAAAAACACCGCTCTTGACAAGTGGTGAACCGCTCCTCTCCTCTTGTGTGGAAATGGCCCATGAGGATCCAAATAGGGCATAATACAGGAAAGAAGCAGATTAGCAAAATACATACAATACACTTCTGCCATTGGTTGTTCACTATCACGTGGGGGAGGACTGATATTTATGCAGGTTTTCCAGAACTATTCAAGTGAAAAGTGTAATCAAATCAGAATTGCAACAAAATATATGCTTTAGTTACATTTCAACTTTATTTTGCTTTAGTTAGCACCAGCATTATAATAAATCAGCTTAACTGAAAAACCTAATTCAAGATAAACAGCTTACTCTGCAGTAGATATGATTTGCCTTTTTCATAATAATTGGTATTTATCTTAGTTTGTTGAGTGATTTTTCTTACAACAACAGCAGCAGCAACAGCAGCATCTAACAGCAAGCATATTTAGTCATGCATATAAAGAGCAATTGTAACAAATCTGAGGAACATGAGAAAGGGCTTTTCCCCAAATCATGTTGTGATTTCCAAAGGTGAACTTTATTTTGGCTTTGAAATTATTTTTTCCCCTGAATGTTCACCAAAGTCTAATGTAAAAGAGAAACATATAAATCAGTCAGTATATGTTCTAACCTAACTTTATTTTCAACCTTAATTCTCTAAAAGTGGCTTTATACATGACTTATAACTTGTTCTTTCTTCTGCAAGACGATATCTGGAAGGTACAAAGGAGGGCTTTCATTTAAATGGAAAGCAAGCTTAGCCAATCAGCCCTGAAGCATGATAGCTGTTTACCTTACAGGCTCAGGAAATGAGCAATGAAGGAAGCATCTTTATTTTAATTTGTTTAATTCCATCAGATCTTTGTAATGAGCTCAATTTAGCTAGCCCTCGTGAGCTCAGAATCAATATGTTCAAGCATAGTATCTAGAGAGGAGTAACCACTTTTGTCGTTTGTTCTTGTGTGCCTTCAAGTTGTTTCCAATTTATGGTGATCCTAAGGTGAACCTATCATGGAGTTTCCTTGGGCTGAGAGTGTGTGAGATGCCCAAGATCACCCAGTGGGTTTCCATGATTGAGTAGGGAATCAAACTTTGGTCTCCATTATTGTAGTCCAATGCTCAAATCTCTATACCACGTTGGCCCTGTAACCATTCATACCTACCTGCATCCACTTATGACATCTGGTTTGAAGACTGGAGCCCAGTTCGGGAGTACACATTCCTTCCCTTCCTTTTTCTCTCTCCACCATAAATTACAGTCTTAGCCATGTAGCTCTGGCAACAAGGGGTTAATGAACATTTGGCTTAAAACAGTTGAAAAGGTTACCCTCAGCTGATATGTTTGTTCAGTGGAAGTTTGTTGGCAGATGATTTAAGTAAAGCAACAGAGCCACTGTCAAATAACTATTTCATAGAACACATGACATGATGGAATAGGTTCTAGAAAATGAACATAGCTGCACACCAGAGAAAACTGATTAGTTTTAGTTTTAAATGGGAGTTGTCTTGCTTGGCATGCAAAAATATTATTAAACACATTGACGGGTGTGGGTTTTTGTGCTGGGCTTTTGGGGGGGTTGGTAAAAGATGCAGCTTTTAAATGGCTAAATATTGCCACTTTAATGTGGGGGAATCTGTTCATGGGGAAAATATGTGTGCTTACATTTAGATGCACAATCTCTTTTTAAGGTGTCTGTAGAACTGTGATACACTGTGAACTGAGCAAGACATATGAAGTATCTAAAATCAGGCCTTTGGTAGAGAATGCAGCTTAGATCAACGAGAAACGCAGGTATCTCATCCTTTCTATTTATAGCTAGCGTATGGGATTCTCCCATCATTCAATTGTTTTGATTTAGACTGCAGTCCTAAATAAATTCATTGGATAGTTAGACATAGTGAATACTTTTATTTATTAGTAAACGTATATAGGTTTGTACTAAACTTCTTAAAACAATTTGCCTTTTTCGGAATAAGTTATCTTGTTTGTAGGAATCACTTTAAAAACTGCAGTTCTTTAAATCTCTACAGAAATTTTGATCTTCCATCTGTGGAATGTGTGTTTGCCAGTGTGTTTAAAATGCCTCACAGTATCTAACAGTCGTACCATAGTAACACGTGATAGGATCAGAACAAAGGAGAGTCTAATTCCCACACAGAGCTTGGACAAGTTCCAATTTTGAGCTGCAGCTCTGAACAGCCATGTTGCTAGAGAAAGCTGGGAGTGGTAGTCCAAAATTAAACTTGTCCAGACATTGATCTCACAATATATTGGACTTCCACTATACAGTACTGGCAAAGTGTAGCCCCAGGGCCATTTTTACGGTCCCCAGCCCCTGGAAGTCATTTTTTAAAATTTATTTTGCTCTTAAATGCCCCTAAAAGCCCTTCCAGGGGTATGGAGAACATTTCCAACAGATTTGAGGGGGGGCCCTGGATCCCTCAGAGGTTGAACAGATTTTACAAAATGTTTGTAATATTTTTCAGTTTTTTTTGCTTCAAAATGCTTTCTAGAAGGTATGGGTGCATTTCCACCATGGTCCATCTCCCCACTATGCAACTTGGAGCCTCCACTGAGTTTCCTCCCTTCTTTACTCTATCACTTCCTTCCAGCTCCCCCCGGCACTTGGCTCATCTCATTGCTACTGCCAGCCAGCTTGTCTGCTTGCCTGCCTGCCCTCTGTAAAGCAGCACAAAGTGGCTAAAGTGGCACAGAATGACTTTAGACAGAGGGTAGGTGGAGAGCCATCAGGCAGCAGCAGTGCAGCTCCTGCCAGAGCAACAGAACAAGGAGCGTGGCGAAAGGGGGATGAGGTGGGCTGAGATGCAGGGGAAGAGAGGGGAGGAAGTGAGTGGGGTGGCAGAAGCAAGTTGATGCAAGGGAAGAAAGTAGCAGTGATGAGGAGAGGTGGCTCTTTTCCTCCCATCTCAGTCAACAGGCTTACCCAGGTCACCCTGTTAGGTGACTTTAGGCACACCGTGAACCTCAGTCAGCTATTTCATATTGTAATTTGAGGACAATATTAACATCTCCTACAGCACAACTTTTTTAAAAAATGCATTAATGTATGAACAGTTTTAAAAGTATATTAAAATGTCTCATTGTGGTGACGTAACTATAGGCCTAAACACCCTAAAGTCACCCGATCTCATCTGTTCTCAGAAGCTAAGCAGGATCAGTTGGATGGGAGACTGCTAAGGAATAGCAGGAGGGAGCTGGCAAAAGCACTTCTGAGTGTTCCTTGCCTAGGAAAACCCTATGAAATTCATGGGGTCACCATAAATTGACAGGTGACTTGAAGGAACATACACACATAGAGAGAGTGAGGAAACTCACCCGGATAGGCTGCAGTATCTCATAATCTGCCTTTTGATACAGATGGACACTCACTGCTATATTCCTATCTTTATGTTGTTTAGTGGTGTCATCTTTACTTGTCACTTTGGTGTATTTTAATCAGAGAACTGCCAAAGAAACCCCTCAAGTCCAGTTAAGTCATTGGATATAATGCAAATTTTTTCATGGCTCTTTTTAGAATATCATACACTAGTATATTTACCTGGCGTTGCCCGAGATTTTATTTTCTTAAAGGTAATACTTGTTAGAAATACCTTAGGAATTACCTTACCTTATCTTAGGAATTAGATGCAGTTGAAATACACAGATTTGAGATCTTGTGTCTCTAATTCCCCAGACTGTCTTGTCCATCCAGCGCCTTTAACTTTTCCTCATATTCCCCAATCCAATCTGTATTCAGTGTTGTTAACATACAGAGTTTGGTTTCCTGAGGGAATACACCGCCCTCCTCCTTCTTGCTGATAGGCCTCGTCTCCATAGCAACCGGCCTGAGCTCTCTGGCTGAGAATTCTAAAGGCCCCTCCCTGAAATGCCAGCGCTAGGATTCCATAGCATCTTCACAGCCAGCCAATCATATGAGGTCTTTTCACCTCACACAGCCAATCATATGAGGTCTTCACCTGCCTGACACAGACAAACAGACAAATTCCCTCACAAACAAACTTTGACTTCTATATAGTAGATAAAGGAACCATACTTTGCAATTTGCAGTGGAGGAAGCTTCAAAATTCAGAATGAGGAAAGCCTTCTCACAAGCGGAGTTGTATTTGTATGGGACTCTGCTTTCTCCTCCTGCTGTATAACATATAGTCCCTGCCTTTGCCTTCCATGCTGCAGTGCTACCTTGTTGCAAATTAGTGTGAAAATGTGATACATTGTATAGCTAAATAGGCTATATGACTACAACTGAAAAGTGGCATTTTGCTTAAAGAAAAAATGCATATGTCAAAACAAGTGCCAATCTAGTGTGGTAGACATGATTTCATCTGTGATCTTTGCTATGGCAGAACTTTTCCATAGTTTGCTTCCACTTCTCAATATAAATCTTTTCTATACCCGTTGCACTTTAGGTACTTTTGTAACTGCATTCCCTACTGCCAGCTAATGTATCACAGACACAGAACTAAGCCAGTGCAATTGTGCAACATCTATTGTGTGATAAAGTCCATAGAGTCAACTTGAATGCTTATAATATAATTCTAATTCATTGTAAATTGCTAATAATACTAACAGTTAACAAGAGAAAACAACTGTTAAAAAGACACACAGAGAGATCATTACATCAAGTGAATTTTTGAAAAGTGTAAGTGTAGGATGTGACAATTCATGATCGGTGGAAATTGCAGGTCTGGAGATCATAGATCTGGACAGTCCACTGCAAGTGTAAATTACACGTTTAAATGCACTGTGTTTTGCTAAACTCTGAAGGGTGAAGCAGAGAAGAAATTAAAAGATGCAACCTTGCAAACATTTCTGTTAATCTCAGAAATAATACTTGCTGAATTCTGCCCAGGATTGCAAGAGGGAAAAAATTGTTAAAAAGAGAGAGAGAACATTATCCCAAAACTTTTGAAAAGAAATGTTGATTTCACCAGGTTGAAATGTAATGGCAGAATGTCAAGACAATTGTATTTCTTCTCCTTTAACTCAGTGTATGATTACACTTTTGACTGAAGCTTTAATGTTACTAAAGAGTAATGTACTGTCTTAGTATAGAGAGTTCCCCCACCCTCGTGACTAAAAAGCTTCTAACAACAGTAACTAGATCTGGTTCTTGTGGTCTGCAAGCTTTTAGTTTGTTCTCTAACTACCACTTCCCCCACCAGGCCAACAGCATGGAAGATTCCACATACTGACTTGTTTCTAACTTGCTTCCTTTCCTCAAACACAAAAGTGTGAAAGAAAGTGGGTGTCAAGACTCACTGTCAGTGCAAATGTTATGGTGCAAATGCTTTAAGGGCAAATGACTGAAATCTTCTTTTGCTTTTGTTCTTGAGTTGTATTGACCCCCAAATTATTGAGTAATGAAAAATTGGCTGAATACAAAGGATTCAGCAAAATGTTATCTTTGTAGTTTATTTCAGGGTGAAATGACTAATACGTTGCATGTAAGAAGGATGAGGCCAGACTGCTCACCACAAACATCTGTTTATAATTTAAATACTGCAAGATATATATTTTTTTCAAATCACTGTATGGTCATTCTGACTCAGCTGTGTATAGCCAGAGTCTGCTGTTCAAAGAACTGATCTTGTGCTATTATTCTACATGTATGTCTTGTGGTCATAAAGGCCATCCACAGAGGAAATACAATCAAAAATCTACATTTCTTTAGTTTTATGACTGCAACTGTTTAGCATGAACATACTGACTCACTTCAAAGTTCTGACAGAAGCGGTTTCATTTTGTCAGAAACACCATATGAATTGTGTAGCTATACCTTTTAAATATGCTTCATTCCCACCCCCACCCCCACCCCTTTATTCTTAACTATCACCTTCCTCAGAAACTATCCTCTGTCAGATATGATCTCCGCTTTTTTTCAATTCATCTTATGTAACAACTGCTGGCCATGTTTCAGCTAAATTTATGAAAACCAGGGAATTAAATCAAGTCTCAGCTCAAGGGTCCAAGTTTATCAAAAATGAGCAAAATGTGCAAACACAGGCTTCAGCATGGTGTGGCTGTGGGAATCCACTTTTCCCATGACTGGAGTGAATATTTGTACTTCCACTTTCAGTAACAAAATTGTGCATTCACTGTTGCCAGTGAATGGCTTGCACAGGCAGCCAGTTGGAGAATGTGGGCTGGATTCCTATTGGTGCATTGCATTTGTGAAACATTTTAGTATGCACTGTTTGTAGCCATGAAGAAAATAAAGCAGATTAATCACTGTTGCTGCCAGGAAAAGAAGGCTTTCAGCTCCAAGTAGTCCATTTAAGTTTGTGGGTCCTTGGAGCTAAATGTGCTCTGGAAACCCTAGCTTGGGGAAATCACCTGTGCCACAGGACAGGTGAATTTCTAAGCCTGTCTACCCAGAGTGCTCAGTGGCAGAGCTTGGGGTATGTGGAGGGCGGGCAAGAGGGGGGTGAGGCTATGGTGTGAGGGGCATGAGCACTGTGCAGGGGGCATGGCTGTGTTGCGTGGGGGCATGGCCAGGGCATGGGGGGCGTGGCTATGGGCTGGGACGCCCCAGAAACATAGCTGCGCGGGGTGAATCGCTCCCCCCCCACGTTCCTATGCTACTGAGAGTGCTTTTAGCTCCAAAGGCCTATCTTTAAACAAAACTTTTTTTTTCTTTTTTTTACTTTTTACTTGTTTTACTTCCTTTCTGGTTGCTGAGTGTGCGGATTTTTCTTCCTTTCCCTGCTGCATCTCTGTTGCCTATATCAGTTTATGAACCCAGTAGAATCTTGGCCATTATTAAATCTGCAGGGGAGAAAAGGCTGAACTTGATACATAATTAACTACATATAAATAATAAACTTGCAAAAAATAAGCAACAGGAGCTCAACAACTGCTTTATATAGTTCAGACAGATTTCTGTGCTTTTGAAAGTAGAAGCAAGGGCATGATATAAATTAAATCAGTTGCTGGAGAAAATAACCATTGCAAAAACTCACACTGTACTTTTGCCAGTAAGCTTACCAAGCACATGAAAAGGAGAAACTATAGAATTAAAGGGGCAGATTTTGCACATTCCAACATACATAGAAGCTTTTATGTAGCAAATTGAACTGGCTAAGCAATGAGAAAGTACCAAACTATTTTGTCACAAGCTCAAATGAGTTCAGTCACATCCCTGATGTGTAAAATGAAAGACTGAGCTGACTTTTAAAAATGTGTAACTGTGCAGATTTTAAGAAATAAACTGGTCTCTGCTAAATAAAAATCTTCAGGTCCTTAACTTTGAGTTTGCTGGGAAGCAGACTGCATTGTAATACTATTCACTACTTATTGCTACTTTTATTCAATGCCAGAAACAGGAATGTTTAAGTGATTTCTAGGCAAATGCACAACAATTTCAGCAATATAAAATTGGTCATATTCCTAGTTTTGCATTGAAGAGTAATAAAGCATGAGATACTGAGTGGAATCGCATGTCAGTAAAATTGTTCTACCTGAACAATATCGCATGATTTTCGCATCTACTAGACTGAATGCACTTCCAAGATCTCATTAACTCACTCCCTGGGGACAAACCTTTCTGGACAGACAGATAAAATTACTGCACATCTTTCCAGACCCCAGTAGGGAGGAGGTATTTTAATCAAGATGTTTCCTTACCAATGTCTTTGATAATTTGAGTTTGTATTTGAAACAGTGACACATTTTAAAAAGATTAACATTAGTGAAGGCTGCGTTTCTGTACACTCTTTCCTTAGAGTACACTTCATTGAACACATTAGGACTTCTGACTAAACATGAATAGCTTCTACTGTGAATATCCTGTTTGCTCTGCTCTTGTAAGCAAAGCAAAAGAGAGGAAAATAGGATGGGGATTTTGAAAAAACTATGCTTGAGGGGAACATTATGTGCTTGCACTAGTATGATTATAAAGCCCATGTGAAATTGAGTAAATTATTGTACATAATACTATTAAGACTTTGGTGCCAAAGTAGTTAACCTAACTAGATCAGGAACAAGTTCACAGAGAGATTGGTTGATGGACTGAACCCAAAGGGTGCGCACCAATGGCTGCTTTTCATCCTGGGGAGAAATGACTAGTGGGGTGCCACAGGGTTCTGTCGTGGGCTCAGCACTATTAGAATCATAGAATCATAGAAATGTAGAGTTGGAAGAGACCACACGGGCCATCCAGTCCAACCCCCTGCCATGCAGGAACACCCTCAAAGCACTCCCAACAGATGGCCATCCAGCCTCTGCTTAAAAACCCCCAAAGAAGGAAATTCCACCACACTCCGAGGCAGCATATTCCACTGCCGGACAGACCTGACCGTCAGGAAGTTCTTCCTGAGGTTTAGGTGGAATCTCCTTTCCTGCAGCTTGAATCCATTGTTCCTTGTCCTGGTCTCTGGAGCAGCGGTAAACAAGCCCTCTCCCTCTCTATATGGCATCCCTTCAGATATTTAAACATGGCTATCATGTCCCCTCTTAACCTTCTCTTCTGCAGACTAAACATACCTAGCTCTCTAAGTCTATCCTCATAGGGCATGGCTTCCGGGCCCCTCACCATTCTGGTCGCCTTCCTCTGGACTTGCTCCAGCTTGACCATGTCCTTCTTGAATTGGGGTGCCCAGAACTGGACACAGTATTCCAGATGAGGTCTAACCAAAGCAGATTAGAGTGGTACCAGTACCTCCCTTGATCTAGACACCATACTCCTATTGATGCAGCTGAGAATTGCATTGGCTTTCCTGGCTGCCGCATCACACTGCTGACTCATGTTCAGCTTGTGATCTATTAAGACTCCTAGATCCCTTTCGCACATACTTCTATCCAGCCACGTGTCCACCATCCTATATTTCTGTATTCCATTTTTTCTACCTAAGTGTAGGACCTTACACTTCTCTCTGTTGAATTTCATTTTGTTAGCCGTGGCCCAGCTCTTCAATCTGTCCAGGTCATTTTGAATTTTGATCCTGTCCTCTGGCATATTAGCAACCCCTCCCAATTTGGTGTCATCTGCAAATTTGATGCGCATGCCCTCTATTCCTTCATCCATATCATTGATGAAGATATTGAACAGCACTGCGCCCAGGACAGAACCTTGTGGCTCCCCGCTAGTCACTTCTCTCCAGGATGAAAAGCAGCCATTGGTGAGCACCCTTTGGGAAAGGTCAGTCAACCAGTTACAGATCCACCTGACAGTAGCCCTGTCCAGCCAACATTTTACCAGCTTCTTTGCAAGAATATCATGGGGAACTTTGTCAAAGGCCTTACTGAAATCGAGATATGTTACATCTGCAGCATTCCCTTCATCTATCAAATTAGTAACACTATCATAAAAAGAGATAAGATTAGTCTGGCATGAGTTATTTTTGAGAAATCCATGTTGACTTCTCGTGATTACCGCGTTGCGTTCTAAGTGATTAGAAACTGATTGCTTAATGATCTGCTTCAACATCTTCATTGATGACTTGGATGTAGGAGTGAAGGGCATGCTGATCAAATTTGCAGATGACACCAAATTGGGAGGGGTTGCTAATACCCAATCTGTCAAGGTCATTTCAAAATGACCTTGACAGATTGGAGAGCTGGGCCAAAGCTAACAAAATGAATTTCAACAGGGAGAAATGTAAAGTCCCACACTTAAGCAGAAAAAATGGAATGCACAAATATAGGATAGGGGATGCGTGGCTGGATAGCAGTACATGTGAAAGGGATCTAGGAGTCTTGGTAGATCACAAGCTGAATATGAGTCAGCAGGGTGATACAGCAGCCAGGAAAGCCAACATGATCCCTGGTTGCATCAATAGGAGTATGTATGGTGTCTAGATCGAGGGAGGTAATGGTACCACTCTATTCTGCATTGGTTAGACCTCATTTGGAATACTGTGTCCAGTTCTGGGCACCTCAATTCACAAAGGAGATCGACAAGCTGGAATGTGTCCAGAGGAGGGCAACCAAAATGGTGAAGGATCTGGAAGCCATGCCCTATGAGGAATGGCTTCGGGAGCTGGGTATGTTTAGTCTGCAGAAGAGAAGGTTAAGAGGGGACATGATAGCCATGTTTAAATATTTGAAGGGATGTCATGTAGAGGAGGGAGCAGGCTTGTTTCCTGCTCCTGCAGAGACTAGGACAAGGAGCAACGGATTCAAGCTGCAGGAAAGGAAATTCCACTTGAACCTCAAGAAGAACTTCCTGACAGTCAGGGCTGTCTGGCAGTGGAATATGCTGCCTCGGAGTGTAGTGGAGTCTCCTTCCTTGGAGGTTTTTAAGCAGAGGCTGGATGGCCATCTGTTGGGAGTGCTTTGATGGATGTTCCTGCATGGCAGGGGGTTGGACTGGGTGGCCCGTCTGGTCTCTTCCAACTCTATGATTCTATGATTCTATACTGTTGGAAGGTTCTGACTTGTGTGTGATCCCACATTCAGAAGCAAAGAGTATCAAATACTGTCATGTTGCACAAGTGGGTGCATCTATTAAAAAAAAAAAATTAACCGAAGTAGAAATATACCGTTGCTGATAGTTTTGGAAGAATGCATGCCATAAATCTTTTACAATAAACATCCCAGACATAGTTATTTATTTTATGTAGTTGAAATGACAGTCTCCAGTGTTTTCATAACATAAAAGGAAACACTCATGCTTGCATTTAGACACTTAGTGAAGCATTTACTGTTGTGCATACAAAAACTAGTTCATTATATTATTTGGGACATGTTATTGTATAAAATGGATGCTACATATTGTATAAAATGCTACACATTTTGAATGAAAAATGGCATTGTACTTTGATTTAACACACAGTTCATATGTATTTTCTTTTAAAATATCTGATTTCTGAAGACTTCCTTATTTAAATTATTCTCCAGTTCAGTAGGCCTAGTGCAGAATCCTTTAACAGAATTTCTTGGATTCACTTCCTCCCTCTCCCATGTGAATCTCCTTTCTTTCCAGCGTTAGCCACAGAAGCAGTTTTAAACAGTTTTAAATATGTGGGATCAACAATTTTTGGCTTAATAACCAAACATTAGGTGGGGTTGACACACAAGCCCTATTTCTGTAGCACGTGAACAGAACATATGGGAAAGGATGAATCTTTCTTCTGCCTTCATGCTGCATTTTTGCAATAGGCAATAAGATATGTTACTGTCTTCTGTAAAAGCAGAATGAGAAACACCCATATTGTGCTCAATTTCTCCATGTTCACAGAAAATCAGAAAGATAAGAGGCATATTTCCTCTGCTTTTGTACTGTGTTTCATCAGAAGGTGGAAAGCAATGTCTTACTTTGTTTGGAAAATCTGTATAGATGCAAAGCAAGCATACATCCTGTTTCCCATGTTCTCTGTAGTTTGTGGAAAATTCAGGGGACAGGATATTTTTCTTTGGTAAGATTTGTCTTTCTGGGAGAGTGGTTTTGTCAAAGCCTCTTTTAAAGCTATCTGTGGATGATATTCACTTTAGGCAGACCAGAGTTTGGAAATACGTTGAAATATTCAAGATTTTCTATACCTTGGCTCAGCTATTAATCAGAATGGAGACTGTAATCAAGAAATCAGAAGAAGACTAAGACTTGGAAGGGCAGCTAGGAAGGAACTGCACAAGATCCTGAACTATAAAGATATATCATTAAATACTAAAGTTAGGATTGTCTATGTCATTGTATTTCCAATTTTTTTGTGAAAGCTGGACAGTGAAGAAAGCTGATAGGAAGAAAATCAACTCATTTGAAATGTGGTACTGGGGAAGAGTTCTATAGGTATCCTGGACCTCTAAAAAGACAAATGAGTGGGTCATAGAGCAAATCAAACCTGTGGTGTCCCTAGAAGCCAAGACAAGTATAGATGAGGCTGTCATACTTTGGCCATATCATGAGAAGAGATGAATCACTAGAAAAAGACAATAATGCTTAGTAAGGTAGAAGGCAGTAGGAAGAGAGAAAGACAGCATTACAGATGAGTAAACTCAATCAAGGAAGACACATCCCTGAATCTATAAGATCTGAGCAGGATGGTTGATGGCAAGGTGACTTGGAGGTTTCTCATGTATAGGGTTGACATAAGTCAAAGGTGAATTGACAGCCATTTACAGCACAGTATGCATTATGCCAGTGCAAATGCACTTTTTCTAGTGGTGCATAGCAGCAGCATAAGATAGCAGAGATAGCCATCTCCATCACATCTGTGCTAGCTCTTGAGCAGTTACAGCTAGATATGGCTTTCCACACCACTTTTATCCTCTGTCTGCATACCCTCCATTTGTCCTGATTTCACAGAGGCAGTCCTGATTACAGTCCTTGTTCCACATTTGCAGATTTGACCTTTGTGAATTTGATTAGCAAAGTGCATGTGCCTCCCCCATTATCCTCCTCCCATTCCCTTGCGTTCTGCTGAGTGCGGAGAAGGAAGGTGAGCACACCCCGGCAAAAGGCAAAAGAATGGGGGGGCACACTTGCACCTTCCTTCTCTCCAGAGCTCACGCCTCCCATTCCCTTACATTTTGCCCTGCAGGGAGAATGTGTGCTGAAGCTAAAGGCAAGGGAATGGTGGGGGGAGCACATGTGGAGTTCCCCCTCCCATTCCTTTGCCTTTTTTCCTGGCAGAGAGAATTCACACTGAGGCAAAAGGCATGGGATTGGGAGGGAAGCACATGTGTGACTTCCTTCTAGCCTCTGGAGTTCTCCCTTCTGTTCCCTTGCCTTTTACCTGGCAGGAAGAAGGAAGGCTCATGCCAGGGCAAAAGGAAAGGGAATGGGAGGGTGGAGCCCTAGAAGGGAATGGAAGAGGGAATGCAGAGACAGAGTTATTTGCAGTTTTTCCACTTTTGCATGGGTTCTGTGCCCCAAACGTTCACAAATATAGAGGGGACACTGTATTCCTCTGACATCCTATTTTTTTTAGCTGCTTTTAAAATATTTCAGTTTCTCTCTCCTCCTCTCACTTTCCCTCTTTGTCCTTAGCTTGCTTTATTTTCTGCAGCCTGAATTCAAAGTGCAAAAGTTGGCAATTAATTAATTCAGCAAGGAGAAAACAAGAGGAGGGTGTGGAATTTCACCCTTCCCAGTAGATTCATATGAAAGCAAACTTCTGCAACCTCTCATAGCTTGTGTGTTCTTCCTCAGTAATACCTTTTGCCATCTTGATCACACTCTGACATTGCTTGGGCACACATGTTCCAGTTTTCATCTCTGAAATGTTGGAAGGTATGCATCTGTGGACATTTTCCCCTATTGATGCTGTTGCTATACTGTTCCCACTTATGACAGTGTAGTTATGATGGTCAATAGGACTGTGGCCAACATATTCAAAATATGTTAAAAATAATGGTTCTGTATAGGAAGGATTTTTTGTTTGTTCTTTTATTTGTTTGAATTTGCTTTTGTTTCATTTTGTTTTTCTGAATAGCAAAGGCAAATACTGTCACACCTTACTCTTTAATTTAACAGGCCTTCATGGAATAGAAATTGTGATATTTATTTTTGTTGTTGTTATTCTTTTGTCCTTATCTCTGATTTGTGATCAGAGATCAGAGATAAGGAGTTGTTTAAAGCCTGGGAAAGCCTTGGACTAAAAAGCCTCTTGGTTTGGAGTTCCAAAAGGATTTACCTGGAAGAGGAGCTCTAGTGCTTATAATGGCAAGATTCGTGCATACAACAGGAGCGTTGGTTTGCTGAGTCCCTATGGTTTCTTTTAAAAAATTACATTTAATGTGCTAAATTTTAAAAATTCTTACCAATATTAATATAATCTAATGCAAAATAGCAAAAAAAGGTCTCCTTTAAGAAGACATCACTGATTTACCTGTTCTTGTCGACCAAAGTTTGTCTTGTCTGTGTTCTGTCTTGGTGCCAGAGATTGTCTGTGATCATAGCAAGAAAGTAAAGGAAGTTGTTGCTTTCATCTCACAGGGACAATTGGTTTTATGCATGGATTAGTCTTGTATGTATTTAGTCCCCTAGAATGCTGAGCTCAATGCAAGAGTTGTGTTACATTTAGAAGCACTTGGTGGTTGTGTTTCTTGTGACAGTGAAAGAGTTCAGTTAAACTTTAGTTACTGAAATAGCTATGACAACAGCTAAGAAATATTTTATGTATCAAAAGGAGAAGGGAATTGATTTTGATTTACTAATCTACAGTTCTAAAAACAATCTTAATACAAGATTGAGTGTTAATAGAAGAAATAGATATGTTTGGCCAAGGTCCATTAATATATACTGGAGAAATGTATCTTATCTTCCTCAGATAGTCTCAAGGGCTTATAAGTGATTAATCATAAGTTAAACTCAACTATTTCCAAAATAAGGATAGCTATTAATCTGAACCAATATGCACTTCATCATGGAGCTATTATCTTACAATAAATAGTGGAAGAGTATGAAATGCGTCATCTCCAAATAAGGATAATACTGAGAAAAGCAAACTTGATTCTTTGGTTATCATTTTGAGAAAAAGAGTGCATCTTTTCTACAGTTTTAAATGGTTGGAGAAATTACATCAAGATGGCTCTTAATAAATGAAACAGGACTGAAATGTAATTACCATAATGGCTGATACTCCCTACTTGGGATCACTATCTTAGCTTGTATTTTTATCTCATGTTTTGATTCATTTAAGTCCACTGTTCAGTTTTTTTCTTTGCTTTGGATGTGATCCTAACTGGTATCTGATGCCTCAGTCTGCCAAACCTTCAGTTTAGTCCCACTGTTGTATGCCAAATAATAGAGGAGCAGCCCCTAATTAATAATAATAATAATAATAATTGCAAACACAAAAATAGAAAAAAGAAAAGTATAAATAAAAAGACAAAATAACAATTCACAAAAAATACTACATAATAGTACTTAATGTTAAACTATAAACTGCACTAGAGCAGTTAAAAAAAGTGAGGTTCTAGACCTCAAACTGCTCTAGCGCAGCCCCGGGGGTGGTGCTGTGAGTTTTATAAAAGCCACCTTCAAAAGTGGTTTTTATAAAACTTACCCGCACTACCCCATAGCAGCCCCCGGTGAAGAACTGCAGAGACGCGGTAGTGCGTCCCTGCAGATCTGCCCGGGGGCGGGCTTCCGGCTGGCGCGCTGTCCTAATTGGCGGAGCGCCACCGGAAGCCGCCGGCCACCATTTTGGGCGCTGCTGAGCACCGCCGAACGCCACCAAACACCGCCGAAATTCGGCGCCGTTTGGAACAGCGGATCCGCGCTCTCCGCAGGGACAGAGCAACCCGCTCACGGGTAAGCTCTGCCCCTGCATGCGCGGTCCCGTTTCGGCCCCCCCCCGTGAGGAAAGGGCCACAGATGGATTGTTAATATTAATACTAACTTAATTGGTGTGTACCTTTCATTACCTCAGAACTTAACTATTAGTTAATTAGTTATTACATATTGAAATCAATAATTTGTAAGTATCAAAATAAGACATTTTTAACATTCATAGTAAAATCATTATATTTCCTAACTGTTCCTTACTTACTCTTACTTACTTACTCTTAATATATATATATGTGTGTGTGTGTGTATAAAAATGTCAGTACGGCAACAAATTAAAGTCATCCATTATTTTCATAGTAGAGTTCACATGATAACATTAAAGATAAGCATCTGAACATTTGAACAAATGAAATAAGCTGCAAGTTCAAAACCCCAAAATCATTAATTCACCTTCATTTTGTCTTAAATAATCAATTAAAAATCTCCATTCCATAATAAAATCCTCTTCACTAGAACCCTTTAGTTTAGCTGTAAATTTGTCCATTTCCATTATTGCCATCAATCTATTAAACCATTTGGTTGTGGATGAAATTTCTGTTTTCTTCCAATACTCGCTGCCAGTAACATTTACTGAAGTAATTTCTGTTGTTGCTTGTTAACACTGGTGTGCTCTCACCAAATTCCAAGCAAGAATAATTCAGGAGAATTACTAATTTGAGATTTCAAAATTGTTTTGAATCATGTTCTGTATTGACCTCCAAAACTGTTTGGCCTTATCACAAGTCCACCAT
Source organism: Iguana delicatissima (assembly GCA_948472985.1). Classification (NCBI taxonomy): domain Eukaryota; kingdom Metazoa; phylum Chordata; class Lepidosauria; order Squamata; family Iguanidae; genus Iguana; species Iguana delicatissima. Next base: position 1,171,033 of record CAOKZL010000469.1, on the reverse strand, counting down.
GTATGGTATAGAGATCCAATATGGTTTTGGCATTTCCAAAAACTATTGCTCATCTCTTTAGGTATCTTTGAAAAGATACCAGCACAAAAGATATCATTTTATAATAATTTTCCTGTAAATCATACAAAGTGCGTTTTTAATTTAATTTGTCCACAGTCTTTCCCTTTGGTTTGTGGATATAGCATATCTGAAATTTTTCACCCAGTTAATCTTATATTCTTTCACTTGGTCATCTTCCATCTCCATTTTCAAAAAAAAATTGTATTACTTGGCAGTCAAATGTTCATTGTTATCACACAACAATAACTCAAAGTCTGATTTATCCTTTTCAAAATCTTTATTCTTTTTATCTTCAAGAAGTCTTAAGAAAAAATGTCTGTGTGAGAACCATTGTGATTTACAACCTTTCTCTTGGAATTGCTATACTGATTTCGTTTCATAGTCCTGGTCTCACTTCTTTAATGAATCATTATATGTTAACCATCTTTGGTCAGCTCTCATTTCTGTTCTATAGAAGGCCTCTTGTGGCAAAATCCAAAGCAAGGTTCTTGGACATAATTTTGATTTGCTTTTAGTCCAAAGTCTTAGTAAGGCACATCTAATACAGTGATTATTAAAGGCCACATTGACCTTAACTTTATCATACAGTAGATATGTGGCAGCAGCCCTTTGTGAAGTATGTTGGCCATACAGATTAATGAAGGAAAGTTGCATGTGCTGATAAACATATCTTTCTCTGTTCAAAAGATGCTTGCTTGTTAACATTAGTATTCTTATAACAGTGTGATAGTTTGTGTTTAAATTGCTGCACTTGTAGCTTATTCACAGCTGAGATAACTGTTAGAATTTAGCATGGTATATATTTTTTTTAATATTCTTTATTCCATTTTCCATTATACTTTAAAATATCACAACTCGTACACACATACAATTACTTACATTCTTCTACATATATTCCCTACATTCCAACATGATATATACCAAACTTCAACTTATGTCTTTCTACCCCTATATTCTATTTCACACTACCAGACAATCTCTCACACTTTCTACCCGTTAATTACCTTGTAATTTACCCCTATTACTCATTCTTCCTCATTCGTTACTTCCTTCACATTGCCTTATCTCATTTTAGCATGGTATATTTAAAATATTAACATAAGTAGTACTGTAAAACATTTAACAATGAGAACATCCACTTTTAGGATCCAGAGGAGAATCTATCTTTTTTATTATTATTATTATTTCCATTCACATTGCAAGGGGAAGTGAGGCACATGGCCTCTCCCATGTTGTAAGTGGGACAGTGGGTGGGAAGGCTTGGAGAATATATCCACTCCTAGAAATCTAGGATACTTTTTTAAAAAATTAAGAAGTTGTGCTTATATGTATTACTATTAAACACTTCTTTTACTCAAGCGATAATAAGCTAATTGTAAGAGCTGCTGGCTGGGAAAACCCTAAAACCCAAACTTCCCTGAGGTAAAACCCTGTTTTCTGAAAATCACGTTATTTATAAAGAACATATGGTGCTTATTTAAGCCTATTTTTTAAGCCAAAATTGACTTCAGTATAGTTGTGTTGGCTTTCAGCATCATAGGCCAAAACTGCATTGTGATAAAAGAATGTTGTTATTACTATTGCTATTAATATAGTGTCAAAATTTTCATTAGAAACTCTACGAGAGATTAAAGGCTCTTGCCAAAATGACATACAAAAACAATGAAGAGAAACAATACTGACTGAAGAAGGAAGGGGATAAATTATAAACCATAATTACATATTATAATGCCCTGTCCAGTTGCTAGTCCACACTAGAGTAGGCCCATCTCATCAGTGGGATTGAAATAAGTGTTCATTTTGCAGTTGGGTCAAACAATCTATTCTAACTAGAACTAGCAACCAGATTTATGGTTCCTCAAAGTATAGGAGGTTGCCACTGAAAATTTCATCATTATCCCAAAGTAAGAATGTTTAAAACTGTGGGAAGAAAATTTACATCCTCCATTCTCTTGCATATGTGGTTTGTGACATTCGTGCTGTGACGTTAATGAGATAGACTGCATTCCCTGTGTTCTAAGTGAAAGATAAAATGCTCTGTTTTATTAATTTTTAATAGTAATTTGGGTGTCTTAGATGAGGTATCTCTGACATTTCAAGTTACTGTTGTGAAAATATCTTAATTTTGACACACAGACTCCCACAAGGGAATGAGATAAGTATTTGCTTGGATCTAACCTCAGAGGGAGGCAAAGGCAAAGACCCTTTGAACAAATCTTCCGAAGAAAAGACTGTGATGGGTTCACTTAAAGATCACCATAAGTCAGAAGTGATATGAAAGCACACAGCAGCAGTAAAGGAGCATAAAGCTAGTTCTGCTCATTTGGGGAGTGTTCCTTGTGCACTCTTCCTGCAGAGCTTTCTTCTGGCCCTTATTCTGGGAATAAGAATCCTTTCTGGGAAAACAGAAGATGTATTAAGAAGAGAATTGATGTAAATTTGGGGCTCTTCTTTGCATAACTTACATGAGCGGTTGTCAATAAACATAAACAGGTGAGCTTGAAAAGAAATTTCCTATTATGTGGAGATGTAAAAACTGACTGGTAAAAATAATGAAGTCATTTGAAATGTGCCGCTGAAGGAGCATTTTAAGGATACCACATATCGCCAAAAGGACAAATCAAGAACCCCAAGAGCAAATAAGGCCTGAACTGTCACTAGAAGCCAGAATGTCTAAATAAAGTCTTGTACTTTGGACATATAAAATGACATGACCTATTAGAAAAGACAATAATGCCTGGCAGAGTGGAAAGCAGATGGAAAAGAGGAAGATTGCATTACTGGTGGGGTGACCCGGTCAAGGAGGCCAGTATGCTAAGTTTGCAAGGCCTGAACAGACTGTTAATAATAAGGTCTTAGAAGTCTCTCATCCATAGGATCACCATAAGTCATATCTGATGTGATAGCACAGAACAACAACAATGAAGCAGAGGAAGTTAAAGTGTATAGGGAGGAGCAAGAGTGGACAGGCCATAGCTCACTGACTCCAAGCATACTTTATATAGAAAAGTTCTCTCCTGGACATTTACCTTTGAAGGAATTATAGGCAACCAAACTAAACCATCACACAAATGGATGGTGATATGTTAATGAGACTGGGAAGATCCCTGCATTGTACCTTAGACAAAGTATGCCAATATAATACTAGACGCAGATCAGGGCCTCAGTTAGCACAACGCAAGTATGTATGTGCAAAAAGAATGCAATGAGATATTTTGTTTAAGAGGTCTAGGGTCTGAAAAGAAGAGAATGAGATGAAGACCTTGCACTGAAAAGAAATGGGTGATGGAAAAGGAAGGATAAGCTCTATTACTCAGATGCTTAAAAATAATGGAAATAATAACCCTTCAAGTGAAGATGTTCCCTTTTGGTAGAGGAGGAGTATTGGATTTGTTGGTCTCTCACTGTAACTGAAGAGAGTAGGAAATCACACCACCAGATGGGAAAGTGGGTAACAATTATGATTAAGAGACAGGGTGGATCAGGGAATCCAGATGTTCTCTGACTCACGTTGTTTCTCAGACTCTGGGTCTTCAGGAATTCAATTACTGGTAGATGCCTACCACAGCACTTTGCAGAAGGAAGCATTCTAGGCTGTCCCACGTTTCCAGTCCTCCCCAACCCTGCCACTTAGAATGAACATCTGTTCAGGAGAAACTTAAGGGTTTCTTGGTATGTTGTTATGATGACTGGAAAGTGCTTAGGGCAGAGGGTAAAACATAGATGGAAATGGCCAATGTCAGCTCCTTGTGATAGTTTAGTGGTGATGGTTCATTTTTAGAGGGCTATGCTGTTTGATTAGATGCAAATGGGAATAGAATGGCTCTTTCACAGGCTGTGCCAAAGAGATCCACTTTAGCCCAACAAGCCACTGGGCCAGGAAAGGAAAAAGGAAGTGTTCCTAAGGACAGGTATGTTAATATTAATTGCACTGAAGTGGGTGCATTTTAGTCCTCTCTACAGTATCAAAGAGCCAGTGTAATATAGTGGGGTTGAGTGTTGGACTATGACTCTGGGGCACCAGCGTTCAAATCCTGCTTTGCCATGGAAAGCTACTGGGTGACTTTGAGCAAGTCGCACTCTTCCAGCCTCAGAGGAGGGCAATGACAATCCCCCTCTGAATAAATCTTGCCAAGAAAAAGCTATCATAAGTTCACCTTGGGGCGGCCATAAGCCAGACACAACTTGAAGGCACACAATAACAGCAACGTCAAAATGCCTAAAGTTGATCTTGTGTATTTGGGAACTGGCCTCAGTCCATTCTAAGCATGGTTTTTATTCTTTTCACATTTTGGAGGCAATCAAACACAGCCGCAGATATGATGAAGTAGACCAAAGCTGTGCATGTTTAAGATCTTGGAGATACTTTTGGTTTGAAGAAGCTCAGAGGAATGTTTATGCATTCGTGCTCAAATTGATTACCATTTATAGCATTGCAAAAGAATACACTGCCTCATGCTACACAGAGGAGAACTGTGAACTCCCATGTGCTCTTATTTGAGCGAAAGGTCTATGGAACTTAATGAGAATTATTTCTGAGTAAATATGTCTAGTATTTGCCTGCAAGCATTCCCAAGCCACACAATATGACACAAGCAGACACTGCAAGTATTTATGCCTTCAGTTTGTTTTTGTAATAACCCAGATTTATATTTCAGGGAATAAGTCACTGTTAAGTAATCAAGTCCTTTTAACACTGCACATTACAAACCGCCACATTACTGCCCCAGGTAGCATTTTTAAGATTATGCAAGATTGTATGCCTGCTCCAAATAATAGTAAAATTACAGAATATACTTCATTTTCTTGGAATGTATTAAGCTGATTTGTTTTGCCATGGTCAAGAACTCATTGTGCTGCAAATGTTTAACAGTCAAGGTGAAACCTATTGGCTCAGACCACCATGATCTTTCCATAGCTTCATTATGATGTGAGTAGGTGTTGGAAAGGAGCATTTCAGGTTTCATGCTAACTTCATTATCTGCTGGTACCATTTTATTTAATGATGGTTGAAAAGCATTTCCTTAAAAGGAAAGTTCTGAATTGTTCAAATGGCTTCCACTAAGGCCTCCATGTGACGATTTTGTGAAAATGCCTTTTCAGTTATTACGTCAAAGTTCTGCCTTGTTTATTAGAAGTTCCAGCTTCTCATTTCTACACATTTTTACTGAAATAAAAATGGATTGTTAAAGGATTTGATGTTGTCTTGTGGTTATGGACTGTACCCTTAAAGCTCAACTGTTAACTGTGTGAGGCTTATTAAGTGCTGTAAGACCTACCAGAGTATAGGTCTTCCACATTTGCTAGGGTTAGGGGCACAGGACCCTCATAAAAGTGGAAAAAATACAAATATCAAAGTATGTGTATGTGTTTGTGGGAATGGGGGGCAAGGCGTGGTTGGGGAGAATGGGCACCCCAGGGTCCATACCAGTTCAGGGAAAAGAGAGGGAAAGGAGGTGGGTCAGCTTGGTGGCCCTATTCGTCCTCTCTTGCCCATCTCCTTCACTGGATGGCTAAGGGCATTAGGAGAGGGCTTATGGTGCTGAGAAACTGGGCTGTGATCCATCATTAGCTGGCCAGGCAGCAGCTAGTGGAGGAGGAGAAGGACCAGAGGCGGGTTTTTAAAGGGCTACATGACCTAACTGTAGATTGTATAGTCCCCTCATACTAACTTTAAGGTGGCATTTAATATCACAAGTTGTGGATAAATTTCACAAATGTTCACAAATACAAATATGTATATAATTTACTGAATTGTGTATGTGTGTGTGGGTTTGTGTATTTCTGTAAATGCATCCATGTACATGTACTAAAAGAAATGTTCCTAAGTAGTGTATAACTACTGGACGTTTTCAGTAAATTTTCTACTAATTTTCACTAAAACCAAGTGCATTTAAAGCATTAAATAGCTCAGCAAGATTTTAAAAAAAGAACAATTGTAGGGTTAGTGATGTTGATGTGCAAGGGAACAACCAGGCAACAAACATAAAATGGTTGGAGAGAACTAAGGCCACAACTTTATTATTTACAGCTGAATAAGGCTTGGCTCAGCATGGGTTAATGGATCCAGTGGGATATGAGATAGTGTTCCTGCTGGCTAATGTGTACCTGTCTCCACTCTGCCTGCTGAGGCCACTGAGTGGCATGCCATTGTGCCTTGTTTCCTTGCCACCTGGGAGTGAGGCTCGTCTGCAGTTCCCATGCAGGGCTTGACCCAGTTAGCCTGTACCTCAGTATCTTTTGACGGGAGTCCCAAAACAGGCAGATGGGCACACAGACCCAAAACTGGATCCAGTCCCATGCCACATGCCAGAAGAGGTATAACCTGCTAGGCAGTTATTGAATGAGTGTTTCACATCCCTGGAGTTCTGGAATTTCTTTTCATTCTTGCTGAGGTAATATTCACAACAGTGCTATTCAAAGTTGTCATCGCTGAACCAGAGCTAGTCCCTGAGCCATTGTCTGCTGGTCCCTAGAAAGTTTCCAGGAAAGGAAAGAAAGAAAGAAAGAAAGAAAGAAAGAAAGAAAGAAAGAAAGAAAGGAGCATTTGTAGCCACTGGGCCCAAATTAGTGTTGGTCCTTGGCACAATAAAAACAAAATTGCCTGAGAAACACTGCTTTATAGCCCTAGTAAGCTTTAGGCTTAATGAAAAACTGTGTCACTATAATGAACTGTCCAAGAACTACTCTCTAATAGATAGAGGGGGGTTCCTCATTGTTATTAAAGGCACCCATTGTGGTGGAGGACTTGGAGCCCTCCCTTTCCAAACCTCTCTAGCACAGATGCTGATCAGTCCTCTGACCCTTCTTTTCAGAGCTCAAGCAGGCAGGCCTGGGACATGTGCTGTTGTTCTCTAGTAGCCATTTTCTTCACTGGTGAATTCACCTTCTGAGGAGAAAGACTCACCTGACAACTCAGAGTTTTCTGCCCCTCATGCCTATCCATCAGCTTCCACGGCTTTCTGTCTTGAGGAAATTCCTCACATGGCTCTGGTAGGTGCTGCTTGGACAGGGATCAAGCTCTATGTCTCACACAGGTTGATGTCCTAGACAGAGCTTCTTTGACTTGTGCTGCTGGTCATAGAGGCTAAAGGTTGAGATGCAATTGTATTTTGACTCACAGAAGATCCCGCTGCTCCACTCACTCCACTAGCTTCTCAAGCGTCTGCGAAAGAGCATGAAGGGTGGACCTGCCATCAAATCCTGCTGCTGCCTCTGCCACTCCCCCTACTGTTGGGTTATGGTGTGGTTCTGCCATCTCCGACTTTTTTCCTGGGACCAGCCCCCAAACATGACTTAAGGCTAATAACCCACTTGGCTTTAGTCCTAAAGGATAGGGGCAGCCTTCACTTCTCATGCTACCCTCCCAGTTTTGGCTGGCTGTTTTCATAAGGAAAAAAAACAGTTCCTTCTCAGAACTATTTGCTGTAACAGCCTTTATGAAGGCTGTTAGAGAGAGATGAAACATCTCTGACCCAGCAAGTCTCCACAGTGCATCCAGTGATCCAATCTCTATAAATCCCTCTGGATGTTCTCTCTCTTGCTAGCCTCCTTCCTGCTCCACTGTGCTGCCCTTAGTTCTTTCTTCTTCCTCCTCCTGCATTCCTCACGCCTCTTCTTCTCCCTGAGTCACTTTGTCCAACAAGGCAATTTCCAGCCAAATGTTGGAGGAGCACCAAGGATCTTTTCTGACTCTCCCTGTGTGGACCAGAATGAAACCCGAGGCTTTCAATGGCTGCTGTGGGAAGAGCCTGCCTACTGCAGCATCTGATTGGCTGGCTTCCCAGAGGTCTGTAAACAGACTGAATCATCAGGGCCCAAGAGAGAACCTTGCTGTCCTGCCCCCACAGTCCACAAGTGGGCTGCCTGGTAATCTGGGAGTCAGGGACATTTGTGGTAAGTCTACTTACCACAAACATCCAAAATATGTGACTCTAAAAAATATTTCCCCTTTTTTTCAAACAGCTGCCTATGAGGTAAATTAGGCTGAATGTTATCTATAGCAGAAAGGTGATCTGGATAAACTGCGCTACTCAGGATCAGAACTATGTTCACTAAACTGCATAGGTTTATATATCTGTATCTATTGCAACAGTAAACATACGAAAGTAGTTTACACTGGTAGACATTGTTTTAGTTCTGTAGTACTTTTGAAAGTACCATATCTGCCCAGTTGCTATGGGCAGATAAACAGAATAAAAATAAATATTTACAGCTTAGTTAAAACCATACAAAACCTTCTTTTCTTTAGCATTTTTATTTTAATAATAGATTTTAAGGGTTAGTATCATAAAGGCATGCTTGAAATAGTTGACAGATTTATCTTGCAATAATCTGTCACAGTAAGTAGAGTGATCATCAACTGAGAATGTTGCCTTGAAATATTTTCATCGTAATGCTATAATTCTTAAGTGGACTCCTGTTAAATCTGTCACAATTAGTTCATGTCTGCTTTGTCAATTTAGTTTAACTAAATTTAGGCAAGCATAATCACTAAACTCAATCTATACCAAGTATTACAGTTCCTTGTCCGCCAAGTATACGTTGGGCAAAGAGTTACAGAAAGAGTGCTATTACATAATTAATGGAATTTCTCTTAGCTGTCTCAGATTTAGTAGGATATGAAATTGTAGTTGAAATATAGAAAACATCTGGAAATTAAAGTATGGAATATTCCTTTTAAAAATCAGTATGTTGACATTGGATTTGTGACATTAAATTGTGTCTGCCATTCTGTTCCAAGAATTCTAGAAATTGCTGTGTGATTATCCAACTGTAAATTCATTGTTTATGAGAATCTAAGGGCCTACAACTGTGTGGTAGCACTGCTGAAATATACACAGTACTCATAAGCTTTGGTGACATGCAAAAGCACAACACTCGTATGTTTCAGTGACATGCAAAACAATATCATACCACTGAAAGAGAGGTTCACTTGTCTGTGGGGAGCTCATACCACATTCAACCATTAATTTGCTGTGAGGCTCTTCGTCATGTTTTATTACTGACTGACAAAGCTCTGGAAGCAACGCCATTAGGCAGAATGAGGTGGCTGTGCCAGGGAGCAGGTTCAAAGTGTAATGAAAGGGCCTCAGATTCTTAGTTATCCAGTCCTTCCTTCCTTCCTTCCTTCCTTCCTTCCTTCCTTCCTTCCTTCCTTCCTTCCTTCCTTCCTTCCTTCTTTTCTTTCCTGCCAGGAGTGGGAAGAAATGCTTGTTGAATTTTTCTGCCTTGTGTACTAAAACAATTTGATGGTTTTAGGTCGTGGTGAACAACTGCATGGGGGGCATTTCTCTTTTTAGCACCTGGCAGGCTGTCCACATCAACACATTTCAGTGTGACCAGAGTGACACAACATAAGTTCCATCTGCCATTTTGTTTGGTTTGGGAACTTCTTTGGTTATTGTGGGGGGAGGTTTGGGGGCTCTAGGGGGTTAAAAGAAGCAAATAGCCACATTTTGGGATGGCTTGGGAAGGGGTTTGAGTGAACTGGAGGCAAAAAAAAAGTCAGGTTTGGAGGCCTGGAGTCTTTGAGGACTAGAGAGACTGCACTTTGAAGACCCAAGGACTGCATGTGCCAATGGACCACAATATGTCCCTCCCACTTTAGGTGCTGTGTGAATGGCTCGGCTTGTGTGAGTGAAGGACTATTTGCTGCTCTACCATGGGCATGACCTATCTGGAAGGGCAGGGATCTAAAGGCATTTCTGTATGTGTAACTCAAATCGCTCGAGGCCATTTCCACAATATACTGTTATTGTGCTATTATTCCACTTTGAACATCCTGTGGAGTCCTGGGGTTTGCCATTTAGGGAGGGACGTTCAGTATTCTCAGCCAGAGAGCGCTTTGGCCTCAGTGAACTACAAACCTCAGAATTCCGCAGGATATTGAAAGTGAAATAATAGCACTATAACAGTGTAGTGCGGAAATGGCCATTGTCTCTTTCTATTGTGCTTTAAGTCAATGTGGGATTGCTTTTAATGTGGAACAGATATTCAAAAAGGAGTAGCTGCAATCTGAATGTCCATTCTGGACACTGTAGACTTTACATTGGTACAAATGACACACTAATTTGGGCATGACTGGGTTTCAGACCTTGCAAGGGGAAAAAAAAATTCAAATTAGTTGTGGCAGATGGGTGGCTCAAATCATACAGTTAAGTAAGAGGGCACCTCCTTAGGCATGGTAGGAGAGGATTAGTGTGCCCCACATCTGCTTCAAGGAATTTGGGTAAGTGGATAACAAACTTGTGAGGTGGGTTGTGCTGAAAGAGATATACTAACTTGACCAGAGCCTCATGTTGAATATCATGCCAAACAAAGATTTGAACTTGGATTCTCACCATTCAAAGCCCAACATTTTTTTATTTATCACATTTTATTTATTAAAGTGTTCGCTGATTTTTTCTCAAGCTGCTAGGGCCCCAGGACAATGTACAACGATAAAAATACTCTTAAAACCTCATTTTAAATGCAAGCACAATGAAAACAATATCAAAGGCCAACCTTGGTTTTAAGAACCAAAAGACTGTACAAAACAGAGCAGTCTTGGCTGCTTATTGGAAGTTCAAAAGGAATGGAGCCAGCCTGAAATTTTAAGCCATATGCCACATGTACTTGATGTGGACAATAGTAGAAGTGCAATTACTGCTTCTCAGTTTGGTGTGTGTGTGTGTGTGTGAATAATAAATTATGCAGACAAGTTGAGGGGATGCAATGATTCATATTTTGTACTTGTACCGTGGTAACCAGAGGGACTGGTTGAAGTGGCACTGCGTGATAGGGCTAGAATCTTGTTGAGGCAGTACACTGGCATAAGACATGGTTACAACGGTAGTTGTACTCTTTACAAGTTTTTGTAAGGAAGTATGCAGTGACCCCTTATAAAAGTGGTTCATCATTTACCCAGTTTACAACAAGTTGTGGTAAAGGTTGGTTGGTGCATGGGTATGGCAACTGAAATGGCAAGTGAAACATTGTTACCACTGGTGGAACATTATGGTCCTTTGGTGCTAAGCAGGGTTTCTGCTGCTGTTTCGGTCTTGCAGGTTTAATTCAACACTGATTCTGGCTAGAGAAGCTCAGCTGGGTATCTGGCTTTGCTCCCTCCTCACCTTCCTACTATAAGGAGAACGAAACAGGGAGCAAAGTACACCTTAGTTGGTTCTGTGGAAGCTGACTGTGTCCCAGTGTTGGGATTCATTTGGCCCTTGGACCATGGTCTGAGTGTGAGTTGAAGTCTGGTTTTTTGAGGATGAAAATGGAGAGGGGTATGTTGTTTGTTGCCTTGGTCTCTTTGTGGGAAAATGTAAGATGTAAATATAGCAAATAAACATTGTTTGGGTGATAGTGAATTGTAAATAATGAGATCATAGGAAAAGTAGATGCAGAAAGGACAGACAGTGATAATTACTTGAACAGTAACCATCCACACCAAAATAGGTGGGTGGTATCTCATTTGCCCTCTGCCAGTTGTTGTTGAAATCAGTCTTTTAAGTTCCTTTGCTTGAAAATGAGCACCCTGGAGCCAGTGGCAGAAGATCCAGAGAGAGTGAAGTGCTCACCTGATGGTTTTTGACTATAACAGCATATATCACATTGGAAGATGAGCAGGTGTGTAAACTTCTGATCCTATAATAATGTTGCCTGTGTAGATCTGGAAGTGGACTTGGCATCTATATCTGGCTCCTGTGTCTTTATCTCTGTTGTCGTCTGTCACTGCTGGTCAATAACTGTGGGAGGTTTCTAAGCACCAAAGGCTTTTGAGGGGATTGTCCGTAGGCTGTAAATCAGTTATGATACATTTGAGTAGTTTCAGCTGGAATAATCTTTAAAAGACAGTACTGAATAGCTCTTTCAGATAGGCAATTTTTCCTTAATCCTTCAAGTAGAGGTTTCCCTGTGTCCTGAAGCACAAAAGGATTATACTGTCTGATGAATGTTTTCTTTATCCAGTTAAATGTACCAACACTTCTTAACTTGTTGATGCTTATGATCACTTGTGACAGTGACTTTTCCTTAAAACAGTATTCACTATTAGTCTGAAACTTCTCAGCCCTATTGAATTTTTCCTTGTCGCTCTGTCCCAAAAACCTCTGCCAAGTATTACATGGTGAGAAAAGAGGACACCTGGAGTGTATGTTCATTTCTTTATTAGAGAGTCAGCAAAGTGTGAGTTCTGTGATAGAGCCGAAGGTGTGCAATTGCTTGCTTCACCAGGTACCTCGCTTCATGGCTAATGGATTTAAAGAATTTTGCGTCTGCACAGACTATTCCTACATATGCAGAAGAGGAAATTCTTGCCCCCAAAACTGTTTCCATGTGTGGATTGCCCCTTGCTGGATAAGGGCCATCCTAGTCATCTGCTATATATCATATGTTAAATCGGTTTTACAATACTGTGGCATCTTTCCCATCCATCTCACAATTTACAGTTCTAGCCTTGTCCCCTATGTTTTGCAGATGTTTGTATTCAGAGGACTACAGTAATTCTGGCATCCAAGTGAGCTGTTTCTACTAGGCTTTTTACCATATGTATTGTCATTTAATTAAGTGCTTTTGTAGTGAAACATCCAGTTACTCACCACCTTTCAGCTAAAAGTATAACTCTACTTTGATCTGACAGTTGATGTCCTTATTCTTTTAGTGAATGGTGTCACATTGCTTTGTATTGTCTTTTTCCTTAGCTAATCATTTTTGGCTAGGTGATTTAGCTTCTTTGCTGGTTAGAGAATTTTGATCTATTGTCTGAAAGTTGATAAGAAAATGGACAGGTAGCCTGTCAGTTATGTAGTTAATTTACTGTCATTTTACTGTTTCTATTTTAAAAATTTTTGCTTTGTATCTGTAGGTATGGCAGAAATTGTCTCATACAATTTGAGGATTTTGCTAACACAAATGCATTCCGTCTCCTGAATAAATATCGCAACCTATATTGCACATTCAATGATGATATTCAAGGTAATGAACTATGCTTACTATACAATTTAAAGAAGGAAAGCAACCTTATTTTATACACACTCACACACACACACACATATATATACAGTGGGGGAGGGGAGAGAGTGAATTAGACTCCCTAATCCCATTTGAAGAACCACATGATGTTAGGTGAAGAGAATCCTTGTGAGCACTCAGCCTCTACATGTGTACACCCACACTTTATTGGCAGTTGCAGTGGTAGTACAGTGGTATTATGACTGGTGTGTGTGTGCATCTATTTTTGTCAGCAACAAAATTTTACACAGTGTGCAGGGAGAATCTAGTAACCTGATGGGCAAAGTGCTACCTTGGTTGGGTGGATGAAAATGTAACTGAATGGGTGCTCCATAGCTATTGTGCTTTAAAAATAACGTTTTAAGTTCCTTTGTAAGGCCTTGCCTGTGCCTTTATGGCATGCTGCTGGCAGTTTGTGGCGTCTTATTCTGATTTGTGGTATTTGCCTTGAGAACACCAGGGTGGGGTAGGGGTCTTTCTTGCCCAGTTATGACATTTCGGAGTAGAGTGGATTCTGCAAGAATGACCTATGAAAATCATAGTGATTTAAAGGGGACTACATTTTTCTTATTACACTATTAAAATCTATGTGGGCAAAAATCTTGTGTAATAGATGTTGCCTTTTGGTAGAACTTGTCATGGACTTGCTATCTCCTTTGTCTCGTTTTTTGCCCATCCAGTTCTATAGTTTGCAAAGAATGAGGCCTCTGAGCAGGGGCCTAATTTCTCTGACATGTGCTTTAGAAAACCCTTTTTCTTATACAGGGTACAGTTGCATGGTTGTTTTTCTTTCCCCCCCTGGATACATTGCATAATATTGTATTTGATTTGTTTTCTTGGTGTGGTCACCAGCTTTCAGTTGTCTTTTAAAAAAACGAGACTGTATTTTAAAAACAGGTACATGTTACTATGTTCTTTAATTCTCATCAATGCAGTTCTGTGTTCCCTGTTGTTTTTTTATAATGCTATACCATTTCACAGTGGAGTTATTGTTGTTTTAATGGGGTTGACCATGCTGAAACAATTCTTGTGTGTGATAATGTTCCAGGTACACTTCCAATTAATGTGCTCTCTACCGTTTGTTATCTTCCATTGTGCCCACCTGCGTAATATTTTCTTACGTGGTAGGCTCAGATCTACACTTTAATGTCATTACAGTAATTCTGTAGCCTATGTAAGAGAACTTTTACAGGTGCTGTGCCCGGGGAAAACATCCTCAGATTTCAGCAGGTGTGCTATGAAAACTATGAAAATGTGTCTTTAAAAAATGATTTCACATTGTTATTATACTGGTTATAGGGAGCATACAATCTCCTTGTTAAAGCAGCTCGACTGGCTGCAGGTCTGTTTCCAAGCACAATTAAAAGTGCTGGTTATGACCTATAAAGCCCCTATACAGCTTGAGTTCAGACATCTGAAGGACCTTATTTCCCCATATGACCCTGTCCTCGTTTTGAGATCTTCAGGGAATGCCCTTCTCTCGGTTCCACCACCCTCACTGGTACATATGGTGGGAATACAAGAGAGAGCCTTCTCCATGGCTGCACTCAGGCTCTGGAACTCCTTTCCCAGAAAGTCCAGAGTAATATCTTCCACAGTGTCCTTCCAGCAGCAGGCAAAGACTTTTTGTTTTCCACAGGACTTTGCAGACTGACTGCTCATGGGGAAAGGGACTCTATTGCTTGTATTTTGGGGTGGAGTGAGGTGGGAATGCTTTTAAGTGGATTCTATTGATAGTTGAAATTATATTTTAACTTCTGCATGTTTTCATGATGTGAACTTTTATCTGGATTTTTAAATCACATTGAGTTCCAGGGCTGGGAAAATAAGAAAGCAAATTAATTAATAAGTAAAAATAAAATAGTAGCAGTTGTAATAATAGTGATAATAGTCATGGTTCTTTTAACCTTATTGTATTTCATTTTTTAAAAATTATTGTGTGATGAGTATTTGTGTGTTGCAAAAGAGAACAGAGCCAGCAAGCATAGTTTTTTTTTTTTTAAAAAAAAGTTCATAAAGGAGTGAGTGGAGAGTTTAGGCTTGCACCTAATGATGACACAAGTTACTTTTAGATTTTAATAAAATGCCATCATGTTTTTCTGTTTCAGGAACAGCATCTGTAGCTGTTGCAGGTCTCCTTGCTGCTCTCCGGATTACAGAAAACAAATTGTCAGATCAGACAATACTCTTCCAGGGAGCAGGAGAGGTATAACACTGAAATACATCAGCTGTCCTAGTTATTCTCTGTCTCTGTCTCTGTCTCTCTCTCTCTCTCTTCTTTCTTTCTTTCTTTTTCCTTTTATATCCTGTCTTTCTCCTGAAGTAAAACAAGGTACATGAATTGTAATCTGAAAATGAAAATGCTGAAAGGACACAGGGTCTTTCAGATATTCTGGACTTGTAAGGCTATATAGGTCACACTGTGTACTATGCCCAGAAATGAACCTGTAACCAGTACAGATGTTTTAACAAGGGAATTCTGTCTTTACCAAATCAGTAGAACAACTGCTTTACGGATCTCAGCTGGGACCCTTCCCCAATCCTGCATCATTAAAACTTGTGCAATCTAAAGTCTTAAGATCAGCTTTCCAAGTTCCAGAATGTGTCTTAGAGTTTATGAAAGTGAGGTCCAGAGTGTGGATGCCCATCTTGAGCTATTGGCTTCAACTATCTTTCTTTCCTACTAGCCTTGCCTGTTAACCTTGAGTGATGATTTCCAGTATATGTGGAAAAAGACAGCGATGATTAAAATCTGATCACTGGGCTTTTCTCCAGATCTTCTGCTCGATATGACCAGGCTAAAGCAGCTATCAAACAACGAGTAATAGATATAGAGAGACAGCTAGATCTAGCTAGTACTCCAACCTTTTGCTAGTGACTAATAAATATTGTGCCTCACCTATGGCATATCTAGCAAACCTAGAAATACCTAAACACCAGAGGGCCTTCACTTTGGTGCGATGTCATGCCTTCCCGTCAGCTGTCCTTGAAGGATGATACAAGAAGACCCTCTTCTCAGACAGACTGTGCCCCTGTGACTCTGACAAAATAGAAACAACAGAGCATTATTAGTGCTCATACTACAGGAATATTTGTTTTATCCTTATTTCACCCCTGCTGCATAAATATCAAGGATGCAGTGGACGATTCTATACTTCTCTGTTGCTTTCAGACACAAATCCTGATATAACATATAATGTTGCCAGATTCTGTGCAGCAACAGCTAAAATTCATCAAGCAATGACTTCTGCAATAGACCAGTACCAATGCTGTCCTGTTTTATTGGAGCTACATAACCTGAAGGGATATTTTACTGTTTTTAAACCTGTTTTTTTTAACCCTTTTTGTATTCTGTATCCCCTTTTTACCTGTGCTGGTCTATGAACATAATAAAGATTCTGTTCTGTTCTATTCTATTCTATGCACTAAATCTCCTCACCAAGACAAAAGGCACCCTTTCTATTGGATGCAAAACTGCTTGGGAATCTTATGTGTATTGTCTTGAATTTCTGCAAATGCATTTACCTTATAAATGTAATAATGAACAAACAGTCTGTTGAGCCACAAAGGCTCCTTCACAATTTATTACTTTGTTGTGGATTAATAATTAGCACAAACAGTTAGGCGGTTGTCGTTTTATGAAAATCCACACAAAAATATTATTGGTATGAAAATAATGCCAGAGGGGCCTGTGTGTGTGTGTGTTTGTGTTTAGGTTTTTACTGTTTTGCAGTCACTTACAATATTCTCTTCTCAGAATATTATCAATTTCACCCTGCATGGTAACTCAGATAGTGAGCCTGAAGGCATAATAAGAATTTAATCGAAATGTACTTTCATTTTTAAACAGGGTATGATAATACAATGCCCTATTGACGCTGTGAAAATCCGTGCCGGGTGGATGGACTACACTCTATTGATACCTAGGATAAATGTTTATATACAGAGGATTTTATTCTATTTTGTGGTTATTCTATTTTATTTTATTTATTTATTCTGTTGTGGCTCAATCAAATCTCAGTCCTCCCCTCCCCTCCCCTCTTGTATGTAGGTAGGAACAACAAGGGCCGTTAGCAGGGATGGGAGCCGTGTGCATGCTTCTTTTGTTGCCGTCCAACCCTGCCTTGCTAGCCATAATTTGTATGCACAGGCAGGGAAAACAGGAATTTGTAAATCTTCTATATATAGATGTTGGGCCTATGGCGGAGCCGGATTGTGCCTGTGGTTTCTTTTCCCCACTGCTACTGAAGCTCAATTACTGTGCTACGCAGCTCTAGCCCATGAACACTATTTGTTTATTGTCCTGCTCTCCTTTCTAGTGAAAGTTAGAGCCTTCTATGTCAGAACATAGATGGATTCAGCCATTACTTTGGAAGTTATATTCCGTCATTTGCAATAGGATTGTGGTTATGAAGTATTCCAATATACCTGTTTCTGCTTTTATAAGCATGTGTGTTTTGATTTTGGAGTTTTGAGAAAGGGTCTTCTTTTGGTCTCTTATGTATATCATGGTTTTCAGAAGCACTCCATCTTGCTTGCCATATCCCTCTGAGGTTCTTTGCAATGAAGACAAACTGTATGCAAGATGAAAAATAGATTACTCTTCCTTGGGACCCTGCTGTTATATGTGTATACACAGATGCCATTCTTATCAGTGAATAGACTGGGAGCTTTTCTGACTCAGTAGAGTTCTCAGAGTTCATGTTTATGTCTGCTTGGTCTCTGTCTATAATACTGTATTCACTCTTTGGACTTTTTTTGGAGCCTACTGCTCACATTTCAAGTATCTGTTTTGGGAAGAGTGTGTACTGGGTGCTGTGTTACAGATATGCTAAGTAATATGTTTCTTGGCTACTCCAAGATTCTGTCATAATTCACGTAGTAATGTTCTAACCCTTTTCCCAGGACAAAGGCACAGAGAGACTGTAAGCAGTTATCTCAAAGCTAAAAAGAAGTGGATGATTTTTTTCCACCAGGGATTTTGTGTGTATGTGTGTGTATGCCTGTGTGTGCTGTGCGGAACCTTCAATATTCCTTGGAGAAAACTGCCAATAGCTGCAGGCAAGGAAGTTGTTTTGATTGAAATTGGGTCCAAGTCCTTGGCTTGGCCTGCATGCCTGTTACCATGAGGCTAAATTCTACATTCTGTTTCACTGAGGCTAAGCTGTACCTTTTGCTATTAGATGTTTATTCATACTTAAATTTCTTATGTACCTATTTGTGGTTTGTAGATGTTACTGAATCCTGATAGATTTAATGGCATCAGTCAGAAGCAGTATGATATCAGAACAAGCAATAATGTGGACAGTGTCACTGCGGCAAATTGAAACCCATCTCAACTATAGCTTAGTGAGCATGCTCGTTGTTGCTGCTGCTGCTTCATTATTATATTTATTGTTATAGTGAGAAAAATAAAACATAAACCAATATACCACTTTAAATAGATACAACATAACATAACATAACAAAACATAACATATACACAACGTAAAATTACATTCAAAACCCGAATTACAATACTACACTGAAACATAAAAACAACAATTTATTTATACAACACATAAGTGAATTGCCCCCACCAACAAGGCACTAGCTTGTTATCATTTATTTTCCTTTAACTCTCTATTACCAATATGATAAGCATTGAACCCTAATAAAAATCTCTTAAATCAATCATCTTACATAATTGGTATCGTTGTTGTTGTTACCTTGCTTTTCCCCCAGAATGGAGACTGAAGATAGCTTACAATTTAAAATACTATACAGTTAAACATATGCAAATGATCAGAATTAAAATGGAATTAAACTATCAACAACATTTAAAAATAATTTAAAATATGCAGTTAAAATGATAAGCTGTTTAAAAAGTATAGTTAAAAACAATACAGCACCCTTTTAAAACCATTTAAAAACTTAGTTCTCAAAACTCTTTGTCAGAATTTTTTTTTAAAAATGTTAGCCAGCTATATTAGAATGGAAAAACCCAACTCATTTCTATAGAGCTGATACAAATTTATAATATGAACCACAGGTGTCCTTCCTCTCTTTTCCACACAAAAGGCCTTGCCTCTTTTGAAAAACTAGATCATATTTGATGAGTTTTAGCTGCAGCATAGACACAGAACTGGAGGGGGACATGTGTGTCCAGAAACTCTAGGACTTATTATTGAAAAGACAAAGGGAACTGTGAAAGCCAGCATGGCAGTTTGAGCGCTGGATTATAACACCAGAGACCAAGGTTTGTTCCCTGCTCAGCCATGGAAACCCACTGCGTGATATCACATACTCTCAGCCCCAGAAAACCTGTGATAAGCTTCGTTCAGGGTCAGAAATTACTTGAAAGCACACAGCAGCAACAGCAGGAAATATGCCATTCTGTGGCCCTTTCCTCAGCTTACCTTTTTTCAGCACTGGAGTGCGGGGATTGTGCGAGCAGCCTCCAGCGAGAGGCTCTTGCATCTCGCTGCTTCAGCTCCACACGAGCTGCCTGCTCCTGAGCAGGTAGCACGAGAGCCCCGCCTCTTCCTTCTGCAGCACAGCCTGGGACTTTCCCAGGCTGCACTGGGGCAAGAAGCGCGACCGCTGTGGCTCCGGAGGCTCCTCACACATGGCAAGTGCTCATGGGGCCCTGGAGCAATGCGCAATCGCGCACCATTTTCAGCTGAAAGCCAAAAATGAAAAAGTGCGCGAGCGGCACCTGCCCTACTCTGGAGCGTTGCGTGATTGTGAGTGTGTCGTGCAGATCGCTCCTCACAACTGTGCGACGCTCCAGGCGCCCTTTCGCATGGCAAATGCTGTGCGAAAAGGGCCTGTGTTATGTGTTCTTTTACAACATGGTGTAGTAGTGGTGTTGATAGGATTTACAGGCCTCAGATCATATGGAAGTAAATGATCTGGGTTTCCGATCTCCAGAAGGCATAGAATAACAATGGATGTTAGGGACTGTATCTAAAAGGGATTTATAATTCCTCTATCCTGTATACTGTATACTACCTTCTGGCTGTCAATACAAATAATATAACTGGAAGCATAAGAAAATTAAAACAGTGAACTGGAGATGCTACAGGACACAAATCCAATCTTCCAGTTTTTTAAAACAGGCAAGACCTTTTGTGAGAAAAGCAGAGAAAGGGGGCCTGTGGTCCATTTTACAAATATAGATTTGTTTTATACAAATGATACCTGAGCTAGGGATGTTCATGCTCACTTCTCTCACACTTGTGCCAAGAAACCAGGAAAATTTTCTCCTAACTTACAAGATAATTAGACATTTTGGCAGTCTTGACGAGAGTTTTGCATTTGTAAGAAGGATCTTTGTAAAATTAGACATATTGCACAAATTGCATGGATGTAGAAATTTTCAATGGGTTGTTCATCATCATAAATTTTGTTGTATGTAACATAGGTTGTCACAGTAGGAAATAAAAAGCATGAAGACATTAGTAAATAAGTGTCACATTAAAACCATATTCAGTATTTAAACCTTATGGATGTTAAATATCACATATGTGCTTAAGGGGTTGTTTTTATTCAGCCATTCTCTTTCTGTACTTGCTGTGTGTGTACGGGAAAGAAAGGGGGGGGGCGGGAAGACATTGATATTTTGTGCAGAGATGTTTTTTGCAAATTGCAGAAACTGTGACAGGAGAAAAAATGAACTTGTTCTCATGTTAGAGGCGAGAAAATTCATAAGGGCTAACAAAATCTTAATAAATTGTCTTCATGTGTCAAGAATGAATAATGAGCAAAATGTCTTCACATCCTCAGTCTGGGCACTGATTAAAGTAGTAGTGGCTAAGAATCTGAGTCATGAGCTATACCCTGATAACAGAGCCTCTCTCTAATGGGCAGTCCCTCCCCCCGCCCATTATAGAGATATTAATACATACCTTCTAACATTTCATAATGTAAACCAGGACGTGTGGCCAAATGACATCAGAGTGTGGTTAAGATGGTGAAAGTTATTAATGGAACACACAAGGTAGGGGATACTGCAGCAGTTTGCTTTTGCTTGAGCCCACAGGGAAAAGCAAAATCCTGTCTCCTCCCTGCTGAATTAATTTGAGAACAAACTACATTTGCAGTAATTTGTTAAAGTAAGCTGATGACAAAGGGAAACAGTGTGAAGAAGTGAGAGAAAGTGGGACATTTTAAAAGCAGCTGAAAAAATGGGGTGATAGAAGGTTGATTGGTACTGTAACTGCCAAATCAGAACAGTATGTTAATAAAGATTGTAAAAATTACTTTTTTGGACTACAACTCCCAAAATCTCCCAGCCAACGTGGATATTGGCCTGGGGATTCTGGCAGCTGTATTCCAAAAATTATATTTCCAAGCTCTGAATAGAAATGCCAACTGTCTTGCAGTCATCTTCTACCAAGGCCATGTATTTGAGATGCTTTGAACCCTCAAAAGAGTGCAAAGGGTTCTTAATAGTAATAATTTCATCCTGCGTATTAGTCTCAGTGTCTGCATTAGGTGGGAGATCCATGACTGGATCTATTGATGTTTTGTTTTGTTAACGAAATGTAATCATTGGAGTTGCCAGTATTATTGGAGTGGTTGTAGAAATGTTTAATCTTCCCCTTCTTGGTTTTCTAGTCCAAATCACCCTCTCAAATCTTCTTGTTTGCTCAAGACAGGGAAAAATATTATGCAGCTAGCTACGTTTCATTTTTCTGAAAAGGGAAATGTTGGAAGAGCCACCCACAGGTCTCCTGCGTAATGTGTAGCTTGGCCTTAAGACTGTTTGGCAGAAGCTTTCCCATTAACCATGACTGCTGCTTCATTCTAAGCAGCCTATTTGGCTGTGGGTGTTTGGGGGTCTTTCCTTAAGGAATTCAGGAAGGTTCACTGCAAAAGAACTAGTGCGTGAAGCATTCCATGTCTGTTTTGAAACTGTCAGAGCTGAAAATGTATGAAGCTGTATAAAAATAACAGCAGAACTTTGTGCCAAGGGAGTCTAAATGAGACCATACAGAAAACATTAACACCAGCATTTGTAGATGTTTCAAGGTCCTATAAGACTCAGGCATAGAACTTCTGTCATAAATTACACTTTGTTAAGCTGTTCAGAGAAATCTGGGTGAACCTAAAATGGAAACACTGAGGCCATTTCTGCTCTACACTGTTACAGTGCTATTATTCACATTGTATGGAATCCTGAGGTTTGCAGTTTAGGGAGTGGCCTTGAGAATTCTCAGCCAGAGAGCTCTTTGGTCTCAGGAAACTACAAACCCCAGAATTCCACAGGAAGCTGAAAGTGGAATAATAGCACTACAACACAGTAGTGCAGAAATGGCCTGAGTGTAATTGTCCTAAAATCGCTTATCCTAAAATCACTTTATTTTCTTAGGTGAAGTAACAGCAAATTCTAATGTGAAAAATGTAGAATGAAGCTGACAAACTCAGGTTTCCTATTGAATTTACACTTGGCCACAACTGCTGCTGAGTCCCTTGCAGACATATCTTTGTCATAAACACATGCAAACATATGTGCATGTACGTTGTCACGCACATGTGCATTCACATGTTGTTACATTTATATTTTAGCTTTATTACAAAAAGCACCAAAAAAAACCCTGTCTCCCAAACAATAAGCTGAAAGCAACCTCATTGTACTAGAAGTAGATCTGGTTGAAACAAATATAGTAAAGGAACCCAAGGAAAGGTTTTTGTTCTTTAGCTAATTAAAAGGGTATTAAAGCATAGTGTACGTAGCGTAATTTGCAGAGGTTACTCAAGAATTTTAGGTAGATGGTCTAATGAAAGGTGAAAATAGCCAGGGATGGGATGGGGATAGAGAAAAGGTTTGACTGGAAGATAACTGATGCAATGGAATAATCCTAAGAAAAATATATGTATAAACATTGCCTAATTTGTGTGGTAACAGCTCTTTTAATTGATGTATTGTGAAGAATCAGCAATCTGTATATTCCTGAAACAGTAATTGTCAATTTGGCTGATGGGTACACTCCATCAATCAAGATAAATCACATAGTTTGAATTGTGTTTGTTAGTTTCATGGACTAATTCTTTTTTTCCCCCTTCTTCACTTGTTAAGGCAGCTCTAGGGATAGCCAATCTGATTGTTATGGCCATGGAAAAGGAGGGGACAGCTAAAGAGGAAGCCATCAAAAAGATATGGATGGTTGATTCAAAAGGATTAATTGTAAAGGTAAATAAAGGAATTCCCTTATCCAATAAATGTATGTTTAAAGCAGTGTGCTGTTTCTCTGTGGTACTGGCTGAAGCAAAATGCATTAGCGGTTTTCTAGATATATGGGGCTTAGGTTTATCTTGATGGGGCTTAGAGACATTGATATCTCTTCTTCTACATGTATCGCTGTACGATTTGGATACATGACCCAATAATGCTGGTGCTGCGGGCAGCATCATCTGGATATATAATTATCTCATAATTTCCTTTGATCTTCTTGGAGACATTTACGACTAGTGTTTTTGGAAATATATGGATTTTTTTTTTAAAAAAGCAACCTACCTGAAATGAAGACTAAGGAGTGGAGAGGTTAAATTTCTGTTGCGTCTTCCATAAAAAGTAGTCAAAACATGTAGATATTCTGAGCGCCGTAAAAAACCTCATGTTTAGAGCAAACAAAGTCATTTCTTTAAAAATCTGCAAGAAATGCTGATATAAAAGATAACTTCCTGCTGATGTTTTCCTTTATGTATGCCAGACTTCTGCATAAACTTCAGCTGTATTGCCTCAAATAACTCTATTGCATGGCAATAGAGAAGAGACCATATCCCACATGTTGTGGTTTGCTATGATATCAACAGTGGCTAGAAGTTCAAAGCTGCCTAGAGACTGCATCAGTTATTCTTACCTCATTTCTTCCACATATGAGAATTAAGACAAAATCATGTATATCTGGAATGCCAAAATAAAGCTATATTTTTTTTAAGGAGGCAGTTTTGAGGTACTTAAAATTAGCCCCCCAAAGGAACAGTTCAGTTTACTTTCTTATTGCTTGTACTGAGAATATTCATACTTTTAGAGTAAAGAAAGTTATATTTAGATTTGTTACTAGATTTTCATACACCTATTATAAGTTAAGCATCAATGCATGCAAATAATTTATGTCTTCTGCTGCTGCCATGTATGCCTGGGAGTACATATTGTTCACTCAGGACTTGTGCAGTTGCAGGGATAGGACAGTGTGACCTGAGAAGGATTGCTTTTTCACATAACACTGTCAAGTTAGAGAATGTTTTATCATGTACTTGAGGTACCTAACCTGCAGATTTGTTATTGTTGGCTTCAGAAGCTCATTGAGATTGCATACCTAGTTTTCATGTGATTGCTGTAACTGAAACTTGATGACAAACTTGATGATTAATTATACAATCAATTATAATTGATTATTAATTCATGATAATCAGTATGAATGCTACTATCAATTTTTTTGGAACTGGATAGACTTTCCATTAACATTACAGGGAGGTGGAGGTTCATAATCATTATGGTGATTTATTTATTTTTTATTTAGTATTTCATTTAATTTAAATCCTACCTTCTTCCTAGCGTGGGATTCCATACCTTTCATATTTTCTGTAATTAATATAAACTAGACTAGTCTCCTTGAAATCTAGTTTGGTCTAAATCTTTTCCTGAAAATTTAGCAGAATAGGAACAGAATAGGGACAGAAAATACCAGCACATAAATTCTTCTACTCTTCATTTATTCTTGCTCATGTTCTTATCTCATCCACTAATATGTTAACTAAATCATTTTGAATTAAAGAAAGCAGAAAATAGTGAATATGCCTGTCTATTTAATTGTTATCTTGTCTTCCCTCTAAGAAGTTCCTAAGAAGGTTCATCTATAATTTTATTTATTTATTTTCATAATAATCTTTTTAAGCTGAGCTAGTAACTTGTACATGGGAACCCAAATGGAAGTTTCATTATCGAACATGTTCTTGCAGCCAGGCCAGTCTTGCCTGAATTCAACCTGCAGTCCATCACATCACACAACTCAAAAAAAATATTTTTCATTCATACCCAACGTTGATGTATTTCCCAGATCAGGTATTATGTTTTTTACACAATGAGCAAGCTGAGCGAGCATGTGTGTGAGCCCAAGTTCCAGTCCTGTTCTCTTTAGTGTTAAGAACATCATTGTCAAAGGTAGGACCTTGATCTTAGGAGGTCCTTTGGGGTAGCCTGTTGGGCCCAAGGCACTCCTGCTACAGTCCATGGAACTCATAATCCAGAGTGGACAGGAACAAAGGTATTTTATATGAGAGTAGTGGAAAAGGGGAGATAAAATTTGCAGTCTCCAGAGTTTATCTGTTGCTGCTTGGGGACAAAGCTGGGGATGAGCCTAGCACATATACAACTCTGCAAGCAGACTTGGAATCACAGGGAGCTGAAGATCCAGAGTACAGAAATTGGAGTAGCAAACAGTGATTTTTACTCAGGAATTCTGTGGAGGAGACTATTAAGTTTCTGATCACCATCTACAGGCAACCAGGTAGTGTGACAGATGGGAGTTACTGAAGTGACCTGCATGTCTATGCTATACAGGTTTCTTGGTGTGAAGGCATGCAAAACTACACTTGCTGCACGTGCAAGCTGGTGTTTATGCTAGAAGAGAAGTTAGAAATGATAGCTACACTTTGACTTATCAGAAAAGATGAACAGTTTCTGGAGAAAACACAGGAAGCACTTCTGGAAGAACAACAAGGAAGAAAGAATAAGTTTCCACATCAATGGAAAGAGATCAGCTGTCTGAGATTCCACAGAACATGAAGGAAGCCCCAGGGGCCTATGTAGATGGAAGGATTCCTGCAGCTGCCTCAGCAGGAGATGTGTGGTAAAAATTGTTGACTACTAGCTGAGACGAAGAGAGGAGGTAGGGTATCAGCTTGTCAAGTCTTTACAGGAGGTGTGTGTTCCCCTGGTGAATGTATCTAGGATGTTATGGAAAACTTTCCAAGACTCATCAAGACTAATAACCACTATTCTTTTTGTTGATCTATGTGGGAACAAATGGTATTGCTGGAGACACTTGAAACATATTGCAATTAATGATGAGGCTCTAAGTGAAGTGTCTTAGGGCAAAGTCTGTTGCCTGTGGAATAGGAAAGAAAGAATATGAGAAATGAATAACTGGGTATAGAAGTGGTGTCACTAGGAAAAGTTTGGATTCTTGGACCATGTCTATACTGCTGTGGTGAAGGACTTCTGGCAGGATGTTACTTGCACCTCATGAGAAAAGAAGAGAATATGATTGGCAGGAGTCCTGTAAAAACCTGATCATGCAGACTTTAATCTAAAACCTCTGTGAGGAGTGATGAAATCATGGATGACAGCATGAATTCATGTACTGGAGACAGTAGTATGAGTGAAGCTGGCGCAGCAGTGCAAGTCTAATATGCAAAGAAAATATGCAAGGGATAATATGAAAGAAAATTACGTTAAGGGAACTATTGATGCATATATTGTATAAGTCTAGAAATTTTAGTCAGAAATTCTACCCAAAAAGCCTGTTCCGACTTATTCAGGGGTCAATGTAAGCAATGCACCTTAACTCTTATCAAAAAAGGAACCATCCCCATCTCTGGCACAGACCTAGTCCTTCCTGGGAGAACCTAAAAGAAACACTGACCTCCTGTACTCTCTTCACTGTGGCACAGCTTCTGGCCTTTTTTGAATGCCTGACTGGGAAAATGGCAGCAGCAGCAGCAGCTCTTTGGCTCCAGAGGAGACTCCACCATACTCCAAGGCAGTGCATTCCACTGTTGAACTGCTCTTATCATCAGGAAGTTCTTCCTAATGTTTAGATGGAATCTCTTTTTCTGAAGTTTGAAGCCATTACTCTGTGTCCTAGTCTCTGGAGTAGCAGAAAACAAGCCTGCTCCATCCTCCATGTGGCATCCCTTCAAATATTTAAACATGACTATCATGTTGCCTCTTGACCTTCTCTTTTTCCAGGCAAAATATACCAGGCTACCTAAGCTTCTGGTTGCCTCCCGCTGGACATGCTCCAGCTTGTCAATATCCTGCCTGAACTGTGATGCCCAGAATTGGACACAGTATTCCAGGCGTGGTCTGACCGAGCAGAATAGAGCAATACTATCATTTCCCTTGACCTAGACACCATACTCCTGTTGATGCAGACTGGAATTGTTTTGGTTTTCTTAACTGCTGCATCACACTGCTGACTTATATTCAGCTTGTAGTCTACTAAGACTCCTAGATCTCTTTCACGTGTGCTGAGGTCAAGCCAGGTGTCATCCATCTTATACCTGTGTAATTCCTGTGTAATTCAATTTTTTATACCTATATATATATATATATGAACAACAATCTCCTTCTTTGAGTAGTGAAAGGCCTTTTTGAATGCCTGGGCAGGAAAATGGTTGCCAGGGTGGCCGGGGTGGCTGCCCCCCCCCCCCCGCAAGGCAGTACTGGCAATTTCTCCCTTCACAGAATGACCTGCAACTTATCCACAGGTCTTATCAAAATCCATAATTGTAGCCCCCAAACCTGTCCTTGACTTATACATGAGGCTGACTTATACATGAGTATATACAGTAGTCTATGGTGTCTATACATACCAGTCCAAAAAGTATGGG
Organism: Iguana delicatissima; assembly: GCA_948472985.1. Classification (NCBI taxonomy): domain Eukaryota; kingdom Metazoa; phylum Chordata; class Lepidosauria; order Squamata; family Iguanidae; genus Iguana; species Iguana delicatissima. The sequence goes on along the minus strand of CAOKZL010000469.1, from coordinate 1,143,373 downwards.
AAATACACTAATTAGCATCTGAATACAGGAAATATGATTTAATAGAGACTACTGAAACTAGTGAGATAGAAAGCATGATTAAAATATGGAGATTGAAGAGTATGAACTTGTCCAAAAGGAGCAGACTGAACAAGAAGGAAACGAGGAATAGTGTTATATGAAAAGGATGAATCCACATTTGTGGAAATCCATTAATAAAACCAGTGAATAAAAATAATGAGTGGAAAAAACAGAATGTCATTGTGGGAGTCTGTTAGGCTGCCAAGTCAGAAAGAAGATGAATGTTGCCTTCCTGGATCAGATTGCCTACTTTTCAAAGAGGAGAGACATAACAAAATTTCAGTTACCCTGACATCTGTCGAATGCCAAATTGTCTAATAAATTCCTGACTTGCCTCGCTGATCATTTCATCTTCCATAAGGTGCAAAAGAAAATATGGGAATCTGCTATTGTAGATCTGATCCTCACCAGCTAGGGAAGAAGTCCCTGATGAGATGAAAGCAGTGTAGATCTTGGGGTGAAATGATCATGTCATCTTTGCATTCATGATACTATGGAAAGGGAAAGTGAAACATAAGCATGCACTCTGGAGTTTAGGGAGACTGATTTTGACAAGTTAAGGAGATAGTAGGGGTGATCCCATGGATAAAAAAACTTGAGGCTAATAGAGCTCAAGACAGGAGGGAGTTACTTAAAAGTAAATAAACCATTCAAGTCAGTAAGGCAAATGGGAGGCATCCAAAGAAACTAGAGTAGTGACTTAAGAAAACTTCTGACAAATTTGGAATTGAAACAGAAGGAACGGCAAACCACCAAAGATGACTACGAACTATCAGCCAAAGTCTAGAGGTAAAGTGTCAGGAAGGCTGACATTCAGAATGAACTTTGGTCTTTATCACACCATGCTGTTATGCTTTCAGCAGTACTTCTGATGAAAGATGGTCACTCACACTTTATACGAGTATCACACCCTTGCCGTAATTATGCTGTAATTGTATGGTTTGCACAGCTTTTTCATCTTCTCTGATGCTGTTATCACTACCTCATTTGCTCCTTGCGCCTCACAATTGGTTTGTGTCGATTTAAAAAAAAATATAGTTGTAATAATGCTATTATGGCACAATGTAATTATGGCACACCCGCTGCTGCCCAAATCTCTCATCATGAGAGGTGGCAAAGAAAGATAAACTCACCACCCCATCCCCCACAATTTTTGATACCTTTCTTCTGTGAAAAACAAAAGTTCTTAATACACTAGTCAGTTGTTTCAAGTTGTTCTGTTCAAAATCACTTCACCCATACTCACTGAGCCACAATAACACTGTTATAGTGCAGCAACACCCATCACTGCCCAGATGTTGGATTGTGAGAGGTGACACAGGAAAACAAATGTACCACACCATCTCCCACCATTTTGGATAACTTTTCTCTTGTGCAAAACAAATGTACTTCTCATGCTGGTCAGTCATTTCAGGTTGTTCTGTTCAAGAAATACTCCACTTGTGCACATTAAGCCATAAAAATGCTATTATGAAATGATGCCATAGTGTTATTACACTGTAATCTTAAAATAATAATTAATAATAAGGTTTTAGAAAGTAATTCTGTGGTGGTAACATGTGGTGCATGGTACCACAAGAAAGCAGTAGAGAAAGCTTTGGAAAATACCCCCATACCACAAGGCATCTGAATAGTGACTAACAGGCCAGGATTACACAGTTATTGCAGTATAATAGCAAACCATTATATAAAGCACAGAAAATACAGCTATTCTCTTGGAAAGTCTTGTCCTGCTCAATCAAACACCAGATGTAGTCTGATTTTTCCCTGCTGGTGATTTCCTTGGAAACCCCTAAGAGAGGAACAATCAGATTACAGGCTACACCCATATCATGCCCACCAATTGATAGTTCTCACACTGAAGCAGGATGAAAAACCTGCATTCAAACTAGCTACTGAATCATAGTGGGAAAGAAGGTCATTAACGGATTATTTCCAACATGAAAAAACTGTATTCCCAGTGACTGTCCAGCACAACAGCACTGAGAGAACCATGATGTCATGTGACAAGGCTGAGACAAAAGTGGGACTAAACTACTGATATCATGGTATAATAGTGTGGTGTGATAAGGATCTGAGGCACAGGAGGCACGCTAAACATAAGAAAATTGATTCTTTGTCTACAATTAGAGCAAGAGGAAGAATAAGAAGGGGGTAAATCCAGTGCAAGGAAAAGATAGATAGAGAAATGTTAGTGAGTGATAGATGCCTCAACTCCTATTTTGCTTCAGTATTCTTCCACAAAGGAAAGAAAAAATTAAATGAAACTGTGGAGGTAAGGGGATTCAGCCACGATAGGTAGATACAGAGCTAACCACTGTAAGCATATCATGGCCATCACCATTTGAAAAATTACATTCTAGGCTACTAACAGAATGTGAAATATAATATAGGGTTTTTTTGCAAATTTTGGGAGAACAAGTGAAGTGCTGGAAGCCTGGAAACAGGTAAACATTCCCATCTTCCAAAGAGGATGAAAGAGGATCTGGGTGAGTATGGCTCTGTCCACTTGCTAATAAAACCTAGAAAGGCTCTGCAACAACCTCTTAGGCTACTGGAACATGAGAAAAAGTATTGGAATTGCAGAGAGCTAACCTCAGCAAATTTAATGAAGATAATTAGAAAAAGGTGAGATTTTAGCAATGGTATTGAAAGAGAACTGAACTTTTCAGAGAGATGCCATGGTGATGGATATACATGGTTTGAACACTTTAGCAGTGTTTTCCTTAAAATATTTTCCAGTGAAATAAAAAGGTCATATATGCATTGATGGTGGTGGGACATTTTTGTCTTTTTTTTTAAACAAAAGTTTTATTTATTTTCTTGGGCTTAAAATCTGAGTTATGCATGCTTAGAAATCCTAAAATGGCAATGCTGTTAGCTCAGTCACTTGGTACTGAAATGAGTTCTCATTAGTATGTCAAAAAGTGATCAAAAGAACGATGGGTCTAGAAAGGCTATGAATTTCCATTCTGGCCACAGAAGGAAACCAGGTGTAAATATGTGTAAATAGCTCTGTGGTAACAATCCTAAGAAAATGTTTGTAACCTGATGAAGTACATTTATCCAACTTTAAAGTCCAGTAATTGACTTTCTTAAAAAAGGGAAGAAGAGGTTGATAAATAATAGCTGTACCCTCCCATAAATCAAGTGTGAGTCAGAAACTGGAATACTGTAGTGTATAGCAACATTTTTCTTGCTAGCCACCTGAGAGACCTACCCAACATCTTGTGGCCTTTCTGAAACCATCTACTGCTGTAGATAAAATATTTCTTTCCATTATATAAATACCAAGACTTGTGGTTACTGACTAGGGGAGAAAAGGATAAAGAGAACAAATGCAATGAGGTAATTTGTTTCACCACAGCACAAACCTAGGAACTTTTTTGTATGTGTGAGTGTTTATAATAGACTGGTTAAACTGAAAAATGATTATGTTTGTACTGCTTTGAAATTTCTTGTTCTCTGAATTGCATCATAATGTTAGACATTTTCATGCTTATAAAATGTACACTATATATTTATGACAGATTTGAGGAGCAAGATGGAATGAAGCTTATCCTCATATAATCTTTGCACAAAACATTAAAATAAAGTTGCTAGTGGAAGGTACTTAAACTGTGTTTGCTTTGAAAGTATACACCTTTACATAGTGTTATTACATTACTACTTCCTAGTAATAACATTATTACATTGCTTCAGTACGGATAATGGTAGCACCTAATAGCTATTTCTACAACTTTGTGCCCTTCAGAATTCAGAAGCGAGCTTTCACTGAGAAGGACGTTTGTTGGGATGAATACTGAGGGCCAAAACTTTTGGGAGCAAGATAAACATGCTTCCTCCACCGTGTCATTTGGGGTTATCTGTGCTTTGCAATATGAGGGTTAACTTGCCCTTGTTGAGTGCCAAATGCCAGTTCCGTCCTCCCACACAGCTGCAGCCACGGCTGAAGCTAGTTCCAGTTCCCACATCTTTCAGGCCTGAGGTGGTGCATGTGAGTCAGAGAACCCTACTCAGTCATCCCAAAGGAACTTGGATGGTTCCCAGTATCTGCGGGAAAATCCAAAGAAGCAACCGAATTAGGAAGATAATAGAGTTCTGTTTTATAGCAAGCAGAGAGGTGGAAGGTAAACTTTTTTTGAGGTGAAACAATCCAACAGCTGTGACATAAAACAGCAGCGGAAGAGCACAGTCTGCTCAGTACCTAATGGTGGTGCTTCTTATCCAATAATAATTACAACTAGACTTCCACTACTTGTATTTGTGTATGTATTTGTACTTTTTGCAGATCTCCTAGTTACAGAGGCTGTATTACATGCCTTTCATAGAATTACGTACTGTTCTCTCTCTCCAATGTGGCTGAAAGGAATATCCAAGTCCCTTATGAATGATATGCTGAATTGTCAGGGAAGCGTAAGCACCTTCTACTCCTTCTACTCTCTGTATGTGGATTGTTTTAGGATAAAGGGTCAACCTGTCCTCAACTTACCAGTATACATTCTAGAGGCAGCTGGCTTTATTTCTATGGCAGTACCCATTTAGGACAATTTTGTTGCATTACCACCAAAAAATTGTGGTATTTACATAAGTTAAGCTGTTTTGATTAAACTGAATGTAGATTTGAAGAACTGAGAGTTCCTAAAAATGAAGGGTGCAGATCCCCCAGTTTTGGGGGAGATCTAATAGATTTTCACCAAACTGACCCTGGAAAATTTGAATATCAAAACGATTAGAAATGTGTAGATGCGTATCTTCCTCAAAATACTGTACTTTCAATGGATGACAAAAATGAGTATTGAAATGTCTCTTCTGTGTATTTGGTGGAAGCCTGATGCTCTTTTGAAAATGTCAGTCTTATTTGTAACATGTGGCAGATGGATTCAAGTTGACTGACTGCTGAGAGAAGATACATATTTTTGAAGTTAAAATCAAGAACTTTCATTGCAACAGAAAACATCCATGCAAATCTGTATTTCTTTACTAAGCTTACTCTTTTTTAACGTAGGGTCGTGCTTCACTTACATCTGAGAAAGAACGATTTGCTCATCAGCATGAGGAGATGAAAAATCTAGAGGACATTGTTAATAAAATAAGGCCAACAGCTCTTATAGGTAACATATACATCTGTATCTAAACTATCTGTCTGTCTGTCTTTCCATCCGTCTGTCCATCCATCCAGTCATCTAACGATTGCTGTTTTATTTTATTATTTGAAATATATACTGTGGGCATGTATGAACTATATGAAAGATTTTGAACACCTGTAAATATAGAGATGTTTAATCTGTGATCCACAAAACACTCAGGAATCTTATGTTAGAAGCTCTAAAATAATTCTGTCCTGCTGCCTTCAATTTTTGAAACTACGTGAAATTATCATTTTTTCCCAATGGTAATATAGCTGATAGATTAGTAATATGTGGTATCAGAAAGAATTCATAAAGTTCAGTGAATTTGTTAATCTGGCCCTCTGCTTATCTCGGTCCTTTCTAGGCTAGTCAGTACCTACATTCTCTGCTTTTTTTTTCCAAATTCTGTGCCACCAGCCATTTTTAGAATAGAATATGGAAATTTAAATTTACATCATTATGTACAGTGTTTTGCAAAAGTATTATTCCCCTTCAACATTACATTTTGTTTTCTTACAACCTGAGAAATGGATTTCATTGTTATTGTTGCCACTCTGCAGCTAAGATGACAAAGTGATCCATGGGGTAACTATCACCTGGATGCTCCACAAAGCTAGGTTTTATGAAAAGGCAGCAAGAAAAATAAAAAAATAAATGAAAACCTGTTTGGAATTTGCAAAAAGTCATGTGGGAATCATACCAAGCATGTAGTAAAGTTCTCTGATCTGAAAGAAACCAAAATTGAACTTTTTGACCTTGCAGTAAAACATTTGCCATTGTATTTCCAATTTCTATGCATGGTTGTGAATGCTGGAAAGTGAAGAAAGCTGATAGAAAGAGCATCAATTCATTTGAAATATGTTGGAAGAGAGTTCTTTGGATACCGTGGAGTGCCAAAAGGTCAAATAAATGGATATTGTAGCGAATCAAACATGAACTAGAAGCCAAGATAACTAAGCTGAGATTATTGTACTATCAACATATCATGAGAAGATGTGACTCACTAGAAAAGACAGTGATGCATGAAAAGGTAGAAGTCAATAGGAAAACTGAAAGACCACATTACACATGGATAGATTCAATCAAGGAAGCCACAGCCTCGAATTTGCAAGGTCTGAGCAGAGCTGTTGATGATAGGATGACTTGGATGGCTCTCCTTCACAGGGTCACCATAAGTCAAAGTCCACTGAATGACAGTTAACAACAATAATCAAAACACTATGGTGCCATCCTGTTGGTTAGTCCATTTAATCAACGGTTGAATAGTGAGTCAACTGTAGGTAAATCTGATTGAATCAATGGATCTACTGTAGAAAAGAATAACAAGAACACAAAGCTAACAGCATTCATTTATCTGAGAATACATCCTCAACAGTGAAGCATGGTAGCAGCATTATTAAGCTGTGGGGATGTTTTTCTATGGCAGAAATTGGGAAACTGCTCAATTTTCAGGGCAAGATGAATGGAGGGGGGAAAAAAAGGCCAACTCTAGAGGAAAACTTTCAGTCTCCAAGAGACCTGGGATTTGGGATGGAGGTTAATTTCCACTGGGACAATGATGCCAAGCACACAGGCAAGGTAACAGTGGAGTGTTTTAAAAACAAGAACCTGAATATTTTAAAATTGCCCAGACAAGGCCCAGACCTTGGGGATCTGTGGTAACACATGAGTGCAGCTGTTTACCAACATTACCTATCTAGCCTCTCAGAGCTGGAGCAAATCTGCCAAGAAGAATGGACAAGAATTGCAGGATCCAGATGTGCAAAGCTGATGGAAACCTACCCAAGCAGACTTACAGCTATAGCCAATGACACTTCAAGGTATAGCCTTCAGGATATTACAAGGGATTATGAGACTCTGAGTACATAGCTGAAGGAACTTGATGCACAGATTGTCAATTGTCTCTCCTCCCACTTGAAGGACACAGCTGGTGCTGCTGGGAACAATTTGGCTTTTTGGACTTTCATGAAGATGGTTTTCTGGCGAGTGGTGGGTTGCCACTCATAGCAGTTGGCAGGAATGTTTTTCCTAAGAATCTCACAAACCTGATCAGGGGGGCTTTAAACTGTATTAAACTGAGTTACATGGAGGAGGGAGACAGTATTCTTGAGGGCAGGAATTCAACAAGTGCTGGAGATAATATCCCAGATATTATAGAGAGAAGTGAGTGAACAGTACAAGAACCCAACAGCAGTTAGATGAAATGACCCATGGTCTTAGATGTCTGTACACTAATATAGAAAGCATGGGAAATAACCAAGATGAACTCAAACTCTTAACACAGCAATAGGCATCATTGAAACCTGGTGGGATGAATCTCAATTGGAAAGTAGTAATAAAGGGGTATAACATATTTCAGAGGACCAGACCAAACAGGATGGGAGGCAGAATAGCATTATATATCAAGGATGTTTACACCTGTGAAGAGATATATGACTTAAATTCTGAAAACCAACTTGAGGGCATCTGGATAAAAAGGGGGAGAGAAACCAGATTGATGTCATTGTGAGGGTCTGCTACAGACCCCCAAGCCAAACTGAGGACTTGATTGATGCCTGCGTGGAACAGGTGACCAAACAATAGGAAAGTAGAGATGTAATAGTAATGGGAGATTTCAACTATTGTGGTAGTTGTTGGAAGTCAAACTCTGCCAAGAATATAAGGTCCAATGAATTTCTCACTTGCCTTGCAGATAGTTTCTTTGTCCAGAAGGTAGAAGAGACAACAAGGAAATCAACTATTTTAGATCTGATCCTAACTAACAGTTGATGATCTGGTTAATGGGGTGGAAGTGGCAGACAGGAGTTCATAAGGGACAGGAGTCTCTTAAAAGTGAGATATTGAAGGCATAATTTCAAACAATTCCGGTAAGGAGGAAAAATGGGAGGGGTCTAAAGAAACTCAGATGGATGTCTAAAAGAACTTTCACCTGAGGTAGGATTTGAAAGGGCATGTACAAGAAATGGAAAAAGGAGGAAATCATCAAGGAGGAATTAAAATGAATAGCTAGCAGGTGTAGGGAGAAAGTCAGAAAACCTAAAGCTTAAATCTGCTCAGGTTTGCTAGAGAGGTTAAAAACCAATAAGAAGGGGTTTTCTGTAGCAAAAGGAAGGACAAGGAAATGGTAGAGCTGCTGTGTGGAAAAGGTGGCAAAATGCTAGCTGGGGACAGAGAAAAGGCAGGGTTTCTCAACACATTCTTTGCCTTGGTCTTCTCTGAAAAGGAAACAGTGCTGTGCCTGGGGAAAGGGTGTGGGTGATACAGTAGGGAAAAAGTCAGGAAAGCTAAATCACAGAACAAGCTCAGGCTTGCTATAGAGGTTAAAAACAATAAAAAGAGCTTTTTTGGTTATGTTTGTAGCAAAAGGAAAAACAAGGAGATAGTAAGGCCACTGTGAGGAGAAGATGGAGAAGTGGGACAGAGAAAAGGCAGAACTACTCAATGTTTTCTTTGCCTCGGTTTTCTGCCAACAGAAAAACAGGGTTCAACCTGGAGAAAGTGGAACAGATGATGTAATAGGGGAAATACAGCACAGAATAGGTAATGAGGTAGTATAGAATACCTGGCTACTCTTAATTCAAGTCACCAGGGCCAGATGAACTACATTAAAAGAACTGGTAGAAGTAATTTCAGAACCACTGGCAACAACCCTTGAGAGTTCCTAGAAATCAGAAGAAGTCCCAGCAGACTGGAGGAGGGCAAATGTTGTTTTCATCTTCAAAAAGGAGGGGAAAAGGAGCCAAACAACTACCTCCTAGTCAGCCTGGCCTCAATACCAGGGAAGGTCCTAGAGCAGAACATTAAGCAGACAGTCTGCAAGAATTTAGAAAGGAATGCCATGATCACTAAAAGTCAACACGGGTTTCTCAAAAACAAGTCATGCCAGACTAATCTGATCTCTTTCTTTGGCAGAGTTACAAGTTTGGTGGATAAAGGGAATGCCGTGGATTTAGCATATCTTGATTTCAGTAAGGCCTTTGGCAAGATCCCCAATGATATTCTGGCAAACAAGCTAGTAAAATGTGGGCTAGACAATGTTACTGTTAGGTGGATCTGTAATTGATTGACTGGCCAAACCCAAAGAGTGCTCACCAATGGTTCTTCTTCATCCTTGAGAAAAGTGACTAATGAGGTGCCACAGGGTTCTGTCCTGGGCCCAGTGCTATTCAACATCTTTATAAATGATTTGGATGAGAAAATAAACAGCATTCTTATCAAATTTGCAGATGACACCAAATTAGGAGGGGTAGCTAACACCCTGGAAAACATGATAAGAATTCAAAATGGCCTTAATAGATTAGAGAATTGGGTCAAAATTAACAAAATGAACTTTAGCAGCAAGATATGTAAAGTACTACACTTGGGCATTAAAAATGAAATGCACAGGTATAGGATGGGTGAGAGCAGGAGTGATCATAGTATATGTGAAAGAGATCTAGGAGTCTTACTAGATCACAAGCTGCACATGACTCAACAGTGTGATGTGGCAGCTAAAAAAGCCAGTACCATTCTAGACTGCATCAATAGACATATAGTGTCTAGACTGAGGGAAGTAACAGTACTGTTCTGCTTTGGTTAGACCTCACTTGGACTACTGTGTCCAGTTCTGTGTACTTCAATTCAAAAAGGATATTGACAAGCTGGAATGTATCCAGAGGAGGGCAACCGAAATGGTAAACTGTCTGGAAACCATATCGTATGAGGGATGGCTTAGGGAGCTGGGTACGTTTAGCCTGGAGAAGAGAAGGTTACAAAGTGACATGATAGCCAAGGTTAAATACTTGAAAGGATGCTATATGAAAGATGGGGCAAACTTGGCTTCCCTACTCCAGAGAATAGGACATGGAGCAACGGCTTGAAACTACAGGTAAAGAGATTAGGAAGAACTTCCTGATAATACGAACAATTTGACAGTGGAATATGCTGCTGCCTGGGAGTGTGGTGGAGTCTGTTTCTTGGGAGAGTTTTAAACAGGGGCTTGATGGCCATATGTCAGGAGTGCTTGTGAATTGTTACAAAAGGTGCTTCTACCACTTAAGGGAGTGCAACCAACACGTACCAGCTTGTTTTTGTTTACTGTACATTTATGCTGGAAGAAAATTATTTTGCACCTTCACGGTGTTCAGTACCCTGTGTACATCAAGTGGTAACCTTGCAAATTAAGTCCATTTTGATTCCAGGCTGTAACACAACAAAATATGGAAGTGTCAAAAGATAGTGAATGCTTCTCCAGGGTATTATATTTTTGCAGTGCACACAGAATGAGAGAGATGTGGTGTGTAAACAAGAAAGACCAGTCAAATTTGAGAGTGCTGTTTGTGTGTGCATGGGCACATGTGATTAATGGTTTAGAACCACTCCTTGCATAGCTGGGATTGCTACGTTGTCTGATGTTTTCCCAAGGTTTTCATTAAACTTGAGTCGCAGCAAGTGCCATATATGGAGCCTTGTGAGACACTTCCCAGGAAGAGGATTTGTTATTGTTGGACCAAGAAAAGAGACAATTATTTGAATATGATAATAAAAGTAGCCATAAAGCATAAGTGAAATTATATTTTCTAATTTATTTTAATTGTCTATCTAGAAATGGTTGTCATTCTTCCCATTAATTGTCTTGAAGAAAACTTCACATGGAACCTAGACCAAGTGAAGCATAACTTTTGTTTAAATCAATTAGTTTTTAAAAATGTTAGCAACCAGCGTTTGAGTTGCACATTCTTTCAGAGGTCTTAAGAGGTTAGAGCAAAAAAAAAACCCCAAAACAACCCCTCCTCCCAAAAACAAAAACAAAGGAAGATTACATTCTCAAGCTGGTAGGATTTTGACTGGGTCTAGAGCTATTCTTGTACATCTGTTCAGAATATGTAATACACATTCGTAACATTTGTGTTAAAATTGTGACTATTTCAGATTCTTGAGTGTCTCAGTCTGTATATAGTCCACTGAAGACAATAGCTCCATTAAATGAAAAATTGTACAGTAATGCAGTTTCTCACTTCAGTTTATACAGGAGACTCTGGTGGATTATGCCAATTGTCTGTGAGCGATTTAACCCAAGGTTTTCCTTTTCTCAGAAGAGAGTGGAAATCATAGTCAGGTTTTTATGCAAATACTGATAAGCAGGTTGAACAGTGAAAAATTTGAGGAAAACCTTCATCTATTTCAAATATATTTGCATTTTGTAAATATATACATAATTAGAAATAAAGACATCTGAATGGGATTTTAATATCATAGCTCAAGTATTTGGCCACTGCTGTTCTCTGAAACAACAATGTAACATTGCTGCAAACCTGCGTGAAATCTCTTTTTGTAGGTATTAGTATTTCAATTCTAAATAGTTCATGCTGGCAAAGGAGATCTCAGAACAGAGGTCTTTAGGCTTTTTGAGAGTTTTACATAGTATTGGCAAAGATGTTTAGTATTCTTACCAACAAAAATCCCATATCTTCATAATTGATGTGGCAGAAATGTCCCAGAATACTTTCTTTGTGGCAAAAGGGACAGTGTGTATGACTTTTTGACAGTAGATTCTGATTGCTTCCATACCTTCCAGTGGAAGAATTTCATTACTGCATTATATAAAACATCTTAGTGAAAGCACTAAAAGAAAGTCAGAGTTTGATTCATGTCATTTATAGAAATCTGTCCTTTATTAAGAGAGGTATGACATTTGTTCAAGGATATCAGGCAGTGCAGTGTTATTTTTTATAATCTCATGCCACTCCATTTTATATACTCACAATGGAATTGCAGTTTACAGTCAACAAGGAGATGCTGTTAAAAATGAAAGTTTTTTTTTACAAGATTACCTTTTTTTAAACAAGTTGTTAATTTCTTCTTCACCACCCCATGTAACTGTCTTACATGAGTGGGAAGCCAGGATGGGCCAAGCATGAGCTATTTTTAGATACCATCTCAGTGCCATTTGTAAACTGTAATTCAGGCCCTTCCCGCACAAGGCAAAGGAATCGCTCCGTGCCATTACCTACCGCTTCTTCTGGGGTCCGAAGCAACACGGACTGTCCCTGAAGCCCTTCCGCAGGGCTCCTCCTTGGTCCAGGGCGAATCGGAGCAGTGTGAGGTCTGTAGATCCACGCTGCTCCGGCTTCCAAAATGGCGGCTTCCAGCTTCCAAAATGGCGGCTTCCACCTTCCAAAATAGTGGCTTCCAGCTTCCAAAATGTTGGTTCCAGCTTCCAAAATGGTGGCTTCCAGTTGGTTGTGGGTCCCGACCAACTGCTGAAGCTCACCACGCCTAAAGCCTGCCCTCCGTAGATCGCAGGCTCTCATTGGTGCGAGCCTGCGAATCTACACAAGGGAGCAGGAACACAATGGCGCGTTCCAGGAAAATAAAGACCCGTTTTTTGCGGTCTTTAGAAAACACACTGGAGGACCACTTGGGGTCATTTTGGAGCAGACTGAGGTATGGATCTCCGGTAAGTAGTCCGCTCCAAGGTGCAGACGACCCCCGTGAGAGGACGCACTGCCCTGTTCTAATTGCCTGGTGCGGAAAGAGCCTCAGTCTGCAGTTTCCTGTCTTCAGTTATCTTCAAGTAATCAGACACAGTAATTCTGTCAACTGTGATTGGTTTATTTTAAACATGGGCCGGTAAGAAGAAGGAAATAACTATAGTAGAACGAATACAGTAAAAACCATTTGATATTTTTTTGTGACACTTACTGAAAGCCTTTAAAGGCATATGAGGAAAAACTGTATTCCAAAGCAGTGTCTTTTACTTTATCTGTCTTGTGTAGGTGTTGCTGCCATTGGTGGTGCATTTACCAAAAAAATTATCATGGATATGGCTTCCTTCAACAAGCGTCCAATTATTTTTGCCCTCAGTAACCCAACTAGCAAAGCGGAATGCTCTGCTGAAGATTGCTACCGTCTAACTGAGGTAAGGAAAGAAAGTTTATTTGTACTTAGCTGGATTTACATAATACGCAAGGATTTATAAGCAGCCATGTAGAATAATGAGATGTTAATTTATGTTTTTTTAAAGTAATGTGTAATTCTTGTGCTTTGCAGAAAAGATTTCAAAAACTAAGACTCTATTTGTGTGTGTTTTGCCTCTAAAAATATTTCTCAAGTGTAGTCACTGGAGATGAAGGTGACACCATCAGAAAGTCATATTACTTGGCATCATCTGGTAGCTTTCAACAGAAAAAAATGCTGTGTGAACAATGAGGGTTGAAATTGCATTTAACAGAAAGCCAATAATGGAGAAAATGAGATTTGAACTTGAATATCTCCAGTCTCAGTGCAGTGTTTAGGATCTAATGGAGTACCTCTCTAACAACTGAGTCAGAATACCAAAGAGATGTCAATAGAGAAGATATTAAAGGGTTGTTTTAGGTGAGAATTTTTCCACAATATTACCCTACCTCCTTCACTGACTTTGGAAGGAGTGATGTTACAGTGTTGTTCTCCACTCATAACATTGTCCTGTTTTTCCATAGCTGCTTCCTTTTTTTTCTTATCTTGAAAAACCCATTAATGAGAAAAGATGGAATAATTGCCAATAGCATACTCAGAGCATCATGTGAAACCACCAAAAATAACATGCATTAGGAGTGCTAAGTGGCAACAGAAGGAGAGATCAAATGAAATAAGGAAGCTTTTTTACTCCTTTCTGCACACAGATGCCCTTATAGAATCATATTGTTGGAAGGCACCTCAAAGGCCATCTAACTTTCTGCCAGTGCAGGAATCCACAGAGAAAGCATCCCTGAGAGGTGGACTTCCAAACTCTGGTTAAAAACTTACAAAGAAAGAGAGTCTACCACTCCCCAAAGCAGTCTGTTCCACTACTGAAAAGGTTTTACCTTCAGGGCATGTATGTGGAAGAGATAAAGACACGGCAGCTGCCATAAGAGTATTTTAGCAGTAGGGAGTCAGAATGGCACAAGAAGCAACAGTGGATGCATGGTGTGGACAAATGAGTAGTATGGCCAAGATGCTGGACATAGGAGAAGCTGGCAAAGACTTATTCGAAGGGCCTATGTCATTTTGGGGTTGCTGTAACCAGGAACAGGTTGTATGACATGAGAGGATCAGAAAAAGCATTAGCTTTTTAGCAGTGGATAATTTCATGACAAGGCAGCATCATTGGGGCATAGTTTATTTGTTGGTTTTTAGCACTTGAAAATGCAGGCCAGATGTACTGTGTAGATGTATTTGCTGAATACTATGAGAGTAAGTTAAATACAGCCAGTTACAATTTAAACAATCATAAGCACTTGTTTACAAAGATTTCTAGTTGTGATATATAGCATATATGTTACTCATATGTATGAAAACTGGAAGATAATTAATAAATGAACCATATTTGTAAACTGGTCCATCAGTTTGGAGCAAGCACGAGGAATAAAATGAAATATTATCAAAATATTACATACTGCTGTGTCTGTATCTAAACTGTTTATTTTCACTCTTGGGTTGCAGATTTTCCATCTTGAATTTCTCTTAGAATAACTTTACACTTCTGTAAATAGAACAAAAATTTAGCATATCCTATTTGCCTACTGAAAAGTCTACACTGGAGTGCACAGCAGGAATGAAACAGGAATGCAAATATTTTAAAAATATGGTTGTAATGGGCAGCTCCATCTGGTGACCAGAATTAAACACATACTGAAATACCAAACAGGGTGTTGTTATTCTACATCAAACTAAATCTTATTCTTTTGAATAACAAGACACCAGTGGTATTTTGTTATATTAATATTTGCAAGTCCCTAAATTTAAAAATTAAGGCTCCAATCCTTTACACATTTCTGAATAGACTCCCAGTCTTGTACTCTATCTAGTAAGCTAAGAGAGAGGGAGGCAAAACGAAGGCACAACCCCCCAATAAGAATTCTTATCTCCCCATGAAATTTTATTTCAGTCCCCACATTTTTAGCATTAAAGTAATATAAAACTTCAGTTGAGCATTTAGA
The DNA here is from genome assembly GCA_948472985.1 of Iguana delicatissima. NCBI lineage: Eukaryota > Metazoa > Chordata > Lepidosauria > Squamata > Iguanidae > Iguana > Iguana delicatissima. The sequence goes on along the minus strand of CAOKZL010000469.1, from coordinate 1,128,237 downwards.
AATACAGTTTAGGAACTCAAAAAAGAGAGGCAGCAAAAGTTTGAAAGGGCATGTGAATGCAGCAGATTGTGCAAAAAATTTTTCAGTGTCTCATTCTCTGCAATGCTAGAAATTTTGGAATTGAAGGAAAATTTCACAGGGGTGCCAGAACATAGTTGGACATGCAGCCCCTCCCTTCATTGCTGTACCTTTATTTAATCCTAGCAGGTGCATGTTACAACCACAACAACCATTAAGAGATTAGATTAGAGATTAATAGTTTTATTAAAAATGGAGTTTCTGCAAAAGGGAAGAGTAGCAAAATTGTGACATGAGACATAATTACAGTTTATTATCATATATCCCAGAAGTGTATGAAATATAAACAGTCATCCTCACTGGTATTTCACTACCGTATAGTAAACCTTTCTTATCCTTAAGATACTCTATATATGCCTTTATATATACACCTACAGTTATCAAAAGATTTGGACAGAATTTTGACCTCAGTTTTGTGGACTTGTATTTATGTGAGCAGCTAAAACTAGATCTCAAAGTGTAAATTCCAGACTCCCAAAAGGGGGAAAATAACTCAATAAAAATCACACGAAAGGAACATTTTCTTATTGTTGTTATCTTTAATACCAGAAATACACCAGATACAAACAGGCATAGAGAGATAAGTTATGGAAGTGGAGATACTGGTTTTATATCAAACAATTTGTCTGATACTGAACATATATCAAAGCAGTAATATTTAACAGTACATATTAAGAATACCAAGATTCTTGGTGTATTGCTTTTTATAGTATAAATACAGTTTTATGAAAAAAATGCTTTCTAGATGCGGATGATGTTCCGATAACCTTTTCAAAACTACTTTTAATGGTAAGATTTCCCAAACTACTTTTGTCTGTTTCAGGGGCGTTGCATTTTTGCAAGTGGAAGCCCTTTTGATAAAGTCACCCTTCCAGATGGACGCACATTTTTTCCTGGGCAAGGTAACAACGCCTATGTGTTTCCAGGAGTCGCCCTTGGAGTTGTTTCATGTGGAATGAAATATATAAGTGAAGATGTTTTCCTCACTACTGCAGAGGTACTGGCTATTCCTTGTATCTGAAATGAGCATTAACTCTTTTATTTAATCTTAAATAGATACACAATGACTTTTGCCTCTGTTTTGATAAGCTGAATGTTACCACTAACTGGCAGCAATGCTGAAATGGTTCAACAAACCTTACATAACTGTGCCATATAAGGGTGATTTTGTTTTGTGTGGACAGCCCAGTTATATAATACAGTGCCTATAACCATCTTCTATAGGATGCCTACTGACTATATTTGGGTTCCATAGTTATTCCTGTCAAGAACACCTTATAAAATCCATTGGGCTGCTTGCCACTCCCTGTAATTTAATAGCATCTGTTCCTTCCCTTGTAATTTTGACATAATAGACATCTATTCTTAAGTCTCAAAAACCAATGTGAAATAGTATAACGCAGTTTACTAATGTCAAGCTCATACTGTATAGAACCATTTATCCTAGAAGGATAAATTATTTCTCCTTGTACCTTTATTGTGCCTAGATATTCACTCCCATACACTGTACTTCTCTTGAATTCCATTTTGACTGCAAGAATTTATAAACTTATTGCTGAAATTTGAACATACCCAGTTTGTTATAGTTTTCAGTCATTTCATGCCCCCCTCCATGATGCTCACTGCAGTGATAAAATGTTGCAAAAATCCAGTGTTGATGTCATCACGTATATGGCTCTTCAAAGATTTCTTTTTGTACTGTTGCATTAATACACATTTTCTGATCAATAGTACAGTAGTCGAGTTCAATAATTATAGCAGTCCAGAAGTGATTGGTTCCGTTTTGGAATCAAGACTAAGTAATTTGGAATTTCAAAGTTCAGCAATAAATTTAGATTGAAGGAATTTGGAAGGCATGAGTGGAGCTATTTCAGTCAAGCAATACAATAGAATCTGAAGGTCCTACAACAATTTGAAGGTGCTGCAAAAAATATGTCAAAATACACCTATAAGCAAGATGTGTTATTTTATGTGCATGCTTCAAAGTTTCAGGGGATTCTTTTTAAGATGCAAGTACTATCTCAAAACCATGAAACAGATAATTATGTGGAATGGTTGTCACTGTATGTAACTGAGACAAGAATTCAAAAGATTGAGTCAACCAGTGTTTAAAACGAAACATATTTTCGCCTTTGGAAGGACAGAGGAACATACTGGGGGAAATACCTGTGATTAATGTTAACTACATATTTAGTATGTATTTATCTCTGATTTAGTATACATCTGTCCATAGAAATGTTGACAGCCTGGCATAAAGATGACTGCAGCGTTTCCCACTTTTAAAAGATTCATATAAAGGAGGTAGTGGTGAAAATGAAGTCATTGTTTGCAAATATCCTGATCCCTACTATCAAATGTTTACTTGGTAGTAATTTAAATTCTTACTTAAAGATATTTGACAAAAACTTTAAGACTTACATAAAAACAATTGGTTGCTAAAATGCCAACAAGATTTACAGAGTTATGCTTAAATTCTTTCAAACAGAGCTTGAAATAGTAATTCTTCATAATTGAACACTGATTTCTTCTTAGGAATAGTTAAAACAGCGAATCAAATCTAATGCAAAGGCATATAGAAAACAACATAAAAATATTCCAACAGCCACAAACTGCATAACCTCCCATGTGCAAAGTGCAGCCTATGGCCACGTGTGGTTCCCAAGCACCTTCATATTTTCCTTTTTTGACTTGAAAAATCCTCTCCTACCTTCCAGGACATTTCATGAGCATTTTGGAGCAGAGACCTTCCCTGGCTAAAATAACCAGGAGTGTTGAAAAAGATGGTGAACTTGCTCTGTATAGCTTCTAGAAGACCCTAGAAATAAAATGGATTGCAGCCAAAGCCTCTAGGGGGTCATGTGGATATGAATGTGGCCCCTAGGTGTCAAGAAGTTGTCCATCCCAACCTCTAGTCCTAACTTTTGGAAATTCCTCTGCTGTTGTCTAGTATGAGGAACAAGGACCTCAGGCCCTGTCATTAAATATGAAACTGCAAAGCACACTAAATTTCATTGTTTCTTTGAGTAATGTCTGGTTGCTCACTTCTTCCTGTTGTGAGATTTAACTTGTGGAAATTCTATCACCAGCCTAGCTAAACTGGGTGTTAGTTTGCTGCCAGGATGCTTTTCTTCAGGCACCTTTCACACTTTCTATGTGTGTAAATCAAGGCCCAGGCTCTCTCCACTAGCTTTGACCAACCAAGATGGGCAGCAATCCATTGGAGAGGAACTTGGTTAATTTTATCCTCTTTGCTAAAACCTTCCTCTGTAATTTCAGTTGGATATGGCAGTCCTCTTTCTGTGTCCTAAGCTGCCACGTCTGTTTTAAAAGCAATGCCTGGTCCATTTGGTTTAGTGAAGCAATTTATGTATAATCTGTAAAGTGCTTTGGAAACTTCCAAAATGAAAGGTGGGGCATGCACTGGACTGTGAAGTGTCTCAGATGTCAAATTTGTGGCGAAGTCAGCAGCAGCTGGTTTCCTTTACAGATAATTTTAGCAGTTAAAAAAAATATAAAAGAAAGTGAGAGACACTATGCAATAACTTCTTAAGATAAACAAATTTGAAGACTAATAAGGTGCAGATTTTGCCACCTAGGTTTTTAACAAAGTGTGCTGTCTCATTAAGGCTGTGGTTGTAAATGCATTTACTGGGAGTACCCCATTTATCCTGCTAAACTCAGTAGGACTTCCTTTGAGTAGGTATGTAGAAGATTGCAATGTGAGTATACCTGATTTTAAATCTCATTCATTGTAGTCATCCTGCAGCCATTAGAGCGCTTGAGTCTGGTTTCAATCATGTTGTAGAAACTGAGTGTCAAGGAAACAAAAGCATATTACATCTTGAATGGATTTGACTGGTTATGTCTTATCTGCAAAGGAAGTGCTTTGCTATTCACACAACACATGATTGACTCAGAATTCATTGCTACAGCCTCTTTAAAAAAAAGATTAGATAAATTCACAGAACACAGTTATATCAACAGATATCAGCCCAAATCTTGCTGTTTTGAGGCATCTGAATGGTGGAGGCATTGGTGGGGTTAAGAAACAAAAAAGAGAGTGTGACTTTTGCCTCATATCCTGCTTGCAAATTTTCCAAGGCAAGCTGACTACCCAGCCACTGTGGCAAACAGAATAATGCACTTGATAGATTGAATTGATCCAGCAAAGCAGCTCTTTATGCTCTAATTTTGAAAATAAGGGAGACTGGATTTTAGAATTCTGACAAACATAACTTTTCACAATCATAGCTTGCCAATCACTTATGTGTGCCTTAGCCCTTTTGAGAACCTGTTGCTTCAAACTGAAGGTGCAAAGGATTCAGAGAGGAATGAAGCAGTGGACCTACTGCCTCTTCCGAAGCATTGTTAATTTGCACTCACCAGAACTAAAGGGCCGCTGTGGGGTGGGGGTGCTGAGCTTTACGGGCCAATGGATCTTTTTATAATCTCCCTGGAGGTAATAGGGAGTGGGGAGAAGATACATTAGCTATACTAGTTCTTCTGCCTGGATTTGGAGAATGGAATAGATTTGGACTGAGTATATCCAAACCATTTTTGATGCACCACCTCTGGAATGCCCTGCTTGCTACCCTGGCAAGAATACTGTGCGCAGGAGCTTTCTGCCTGGGGAGCTTTCCTAACCAGGACTGGGCTACCAGATTATACAAAACCCCATATTGTCAGGAGTGCACTTCTAACTGAACTAATGCCCCTTCAGCCAGAAGACTTGGGGTTCAGGATTTCTCAATCTGGAAACAACCAATTGTGTGTATGTATGTGCCTTCAAGTCACCTGTTGACTTATGTTGATCCCATTAATTTCATAGGATTTTCTTAGGCAAAGAATACTCAGAGAGGGTTTTTTGCCACAGTTCCTTCCTTTGAAATATTACAACAGACTGAAGTTAGTCTCATGTTCCAACTGCCCTTAGCTCAGCTGTAATCAGAGGAAGGAGCAGGTGTCAAAATGGAAAACTTTCTGCCATGGCTTGCCAGTTGAGGCATCTGTAGCTTTGTCTAAACAGAACTCGAGAAATGTGGCCTAGTTCATTCATTACTTCTCTAGTTAAAGCTGATAAAAGAAACGGGAAGAAATTGTAAGAGCAGGATGGTTTGTTCTCAGGTGTTCTTAATTTTCATGCCAAGTAAAGTCAAATTCAGGTTTTAGCTTGGGATGATAAACCTAGGGTGTGGTCAGCTAAAATAATGCAACTGTACACAATTTCACTGTGATAACATATGGCATTTTTCAGGCTTATCAGGTAGAATCAACATGTCAGAGAACTAATATGAACTAACAAGTTCTACTTGCAACTAAACATATTGCAGTTAAGTCTTACCAGATATAATTCCACTAGAACTTCAGATATCATCTTCAAAAAGCCAAGGTTCTTAGTGTTGGTTGTTGTCTATGAAACTAGTAAATATCTTCTTTCAACAACAATGACAACAACAACAACAACAACATTTAGCAATAGGCTTATCATTTAAAGTCTAGTTGCATTGACTGTGATGCATTTATACTTATATTTATGTTTATATTCATCTTTTAAAACATGTTCCTTATTCTGCATGCTGAGCAGTGAAACTTTTGCTAGGGTCTAAAGATCAATAAAAATAGTTCTTCTTCGTGGTCTCTGTGCCTCACACAATGGGAGTCTTCACGCATGCACAGTAGCTTTTTCAAAAGTTCCAGAGCTGAGCAGCTTGGCGGGAACCCCTTTCCCATCCAGTACTGAGCATGCTCAGTCCCACCAAGCTAACGGTCTCTCTTCAGTTTCTTTTCATCCACCGACCTGTTAGCAGCTCGGAAGGCTTCCTCACTGAGCAGTTCCTTGAATTCTTGGCCTTTTCTTCATCTTTTCATTTGTTTTTTCTTGTCTTTTACAACAAAAACTGTAAGAACTCTTCCCCTTTCTTATGTCGTCTTTATTTAAGTTGTGCATGTCTTGCAGCCGCAAGGTCTCCCTTTCGGATGCCCACCCCGAGTGTTTGTTCTGCCTCGGGGAGGGTCATAACATTCGGACCTGCTCTATTTGTAAGGACTTCACCTTCCAGATTCTTAAGAAAAGAGCTTCTCGGTTGGAATCCTACTGTTGGGAGCAAGCCCTTTGCATTAAAGAGCAGGCATCTTTGAATACCGCTCTTTCCACCGTGTTGGTATCGATGCTCTCCACGATGCCCTCTACTTCAGCTCTGAAGTTTTCAGTAACCTCCGGTCCCTCGGTATTGACAGCCTCAGTACTGGTACTGACCGCAACCTCGTTGACCTTGCCGCCGATTTCTTCTTTACCAAAGATTCCAAAGCTCTACAGGATGTCTACTGTACCATCTGCCACTGGGGATGCCACTTTGACCTCATAACAAGCTTGCAAGGTCCCTACCTTGGCTGAGTGTAAACGCGCCTTGTCGCACCATTCTTCTGTTTCCTCCAACAAGGAAAAGAAGAAAAAGAGGAAGGAGAAGAAGCACTGCTTTCCTTCTCCTGCTACCTGTCCATCAGCTAATCAATCTTCCTCTCTCGGTCCCTTACCAACATCTCCTCTGACGCAACCTGCAATGTCCATTGTCAAGGAGGAGGATGTTCCCGCAATTTTGCTGGTGTGGGATGCTGCCCAGCTCCCGGTGCTGTCAGTCCCAGCTACTATGGCTCTCGCTTCCAACTTGGACCGTTGATCCTCACCACTGGCCTCTTTGCCTGTGACCTCTGGCCAATCTGGATATGGCTGCTTACAAACTCCACTGGCCCCAACTCTCTCTCTTGGCCATCCCAAGTTCGACCATCTGCTTGCTTCAGATGCTCCTCAGGCTGTTTCCCGAGACCAATCTCGACTCAGTGGGGCCTCCTGTTTGGGATGTAGCGAAAGGGGTAGATCCCCATGTCGTTGGGACTACTACCGTCACACTGCTTATCAGCCTTCATTGGTGAGGGTGGATTTGCCTTTTTCCTCAGCCTCCTATATCGCCAGGTACGGCCACGAACACCTCTGGAGAGAGTAGCTTGGCTCCTACCGCTCATATTTGCCAGCTTACCATGACTGGTACCATCCCAATGTTTGTCATCGGTCTCCTTACCGCCCTCGACGTTCACGCTCTCCATCACTATCTCCTTCGGGGTCTCGTTACCAACGCTCCCCTCAGTACCGCTACTCCAGATCCCATTCTTGGTTCCAATCGGCTTACTACCGCTGTTCACCATCCCAGTCTTCCCACCACCTCATCGTTGGGCCATTTTGCCTCCTCCTTGGGTGACAACAATGGTGTCACGGCCCCTGCTGGGTACTCACCCTCCATCTACTCTGCCAACATCTCTGTCGGCCTCATTGTCAACACAGTCTGTCGCTGCACCGATCTCGACTGTACTACCCATTTTGTTGGCATCGACCTCGGTACCAATTCACATCCCGGCCTTGATACCAGTGCAAATTCCAGTCTCGCCACTGGCCCCGGCTGTTCTACCGGCCTCTGCTCCTGCTCCACCTGCTGTTCTTCCTGCGACAGGACCCACCCCACATCGTTGTTCTCAATCGCCTCGCTGATCATCTCCTTCTTCTGCCTCTTATGATTCCAATAGTGATTCTACAGATTCCACACCGCAATCTCTTACCTCCCTGCCTTTAGCGTTTGGGGACCCATCTCCTGATTCTGCTCCTGAGGACGTCAAGCAGTTCTCAGACATCTTGGTCCGGATGGCCACTGCCTTGGGCCTTGATATCTCTGGACCTGCTCCTACTGTACAGGAACCAGTTTTCCACTATGTCAATACTCGCTCCCTGTCGATGGCTCCGATTCCGTTTTTGCCCATCCTGCAGGAAGTCTTGAAGCACCCGTGGGCCCAGCTGGCATCGCTTCAATCAATCCTTCACCGCCTGGAGCATCTCTACTGTACCTTGAAGAAGGACGTTGATTTCCTATTCAATCATCCGACTCCAAATTCGATTGTTGTTGAGTCGTCCCAAACAAAAGGGGGCAAAAGGGCCACACGACCCCACCTGATCGAGATGGCTGCCGTTTGGATGTCTTCGGCCGTCGCTTTTACTCTGCTTCCTCATTGATTGGCAAGATCTCTAACACTCAAGTTTGCCTGGTGGCCTATCAGCGCAACATCTGGGATAAGTTTTTTTCCATCCTCTCCCACCTGCCGGATGATCACAGGGCCACTGCTGTTCAATATTTTAATGCGTCTGTGGCCCTTTCGAATCAGCAGATTTTGTCCTCCCGACATGCTGTTGAGGGTGAGGCGTGCATGACGGTCAGTGTGATTGCTCTCTGTCACTTTGCTTGGCTCCAGTCTGCTGGTTTAACCAAGGATAGCAGGAAATGCATCAAGGACCTGCCCTTTGATGGTCAAAGGCTGTTACATGCCACTACAGATGAGGCAATGGACCAACTTGTGAAAGCTTGTTTGACAGCTAAAAAGATGGGCCTTCATCCATCAACCCAGCCTCGAAGGCCACCTTCATCATGTTCCTCCTGGAGGCGCCCTTCTTACTCTTACAGGTCACACTCTCCTCACGGCTCCTCTCTACAATCGTCCTTACCGGCCTCTTCCCGCCATTTTTTTTGATGTCGTCAACCATCTTCCAAGAAATCCTCCTCGACTGCCAAATCTCGTTTTTGACTCCCCTTGCAGGTCGCCACCTCTGCCCCTCTTCCATCTACCCAACTGCCTCTCTAGAACCACAGGACTAGCCCACCATCTCAACATCTGGCGCAACATCACTCTGGACTCTTGGGTTTTGACCATAGTTCGTCTTGGTTACGCCATCGAGTCTCAAAGTACTCCTCCTCTCAGTGTCTTCTACTCCACCCCTGCCAGTCTGGCCGTCCTTGAAGAGGTAGACACCCTCCTTCTCAAAGGGGCCATAGAGCCGCTTCCGCCCTCAGCCACAGGCTTCTTCTCCCGGTACTTCACAGTACCCAAATCGGATGGCATGCACTGACCCATTCTAGATCTCAGGGGAGTAAACTCCTTCATTTGCCCCCAGAAGTTCAAGATGGTCACTCTGTCCTCGATCCTACCTTTTCTGAGTTGCTGGGACTGGTTCTCATCCATCGATCTACAAGATGCCTACTTCCACATTTCCGTTCGCCCCCAGCACAGGAGGTACCTCCAATTTGTCATCAACAGCGTGTGCTACCAATCCAAGGTCTTCCACTTCGGCCTGTCTACTGCCCCCTGGGTCTTCACAAAAGTGCTTAGCCCAGCAGTTCTCAACCTGTGGGTCACGACCCCTTTGGGGGTCGAATGACTCTTTCACAGGGGTCACCTAAGACCATCGGAAAATACGTATTTCCGATGGTCTTAGGCTCCATTCCTTCCTTGGTGGTGGTGCGCAAGCGCGAGCCATGCACTCGCGTCCTCCTTTCCCTTTGACAGGAGCGTGTGCAACTGCACGCGCTCCCGCCAAAGGAGGCAGGAGGACACAAGCGTGTGGCTCGCGCTTGCACACCACCACTCCTGGGCCTTTTCCACGCGTTACCTTATTGCAGAGGTGGGGGGTGCCCTCTCTTCACTGCTCCTTCGTCCTGCAGCTGGCTTCCTGGTCGCGCGACTGACCTACCCCTTCCTTCCGCAGTGCAGCCTGGGAGCTGTAGGCTGTGCTGGGGGAGGAAGGGGGCGGTGCGTGACCAGAAAGCCAGCTGCAGGACGAAGGAGCAGTGAAGAGAGCGCCTCGCACAAGAACCTGCTTGTGTGAACTGCATCCCCCCACCTCCGTGATAAGGTAACGTGCAGAAAAGGCCCAGGAGTGGTGGTGTGCAATTGCAAGCCATGTGCTTGCGTCCTCCTGCCCTCTGTTCATAAGGGACTGAAATCGCTCCCCTTCTCTGCTACCGTGAGAACCTCTCGTCTGACAGACCAGCTTGGGGGGGGCGGAGGTAGCACGGGGGACAGGTCCCCTCCTTGCCACGGCCCCTGCCCCACTCACCACGGAGGGGGACACTGCAGAAAGGCCAGGGGCCCGTAAGGCAGCGCTTTTCCGGGGGGGGGCGAGCTGCATCCGGCATAAAAGACAAAGGTGCTGGGATTCCTCCCCCCGGCCAGGGTCGACACTCTGGAAACTTTTCCCACACTGCCCCCTCCAGCGGAAATGAGAGCGAAGCAGAAGCAGAGCCTGGGGGAGACACGCGGCTCCTCTTTCCCTCCCTGCCCACCCTTCCTATTCCTGGCCGGTGAGGCGGCCTTTGCCGGGGGGGGGGCATTGTAAATAATAAATAATTTTATGGTTGGGGGTCACCACAACATGAGGAACTGTATCAAAGGGTCACGGCATTAGGAAGGTTGAGAACCACTGGGCTAGTCCCTGTGGTGTCTTACCTCTGCATGAAGTATGTTCTGGTGTACCCCTGTTTGGACGACTGGCTCCTAGTGGTGTCCTGCAAACAAAAGTTCTGCAAGGACATCCATATTGCCCTCTCCCTCCTTTCCGATCTTGGACTCAGGGTGAACCCCAGGAAATCCCACCTGGAGCCCTCACATGTCCTGGATTTCATCGGGGCTACCCTCGACTTCACCCACGCCAGGGCCTTCTTACTTCTAAGGCATTCATGGACTCTGTGATAGGCTGCGGCTGCCGTCCTAAGCAATCCATCCATTTCCGCCCGCAATATTCAACAGTTTCTAGGCTAAATGGCTGCAATGACGGCGGTCACCTATTCATCCCGCCTTTGCACTCGTCCTCTCCAGCACTGGTTTCTCTGATGTTTCAACCCTCTCCTCAACAATCAACGCTGTGTTCTCTGGGTGCCTTGTCCGGTACGGGACTCCCTTCGTTGGTGGCTCTCCCTAAGCCATCTCTTGTTGGGGATGCTGTTTCTAGAGCCCTGTCTGACACTATCATGACTGACGCATGTCTCTTGGCTGGGGAGCTCACTGTCATGGTTGTGCAGTCCAAGGCCATTGGACCGGCCTGGAGTTGCGTCTCCATATCAACACGTTGGAGCTCTTGGCAATCTTCAAAGTGCTTCCAGCTTTTCAGAACCTCGTTGTTGGACACACTGTCCAGATCCTGTTGGACAATACGACAGCTGTCTGAACCGGCAGGGAGGCACCCACTCTTCCACTCTACTCCATCTGGCTCTACACATCTGGGACTGGTGCATTCTGCTACGTGTACACCCCATCACAGTCCACCTCGCGGGATGGGACAATGTGACAGCGGACACGCTGAGCAGGGACACAGCGTGTCATCACAAATGGTCCCTGTCTGATGCCACCTTTCGGCGGATAGTGTCCCATTGGGGCACTCCAACCGTTGATCTCTTTGCGACCTACCACAACAGGAAATGTCCTCGCTATTGCTCGAGAGCCGGTCTGGGCCCCGGTTCTCTTGGCAATGCATTCCAGTTTCCTTGGAATAGAGAGTTCTTTTACGTTTCATCTCCTGGGTCGAGTGGTGGCGAAGATCACGACAGACAAGGCAGACGCCATCCTCGTTGTCCCCTTCTGGCCAAGGCAATATTGGTTCAGCCCCCTCCTCACCATGGTGCAGGGCCACACCATGAAGTTCCGGAACACACCGGGCCTCCTCTGTCATTCGGAAGGTCAGGTACTGCACCCGGACCTCCCCCTTCTCCGCCTGCATGCTTGGAGGATAACGTTCTAGACTCCCCCGCTATCCAAGCCATCCTCACGGCCATGAGGAAGGAATATACTCGTAGATCCTACGAGTATAAATGGAAGAAGTTTGTGGCCTTTGCCGTCTCCCGTGATGAGCCTGCTTCTCCGACCTCCCTGTCTACGGTGCTTCATTTCCTCTTGACTTTATGGGATCAGGGCCTCACCTTCTCCTCTCTGAAAGTTTATCTCTCTGCAATAGTGGCCTATCAGCCACGGGGTTCTCCCTCTTCTGCCCTTTTCCAGAACGCTACAGTGAAGCAATTCCTCAAGGGCCTGCAACACCTCTATCCTCCTGTTACTCCACCACTTCCTCCATGGTCCCTTTGAAATGATGGCTGCGTCTGATGACTGCCTCCTAACTATGAAGACGGCGTTCTTGGTCACCATCACTTCAGCGAGGTGGGCAGGAGAACTAACTGCATTGCATTAAGATGAGCTGTTCCTGGTGTTCCATCAGGACAAAGTGGTCCTGCATCCCGACCTGTCTTTTCTTCCCAAAGTAGTCTCCGATTTCCATGTAAATCAAGACTTGATTCTGCTTACTTTCTATCCAGACCCTGCATCGCCCCTCGAGCGCTCTCTTCACTCGCTTGACGTGTACCGTGCCCTCGCCTTTTATCTTCAGCGGACCTCCATCTTCCATTAGATATGCCACCTTTTTGTGTGCTACGGTGGGCATCGGAAAGGTCATAAAGTCTTCTCTCAATGTTTTTCCAAATGGGTTGCCCAGACAATTCACCTTTCCTATGAATTTGCCTGGCAACTTCCCCCGCTTTGCTTTGGGCCCATTCTACCAGGGCGATAGCCTCTTCAGCAGCCCTTCTCGGAGGAGTTGACCTACAGGAGCTTTGCTGTGTGGCTACATGATCGCAGCCTTTGACCTTCATCTGCCACTGCTGTCTTGACTGTAGGGCCCAGAGTGACACCTGCTTCGGCCATGCAGTGCTGTCTTCTATCCTCTAGGACCTGACCAGCTGTCCAATGGTAAGCTACTCAGTCTCCCATTGTGTGAGGCACAGAGACCACAAAGAAGAATAGGTTGCTTACTTGTAACTGAGGTTCTTCAAGTGGTCATCTGTGCCCTCACACACATCTGCCCAGCCTCCCCTCTTTCAGGTCTTGCTTTGGTGGACTTCGAAACTGAGGAGAGACCGTTAGCTTGGAGGGACTGAGAATGCTCAGTACCGGATGGGGAGGGGTTCCCGCCAAGTTGCTCAGCTCTGGAACTTCCCAAAAAGCTACTGCACGTGCATGAAGATTCCCATTGTGTGAGGGCACAGACGACCACTCGAAGAACCACAGTTACAGGTAAACAACCTGTTCTTCTGAGCCCTGGGTGTGTTTCTTTTCCTTGAACTGTGGAACAGCAGTCTGCAAAGCAAACAGCTTTGGAAGCAAAAAGGGGAGGATTTTCAGAGACAGTGTGTGATAACAGAATTTTACTAATAAATGCAAGGAGAGGAAGTCAATACATCAACTTGCCTATTTTCAATTTCTTTCTTTGTAGCTCTTTACCTTCAGTCTCTAAGCTTCCTTTTTTTTTAAGTTGGCAGATTAGAATGTGAACTAGGTGAGAAATACATTTTTACAGTTCAAATATTATTATTCAGCTCTCTCACAGACCAGACAGCATCCTTACATTGAATTTTAATTTTACCCGCGAGTGATATTGGTCATGTCTGTTGGATAAGAAGATCTTAATAACAACTGACATTACAATTTGACTGGTTTCTCACCAATGTGCAAATGTAAACCATGCTTTTTGACTTATAAGGGCTAATATATACCCAGGAGGAGAACCAGTGTACGGTAGTGGTTTGAGCACCGGACTATGAAGCTGGAGACCAGAGTCTGAATTCTTTATGTTTACCCATGGACATCCACTGAGAGACCTTGGGCAAGTTGCACTCTTTTCAGCCTCAGAGGAAGGCAATGGCAAATCCCTCCTGAACAAATACTGCCAAGAAAACCCTGTGATAGGTTCCCTTTAGAGTTGCCATATGTCAGAAATGACATGAAGACACACAGCAACAATATCTCCGGGAAAAGGAATAGCTGTTGATTTGCCACAGGAAAAAATGATCAAATGTAAGGAATATACCTCCTTTTCTCAACTACTTTTTTCAACTACTTTAGCACCCTCTTGTGGATTCTTTACTACAGAAACACATAAATTGAGACAGAATGACTGTTAGTGGCTTTTAATACTTCCTTGTGGTAAAAAAAATGACACAAAATCTTTCCTTGACATTTAGCTTCAAAAATAGGTATCTCTGCCAGTGCTAGGTAATGTTTTATTTGCGTAAAAATACTATTGCTGTGTGGTTGGGTGTTGGACTAGCTCTTTAAGTAGAAAACATCTCAAAGATTGTATGCAAGGAAACAAAACAAATAATTCAACAGTCAGTGGAAATTAGCATCAGATAAACTTTTAGTTAAGTCCATTACAAAATACCTATTGTGAGATTCCAGCACTTACCTTCTTAGTTTATGAAGCTGTCCAACAGCTGTCCTTTTGCTGCTCAGTTCCTGGCATTTTGTAGTCACACATAGTGTGTCCATCACTACTTGCTCCAAAATCAGGGTAGCTTCTCCAGTACAGCTATTAGCTTGCTCTCCAAAGACCCAAGGAATTACATAGACATGAAACAGAGATAAAATGGATGAAGTCTTCCTTTTTAATGAATTTCTTCAATGGAAAGGGAAAAGTAGTTGAACTGGTGGCTATTTCCAAGGAGATTGCAAAGTCACTGTGTGAGCTCCCCCCGCTGCCTTTTTGCTCCTGTTAATGATTTCCTGAAGCACTCTCAGTGTTCAAACTGGTGTGTAGCTTGCTATCTTTGTTGTATTTGCTCAGAGTCCTATTTAAACAAATAAGTTCAACCCTAGAACTATTAAACAACCTGATTAATGGTGACTGAGATTATAGAATTAGAGATTCAAGACACTGGCTCTCCTTTCATGAACACTGCTTTGTCCGTCTCAAATTTTGAGATAACTTTCATTTAGATATTGAAAGGCAGCTTCCAAGTATGCATGTAATTTGATTGTTGAAAAGCACTTTGCACACAATTGTATAGAGGAAAAGCAGTAGGCATGTTAATGTGTTGTAGCAAAATCAGAAAAGAGTCTTGTGGCATCTTGATGACTAAAAATTTTTTTAATGGCTTGATTTTCCATTATAACACTCTTCATGGTCTTATCCCCAGCATGGGGTTGTAGAGAAGGAACAGTGAGAGGCCTGAAATGCAGAAAATGATAATTACATTGTTAAGTGTGGCTGTTTGCAAAACAATTATTGAATAATAATGCTGGCACCCTTGTTCAGATGGGCTGATTAACACATATTAGCTGGCATCCCCTGTTGGTGGTATATACAGGCATAAGTCCACCTTATCGCTGCATATGGTTTTTTTTGTTTTGATCATTATGAATGCTGGAATTCTCTTCCATTCTCCACAACAACCAAAGTCCCTCCCACTGAACTTACCAATGGGCCGTTGCAGCCCCCACAGTATTTCTGTGGCTGGTAGAGAGCGGGGAGGAATTGAAGAAGCATCTGGCTGTGTCCCTATAGTCAGACAAAGAATGATTGCATCATCTGCTGAGACCTCAGGAGAATCCTGATGGATCTCAGAGATGACGTAATCATTCTGGGTCTGGGTTTACATCCCTACAAGAGACAGAGCTCTTGATCAATAATAGCTCAGCTGTTTCATGTTTGAGTCTTTCTTCAGGAATGGTCATCTTGGCTGAAATGCTCTCATACTGATTTTTAAATATTGGCACTTCTGATGTTAGTGTTAGTTAGTTAAAAGTTTATTGATTAGTCAATTGACCGTATCAAACAAGTACCTACAGACAATACTCGACAGAATTACACACTGGGACTGTAATAAATGGTTAGCCCACTTCCTTCAAGGTACAAATACATATGTTGTAACTAGAACTGCTAAATTTATAGGTAGGGCTATTCAACTGAGAAGATGTTTTATTGGGCACATCGGAGTTACATGTAAAGGTGATGAACTTATCTAAACCTATGCTGGTCCTGTATTTTGTTACCTTTTAGTCTATTATAAGACAATAACTTACTACTATTAATTTAATCAATATAAAATATGTCATTCTATTTTGTCTAACTTATCTTATCCCATGACATTTTATGCATTGTATTTTATGTATTGTACTTTTTTACATTTTATCATGTTTGCTGTTAATCATTTGATATGGTCAATTGACTAATCAGTAAACTTTTAACTAACTAACACTTCTGATGTTAGATACGTGTTCATTTACTTTTTTGCACAGAGACCTGCCTACTTATCTAATATATAAAAGTCAAAGTTTTTATGTTTGTCTGTGTCAGGCAGATGAAGACCTCATATGATTGGATACCTGAGAAGATTTTATGGAATCCTGAGGTTTGCAGTTTAGGGAGGGGCCTTTAGAATGCTCAGCCAGAGAACTCTTTGGCCTGGCCAGTTGCTATGGAGATGAGGCCAGCAGCAAGGAGGAGGGCAGTATATTCCCTCAGGAATCCAACCTCTGTATGTTAATAACTCTGAATACAGATTGGATTGAGGAATATGGGGAAAAATTACAGGCACTTGACAAGACAGTTTGGGGAATTAGAGACACAGAATTTCAAATCTTTCTAATCATTATTACCTATGAGAAAATAAAATCCCAGGCAATGCCGGGTATATATGCTAGTCTTATCTAAAATGCAATAGAATATTTTAAGGTTAATGATAGTTCTGTTTGGCTTTTCCTATCCTCCATTAAATTACTGAAGCAAGACTGATGAATGATTTGTTCATGTTTGAAAGACAGAGCCAACCTTATGGCTAATTCCAGATCAGAATGGGCTACCTTCTTCCTTTGGTTGACTCTAGTAGGCCTTCTGGTGCTTCCAAGAGAGGAGTATAACAGGAACTGTTCTTAGTCATGCCAGATGCCTGGTACTGGCTGCTGTGATATCTCCTCCAAATGCTATGGAGGGACATTATATCGGGGGCATTATGGTAAATTTTAAATGGCAGCTCTGAGCACTGAGTATGGGTTGGAAGAGGTGAAGAAGAAGGAAGACAGGCATTAGCGATGGGTCCTGACCTATCACAGGAAGTTGACACAAGCCGTGTTGTTGCTGTCTGCTGTCAACTGTTATCTGTTGACTGCTAACTGTTGACTTTGATTTATGGCAATACTATGGATGAGAAGTAATCCTATTATCAACAGGCTTATTCAGGTCTTTCAGACTCAAGGTTGTGGCTTTCTTGATTGAGTCTATCAATTTGTAATGTGGTCTCCCTCTTTTCCTACTTCCTCCTACCTTACCAAGTATTATTGTCTTTTCTAGTGAGTCATGTTTTCTCATGGCACGTCCAAAGTACAATGGTCTCAGTTTAGCCATCTTGGCTTCTAGGGAGAGTTCAGGCTTAATTTACTCTAAGACCCATTTATTTGTCTTCTTAGCAGTCCTAGGTATCCACAGAACTCTTCTCCATCACTGCATTTCAGATGAGTTGATTTTCTTCCTATCAGTATTTTTCACTGTCTAGTTTTCACAACCAAATATAGAAATTGGAAATATGATAGCATGGACAATCCTAACTTTAATATTCAATTATATATCTTGACACTTCAGGATCTTGTCTAGTTCCTTCATACTTGTCCTTCCAAGTCCTAGTTTTCTTCTCATTTCTTGACTGAGGTCTCCATTCTGATTAATGATTGAGCCAAAGTATGGAAGATATTTCAATATCTTTCTCTGCTTTAAAATTATGTAAATCATCTGTGGTCACTATTTTTGTTTGCTTAATGTTCAGCTATAAATCTGCCTTAGCACTTTCTGCCTTGATGTACTTCAGTAATTGTTCCAAGTCTTTGCTGTTTTCTGCTAGTAGTATGGTGTCACCTGTATTTCTTAAATTGTTGATGTCCTTCCTCCAGTTTTCATGCCTCCTTCCTCTGAGTCTAATCCTGCTTTACATGTATGTTTAGCACAGAAGTGAAATAGATAGGGTGATAAAATGTAGCCTTGCATTTTATCCAATTGGAAACCAATTGAGAACCATTCTGTTTCCTCATATTCTGTCCTGACAATTGCCTTTTGTTCTGGGTACAGAACAATCAAATGTTGTGGCACACTCATTTCTTTTAGAGCAATCCAAAGTTTTCCATGATCTATACAATCAAATGCTTTGCTAAAATCTAGAATGCACAGGCTGAATCTCTGCTGTCCCCTTTCTTGAGGACAGAATCTGTATTAAGTTTTTCCAATTTGTAGGCCTTTGTTTTGTTTTCCATATTTGTTATCAGATTTCAGTTAGAACTAAAGTAGATTCTGTCTCTATAACTTGAAGTAGCTCTATTGGTATGCCATCTGTTCCTGTCCCAAGTGTTCTGAGTGCAGCTTCCACTTCACTTTCTAAAAGTGTAGGTTCATCTTGAAATGGTTCTGCCTTGAGTGAATCTGTCATCCTTTCATCTCTGTTACGTAGCTCTTTAGTGTATTGTTTCTATCATGTTTTTATTTGTATGTGATCATGTAATGCCATGTAATGTGTTCCCATGATGGTCATATAACTTCTCTATTCTTGGTCTAAATTTCCTTTTGATTTCTCAGATGTTGTGGAAGAAGTTTCTTGTTCTTCCTTTTTTGTTTTCATCTTCTATTTCTCTGTTCTCTTAGTCAGTGCTCAGAAGTTGCTGAACAGTTACATTCAAGGTTCTGACCCTGTTTCTTTCCCCTTTTACTTTTGCTTCTCATCTGTCCTTAATTGCTTGAAGAGTTTCGTCTGTCATCTATTGAGGCTTCTTTTTCTTTTTGGCCACAGATAGTGTCACCCTATGTTCCTTCCTGACAATGTTCCCGGCTTCAATCCAGAGTTCTTCTGGCTCTCAGTCAATTAGGGTGAATAGTGCAAATCTATTTTTCACATTATCTCTAAATTCTGCAGGCATGTTCTTCTAGTTGTATATATTTTGGCATAATGGTTGGATTAGTGTTCTTCTTTGACTTTACTCTGTTTTTTGATATTAACAGTTCATGGCCTGTGGCACAAACAGCTCCTGATTTTGTTTTGGCAGAGAGAGAATAAAGCTCTTCCATTATCTGCCTCCAATTATGTAGTCTGTTTGATTTCTACATTAGCCACCAGGTGATGTCCATGTATACAGTTGCCTTTTTGGTTGCTTGAAAAATGTGTTTGTGATGAAACAAGCTTTTGGCCTCACAAAATTCATTTGGTCACTCTCCTGCCTCCTACAGTTTTTCCTACAATCTTTGATTCTGCTCTGTTTCCTACTTTTGCATTCCAGTTGCCTATGACAAGCCCTGTTTTATTGTGTGATCCATTTCTTCCTGGACCTCCAGCATAGAATCTTTCAATTT
Organism: Iguana delicatissima; assembly: GCA_948472985.1. Lineage (NCBI taxonomy): Eukaryota > Metazoa > Chordata > Lepidosauria > Squamata > Iguanidae > Iguana > Iguana delicatissima. Next base: position 1,109,138 of record CAOKZL010000469.1, on the reverse strand, counting down.
CTTCTTCTGCTTCTGTCGCTGGGGCATAAGCTTGGAGTATGTTTATATCAAAAGGCCTTTCCTGAAGTCTTATTGGTATTATTTGTTAGACCTTGCATTATACCCTTTGACTTCTTTTGCTACCTCTCTCCTCACTATTAATGCCACCTTGTTTCTTCTTAGAGTTTCATTTCCTAAGTGAAACACTGTAATTATTAAAGTCAAAATGTCCCATCCTGCCTGCTTTAGCCAGCACATCCCAAGCATGGCAATGCTTATATGTTCCATTTCTTTTACTAAGTCTTGCTTCTCACATTCCATGTTCCTATAATGTGTGTTATGTAGCTTTGGACTTTGCTTTCACCTCTGAGCACGTCAGCAGCTGAACATCCTTTTGGCTTGAGTCCATTGTTGACATTTAGCCACAGCACTATTTATACATGTCCTCTGCTATACCCTAGTAGCTCGTTGAGTGCCTTTCGATCTGAGAATATCATCTTCTGGCACTATCTCTTGTTTTAATTTTGGATTGTCTCATCAGAAGGGTTTTAGACATTCAGACATTCAGAAGGGTTTTAATCTGCCTCCTTCTGTATAGTACTGAGAGATGTGATGTAACTGCCATTGTCCTGAGAGATCTTCGGCAAGTGTCACCCCACCACCATCACTACTGCTGCTGCCCAGTAGCTGTTTGGCACATTGAGTCTGGCCCCTCTGCAAAAACCTGTCTGATGTAGGAGATCCTGCCAGCAGCACTGCTGCTGTTAGTATACCCTCTTGCCTCACAGGAGCATACAATCCCACCATAGAAAGGTAGTGGCACAGTGGAACATGAGCCCTGGGTACCATGTTATAGGAGAATGGTTACAGAAACCCACCCTTGGTGTTATTGCTATGGCAAAGGTTCTTCAAATTAAGTTATCTGCAATATGCCAGGCTAAAAATAAGTGTCTTTTGTTTTTTCCCAGGTTATATGTCAACAGGTTTCAAAGAGGCATTTGGAGGAGGGTCGTTTGTATCCACCTTTGTCAACCATTCAAGATGTCTCTCTGAAAATTGCTGTAAAAGTAAGTTAATTCTGTACTTTCTGGTTAGTAATAGGGTTAATGTATTTTGTTAATAAGTCGTTACAATGTAATGATATAATTTATCTTTTTTTTTTTTTGATGGGCAGGGAATTGCCTTGAATAATAGCAGTGTAACAGGATTCATTGCAAAGCAACAGCAGCGTAGAATCATAGAATTATAGAATCATAGAGTTGGAAGAGACCCCAGGGGCCATCCAGTCCAACTCCCTGCTATGCAGGAACACACATCAAAGCATTCCCAACAGATGGCCATCCAGCCTCTGCTTAAAAACCTCCAAAGAAGGAGACTCCACCACACTCCGAGGCAGCAGTTTCCACTGCCGGACAGCCCTGACCGTCAGGAAGTTCTTCTTGATGGCTTGGCTTGGCTTGTTTATCTGCACCTTCCATTCTGCCACCTGCTGGCCATTTTCATGAAATTAGTTAGAAGTAAACCCATAATTGTTACTTTAATACTTTTGAAGAGAATTTTGTCTTTAAAAAGCTGTCTTTGGCTGAGACCAATTTGTTTGGTTGTGACATTCATATCCACCCTTTCTTCCAAGGCTCTCAAAGTGGCATTCAGTATTATTTCTCCCTGCTTTGTTATCTGTAAAGCGAACCAACAAACAAAGAACTATGAGATTAGTTATATTGAAAGGTAGTGACTGACCCATAAACTATGTGGTGAGCTCCATACACACTGCAGAATTGAGTCTGATTCTTCCCAAACCCAGTTTAACATGCTATGTAAATATTCCCTTACATGGAAAATTGAATTTGAGGACAATTTTCATTTGGGAAAAAAATAATGGGACCAGGGAAGGGCTCATTTCTTTCTCCCAAGGCTCAGTACTGTTGTCCTGATCCAAATTCACTAAAATATAAAAAAGACAAGAGATCTGTGCTTGCTTGTCCAGTTTGGCCTTCAGTCTTGTTCTTTAGCCATTGTTTCCTTTTTATCTCCCAGGAGCCTGCCAATTCTTACCTTTATTGCTGAGTGGGACATAGATGATCTCATGTAAAGATCACCCTTTGTTCTCACTAAGCTTCTATTAATGAATCCATTCTCCTAGGCTGATATGCTAATTGATTCCATCTGAGTGTAGAAAACATCATATTTCCTCTCCCTTTGTGCTGATAATACATAAGATATTATGGACATCAAAACAAGTTTATGCAGACTTCTCATTTTGAAAACCAGCATTCTACATGTGGCAAAATCTCTCAGCAAGATTAGAAAGTTTTTTCTTTGTCACATTACAGCGAACAAAGAGTTTTCTTAAAAAGTCAGATGTAATAATCAGTACAATTATGTGGATTTTATTATCAGTCTATATTTTTTGTGCTGAACCCATACAGTGTCCCAACCAAATATATTAACTATGTATATATGTTTAAACTGTATAAATCACCCTTCATCCATAAGAGTCAGTGGATAGCACTTAGTTGTTTTTTTTAAAAAGCATTATTTAAATATACAGTAAAAAATTAAGATGCCAAAAACTCATCTGAGAGCAAACTACATGAACATCAATTTAAAATATAAACACAAAATGTAATATTTTAAATTTAAAATGCCTGGATAAAAGTGAGTATTTCCCAAACAAGGTTGTTGTCAATCATAGCTTGAATCCTCTTGTTACTTCCAAGTAGAGTAAACCCATTGAATCAATAGGATTCACACTATTTAACGTTCAGCAGGTGATTCAGTAGGTCTCCTTTAGTTGGTACTACAAAAGGGACTGGAGCCAAAATCTCTTTTGGAAGGGCATTTCATGGTTGAGGCACCATTGAAGTCACTCTCCCTTGTGAATGCATAATGTATATCTTCCACTAATGGTCCTTGGAGAAGGATGCCTTCTGAAAACTGCAGCTTCTGGGCAAGATGAATAGAAAGGAGGCATTCCTGTAAGTACTGGGGACACAAACCATGTGTGGCTTTGGGAGAAGGCGATGATCAGCACCTTGAACAGAGCCTCATATCAAATAGGGAGTCAGTGTGGTTCTTTGAAAATGGTATGATATGCATACTTAGCCCAGTATCCAACAAGGAATCATCTAAACCTCTGGACCTTGTGTTTCCAGGTGGGACTAAGGGCTAGTGAAAGGAGACGATACAATATTGGATTTATCCTATAATATTTATTCAAAATAAATGTGGATGCTTTTTTTAAAAAAAATCACATATTTAATACAAAAATAGGATGGGAGACTTATGCATAAATATGTGAGATAGACGTGGCAGCTGGCAATAGGTTGATAGATCTATTCCAAGTAAGCATGCGCAACATTTTGTTTTGTTTAAATTCTGGCAGCTGGTGGCTTCCACCTCAGTGATGAATGAACCCAAATTTTAGTCTGAATTTCAAAGGAGTGATCCAAGGTGCTGAACTTGAGAATTGAGTTCAGCATCTTGGATGGCTCCTTTAATGTTGAGTCTGAGCCTAAATGTAGTGTCCTAAGCCCAATTCTACAAGGAAGTCACTGAATTCTACAGATATCAGGACAAGACTGAAACTATGAACAGATTCTAAAATTGGAGTTGCAGGGTTCTTTCACACAAGTTTAGCTCTGTTATTCTATCCTATGGAATCTTGAGATTTCTGGTTTTGTGAGGCACTAGAACTCATTGGCTTAAGGCCTTTCCCTCAACTGCAAATAGAAGGGCTACATAGGGTATTGCCATGGCAGTTAAAATGAAACTATATTTCTACAGTTATGTGCTGTGAAAGGGCCGCTAGGTGCTTTTTATAAACAAATGTCTGTCCATGATGAAATTCCCTTTTATAAAACATAAGATTGTAATTTTTAAGTTCAGCAATGAGCAATTGAATATGAAGCTGGCTTTTTGTGATAGTTAAAAGCTGGTAACAATTCTTTCCAAAATTTGTATGTCAGTAAAAAAAATGTTTTTGGTCAGATCAACTTCTTTGGGATCAGTCTGATGAGAATCATGTACCTGAGACCAAATTTTGCACTTTCCTCATTATAAACCATCTCAGGTTGATGCAAAATTCTAACAATGAGGGACTTGTCCTGTTTTCTTAGATTGCAGAGCAAGCCTACGGCAACAACACAGCCACTTTCTACCCTGAGCCAGAAGACAAGGAAGCATTCATCCGCTCCCAGATTTATAGCACCGACTATGAAAGCTTTCTGACTGACTCTTACACCTGGCCCAAAGAAGCCATGAAAATACAGACTGGAAACTTTTAATAGAAAAATAGTACTGCAACAATACTGAAAGCACTCAGATACTTGTTAGTTGTCATTATTTGTTAAATCATAGCACAAGTTTGTCAGAACTCAGGTTATATTTGTTTTCCTTTTTAAGAGCCCAGAATACTTTTGAAAGCCATGGCATTTTTCTTAGAAATGTTAATAGTTTGTTAAGCTAATTAATTAAGCAAAATTAGCATATAAATAAGAGAATAAAAAATAATTCAGATACTGTTTCTTTAAAAAAAATTTCAAGGGACTCTTCGAGGTTAATTACAGTAAAAGAGAAATACAGAAATTAAACTAGCTTGGACTTTTTGTCTACCTTGACATCTGTATGAAATTATGGTTCTGTGCTACAGTTTTTTCATTAAGCTCTGGAGAACAATATTACAACAAAGTGACAAAGCAATATATCAACATGATCATATAAATGTGACACAGCTATTTCACACTTTGTTATTCTCTGATGTCAGAACAAAAAGTGCTTTGTATTCTTGTATCAAATGCAACTGAGAAAATTTGTCAGCTAGTAGTGTGCATGTTTTTCACAGGGAGGCATGCTGGTAAAAACCATGAAAAAAGAAACTGGGATGAAGGTCTTGGATGCCACCACCCTTAATTTTAGAACTTTAACAGGTCATCACAAAGCAATCAGTACTTTCTAAATAATACAGCACATAGGTGCACTTTTTGTAGAAAAACACCCATGATGTTTGAATACAAAGATTTTACTTTGTTCACCAAAGTTACCACTTAATTTAAGAGCTCTGCTGGAGAAGACACTGTAATCCATGAACTTCTCCAACAATGACCTGCCACATTTTTGGGAAAGTCTTAACAACAAAAGTGGGTCGGTGAGCACTGAATTATATCTGAGAGAGGCTGTTGCAAATTGCAAGAAAGTGGTGGGTAGGACCAAAGGCAAGAGGGTCAGACTAAACATGCTGGCTTATTTTTGCTTAAAATTCTTATTGCCAGTAACTGCACCTTAGGAAAGGTATTTCTCCCCTTTAAGAAGTGAAAAACAAACTATACAAAAGCTGTGAAACCAGAAAATGATAGAAAGTGGGCAAGGGTGTTTGTGGAATCCCAGAAGCTCAGAATTTGGGCCAGTGAGCAGATATTTCGCACTCCTGCCATAGAACTTCTCTCATTGTTTGTCTCTAAGCAGTTTTCATTTAGCTATCAACTGCTGAGTTACTACCTTTCATAAATTTAGTTAGTTTCCTTTTAATAATATCTAAATGGGAGCCATATATTGCAACAGCAAACCTAATATATGGATTATTCGTTGTGAAAAGTTTTTCTGTTTTAGTCTTAAATCTACTGTCAATCAATTTCAGTGGATGACTGACTTTTAATACTGTGAATGACATATATTCCTTTATACCTTTTTCTATAAATCATTTACAGTTTTATAAACCTCTATCGTCTCTCCTACCCTTAAGTAATAACCTTTTTCTAGCACTTGATCATTTTCAAGAATTTCAAGAATTCCAAGCACTTGCCCTTTTCTGCACTATTTCCATCCCTAGTGTTTTTTTTAAAAGAAACAAAAAACAGAGCAATTATTGTATTCCCAGTACCTTTGTACTAGAAGTTTATATAAGGGCATTACAGAGCTGCTTCATTTATTTTCAGTATTTCCAGTTGCCATACACTGAACTGACTCTTTCATTAAGCTATCCATCAGTTTCATCAAATCCTTCCTAGAGAGCCAAGTCAGTTTAGATCTCATTAATATATCTGTGAAATTAGGAAGTGTTTTTTGCTCATCTGCCTGACCGTACACATATGTGCCCTGATCTTCATTTGCCATTTTGTTGCACATTCAAGAGGGTTTCAGAGCTCCTTAGAGTGTAATTAGGATTTCACCATTCTGAATATTTTGGTGTCTCCTGTAAATCTAGCAATCTTGCTATTTAGCCAACACTCACGATCAAAATTAACAACAACTTGCGGGATCCAAATACTTGTCTGCTTCCATTGTCAAAACTTCTACTTTTTGATTCCTGTTCTTTAATTAGTAAATTAATAAATTTAATTAGTTCCTGTTCTTTCATTTAATTGGTAAGACAAACTTTTTTTATCTCATAACTAATTGTGTATCAGATGAGGATCTTTATTAAAAAGTCCATATATGGTATACTGGTTACCTCTCTCTGCATATAATAGTTGTCAAATGATTTAGTTTTCACAACTCACTTCAGCAAACACAAATGTTTATAACACATCCTTTCACTATTCCTGGCCAACAACATCTGCCATGTAAAATACCATGAGTTATTTACTACTCATTTTTACAACCTTTGTATCAGGTATTCAAAAAACATAGTCTTCCACACAATTCACTGTGAAAGACAAAAATCTGCTTTGCAATTCCTTTGGTTCAGTGAACCATGAGTTTTTGAGAGAAGATAAATGCTACCTCTTACATTACACATAAGATCTACATTGCATTTCAGTGAATAGAGCCTTTCGATAATTAAATATTTTGTAGTCAAACAAACTAACAGCCAGCTGTTTATTAGGCCACATGTACCTTGCTGCTTTGAGCCATCGTGTATATACTCTTTTTCTATAGAAACTGTAAGTATTTCAGTTATTCACGCTAAGATGTTAACATACACAACAAAACCTACAAGTTTCCCACCCAAAATAGTTTTTAACCAAATCTGTAGTGGCATTAATAACAAAGGTAACTCTCTTTCTTGAAGCGGACATTATTTTTTGTACTACTACAATTTTATTAAGCATATTTCTGAGACTCAGCTATCAGCAATCTATAACATGGACCCTGCTCTGTCCTTCAAGCCTGCAGTTCTCTTTGCCTCCAGGAAGATCCATGGCTGAAAAGGTTGTACATTGCTGGTCTAATTAAACCTTTTCAGCTCTTCAAACTCATTAAAAGAAATACAGTGATATGATATAAAGATATTGTGGTTACTCATTTAGTGACCGTCTCTCTTTAAGAAAATGTGTCTGCTATAGAAATCAAAACTCCTGGCCCTACGTGTTATTAAAAAGATGGATCCAGTTGGTTTTCAGGGAAGTTTTATGCCATTAATAATCTTTGCACTAAGAAAGTTTGATAAGCTTGTACAACCTGTTTGCAGAACACTGACTGGGCAATGAAACAGTGCACCTGTACTTTTGTCAATCCTATTGGGGCAGTCAGAAGTCTTTGATATCATTGATAGGACAGACTTGCGTGATTTTGTTCCCCAGTACTAAAAATGGATGAATCTCTGCAGCTTTCAGTAGCTCAGCCCCTGTGTAATTTACATAAATTGCTTTATGTCTTATTAAGATCACTATAATCAAACTTAACCCTACCTTTCCTATTTGTACCATCTGTGCACAAATACATCCAGCAAGATGTTGATGATTCACTCACATAAAACCTGAACACTCTCTCTTCTAGTATAAGGTTTAGATACTGCAAGACTCGAAAGAAAGACCCTTTCATTTTTCTACTGTGACAATGCTCCAAAAGACATGCTCATGCATCTTCATTAATATAGGCAGTTTGTACTATTAAAGCAAGATAATTAAAATATTTGTTTTCAAGACCTATGGCCTAATGGAAGTGTTTGTGTTTATGCAACATTACTGGAAATGATTTATGTGTGAGTCTCTTGACAACATGGCTGGAGAGAAGCTGTGTGTTTAAATGCAACATGGGTCTGACTAGTACACATCAGTTTCCCATCAGATACACTTTGAACAAAACTAAAAAGTACAAATTGTTCAGAGATTGTGTGTGTGTGCCCTGTTCAGTTACTTGACACACTAACCACACTTGTGTTTCATCACGGAAGTTGTGCTTTTTTAATTTCTATTAATAGAAAAATTAAAAACACAGTTTTGTTAATTTTCAGAACATTTCCCTTCAACACCAAACAAAATCTGAAATACATGTTCACTCTGATGTGCCTTCAGAAATTCCAGGAATTGACCGAGGTCCATGTGATAGTCATTCCTCAGTCCATAATCACCATGGGCTTGAAACTGTAAATCTTCAAAAGTTTGAAAGAGTCGTAGGTCATCCACATTTGCCTCTGTCTCTCCACTCTCAACATGTTTGCATGAAATGTGTTTCCAGTTGGGATACCTAATAACATGCCAAAAATCTTCACAGTTTTCTTTGACACCCTCCACACAAATTATTCCAGGTTTCCCAGTTAGACAGAAACCAGTCAAGTTTAATTTCTTGGCACAATCAAATATCTTTTTCCTTAATTCTTGTCTATATATGTGGTGGCTATAAATCCACATCCGGTTAAATAATGTTTTTACCGTTTTTGTATCTGGAACTCTTTCAGAGTAGAGTTTGCTGTTTTGTATATATGAAATGCTGTTGTCTTGTAACCACTGAATAGCTGTGCATATGCAAAGTTCTCCTAAATCCAAAGAAGCAATGTAAGAAGTGAGATCCTGGTTGAGCCGCAACTGTTGCTGCCTATCTAGAGCGTTCGATCTTGCAAAAAGCTGCGGTGTCACATGGGGGTAGTCATGAGGCAAAGCTACCTGCAAATTCACTTTTACCTACAAATAGACGAGACAAGTATCACAATTCAGTTTTTGAGTAGCTGGGTGGTTTGTAGAGAGTTTGAAAGTTTTGTTCTTGAATCTCCTAACTATAGTAATACAGATGGAGATAGGTACATGGGGACAGTTGGTAACTCCCTCTGTTTCCCTTGCTGATTTGCACCGGGCTCTGAATAATGGACCTTTGGATTCTAATGAAAAAAACAAAGGAGACTCCACAGGCCCAATATCTGCCCATCCAGAATTAAAAGTATACATCTACTTCATTACTGCACAGAAGAGAAAAAAAGCAAACCCCACAATTGTGTATTAATGTGATCCAGTACATGAACGCAATACATCCTTCCCATGTTATCTACAAGGCTGAGAAAACTGCAAGCCCAGCTGACTTTTGTCTACATTCAACTCCTAGTCCCTGCTAGAGTAGATTTAACTATGAATTGACTTAGCAACTTCAAACAGATTAAACAAATTGATCTAGTTGAGATCAAAAATTTGATTTAAGCCTTTAAGTGGACTATTGGTTTTGTGTAGGTATTCTGATGCAGACAGAGTAGAATTATTAGTGGTGTAAGGAATAGTCACACGAATCTCACACCCTGCAATAAGTGTGAAGTGGAGTGGACAAATTCAATGGTATCTTGCTGTACTTTCTACCTTTCAGAATCTGGGGGACAACTCTCTTGTGTAAGTTGGGTTGTGGATGGGGTGGGGATTTTCTTGGTGTGTATATCTGGAAGAGGCATGTGGCACTTGGTTTATCCATGCAGGTCACCTATACTGTTTCATGATCATGACAGCAGTATAGCAGGGGCTACCATACTGTTGCATCTGGTCTCTCATTTTTGTATAGCACGTAGAAGAGAGATATTTGTTGAAATAAATGCTCATTTTTGCTACTAATATTGAACAAAAGCAACTGATGAACTGATGCTGAGGGTTCCAATGCAATGGTCATTACCTGACTCGAAGTTCCTGTCAAAAGCTGTTTCAGGCATACAAATTTGGTCTGCGGTCTCTGTGACTCACACAAATGTTTGTACCTGCACAAAGCATTTGAACCCACTCATCTTCCTTAATACCACAGATATGTATGTTTCTCAATTGAGGCTTCTCAGAACTCTACATGCTGCAACTAATATGGCCCTGTTTCTCATCTTCATCTAGGGCAGTGGTTCTCAACCTGTGGGTCCCCAGATGTTCATGGACTTCAGCTCCCAGAAGCCCCAGCCACTATGGTCAATGCTCAGGGCTTCTGGGAGCTGAAGTCCATGAACATCTGGGGACCCACAGGTTGAGAACCACTGATCTAGGGTATAAGGAAAAGGGCTTCAGAAACACAGCAAAATGCTCAAGTTGGGCTGATGTGGCAGGAGCTGTTCTGGAGAGAAGCTGGTTGCAGGCTGCTAAGTCCTTTAGCAGTCAAAAAGCCTGGAAATATACTGCACCTAGTGTAACTGAAAAAAGAATAACATGATCTGGCTTGCTAGCTCTAACCTGGAAGTGAGAATTGTGCGGCCCTCCAAATGTCACTGGACTGCAGCTTCCAGCTTTCCTCACCATTGACTATGGCTGCTGGGAGCTGCAGTCCAACATCATCTGGAGTGCTGCACAATTCTCATTCCTTCTTTTAACAATATGCTAGCAGCCATATTATGAAAGTGGATTGTATCCATTAAAGCTTAAACCAAAATAAATGTGTTAGGTACTACAAAAAGCATTTGTTGTTTTTGCGGTAACAAGTTAACATGCCAAACCTTTTAAAAATTTTGAAGTTTCCTGGCTGCTTTCAAGGATACTGCACATAATGCATTATAGTCATCTAACCATGAAGCATGAATGACTGAGGCCAGGATCAGCTTTAAATTAAAAATACAGTACATTGGTTCAAGTCACTGTATTCTTGAAGACAGTAGGTTTCACAACTGTTTAGCATCAAGTGAAATTATTAGAGTTCTTTTTAAATAGCAAACAATATGGAATACAGATAGTCTCACCTTTGGTTCATCAATAGTAACAGAAATTGAATATTCAATAATATGTGGGAGATTTTGACTTGCATTGTTCAAATATTTCTGAACATTATGGAAAGTATTTTCATCATGAAGAGTTATTTCTCCTTTATTAGGAAACATAGAAAAAAGCATTTCTAGTTCTGCCATCTGAAGCTGAATATTTTCTTTTATGACACCGGACATTGCTACAGATGTGAAACCACCTGGAGACAGAAGAAATAAAAAACCCCATGTTATTTCTCTTTATATTGTCCTTTCATTCAAAAATACACTACAAAGTTATTGACAAATTTTGACACGAAAGATTTTTAAAAAACAAATGAAACACACTTTTTTCCCCCATGTGATAGAAATAAAACCTATGATCCCCAAACAGATTTTATATTGAATTTTAAGGAGTTCAAAGAGATTGTTTACATGAGTAAGATCAGAGTCATACATAAATGTGTCCAGCCATAGCTTTAAGAAACACATGAAGTGAATCATGGATATCCCAGCAAGATAAACATATGGAAGTAACTAAAGGCCTAGTACTTCTCTTATTAAGTCATGTGCTCAACTTTGCACTGGACACACAATTACAAATAAGGATGGCAACTTAAGATCAGTTTCCAGAATGAAAATATATCCTTGTAAAGTATGAGGTGTAGAAGTCTGAGTAATACTGAGTAGACTAGACTTAAGAGACCAGGGCTCAAATCTCTGCTCAGTCACAGAATCTCACTGGATGACTTTTGTGCAAGTCATACTCTTTCAGCTTAAGAAGAAGGCATTGGCAAACTTTTTCTACATAAGTCTTATCAAGAAATCCCTGTGATATGGTTTGCATAAGTTGGAATTGGCTGGAAGGAGTATAACAACGAAACAACCAAGTATTATTTGCATGAATGACATGAAATTGTACTGTTTTGTTCTTGGGTTGGCCATTTTCTCCCTCTTCCCAAAAGACTGGCCCAGCTAATGCCAGTGGCTGTCTAGTAGACAGCAACTATCAGCATGGAAGACTTGCCTTTGTTTAGGGCTAATTTACAGCTTTCCGTGCATGTGCTTTTGAGTTGCCTGTCAACTTAAGACAACCCTATGAATTTTACAGGGTTTTCTCAGGCAAGGAATAATCAGAGGTGGTTTTGCAAGCTTCTTCCTCTGAAATATAGCCTACAGCACCTGGTATTCATTGGCAGTGTCCCATCCAAGTATTAACCAAAACTGATTCTGTTTAGCTTCCACGATCAGATGGAATCCAGTGCCTTTAGGTATTTAGGCTAATTAATTTCCAACTATTCAGTGCTATTAGCTTAGAAGGAGCTGCTGTGTAGAAGGCAATGATAAAGACTGACAGATGCTTGGATTGATGCTTAAAGAAGACTCATGACATTATATATTGTGAGGAAGACAGAAGCAGCAGCCCAGCCCAAGGAGCAAATTTTTACACACCTAAAGAGAGCAGTCAGCCTGAGATAATTTTGTTTTATTTCCTCATATTGTTGTTGTTGCATTTGTGAATGTAAGCTATCTTGAACACCTCAGTAGAAAGGCAACACACAAAAGTAGACAGGCAGTGATCATGTCAAAAAAACAGTTTCCAAAAATGCTGCCATGATTCTGCAACTTTCTTTTGGATTGCTGCAGCTTATGTCCACAGATAGCTCACATCACTGTTAGAATCATAGAATCACAGAAATGTAGAGTTGGAAGAGACCACACGGGCCATCCAGTCCAACCCCCTGCCGTGCAGGAACACCCTCAAAGCACTCCCTACAGATGGCCATCCAGCCTCTGCTTAAAAACCTCCAAGGAAGGAGACTCCACCACACTCCGAGGCAGCCTATTCCGCTGCCGGACAGCCCTGACCGTCAGGAAGTTCTTCCTGAGGTTCTGGTGGAATCTCCTTTCCTGCAGCTTGAATCCATTGCTCCTTATCCTGGTCTCTGGAGCAGCAGAAAACAAGCCCTCCCCCCTCTATATGGCATCCCTTCAGATATTTAAACATGGCTATCATGCCCCCTCTTAACCTTCTCTTCTGCAGACTAAACATACCCAACTCTCTAAGTCTATCCTCATAGGGCATGGCTTCCAGGCCCCTCACCATTTTGGTCGCCCTCCTCTGGACTTGCTCCAGCTTGACCACGTCCTCCTTGAATTGGGGTATCCAGAACGGGACACAGTATTCAAGATGAGGTCTAACCAAAGCAGAGTAGAGTGGTACCAGTACCTCTCTCGATCTAGACACCATACTCCTATTGATGCAACCGAGAATTGCATTGGCTTTAGGTTTTAGTATTACTAGTATTTAGCATTCAGATTCTCATGTACCTCTTAATAAGAGGAGATAATCAATGAGCTTTTTGCCTCTTTGTGCATCTCCTTCAGGATGCTAGCAACCTGACCAGAAGTCCCTAATTAACTTTGTTTTCCATTATGCTCAAACTGCAAAAATATATACTACTTACTCCTTTTGGAACAAAACAAGATATTAGATTATAGTCTGAAGTTGCTTTAATAACTTACCATAATTTCACAATTTGGACACTATGGTTAGGTTTTCTAAGATTGGTTGTTCACCCAACATGAAGGAGTTCCATGTGTGGGAGAATGCTCATTCATATCTGTGCTTATTAAGTCATTTTCAGAAAAAGCTCCTCAGTCCAAAGACGTCAACTGGTGGACTTGGTCATGATCCATCAGAAAAGTATATAAAAATATTGATGTGCTGCTTGCTTTTATATGTGGTTGTGATAGTGACTCTCCATTTTCGTTTGCAAATTCTACTCAGTGACTTGTGATATAATCACATCATCACACAGCAAGCAGATGTTCTGTAGCAGATGGGTGATACCACAAGGTGATGGAAGAATAGCCTGCATATTGCTTGATCTTGCCAGACATGACTTCGTTGTATCAATTTATGTTTCCCTCTGGCAGCTCCAATGATAGTCATAGCAATAAAATATAAAAAATTGCCCTTCTAGAGCTAACTTACATGTGGGCAACGAAAGCTCCATCTCCAAAGCCATGCCTGTAATACTTTTCTGACAGCAGGTATCACAGTCCAGACCAGTACCTGCCATTTTGCTCCATGATGGTCATACACCTTACAAGCAGATAGATGCTTGTATATCTTGCATATATGCTGGACTAACAACCAGAGCTTGGAAAAGTTACTTTTTGTACTCTAGCTAGACTCTTGTCGGTGATATATTTGTGCGTGAGTTGTACTACACATATGGGCCATTTCCACACTGGACTGTTATAGTGCTATTATTCCACTTTCAACATCCTATGGAATCCTGGGCTTTGCAGTTTAGGGAGGGGCCCTTGGGGATTCCATAGGATGTCGAAAGTGAAATAATAGCACTACAACAGTCTAGCGCGGAAATGGCCACGGAGTGATGTAAAAAAAATGCAGAAGGGATCTATCTGGCTGGTGGTTCCAGACGTGCGGATGTGTGACACCCCGGGGGTAGGGTGCGTACGTGCACAGCGTGCTGCCTTTTGTGCACCACTGTACTGAGACAACGCAGAATCAAAACCAGCGACTCCCAGAAACCCCAAAACACCATGACCAGTCACAACCCAAAACGGTGACTTTTCAAAAGGCCCCAGAAAGTAACTTTTCCAAGCAGTGTTAATAACTCGGTACAACGTCCAGTAAAGAATATCCTAGTCCTCTCTGTCGACCGTTTTCTGATTGGAAGGAGTTATTATTAGGCTGAAATTTAACCCAGTCTTGTCATGGACGAGTCTGTACCCATCTGCCCGGAAGGCGGTGGGGGGGCGCCGGAAAAGACGGCGGGGCCGTCGCTCGCCCGCCTCCCTCCGTCCGTCAGCCAATCAGTCCTCGAACCCTGGCACGGGCGAGGGGCGCGACTGGCTTTTCTCCTTCTGGAGCGAACTCTCAGTGGGGGTGGGTGTCGGGCCATATTCCCCTCCCCCCGTACCCACTCAACGTACCTCGCACGAGGCTGGCCGCGCGCCTCCTGCTCTGCTTTAGCCTCTCGCGCGTAGCCGCCAACCAACATCGACTACAACGCCACCGCCCCCTCCCTCCCATGCCACGTCGTATGATTCCGGGACGGCTGAGTGGAGGACGCATGCGCCCCAGGTTGTTGCTGTCAGTTAAGAGCGTCCAGGCTAAGCGTTGGACGAGGACGCTGGGTGACCTTGGGCAAGTCACGCTCTCTCAGCCTCAGAGGAAGGCAATGGGCAACCCCCCTTTGAACAAATTCAGCCAAGAAAACCCCGTAGTTCGGTTCTCCTTAGGGTCGCCAGAAGTAAGAAATGACTTGAGGGCACACGACAACAAGGAGGCCATTTCCGCACTAGACTGTTACAGTGTTATTATTCCACTTTCAACGTCCTATAGAAAACTGGGCTTTGCAGTTTAGGGAGGTGCTTCAAAGTCTCCTCCCTAAACTGCAAACCCCAGGATTCCACAGGATGTTGAAAGTGGAATCATAGCGCTTATAAGAGTCTAGTGCGGAAATGGCCTAGGTCAAGCACCGTGTCTGGAGGAGCGAGCAACGCAGCAGAGCCTCGCAAGCCAGGGTGAGGTGGCTTCCCAACGCCGCATCCCGCGCTGAGAGTAAGACCCATGGCCAGAAGCAAACGTGTGCTTCCGAAGGAGCGTGCATGTGGATGAAGGCAGTCTCCACACACACAAGTGTTCCTTCGCGTGCGTGTAGGTGCATGTGCGCGTGCGCACAGGATACCATTCCAGGGTGGGAGGCGCTGCTGCTCGATGCTCTCTTTCTCTCTGGAATTGGCGCCCTGTACACTCTGATGTTCTCTCATTTCCCTGTACGTGAGATCTTTATAGGATTGGGCGGCAGGAGTTCGCATCTCCGCTCCTCTCACCTGAACCACCATAATATAGGGGTTTGAGCGCTCGACTAGACTCTGGATCAGGGTTCGAGTCCCTGCTCAGCTATGTAATCCCACTGGGAGAGCTTGGGCGAAGCACACTCTCTCAGCCTCAGAGGCAGGCAAAGGCCAACACCCTCTGAACAAACCTTCCCAAGAAAAGCCCGTAACAGCGTCGCCATAAGTCGGAAATGACCTGAAGGCGCAACAATAACTCCCCTCTCTCTCTTACACACCCCCCCCTTGGGCGACAGCCGGGGCAGAGGAATGGCGCACAATGGCCCCACTCAAGGCCCCGCCCCGCCCCGCCCCGCCCCCGGGCGCACACGTCGAGCCCTGAATGGGCACCCATCGCCCCGCCCCCGGCTCTCTGCGCGCCGATTGGCTCAGCCGGGACCGCGGGGGGCGGGGCGCGCGCGCGCGCGTTAGGCCCGCCCCTGCGATCCCGGAAGGGCGCTCGGGAGGTTCCCCGTCCGCGAGCCACGTCCGCCGGCGGAGCTCCGAGGTGGGCGCCGGTAGGTGGGCGGGCGCCGCTCTGCGTTCTTTGTCTTGTCGTCCTGCCTCGCGTGCGGGAAGCAGGTGACGCGCTGCTCTCGTCTGAGGGAGAGAGGGGTTGTGAGCATCAGAGGCCCCGGGCAGGCGGGGTTCTCCTGCTGCCCTTTACAGATCTCGCAAAACAGGTTGAGCTCAAATAGAAACCTTTGACGGGATGGGGGTGCAGGCGGTATGCCCCCCCCATGGCTGCCTGCGGGGTGCGTCGGGGCAGGCGTCTGCTTGACTGGCAAGAGGCTAAAATGGAGGCAGGTTTCTCCCCCGTCTCATCGCCACCCAGCCAATCTTCCTGTCTGGGCTGTATGAGAGGAAGGAGAGGGATAGGCAGGTAATCAGGCAAAGTAGCTGGGCTGTGGTGCCTTGGCCTGTGCGTGACACATTTTTTTTTAAAGTTTCCATTTCAGGCTTCTTTAAAAGGCTTCCATTCAGACCTCTCAGGCACCAAGTGAGAAAGAAGCACCCCTGCCGTAGGGGCAGAGGCTGCTCCTTCCTTCCTTCCTTCCTTCCTTCCTTCCTTCCTTCCTAGAAGGAGCCCTGGGCCATGGTCAGTGGCCAGAGACAGAGCTGTACCTGGCACCTTCTGGCTCTGGGACTCCTGAGGGGGGATTCATGGAAAGAGATATTGAATATCTCCCTCTGCAAGGTTTGGAAAAATATATTCGCAGGTGTGACCCTCAGATGCAGAGACAGTGTTGTGCAGTGGTTTCAGTATTAAATGTAGACTCTGGGAGATTAGGGTTTGCATCCTTGTTCAGCCATGGAAGGCGACTGGGTGACCTCAGGCAAGTCTCACTCTCTCAGCCTCAGAGGAAGGCAGTGACAAAGCCCATCTGAATAAATCTTGCCCCAAACTCCAAAACCCTGCAATGGGTTCACCTTAGGGTCACCATGAGTAGAAATGACTTGAATGCACACAAGTGACAGCAACTCCCTAGATAGTCCCATATATTTCACTGGCAGGATTCCAGCCCTGTAGTGATAGCTTTTGTGCAAACAAATGACCAAACTTTTATTTTTTTAAAAAGCTTTTTTTTTCGTATAATCTAACCACTGATTATTGGGATAGGATAGGTCCTCTTCCAAAACTGGTAGTGTGGCAATACTTGTTGCTGTTGTGTACCTTCAAGTTGTTTCTGACTTACGGAAACCCTAAGGCAAACCTGTCACTGCATTTTCTGGGGCTGAGAATGTGTGATGCACCCAAGGTTACCAGTGGGTTTCCAGGGCTGAGCGGGGTATTGAACCCTGGTCTCCAGGGTTTAGTCCAACACTCAAATGACTACACCATGCTGAAAGTATCAGGATCAATGCAAGCTTTTAAAACTTCCAGGGTGCTACATCAAGCAGACGCTGTGAAAAATCGTGTCAGAAAAAGGTGGGGCGGGCAAAAATGACTTGATCTTAAAATGATGTAATCTGCATGTTGTACTGAGATGCTGTGAAAGGGAGGGACTCCAGAGTCTTCCATTGGGTTTATTGGGTTGCGCTCCTAGGCGTTATGGGCTCCTAGGCATTATGGGAACAAGAAAAGCCAGAAAAGGCAGTAAACGTTAATTCTCCATTTTGAAATTAGAATTCCCCTGAAAGCTCAGATCCACTATACTTTGTGTGAACCACCCATCCATCACTTTATTTATATTCCACCTTTCTTCCAGGCTGGGACTCAAGGTTCAATGAAAAAGACTGAATATGAAAGAGCACATAAAAGCATACAAAATTTAGATTAAAAGAGTATTAAGTAACAACAGAATTAAAACCAGTTAAAACCTTACTTTAAAACAGATTAGAAACAGTACAGCAGCATAAAAGTTATTTTGTTAAAATCAGTTTCCAAAAGCTTGCTGGACAAGAAAGGTCTTAACCTGTCCTGAAAGGCAAACAAAGAAGGAGTCATTGTAACATTGCTAGGGAGGGCATTGCCCAGTGTAGACACAGCCTCCTCCTGGGTTCCCACCAGCTGGGCGTGTGAAGGCGCTGGGGCAGAGAGAAGTGCCTCCCCTGCTGATGTTGGAGCTTGGGCAGGGTCATGCAGGAAGGACCCCTTTGTAGGCAGATGGCAGAGAGTCCTCAGATGGGTGTGTATGTATGTGTAGATATCTATATCACTTTTTACTAAATTTTATTAAAAATATAAAATGCACACAAAACAAAAGAAACAGCATATTACAGTAATGATGTGAAAGATAAGAAAAAAAAAGAATACAATGGGAATAGGATTCATTACTAATTACACTACTAATTACAAAATGTGAAGAATTAAAGAAAAAAATTAAAGACAATGAAACAACAGAAGTTTTTTTTTTTAAATAGGTAATTTCCAGCTTTCCTATTGATCTTTCTATACATAAATAACTTCTCTGGCTACCAATACCATTGAAATACTTCAACTGCTGCTTTTCCAAAAGTACTAATTGTTAAATCCTAGTGTAATCTTACAATAGTGTTTTTCTTGCAAAATCATGTTTCTTGCAAGAAAAAGAGTATTATAAAATTTTGGTAAAAAATGCCACTCGTTTGTCTCTTATCAGTAGTTTCTATTTGCCCATTTTGGCTAAGGCTCTTTCCACACGTGGTTATAAGGCGGGTCAATGTGTCTTGCCATGGAGGTCTTCTGCACCTAGGTTTGGTTTATTTACCTTCATTCTGCACGTAATTCTGACTAAATGCACCCCCACGTGGTGGTAAAGTGTGCTATTTGAAAACCGGAAGAAGTCGGTTTTCCAGTTTTCCAGATCGATCCAATTCGTACTTTCAAAGTGGTGCAGACATGTACATTCGCACCAATGTGAATTGGTGGTCAGGGGAGGGCTCATGGGAGGGGCCGGGGGGTAGTATGGACTTTTGCACGTTCGCTCGTACGCAATGACATACTAAACCATGCAACAACAAAAAAAGGGCCAATCACAGCCGATGGGGTGGGGTGAGGGGAGTAGGAGGAGTGGCCATGGTGGAGGCAGTGTGGATTCCTGGACTCACACTCCTCCAAATCAGAATGGAACATGCGCAGTAGCTGTGTGGAAGGAAATGAGGGAAAGTCTGCCTTGTTTCGGGCCCAGAAAATCCGGTAAGAAACAGCATGAACCGATTCACCAGCCCTGTGCGGAAAGGGCCTATGTCCAGCAGCTTTACCAACCAGACAGTCTTTATGTTGTTGAGATATTACTTATTCATTCCCACCATCTTTCCTTCAAAGTGTAGCTGTCGTATTGTTGCAACCTATTCGACATCTAGTGCTAAGAACAGTAGTATAACTTTGTTTTCTTTCTTACAGAAATGGACTTTGAAGCAATTGCGAAGTACTCAAGAATCCATGCCAAACTTCCAGGGCTTTCCCTTCAGTATGGGACAGCTGGCTTCCGGACCAAAGCGGAAAACCTGGACCACACCATGTTTTGCATGGGCTTGCTGGCTGTGCTGAGGTCCAAGCAGACCAAATCCACCATTGGTGTTATGGTCACAGCCTCTCACAACCCTGAAGTAAGAGAAATTAGTATTTCTGGTAAGGGAGAATGGAGAGGAATTGCAGACAAAGAAGGCCACGTAGGAACACCATCGTTTGAATGTTGCTTGTGAAGTTCTCGATTCATACAGCTGAAAGGAATCCACTGGATCAATTAGATGAGCCTTTCTAAAGGAGAAAACTGCATAACTTCTCTGAGCAGGGTGAACAGACCTTATATTTAGTGAACCAAGTGTAGGCATGTTTAGGTTTCATTGAACATAGTAAAAAATTTAGGTCAAGGATTGGCCTCTTTTTCGGAAGCTTTGCAAGAGAGATTGAGTGGCCATCTTTCAGAGATACTTTAGCTCTGTGTTCCTGCAGTAGTAGGGGGTTACACTTAGACCAGTGGTTCTCAACCTGTGGGTCCCCAGATGTTCGTGGACTTCAGCTCCCAGAAGCCCCAACCACTATGGTCAGTGCTCAGGGCTTCTGGGAGCTGAAGTCCACGAACATCTGGGGACCCACAGGTTGAGAACCACTGTCTTAGACAATCCCTTCCAACTCTATCAACTCCCATTGATTTCAGTAGGACTCAGATGTGCCTAATAGTTTCAGGTAACAGATTTTTCATATTCTAAATCAAGAATGGAAAGAAGGTAGATCAGGATCTGTTGGTTAGACCTCTGACTATTTTATGGTAGATCTCCAAGATTTATTTACTCCAATAATTTAATGAGGAAGGGGAAAAAAACAGCCTTTCTGCCGTGACTCACCTTGTGCTAATTGCTTATCCTCCAGTCTTATCTTTCCTCCTCTGTAAAATAAGAGTATTAGTTGACTGCTTTTGGCCAGATATTTGTTAGAGTGATATGTTAGAATCCCTGTTCCCTTGATATTTCCCATGGAAATCTGTTTGTGTGCCAGTGCATGGTTCATGGAGAGAAGTAGACAATTGATTCTGCTGCTTGAAAACTACTGTTTTATATCTGGCTGTGGTTAATGTTCTGGTTAAAAAGACCCCCAAGGCCTGTAGTTTATCCAACCTTACCCTGGCCACTTCCTTCCTGTATTTGCAGCGCAATTTACTCAATGTATGATTTACTTAGTGTGCATTTATTCAGGGATCAGTCCCGTTGAAAGCAGGTATGGGGTAGTGGTTTGAGCATTAAACTACGACCCTGGTGACCAGGGTTTGATTCACTGCTCAGCTGTGGAAACTCACTGGGTGACCATGGCTGTATCACACACTCTCAGCCCCAGAAAGCTCTGTGATAGATTTGCCTTAGGGCTGCTATAAGTCGGAAATTATTTGAAGGCACACAATAACACACAATAACAAGTCCTGTTGAGTTTAGTGGGGCTTACTTCCAAGAAAAAAAAATATGTATACAAGATTGCCATTTTAAACTCACCTAAGGATGGTGAGAAGCATCCTCATTCTTCTTCTTGACATCAGGTGGCATCTAGGATCTGCTGTTCATGAAGGAAAAGTTCCAGAAGGCTGCAGGAGACTTCAAGGGTGGGAAGGTGTTTTCACCTAATTTTCAGGAGTTTCCCTGAACCACGGTCCACTCCATTCAAAAACCTGTAGCATCTGGAGAGGTTGCTGTGGGGCAGGGGAGTCCACTTCCAAACCATATTTTCTTTTCTTTTCCAGTTTCAGGTATCCTTTGAAGCATGTTTTCTGTGGGCTATACCCTATCTTCCCTTTCTACCTTTTTCTCTCATATCACTCCTTCTTGCTGTCCTGCCCTGCTCAAGTCTTCAAAAAGACAGTTATGTTTATTACTTAGTAAAAACATCCAGAACTTTTATGATGGTTATTTCTCTTGTTCCAAGGAGGACAATGGCGTGAAACTGATTGATCCTTTGGGTGAAATGTTGGCAGCTGCATGGGAAGAACATGCCACATGCTTGGCCAATGCAGAAGAGGAGGAGTTGCAGCACGTGCTGACTGACATCTGCCGAAAGGAAGCAATAGACCTTCAGGGAAATGCATTTGTCGTCATTGGCAGAGACACCAGGTAAAAGTTGCACAACTGGTACACATCTTGGAGAATGACAGGCAATATCAGAACTTGCAAGAGTTACTTTTTGAAGCTATAACTCCCAGAATCCCCCCTCCCAGTCAGCATGGATCCTGGGAATTGTAGTTCCAAAAAGTAATAGTTCCAAACTCTAGGCGATGTATCCATTCACTGGTGCCACTTAATGTCAAGATTTTTCATGGAAGATCTATGTACATTTTCCTAAACACTTCCATTAAAAAATAATTGAGTTGGAAAGTGTCTCAAAGGTCTTTAAGCCCAGCCTGTTGGCAAAGCAAGGAGTTCAGTACTATAGCACAATTTCTATGCGGCCATTTAGTCACTGCCTAAAAACCTCTAACAGAGGAAAATTCGTCACCTTCTGAGAAAGTGGATTGCATCGTTAAACAGCTCTTTTACCATAAGAGAGTTCTTCTTGATACTTATCCTACATCCTGCCCCTGTTTTTTTGGTAATTTGAATCTGATGTTAGGCCTAACCCATTGGATTCTTCCCTTAAAGCAACAAAAAGGAAATTTGCTCCCTCTGTGATAGCCCTTGTGAGAATGGCCACTGTGCTGTCTCTTAGGCCATTTCCGCACTGCACTGTCATAGTGCTATTATTCCCTATTCAACATCCTGTGGGATTCTGGGGTTTGTAGTTTACTGAGGCCAAATAGCTCCCTGGCTGAGAATTCTAAATGTCCCTCCCTAAACTGCAAACCCCAGGACTCCATAGGATCTTGAAAGTGGAATAATTGTACTGTAACAGTGTAGGGCAGAAATGGCCTTAGTTATTTCTTCAGAAGGGTGATAGGCCCAACTCCTTTGCCTTTTGGTGTAGGACTTGGACTTGGTTTAGTGTGTGACTTGGGGTTGTATGAGGCAGTTACTTGACTCAGAATAAGCAGATCTATAACAAGACGGAAGGCCATTTAGGAATCCCATGTCAACCATTGAGTTCCATGATGGAAAAATGGTTTGATATAAACATACGACATGAACAAGTGCATAAACTGTAAACTTTGATGAGAGAGGCTTTAATTTATTTTGGGTGTGATGTATGGTTTCAGTTGTTCACAGTCCCTAGCTGCCCAGTACTTTCCTAGCAACTTTGCTGCTGTAACTTTCTCCCTGTAGAGAAGTAGATTTGCAGTGGGCTTGCTTCTTGAGGCTGAGGATTGTGCCCTGCGTGATGTTATCATCTGTTGATATTCACTTGCCTATAACTAACTGGAGTCAGCTTCTGTGTGTGCTTGTGTCACCTTTCAGCAGATGTCTCTTTATTGTACCTGTGTTTGCATCCAGGCCTAGCAGCAAGAAGCTTTCACAGTCGGTAACGGATGGTGTGTCTGTCCTTGGAGGTCAATATCATGGTATGTCTTCGGATCTTTTCGTACAATATTTGCTCTTCCAAACATCAGTGGGATTTCATTCTAGTCTATAGTTCTTATTTGAAATTCATTGAGGAGGAACCATAGTTCCAAGACAGAATGCATGTTTTCCATGCAAAATAACCAATAGTAGCATTGCTAAATAGAAATTTGAAAGACTCTGCCAGAACCTGGCCAGGGTGTCAGGCAAATCATTGTAATTCAAGGATAAGAACCATGCAGGCCTCCAGATGTTGTTGGACTGTAGCTCCCAGCATCTCTCATCATTGGCTATTCTGGCTGAAGCTGATGGGATTGCAGTCTTACAGCATCTGTCAGGCTTCATAAAACCCCTCCTGAGGTACAAATTGCTGGATGAGATGGATCAATGTTTTGTCTAGGTATAAAGTGGCATTCCTGTTTTTTATTTAATTTTTGCTGTCTTCTCAAGTGCTCCAAAATATGTGTCTGAAGTTAAGTGGTATTCTTTCTTGACCAGTGTGATTTTTTTTTAAAAAAAACCTAGACTATGGCTTAGTAACAACACCCCAGCTACACTACGTGGTCTGCTGTCGAAACACTCATGGCAACTATGGGACTGCAACAGTGGAAGGCTACTATCAAAAACTTTCCAAAGCTTTTGTGGAGCTTACAAAACAGGTAAAATAATTATTTTTCTTAGACATGTCTTGGTTTGCATTTTTAAGGGTGTTTACTTACAAGTTCTTTGAGGAGCGCCTCTCCGCATGGGAACCTCTCATGAAGAAACATCAGCAATCTTCTTTGTTGCACTGATACTCCTGAAAGTTTTGGAAACTTATTCAGGATAGCCATGTGGGCCATGCAGCAAAATACAACAGAATTCAAAACCCACAAGGTACCAATGAAATAGATCATACATGCTTTTGAAGTTTCTCTGGCTTATTAATCAGGCAAAATGTTAAAAATCATAAAGGAGAAGAAAGGTGATGATGCTAGAATCACAGGCCTACATTTTGTCTTAGATGTTACTCTGTTGTCAGTTTAAGATGTTACTGAATTTTGCAATATTTTCTGAAAGTTCTGGCACTGTGGATGAATTGCAGGGCCTCTGAAGCAACGAATGTACATCTTAGAGAAGTTATTCTACTTTTTGGAAGTGGACTAAATGTTTTTGTTTAAACAGAGTTTTAAAGCACGTGGTCTGGCTTTGATCTGATCAGTGAGGCTATTTCAATTGCATATTAATTGTTAAAAGCTCTCCTAATTTAATAATTGGATGTAAGCCCTGTGAAAATTGGTGAGTCTTGACTTCAACATGAACACAGTTAGATGAAGCTTTTAATGTTACATCTGTCCAGATTTAAGCTACTGTACTGGGGGAAAAGACAGGACAGGAACAAAAATGTAATTCTCTTGCCCTAAAAGCTCTAAAATTGGCATTTAAGGATGAAAATCACACACATGCTATTGAATGCTGTTCTTTGGTGAAAAGGAAGAATAAAAATCCTGTACGTAAATATTGTTGCTGTTGTTGGGGAAAAAAAGACAAATTATTATTACTTAAATAGCATACACCCCACTTTTCTGAATGAATGTATAACAACAAGATGGCCAAGGTCCTTCACGGTCAGATGTAGCTATGATGATGGAAATTGTCATCATAGTTACTTCTGCTGTTGCCCCCCTCCCCCCAAAAAAACCCTTACTTCTTAAGCGAGGCAGTGCTCCAACCAAAGGGTGTCCAAGGCACTACAGAGTGCCTTGAGACAGCCAGCTGGGGAGACCCCCTTGGGGAACAGATGCCCTTGCTGCAACTGCTTCTCTCAATGCACCCCACCACTGGGAGAATGCTGCAGACACCATTTTCCAGCACTCTGATATGCAGCCCCTTGGAAACTCCTTGCTTGGAGTGCTGCCTGGCTTAAGAGATAGGTTTTTGAGGCCACAGTTAGTCATTAATGTCAGTAAGCATGAATTCCAAAAGCTAGGAGATTGTAAGTCTACTTTGTGATCTTATAAATACAGAACAGTATGCCAGCTTTTATAAGATTGTTTTAAAAACAGTAATCACACTGGAAGGCTCTTGTGATGACGATGGAAAATGTGTGTTATTCCCAAGGAAGACATCATGTTGAAGTGCACTGGCCATATTGCAACTTGTAACTTCTGATTTTTTTTTTTTAATTCACAGTTTGGCCCCTCTCTCTTTTTTCATTTTTCTCTTTGTGAGCTTTCTTTCTTTCTTTTTTCTTTCTTTCTTTCTTTGTTTTGGCTCTCTGATTTTGAACACATTTGTTGCTTGTGAATAGATGATAGAACTTTAAAAAATTCTTTTTGAAGGACCATGTTTTGCCTTTTTTTAAAAAAAAACAACAACAACAAACCACAGGCTACGAGCCAGAGGGATGGGCACATGTGCCTGAAGATCGATTGTGCGAATGGCATTGGGGCTCTGAAACTCAAAGAAATGGAACGCTACCTTCCTGCGTGCCTCGTGATGCACATAGACAATGATGGAACTAAAGGGAAACTCAATCACTTGTGTGGAGCTGATTTTGTAAAAGTCCATCAGAAGCCTCCTGTAGGTATGCTGTTAGATTTGGATTATCTTCTTAAATGATTATTTCAAAACAAAAGCAGAAATTAAGTGTACTTAGTGATAATTTGAGGGAAACCAGATTTAAAGGAAAACACTAATACACTGTGACGTTACTTATTCAAAAGACCATTCTGTCTTCCCTCCAGTATTTTCAGGTCTTAGCAGGCAAGGTTTCCTTTGCACCTTTCTTAGGAGAGATGGTGTTTCTTGACCTTATTGGATGACTTCCCAGTTCTTCTGGTGACATCCCTGTCTTGTATAAAGTCCAATCTTACTCACTTGGAAGTTAATAACTTATTTCCTTCAGTGGCGGAGTCTGTTGCAGCAAAAATAACAACTCTTGTGGCATTTTAAAGCCTAAGTTTTATTTAGTGTTTGCCTTCTTGGACTGCAGTAAAACTTCACTGGTTGTTTAAACGCATTATTAAATGCATACTGAGTGAGGAGGTATGGAATTTTTAACCTTTCTGACCTGTTGATTGTAATTACCTAGCCACCTAAGCATAGCTGTATGAATGTGGTGGAGGGAATTTTCAACTGAAAGTTACTTTCTGTTTTGATTTGCAGGGATTGGGATACATTTTTGCTTTTAGGTGGTTTGATGTTTGAGGAACGTATTTTGAGGTGCAGCATAGTACTTGGCACACTTTTGAGGAGAGATATTTTACCGTTTGGAATTTTTTTTATCTCCCCAAATTTTGAATTTTGGGTTAGAATCTGATGTTTCTTTAGTGTAGCTCCTGCCTAGCCTTTGGTGTTGCTTAGAGCCTGCGCGATTTTCACTGTTAACGTGACAACCTGAACAAACCTGACAGTTGTAGTATCTGATTTAATCCATTTAGTCCCTGACTGCTTAGATGAAGTGAAATATCTTGGTTCCCCAAAACTTTCTAAAAAAAAGACACCTTTCTGTTTTATGGAGTATCTTTGTCATTGTAAGTTAAATAGTTTTGTAGAAAATACAGCAAATTCTTGCTATGTAGTTAATATATTCTGTTTGCTTTTAATCTTTCTAGTTATTTCTGCTATTGAATTCTCATCCTCTTCTTCAGTTTTATCTAGTGCAAACATCTGTTCAGGAAATGGCCCTAGAGTTAATCTTATCTTGTCTAAAGTATACCTACTGCAATTTATCAGACTTTAGTTAGTTGTTGCTAGTAAAGTCCCATTTATGTCATTTGATCTGCTCTAGATTAGGACTAACATTGGATTTAATCCTGTCTAAGGATACCCTCTGAGAGCCAGTGTGATGTAGTGATTTGAACCTTGGAGACCAGGATTGGATTCTCTGCTTGACCATAGAAACCCTCTGGCTGACCTTGTACATGTCACATGCTCTCAGCTCCGGAAAACCCCATAATAGGTTCGCGTTAGGATTGTCGTAAGTCAGAAATGACTTGAAGGCACACAACAGCAAAAGGGTATCTTCACTATGCTCGTATTCAAGAAACTGCTCACAGACTCTCTCTCAGTGTAATTAGCATTCTATCTACATAAGAAAGAATTTGAAATATGAGTTGGAAAATTAAAATTGATTTTTTGCATTGTGTTGAAGCTGTTTAAAACTAATAACTCATTTTTGGCAATGTGTCATTCTCTGTTCAACCTGTAGGTTTGTCTGAAAGGGATGTGTGTGTAGAGAGATATATATATATACACACACATATAACCACTGAACAGTTGTGTTTTGCCACCACTTTTTATTTTTTATTTTTTAAATTTTTCTTAGGGCTTGAAATGAAGCCTGGTGAGAGATGCTGTTCCTTTGATGGAGATGCTGACCGAATAGTTTACTACTATACTGATGCTGCTGGCCATTTTCACCTTCTTGATGGAGACAAAATAGCAACCCTAATCAGCACTTTCCTTAAAGAACTTCTGGTCAAGGTAATTGAATGCCTTTAGAATTAGGCATTTTCATTGTGTGGTTAAGCATTGACCGGATTCCTGGTAGAGTAGTGAAATTAGTGAAATGGTCTGTTATGTTAAGATATTGCACTTTTACCTGGGCTACATAGTGCCTCAAAGAAGGGAAGGCTGATTCTTTGTAGAGGTCACCTGGCAAAGGGGGTGTTTCACCAGTGCTGGCCTTTCAGAAAGAGATGTTCTCAGAGCTAGTAGTCCCCTGGAAATACTGGCTTGCAAAACTGCCCACGGCACCATTTTTGCTGCTGTTAATAAATGGTTGATGACAGCCAGAGTGGTGCAGTGGTTTGAAAATTGGACTACAACCCTGGAGACCAGAGTTCAGTTTCCTGCTTAGCCGTGGAAACTCACAGGGTGAGCTTGGGTGCACATACTCTCAGCCCCAGAAAACACAATGATAGGGTTGTCTTAGGGTCACCATAAGTTGGAAATGACTTGAAGGCGCATGACAACAACAAGGGCTGTAAATCCTTGCTTCAGATGCAAAACCAAATAATTAGTTTTCTCCCTGCTGGGCAGCATTATGATATTTTATTTTACTTTATTTATTAACATTTTGAAAGTTTTTTGCACTTTGAGATTTTAATTTTGTAAAAAAAATATATTTTTTGTCCCAAAATAGGGGGGTTTTTTTGGGTATAAAATAATATTACCTGTGTTTTGTGTGTGTGTGTGAAAACCAAGTGGTTTTTTTCTGCAACCAAAATTCTCTGCAAAAGTCCTAAAGTGGTAAAAATCTCAGAGTAATTAACTATTTTCTCAATACAAGTGTCTTGAAGTGTTGAAATACACTGTCTCGCTAAACTGAATGTTCCTTACATTCCTTAGTGAGTGGCCTTGGCTGTGTCCTCTGGAAGGCGTAAGGATTTGCCAAAAACAAAGACGAGTAACTAATGAGTTAGTCTGACAGCTCATTCTGTGTTTGCCAAATTAACTTTCAGAGATCCAGATCTAAATCTGCTTGTGCATGTTTACTCAGAAAGAAGTCTGTAATAAATTAAATGTTTGTTTCTCTTGACCTTCATTTAGATTGCTACTGTTATTGCACAATTATGATTATTTTAAAAAAAAATCAGAAGAGAAAGAAAGGAAAGCAAATACTAATACCAAAAAGTTGTTTAAAGGCAAATTACATTTAAGTAGATGGGGAAAAAAACCCTTCAAGTTTTGTGGAATCCTCATGACAATAGAAGGGCAAACCAGTGCAAAGCTGATGGCAATTGATGGTATTAGATAGGCTGTCACTGGCTGCAGAGGATAAAAATGTTATCTTCTTTTCAAGTTTCAGGAGGCATATTATCTGAAGTTATGAGAAATCTCAGTGCTTAAGGGCAATACACTTTCTGTCCCATTGGGAAATGTGATGTCTTTGTAAACTGGAATATATGAACTTCTGAAAGCATAGCTTTTGATTTCCTGTGGTGGATTGGGGTGTGGAGTGTAGGTATATGTCTGATTGTGAAAACAGCATTTCTCTGTTCTTTCAGGCTGGGCAAACTCTAACATTCGCTGTAGTGCAAACAGCCTATGCCAATGGGAGCTCTACGTGTTACTTGGAAGAAACCATGAAGGTATTAAGTTAACTGTTGCATGCAGCCATGTTACATGCCTTTGTGCTGAAAACTCAGTTAAAAATAACCCAATCCTCATTATTAGGTGCTGTTGAAAATTGCTGGAACAGCACATATGTACTGCACAAGTGAATCTTTTAGCAAGCAAGCCTTGTATTCAGTGTCCCAGGCAGAGGGAGGCTAGTAGGTATTCTTTTCCTCCCGTAATACTTTAGGTGCATGATGGATACTGGCCCTCATAGTCAGAACCTTGGGTTCCATGGATATTGGCTTTCTAAAGTGACCAAACTTATGTGTGATCTTTTCTTTTCGGATACATGTTTCTTTGGGTTGCTGTGCTGTGATCACAAGTTTTATGGCCAAGTATGAGATAGCTAAGCTTGGTGTGATTGAAGACAGCTAGTCTCTTGGCACTGGGCAGCTTGGAGCTATAGTGGCACTTAATAAAGGTGGAGTCTCAAACATTCAACATTCTGTATAACCATTCTGCAGCTTAAGAGCTTGAATGGTGGCACAGACTTGTGTTGTGCTGTTTTGTAGTACTAAGGAGAAATGTTTTACCAGGTGATATGGATGGACTGTCCAGTGCCATTTGCAAAATACACAATATTTTGCTGTGACTACTACAAAAACACACTTTAGGCAGAGTTTGGAAAATACCCCTGTTGGATGACAATTCTCAGAACTCCTCAGCCCACACATCCATGTGGGCTGGAGGATTCTGTGAGATGCCATCCCAAAACAGAATTGTTACAAGCTTTATTTCTAAGCTTCAGCCACCAGAATGGTTTTCTTGCTTGTGTGGTTCACTGAGAACAATGGAAACCTTTTTATTGTTATTCTTGAATACTTTTCTAGAATTTTTCATTGTGTTTTTTGGGACAGCAGTTACTCTATTTTTATGTTGTGCTTCTTTGTCCCAATGAATCCTCACCCCTTTAAGAAAAAGCCACTCTACATGGGACACTTATAGTTGACACTGGTCCTGGGCTGTCGGTATTGCTGCTGAGTTCTGAACACGCAACTGTAGATTCAGTCTCTAGACTGTTTCTGTGGTCTCCCTGTCCCAGGTGCCCGTCCACTGTGCGAAAACAGGAGTGAAACACTTGCATCACAAAGCCCAGGAGTTTGACATTGGAGTTTATTTTGAAGCAAATGGTCATGGCACAGTAAGTATTGGTTTTAAAACAATTTCTTAACTGCTCTTCATCAATAGGATTCCAGAGAACTGTGCAAGACTGTGAATAAGCACATAATTATGAGAAACTGTGTTTGTGATCTCTCTCTCTTTCTGTCTTTCAAGTCATGCCCAAACTTGAAAGTCCAAGACTAAAACAAAGAATACTAAATTAAATGATGCTCACTTTGGCTTACATCCAACGTCATGCCAGCATATGCCTAGAGTCTAGTACAACTTCCTTTCCCTCCTTTTTACAGCATTCTACACTGCCCTGAACCTATCTCTGTTTGGTTTCTCACATCACTAAAACTGGATTTGGGAGTGCTGCAGATAGAGAGAGAATTGGAACTTGTCTTTTCCCAGCTGTCCCAGAAACCATTCAAACCAATAGTGATGTATGACATCCACCTCCTGACATAGAAAATGGCCTTCCTTCTTGCAGTGACATTGGTCAGGCAAGCTGGAGAACTGTGTGCTCTCCATATTGATGCTCCCTATCTATGCTTCCACAAGGACAAAGTCATTCTCAGACCAGACATTTCCTTTCTTCCCAGGATTCTCTCTGCTTTCCACCTGTACCAGGTGGTATCTGCATTCATGCCTGAATTATTATATTACATTATACCTGCATTCATGCCAAACGCTTCCTCTGGATTCAAATGGACACTTCATTGCTTGGACGTTAGAAGAGCATTAGGCTTCTACATTAATAGGACAGCTGATATTTGACGATCTCTTTGACCGTTTCTGCATGAGACTGTTATAGCGCTATGATTCCACTTTCAACATCCTATGGAATCCTGGGGTTTGCAGTTTAGGGAAGGGCCGGCTGGATTCCATAGGATGTTGAAAGTGGAATCATAGTGCTATAACGGTCTCATGCGGAAATGGCCTTTGTCTGCTATTCTACCCACAAAAAGGACTACTAGTTTCTTCCCAGTGTCTCTTCTGTTATTCACCTGGCCTACGAACTAGGCAAGAAAGATCTTCCTGTCACCACGCACAGTCATTCCACAAGTGCTGTGGGTTTCTTTTCTTCCTTTCTTTTTCTTTTTTTCAGCCTTTCTAAAGGGTGTTCACTTGGAGGACATTCACAGGGCAGCTACTACCTGGTCTCAGCCATTGACCTTATCACACACTAAAGATTGGTCTTGAGGTAGAGGGCTGATGCTACCTTTGGTAGAGCAGTGTTGCCTCGTGTGTTTCATGACTCACCCACCACCTGGCTTAGTAGCTTCTAGTCTCCTATTTGTGTGAGTCACAGAGACCATGAAGAAGAAGAACAGATTGCTCAACTGTAACTGTGGTTCTTCAAGTTGTCATCTGTGAACTCACACAATACCCGCCCATCCCACCACTTCTGTTATGCTCAATATGCTTAGCTCCTGGACTGTTTCTTCAGTGGCCATGAAGTTGAGTGGGAACATGGCTGGTCACGTGTACTAGTGGAGGCGGGGCTATTGCCAAAACCTTGCATTGCAGCTCTAGAAGGTTCTGAACAATACAATGCGCAGCAGCAATAAAGCTGTTTGTGCGAGTTCACAGATGACCACTTGAAAAACCACAAGCAAGTTGTTCTTGCTGATCTTGTTTTTTTGCTCATCTAAGAAGTCAAATTGTGAGTAGGAGTGAACAGATCAGTGGCTTCTGCTGCATTTGGGGATAAGCAAATCTGGTGCCATTAGTAAGGCTTTTGTCTTTGGTAGATGGCTTTAAAAATTCTGCTCAGTTTCTTGGGGGCCTTTTGACTAAGATCAAGTGTAAAATTCCATAGAAATACAGTGTTGGTTTGGGGAGAGGATCCTTTACTTCTTATGAGGTGCAAATGAAATGTATCCTCCCACCCCGCTCTGTACCCCATATAGCTCCCGTGCAGTTTAATGCTATTATTGGTTGGTGAAGGGGATGGGAATCATGGGAATCTCTAGATGCTGTTGGATTCCCAAATTCCAACATTCCTTACCATTTAGTATTCTGGCTAGAGCTGCTGGAGCTTGTAGTCCAATAACATCTGGAGGGCTGCAGAATTCCTCTCCCCCTTGCATTCTTGCAAGGTAATGCTTTTATACAAGCTCAGCTTGGGCATTTTTGTGTGCGCTTGGAATAGCAGTCTGGAGTTTC
This sequence comes from Iguana delicatissima, assembly GCA_948472985.1. Taxonomy (NCBI): domain Eukaryota; kingdom Metazoa; phylum Chordata; class Lepidosauria; order Squamata; family Iguanidae; genus Iguana; species Iguana delicatissima. The sequence continues at coordinate 1,076,668 of CAOKZL010000469.1, read as the reverse complement.
CTAGCCACCTCAGTCCTCTTGTCCGTGGAGCAACTTTTGGAGCAGGAGATACATTATGGTGCTACTGATTACATTTTGTTCCTTCAGGTTGCCACATACATTTCTTTTTCCTTCCAGGTGTTGTTTAGTAAAGCTGCAGAAGAGAAGATAAGACACCAGGCAAAAGAGGAGAAAGACAACCTAAAAAGGGAAGCTGCAAAAATGCTTGAAAACACAATTGACTTGATAAATCAGGTAGGAGTTTTGAGGTGGGATCAGACATTTAAAGTCACAGTTCAACAGCATCTGGAGGGATGCATGATTCCCACCCCCTAGGCTAGGCAGATGCTGATGGCTAACTTAAGCTGCTTGTGTTTCAGTGAGTCTGCACTGAGGATAACTAAGGTTAGTTTCTGTTGGGTTGTTCTGCTTGTAGAACTGCTTCCCATCAGCAGAACTGGAAAACTGCAGCCTCTTCTTCTACTTTTCAGACATGCTGGAGAGGGCCAGGGCAGAGCAGGCGTTCAAGTGGCCCAGAGGGCTGTAGTTGGGTTTGAGGGAGGGAGAAAGTCCTTTCATGCTACCACAATATTTGATTAAACCTGAATCCAACTCTAACCTAAAGTAGCTTGCACTTCTCAGGTAGCTAATGAACTGGAATAATCTTCAGCACATATGAGGTATGATCCTACTGTTCTTTGCAGTGTGGTGTGCTGCCTTCCTAGACCTACTGGTCTTTCTCCAGAAGATAATTTGGGGCAGTGTAGGAGTGTATGTTGGTCCTGGAAGACAAGGGGGAGACCATCAGGCAAAGAGATGCAAGCAGAACCTCTGCGGTTTGCCCCAACTCCATTTGCAGTGGTTTAGGCTGAGTTGTGTGCTGTCATTCTGTACAGCTTGAATTCAGTGTTAAGTTTTATCAAATGGCCTCTTGGTCTTTGTAAATTGAATGGTAGTGGCAGTAGAGATGGAATATTTAAACATTCTCAGTGGCATGATGTTGACTAATCTCCCAATTCCCTTTGTTTTTCGCAAATAAGGCTTGCCTAGGAGATCATGAAGGAGGTATTGGGTGGAATCCTATATGATCATTATGTACGATGGAGCTCCATAATTATGGTCCTATGTAGTGGATTCTGGCCAGAATCCCCAAATCCCACTTATTGGGAAGCAGTAGCTGGATTGACGGAGATCCATTCAGCTGTTCGAGAAGTGGCTGGCTGATATTCCCGTCCCCTCCTGTGAACAATCTCCAGCACGACAGGCAGAAAAAGGAACCATGTCACAATCCCCCTTGGGAAAGCAATCTTTAGTGCAAGGGGGTGGGTGGGAATGACGCACAACCATTTCTCGATCAATGGGGGAATGGTGCTCCATGGATCCCAGCAGTTACTCACTGGTAAGTAGGTTCTGGGAGACCTTTGTGATTACAAAAGGGTTTGTGAATACATGTCAGTTATGAATCTGCAACTGTTAAGTTGCGTATTTGTAACTGCTCAATAGGATTCTTTTTTGTTTGTTCTTCTGAGATTTCCTAGGCCAGGGTACAGAGTACAGCAGTGGGGAGTCTTGTGTCAAATCATGGCATTGCAGAGCTGTTGTCTCTGGCTTCTGATTTCAGTAAAATCCCATTGGTGCCAGTAGCTTTTTAGCCAACTTTCTGTGCCAATCCGTTGTGAGAATTTCCATTAGAAAGCTCTGTCCTATTCCTCTGTGAAGAAAAGAAAGCACAGATACTTTCGTAGGCAGTTGTAGGAATCTGAAGGCTATAAAATAGGAGAAGACGAAGTCCATGGTGTGTGAGGGTGTGGCATCTCGTGATGAAACCTGTGATGAAAAGGAACTACTATACAAAAACAATCTTTTTGTATAGGTCTTATTTTTGGAGGTTTTCAATGTGATCAAAATTGACTTCCATAACTCAAGGCTTTAGAAGAATAACAAAAGCTGGAATCAATTAGCTCATGATCCTTTTTGTCTTGGTGAATAAATTGGGATAAGAATTGAGGCCATGTGAGAAATTAATTACACTGGAAACAAAAATCTTGCAAATTGAGACAAGAGATGAGACTGCTGTGCTTCTGTTGCCAGAACTTGATTTCCTAAGTGATGGTGAGGAATTTTTATTCTGATTCCAAGAGCTATTGTGGTTAGTTGGGGGATGAACTCTGCACGTGTTTAGAAGTGCTTTTATATAGAAATAAGATCTTGGGTTGAAGAGGGTTTTGGGGCTCATCCGTGTGTGTGTGTGTGTCTATTGCCAGTTTTTTTTGTTTAAAAAAATCAAGATGGACTTCAGAACTTCTGTGAGTTAAATCTTGAAAAGCTTTGCACCCGGCTGTTTCCTGTTTGTAGTTAAGATAGCCACCCTCACTTGACACTTGAAACTCCTTTGGGTGTTGTAGCAAAGAAAGGGTGAACGAAGTGAGCTTATCTCACTCTTGGAGCTGCTTGTGTCAAACACAAACGTAGCAACATCATTGCACAGCCAAAACAGCTACTCCTGAGTCAGCTTCCCACTAGGCAAAACATTTGGGCTTTGCTTAATTGAGGGATGTCATCATCATTATTATCTTTGGAAGGCGGCATTTAAACAATGACTGTGATACTCAAATAAGTCCTAAATGTTTCTTTGCCTTTGTATTGAGCTGGCTTAGACACTGCCCATCTCTATTCTCCTTTGATGTGGTCTAAAGGAGGACTTAGGGAAATATTCTGTGTTTGATTTTTGTTAACACCTGGCAAACTGTGGCTATGATTTATTTGAAACAAGCCTGATCCAGATCATGGCATTAAAAATTAGTTTGTTTCAACAAAACACAGTCAATACAAATCACAGCTGGGGGGTTCAAATGTAACACTAAACTGAGGTTGGACACAACAGCTTCTAAACTCCTTGAGGCCACACTGAAGGAGGAGAATGGATGGGGAAGCACACAAGTTGTGCCTTATTCTTACTATGATATACCATGATTTAACATGGCCTCAGAACTGGCTCTCTTTTTCTTTATACACACCCAGACTCTTTTCTGTGCAAAACCAGAAGCTTTCCTGGAAGAGCCAGTAGGTATGCAGACTGAACGCTTGTGACAGTAACGTTTTAAATTCCCTAATTTAGGAATCTTTATTATCATTTGACATCAAGTTTGCCTCTACTACCTAGGATTTCTTTTCACTGTCTCTTTTTCATACGCCCAGACGGTTGGTGATGCCATTTCAGACATGCTGCTGATTGAAGCCATTTTGGTTTTGAAGAACCTCACAGTACCGCAGTGGGATACCATGTATGTGGATCTTCCTAACCGACAACTCAAAGTTAAGGTGAGTGAGAAACCCACACCAGACGGAAATGCCACATGTCACCCACTACAATGGTTGGTCTGCTGTTTGTACGTGGAAATAATATCATATTGGCAGGGCAGCGATCGAGAGGCCAGGCCATGTGGTTACCTTCTGTTGCCAAGAGATGGATAGACTGCATGTTGGCCTGAGGGAACTCAGGTCTTGTGTTCCTTCCTTGCATCCTCAAGCTTTCAAGTTTTCCCAGCTGGGCTGAATAGCATGTGGTACCATTTTGTTGACTATGATCTGAACAACAGTACAGTGGCAATGTTACTGATGGGCATATCTTTTGAAAAGGGCAGACAGCAGCTTGCTAGAAGGAAGAGGACATCTTGTTGCTATGCAGTTAGATCAGTATACAGATTCAGATTTTAGTCCTGTTCTGAACTTTAAGAGTAATTAGTTAGCTTTTTGGCAGTCTACTTGCCTTGGAAATGCAGATTGTACTCAGTAGTAGCTGGAATCCTCTGGGTACTACATTGGTATGTAAGCATGGTAGTTACATAGCAATATAGTGAATCTGGACCCAACCCTCTCAGTTCCCACTTACTGGTTCTTTTGCTTGGACTTGCAGGTTGCTGACAGACGAGTCATCGACACCACAGATGCTGAAAGGCGGGCAGTGACACCCCCAGGACTGCAGGAGAAAATCAATGACCTTGTTAAGAAGTTTCAGTTGGCTCGAGCCTTTGTTCGCCCATCTGGAACAGAAGATGTAGTCAGAGTCTATGCTGAAGCAGACACACAGGTCAGAGTGCAAGTAATTCACGGCCTCGCAGCAGTGTGGGTGGGAAGGGTTTTGAGTCCTTATTGCACATTGAGCCAGTGTGGTGTAGTGGTTTGGATGTTGGTTTGAATCCCTGCTTAGCTATGGGCCACTGGGCGACTTCTGGCAAGTCATACCCTCTCAGCCTTAGAACAAGGCAAACCTCATCTGAACAAATCTTGCCAAGAAAACCATGTGATAGATTAACCTTAGTGTCAACATAATTTGAAAATGATTTGAAGGCACAGAACAACATTGTATATTACTTTTCAGATAGCTTTTAGGGTGATTTTTTGTCCATGTATCACTCAGTTTATACAGGCAAGTCCCAGCAATATGGATAATTTAACCAAGACCCTACATTTCAACAGTGGAGCATAAGACTCTGTTTCTACTAGGTTTCCTCTCATGCCTGTAGTGCAGTGGAATTTCAATGCCATAGGGTATTCCTACACTCAGAGGCCTAAGTCACGCTGTTCATCTTGGCTAGAGTAGACCTGTTGACGGTCACCTACACCTTTAACCGTTCAACAGTTGATTCAGTGATTTTATTCTAATAGGTACTAACCAATACAGTTTTTGCCCCATTAGTGGCCAGGGAAGGACAAAAAAGAGACTTAATCATTGAGTAGGTACACTAGATGTAGTTTTGTGTGTGCCAGTAATCCAGAGGACAATGGCCACAATTCCCTATGGTTCAGTGTAGTGTAGTACGTCCTTATTCAGATCTACAGTAAGCAGAGCCATATACTATCCCCCCAACTTACTAAACAGCCTCTGAAGCCCCCTAAATGCCCGTTCTGTGCCAGGTGGGGAACAGGCAGGATCACAGCAACATTTGGTTACATCTCCACGGCCAGATGCAAAATGATTTACATCAGTGCTGAGACTTCTCAATGACTCCATGAGATCTTGGCTCTGAAGTCATCATTTTGCATCTAGCTACAGGGAGACACTTCTGTGATCCTGATCACGCCCCATGAAATGGAATAGCTGTGGAGAGGGGATGCTTCAGGGGATGCTCAATAGGCTGAGGAGCGGGGCATTTGGTGCTATGGGGGGAGGACGGGAAGGGAATACCAACCACTGCAGTGCCCAAGAAAAGACATATGCATACCTAAGGGAAACTTTTGCATGCGTACGTCTCCAAAAGAATGTCACCCAATGTCTTGTCTCCTGGCCACAAAACCATAGCTGGTTGCTAGCTCAGCATCTACTTGCCACTCTGGCCACTAACAGGATCTGGTGGGGATATTTTGGGAGGGCTGCCAAGGTCCATTGTGCTGGAAAAGGTAATTATGCAAGGTGGTATTAATTACTTCCTCCTGCAGTTATTAAAAAAGAACATACTTTGGCATAACAGGAGGTTGTACCTGTTTTTGTCATTGATAGGATTCTAGTTCCTGGAAGCTCAGTCTCACCAGCTGGAGGTTACCTGTGCCCAAGTCACCCATTCCTAACTTGTTCTCCTTTTCAGGTGTCTGATTAAGAAAGACATGAAGAGCTTTCTTTTAGTGCACACTTTTGTATTCCTTCCTCTCCTTGACTTTTTGAGCAATTTTGGACCTGGAAGGATAACTAGAAATGGAAGGCTGTGCACAAAAGATCCTTTGTGCAAAAACAAAAGATTCAGTTTTTCTTCTTTCCTCTGCTTGAAACCAGCAAGAAAAGTCAAGAAAGGGAGAGCTAGGGACAAAAGAGACCAAGCAGTAATGATTTTGTACCCTTCTATTCTTCAAACTAGAGAAATACTTCAGTAACTCAAAAGGAGACAGAGAAGTGCATTTAAAAAAAAAAAAAGCTCTGGTCATGGTTTTACCAGTCCTCTTCTCTCCTTGACTTCCAAAACATCTGTCTGTGGGCCAAACCAGACGTTATCACTGGATTCTTATATCACCTTTAAGGTAACATTTTGTATACTTAGCTCAGTAGCAGAGGTGCTAAGAAACATTGTTACTGAATTGTGGAGATATAGATCAGGACACCAGCAAGAGTGTCCAATACACATCAGTGCATAATGTGCATCAGGCACTTTGCTGGCTCTGCTACATAGTAACAGAAGCCTTCTTCTGGATATGGATGTTATGAAATGGACCTATACAGGATTCTGGAAGTTGCTGAAATTGATTTTTGTTTTTGCGTGGATAAAAAAATGTGTGTATTAAATATAGGTTGCAGCTGCAGGGGGACTGATATTTATACCAGAACTGAGGCGTGTGAGGAGGGAGGAGTTTAAGTCTTTCCTTTACTGGACAAAAAATGGCTCCTTTTGAAGCTGCTCTTGGAGGAAACCTCTTTTTAAGAATAATTTGACCTGATTTGTTCTGGGCAGAAGGAATGGTGTTAATATAACCAGTGAAGTATGACTTCAGTTAAAACAAAATATTCACTGTAGGCTTATATCCATGGCTCTGGGTACCAACTGAACAAAGCATTCTTCACACTATGTAGTCTTTTAGGATTTTTCTATATGGCATTGTAAACAGCAGCCTTAAGAAGCACAATGGCCACTGATTCCAATCTTGTCATGTCCTCTGTTCTAGGAGAATGCCGATAACCTAGCTCATGAAGTCAGCTTGGCAGTCTACCACTTAGCAGGGGGTGTTGGAGAACCACCGAAGGCTGTAGCATCATGAAGTGCTGATTTTCAAGCTAAACCTTAAACCGTCCATCCTGGCCTTTTTATTATGACTTCATTTTTCTCCATGTTAAATCTTTCCTAGCTGAGACTCAAGATTAAATTTTGATTAATAAAAATGAAGCTATTATTACAAGTATGTTGCTGCTTTGTTTGTGTAACAGCAGTGAGTCACTTTTATCTTCATCACCTTAAAAGAACTCCCCACCATCATCACCTTAAAAGAACTGCCCAGCAAGAGCTTAATACAGTTTGTCAAAGAGAATCAAGCTGTCCTCCTCAAAAGAGACTGCGTGTATCTTTGCCCCTTCCTCATTTTCATAAAGTTATTTCCTCTATGAAATTGACACACTCCTTAGCATTACAGTTGATGTTTCACAGGGACCTATTTTCCTTCCCCCTCCAGCAATTAGTCAGAATGGGGAGTAGTATTGCTTTCTTTGTCTAATAAGATGTGTCCCACAGCATAACTAACTTGTATTACAGCAAAGGTGGGCACACAACAGTGTTATATTAAAATTATTGGGCCATATGTCCTGTGTCTTCATTGGATGCACTATGGCCAACAAATGCCAATGACTTACACATATCAGTATCCCCTCTCTACTAAGCAAAGTAGAATTGTCAACAGTACTTATAGAGTATTTCCAGCTTTTAAGTGGGAAAAAATATAGTTTAAGAAAGGGGTGTATTTTGTGTTGGGAAATAAGCCCAGCATTTTCTTAGTGATATCCTCAAGTCCAACATATACTTGTGTGTGTCCTTTTTGGCCCCGGTGGAGCTGGCCATTCTCTTCCTCCCTCTACAACAAAGAAAGCCCTGCCTAGCTCAGCATTTAAACTGCTGCAGCCTGGTAAACAGATGCCGACTGATGACATCTGCTGAGAACTACCAGGGCCATTCACTTATACCATCTCAGTGGATGATATTACTGTTCTGCTTCTGGCTACAGGGACACTGCTATATACTTCTTTGAGCCATCCACCAGCCACTGAGGCCCTCAGCAGCTGAAGTCCAGGGGGTTAAAGGGATTTAACCATCTGAGCTGGGGGTGAGCAGGGTAAGAGGTGAAGTGTAGGCGAAGATCCTATATGGGAGACTTCTCCTGATCCAACCTCTTAAAACCCACCTTAAAAGCCAGGCAGTTTCACCAGCTGAAGGAGTTCTGCAGTGCAGGAGAGGGGGGTTCTGGATGATGTATCCAGCTCCCTCTCGCAAACAAACCATGGTGTGCTAGGCAGGTGGTATTTGCAGTCATGGCAATGGTGCCAGATTGTGTATGTGACTAGCACTGCAATGTGCTCACCTTATTAGATGCTGCCTTAAAATTGCACAAGCATTAACAGTCAGGACAAAATATCTAAGTTGTCTAGGTTTTAGAAGAGTAGTTACTTGAACTATGTTGTCTAAGCTTCTAGGCATAAATAGAGACACAACTAGAAAAAAAATGCAACTTGTATTGTAGAATCTTAAAGACAGACCTCAAGATGACAGAAACAAGAATGTGCCATAAATATTAGGCACCATAATCAATATGAGCCAGTGATATTTAAACTTGATTCAGGCCACATCCAGAACTTGTATTTACAAGTATTTAAATTAAATACATCCTGAAGTATACATTACATACAAAGTATGAAAAAGAAACTATACACTCTAGAAGGATGGAGTGGTTTCATTTGAAGATAACATTACAGAAGATAAACATTTTGCCCTTTCAGCTTTATGTCTTTATGACCCCTTCCAGAAAGTCCTTCTCCACCATCTCTTCAATTTTTTGTCTTGCTTTGCTGGAGAATGTCTTTTGGTTCTCCATTTTCATGTCCTTGTTAGGGAAAGAGTTGGGGTAAAGCATGGGGCTCCCTGAATGGCCGATGCTTCTGCTGGTGACTTTACTGTTGAAGACTTGGCTCAGGACATTGAAGAAAGGCAGTAGTTGCTCAATGGTACGGACGGCACAGATGGTCAAGAGCAAGTGACCAGGTTCCCAGTTTAAGGTTTTCCCTGAGCTGTCCTCTTCTGGATTTTTCTGTAAATACAAGGACAAAGGTCAAGACCCCATAATTGTACATTTTGTCACTAAAAGCTCTCTTGGATTGATGTGTAGTTAACTCTGGTTACCAATGCATCTAGCCAGCTGCAGGCAGTTACTAACACCCAAGAGATGTCAGCCATGCTCACTGACTGTTTATCCACAAATGTTCCTCTATGCTGATATTCAGTATGGGGCTGCATACTGCAAGCGCAATGTAACTCTGCTGGCAAATATTTATGCTACATTATGCTACTCAGTTATGTGTACAGCTAAGACAAAGCATCTTGGGGCTGAATCCATTCCTTTGCTTCCTCCTCTGTCAGAATTATCAGAAACACTGAACTTTAACCTAATATTTCAGTCATTTTGTGGGTGGGAAGAACACACACATACACACTTGGATATGGGTCTAAGAATATGATAGATGTAAAATATGCATCATATAATCCAGTTCCCTGTAGGTATTTCAGCATCAGAAGTTAAATATCCCAAGGGACAAAAATAATCTACCTTTGCTCTTTTTCGAAGTAATTTTGCTAATCGCACCACATAGGGTTTGAATTCCCTTTGGTGTGTGCCTTGCCTCCGCACTTCCAGTCCTGAATCATCTGAAGCTTCTGGAATGAAGGCCCACCGATACCTGTGAAAGAAAGTGAGATACATTACCACTGGAACACCCATTCTGCTTTCCTGAAGATGTTTACATGCATGTATAGATACCAAGGCATGTCTTAAACTGGCCTCAATATACACACCAAACATACAAAGAAAAAACCATGATCCACTATTCATGTCTAACATGGAATACAATTTTAGCAAACTGTTTCACATTCATCACTTTTACAAAGTAACCTTTTAAAAGTAACACCTGCCCCCCCCCACAATGCCTGCCAACCTCTTCGGGGTCCCTGATTGTATCTTTGGTTAAGTAATACTAAGTGGACTACAGGTTCCATATTCCTAACAATGGCCGCGTTGGCCAATAGCAGATGTAGTCTAACATTTCTGGAGAAAGCCACTATAGTTCCTGGGTAACATCTACAGACTTCAGCATGGTTACAGAAACATCTAATAAGATGTACTGGATAAATCAGCCCCACATTTGTTTCTGCCAAATTTGCACGAACATCAGATTATGTGAGGCACTGCTTTCTATCGAGCTGTGCTCACCTAGGTTGCATTATTGTGGCTATACAATGAAGGGCTGGAGAATGTGTGCCCCTTCACATATTAATGAAACAGTCCTCTTATCGTCCCTCTCCACTGACAAGGCTGGGGCTGATGGGAATTTGAGTTCAACAACTACAGATTTCCTAACCTACCAAAGCAGAAATAAAAGAGACAATTAGAAGCAAGTAAGGAGCATCCTTCTTGACCTCACAAAGAAATGAAAAAACATCATCAAAGTCAACACAATTCTCTCACAATCTGATGTATCTATAGCACATTGTGGTTTCCAGGTATGCCAATTTACTTACATCTGAAATTGAGGCAGATTTTCAGAGGGTAATGCCAGGGCTAAATCCAGAAATTTACAGGCAGACAAGTAAAGGTTTAGCCATCTCTGGCTATTATAGGATGTGGAAAATCCGTTGCCTCCTGTGTATGTGGTTTCCAGACCAGCCACAGATGGGCCTGAAGTTCTACAGTATCAATGAAATTAATAGATTATTCTCAGTCACATATAATCACAAATCCATGCTGGCAAATTAACATATAAAGACACAAAGTGAACAAAGTGTAGATGCATTTATGGCTCACATACTGTTAAAAGCTAAGCACACATGGAAACTTGCAGAAGACACGTTTAAAAAATTATCCCATACAAAAATGTATGAGTCTGCCAATAAAGGGAGGGGGAGATAAACTGGGTGGGAATGACAATGGCAAGCCAAAATGATCCTTTCCCTAAATTAAGAAGTAAGCAAAAGAAAGGCAGATAAGCGCATTTACAGCCCAGAACAAAAAACCAATCACAGAACTGCCCGCTCACTTGAAGGCTGCATTCCCACTGCTTTAGACCACAGAAAAACTTTCCTCTAGGAAAAGAGATTTCTCTCTAAATGTCTGCATGCGTGTACATCTGCATGTACTACACCATCCAATTTTCCTGGAACTTCTCTTTTTTTCTCCTCTTTGTTTGCAAATTCAGTTTGAGATTTGTTGATTTGCCTTCATTTTCACACAAACTCCATGCTCAAAATGTGTTTGAGAGCACACAGAAGCAGTTGAAAAGGGGTGGGGTGAGGGGTGGGGGCTGGGATTCAAGACCCAACTCTGATGGGAGCCCAACCCCAATGGGAGCTCTGAGAAAAAGAATGCTAGAAGAGCTTAATGCGTTCAACGTGGCAGTGAATCAAGGATGAAAGATCTGTACAGAATCTGCATAACTGTGGCCAGGGGGAAGGAAAAAGAGGGATGCAAATTGGGTGGCTTCTATTGCCCTTTTATAAGTTTCCTCAGAAACCAGCAACAAATAAAGGAACTTAATTGTAGAAATTATTTTTGATGCTTTGATCTTGCCTGATTAACAATGTTTGTGAAATGGTGCATCTAAACTGATGGCATAATATTAGATGTTCATTAAATGAAACAAATAATTTTGGTTAATGTTGCTTTTCATTAGCACAGGTTATGTTATTGCTTTCACAGACTGAAAAACCTTTCTCCAAATGATTATTAAATAATGATTGTGTAGAACAGAGCAGAATATCAGCCATGAGTGCTTGATTTGTTCCACAAATGACTGAGCAAAGACAGCCAGCCTTACCTTGAGATATCTTCATCAGCTGTGAGTTCTTGTTCCATTAGTAAAAATACTTGGACCTAAAGGACAAAAATGCCACATCTTTTAAAAAAATTCCAAAGGCGAAGGAAACACAGTTTAAGCTGGTTTGCTAAGAATTCGTTGGGCAATGAAAGAAAAGCCAACTGTCTCTCAGGCCACCCATCACATATCTATAGAGGTGTGGAAATGAGTACTTGAGTACTATGCCACAAAAAAGCAGGACTCATTTGAATGATGCTGTCTGTCTGTCTACCAATCACTTGTCTTTCTCTCAATATGGGACCCAAGGTGGCTCACAATACAATTGTGAGCAAAATACAATTAAAAGCAAAATACAATTAAAACAACGCATACTGAAAAAGGTTTTTTAAAAAATAAAACAGAATTAAAAGGCTGTTAAAATGATAGAAACATAGCAGACACTCATGAAAGGACCTTGCGCAGCTAGATCTGAGTAAAGATACAGTCTGCAAGAAGAGAGGATGCAAAGCTTGCTTCCTGTGGGGAAGGAATTCCACAGTCTGGGAGCAGCCACCCCCATGTAGTCACTTGTAGAAGAGCTGCCTGGGTCTTCTCTCTTGCCCCTACTGCCCTCCCTGCACAGTTATCCCAATCCAAGCACACCACCGCATGGGAGCTACAGAAAAACTGCTTTCCACAAAGGTTTAAGTATCAAAGTAAAAAATCAAGCTAGTTGCCACCCTTAAACAAACAGCATGTTTTATATTCTTAAAGTCTCACACTAGATAGGTGGGGATTCCTTGGCCTCTTGGTATTTCGGCCTGTCACTCTAGCATGCCTGTTCAGCATGGCCAATTGTAAGGAAATCTATGTTGTCCTTCAAATCGCCTGGAGGGCCAAAGGTTTTGCACCCTGAGTCCACAAAAGCTTATGCTAAACATTTCTTCTTTCCATTTAGTCTCAAAAGCACTACTGGCTTCCTTTATGCCTTTTTATTTATTCAGTTAGCTGACTCCAACTGAATGTAGGCCATAGTGGTTAGTGTTAAATACATCAAAACACAGCCACCTGTTAATTTGTTTTACATTTAATCATGCTGAAACAGAGTGCAAGGTAAACAAGAACAGAGAAGAAAGGATATTCTAGAAGGTTATAAAAGAGAAGGAAAGATCATCAAGTAGCAAGGGGACTTGTCGTGAATCCATGTTATGCAACGAAGCACCTTTTTAAAAAAGTTACCCAGAGCTCTAAATGTTATTTGCAACTCACCAGTTCTGTGATCATGGTAGGCCAAAGTGAGGTAAGGTGCTGTGGAGACATTCTTAAAAGCAAAACTCGGAAAAACAGGAACACTTGAGAGTGGAGAGTGGGCACTTGGGGCAGGCGGAGACTTTCAACCAGCCTTTCTGAAAGAGGAAAGTCGACAAGGAACTGTCAGCTCAGAACTCTACTGAAGCAGTACAGCTGCAATCACTTGGAAGAAAGTTTAACCAAGATCAAGATGCAATGACTTTCAGACAATTAATTAATGATTAAAATACATAATCGTATCTGTATCTGCATGCACATAAGCCTGTACACACATCGCACGGGGAATACTTATTAGAGAAGCACTCATTTTTCAAGCACAGTGAGTTTGATTCAGACATACTTATATATAGAACAGACCCAATGGAATCACTGAGCCTTCCATTAGCCATGTTCCACTGATTCACTCAATCTTCTCTAAGTGTGACAAATTCTGGATCCTGTCCAAGATAGGTTGCCAGAGACATACTATCACAACTAATGCTATGATTCAGATTCAGTTAGTTGGCCATTTTTGCCTACTTTGTTTTCCTGAGAGAAATGTGTGTCTAATATATGCAACAGAAATTCAGCTACTGATTTAAATGGAAACTGTCACAGTCCCCAAAGCACTGACAAGAATAACATTACTAAGACAGCAACAGTGTTCTGTCCAATGCACGAGCAGACTTCTTTTCATGCAATGGTACTTCCTTGTTCTCTCCTTTTTGCTGCAGCCCCTCAATTTGCTCCAGAGGGGCCTAAAGTCTTCAGAGCAGATCTGGGGGCACATGGGTGTCTGTGAAGGGTTGAAGAAATCTGCTCCACTACAAGGTGCTTGTGGAAGAACACAAGATGATACCACCCATCCTCGCCCTAGCAAACAAAGGTCTTATTTACCTTGTATATCTGGAAGATATTTCTGGTATTGGTCAACTTCACTACTAAAAATGGCAAAGGCCAACCTCTTCAGGAGCATAGCACGCTGTTCCAGCTCTACATCCCGATTAGCAAACAAATTGAGCGAACTGCTCTGAGCTACAGCCACACGTGCTGAAGAAAGAATAATACAACAGCGAAGATGCTATCAGTGAAGCAAAGAATTTTGACTAACAAATCATTTAGATCACATTGTTCAAATCACTGAGCAAAATTACATAAAAGTGGGTGCCTAGATTCTATTTTGCACTTTCCACACATATAGTTGATACAATTTTGTTATGGATATTCCTAAAGAAATATATCTGAGTGCCTATCTCATTCTGGGCATGGGGAATATATCTAGCAAAAATCAATTCCTTAGTATTCCACAAAATTTTTGCATAACCCACAGAAGGGCTTCCTTTCCAAATGGAGACAAAGTACCATCACAGCACAGTTCAGCTGTGGACTGGACCATCAAGCGACCCTGAGAAGAGCTAATCTTCACATTTCACTAGCTAGCACAATAAGGGTGATTTCCAAACAAACAGGGTCACAGATCTTAAGACAGTGTATAAAAGCCAGGACTCACTCATCAGATCTCTAAACGTGGTTTTGTCATGTGTCATTAAATTATCCATAATTGCTCTCCAACTAAAAAGAAAGGAAGAAGGAAATGATATTGTGGTAAGAAAAAGGCACAGTAGCTTACTTTTACTGAAACAAAACTAGAGTGTATCACTGCGATACCTCTCCCAGAATTCTACTATGTATATCAAAATAAGGTATTTCAGTATTTGAGTGTCACTGTTGCTTTAGTGGTCATGGATTGGGTGGAGTGGCATGAAGAGTCACAAAAATGTAAGATTGGTTCAAGTCTAATATGGGCTGTGTAAGGACACCAGGATGAATTATCAGCATCAATGATCACACCATCCAAACAACTATCACTCACTGCCAGAAGAGATGCATATGGAGTCATGTAGCAACAGAATGGGGAAGAGGAGGAATGAGGAAGTTGTGGAAACTGAGAGAAACAAGTTTTACTTGACAGGGGCTGAGCGTGTAAAGAGCAAAAGTACAGGGCTGTGGCTCAGTAAGAAAGAACACGTGCTGCATGCAAAGCTTCCTAGGTTTAATCTTTGACATGTTTTGGATAGAAAGGGGAAAGGGTCCCTTACTGCCTGAAACCACAGTAAGCAGGTACCCATTAGAATGGACAATACCAAAGTAGATGGACTAACGGCCTGTAAGACCACTTCCAATTACGTCATACAGAACAGACATACGAGTGAATGGGAATGTCTACTCTTACAGAAAACGCAGATTATTAGAATCTTGCTTCTGTCCCCTAGCCTACAACTCTCATCAACTCCATCTGAAGAGCTCCAGCTTGGAGAAGGCTGTCTTACAGAAACAGTTTGTTTGCTGGGTACTAGTTCTCTCCAGAAGCCAAGATGACTAAACTAAGAGTGTCGTACTTTAGTCATATCATGGGAAGACAAGGCTCGTTAGATAATAATGCTTGGTAAGCTAATAGAAAAAGAGGAAGACCACATCACAGATGGAAAGGCTCCATCATGGAAGCCATGGCCCTGAGTCTGCAAGACTTGAGTTGGGCCGTTGATGGCAGGGTGACCTGGGGCTCTCTCATCCATATGGTTGCCATAAACTGAAGTTGAGTTGAGGGCAGTTAGCAACAACAAATGCCAAAAAAGCAGCAAAGAGGCTTACTGGTTAACACAGGAAGCATCCATCTGAAAGAAACTGGAATCCATAAACAAGTCAAAAGCTTCTTTTTTCCATGCTCTCCTTGTGTACTGATACCCACTCAGACTGCTCAGTAACTGCACGCAGGCTCGATAACTGGGTGCATTATGGGCACTGGAAGGAGAAAAGAAGTCCAGTTTAAAATTATTAAGAACTTGGTGGTAAAAAATTTCTGTTACGTAACTCAGAATGATTCATGCTGGAGTTTAAAAGATTGGGTCCAAGCTCACAGTTGTTTGCTGCCCCTGTCTATATACTACTTCTGAAGATCAGGAAATCCTTCAAGGGCAGAATCTGTCAACATGTTACTCAGAGGGAAATTAATTAATTTAGAAAATAACCATTGGTCTGTTCCATGCACACATCAAGCACTACCTGCTCACTGAATAGGTTCCTGTATGCTCCAGTATTAGGACCAGCCCTAGCAGCAGGCAGAGTGAGATAAATGCCTCAGGCGGAAAAATTTGGAGGGCAGCAGCCACAGCTCCCTGTCCCACTATTGCTCCTGATCATCCTCCCCACTCCCCAATGTTCCCATCTGTTGGAGAACTATCTATCAAAGGCTCTTTAAACCAGCCTGCTTCTTTGGGGTGGAGGATGGGGTAAAGAATACTGTCCTATTAACTACACTCCACTTGTCTCAGGATGGAAACACCACCTTGTCTTCTGCCTCAGGCACCAAAATGTCTAGATCTAGCCCTTCCCAATGTCACTCTTAGAACGACAATGGCAGTTCAAGTCCTAGGGTGAGGCAAGAGGTAGAGTTCTTAAGACTCCAGTCTCCATCAGCCCAAGCAAGTCTGGCTAGTGGTAAAGGATGATGGGAGCTATCATTCAACAAGTACCCATACAAGTGGAAACATTTAGATCTGTGTCATATTCATTCCAGCAGTTTTATGTCAGGAACAGTTTCAAGAGCTTCACTGCTGCCACACAACAATTAGCATCATGTAGAGAGTTGGAGGAACAAAGGCAAACTATTCCAAAAATATTTGCAGTAAAAGGAGTAAGTTCAGTAATATAAATCTGTATAAGTCAGACTACTTATCCTTGAGCTCAGCAGAGTTGTGTCAGTCACAGTTAAAACAACTGCCATCAATGAGGAATATTTTAACATATACCTTGTGATGCACTAATGTGTTTCTCTGAATAGTAAGTTACCTCAGTGTTAAGAAATATCCATTAAATTAATTATGGAAGGTACTGAGGCATTATTATCTAAAATCAAGATGCCCAGGATGGAGCTGTGGTCTTGAAGCAATAGACCAGTGAAAGGCAAAATATTCACAAAAACCAATAAGCAGAAGAGATTAATTTAAACAGCACCTCAGTAATGATGAATAACACAGCTTGTATGTTTTTTCTACTGGGACCACTATCTGATGGGGTGAGAAATAACAGTAACAGCTGCAACTTTGGAAAAATCAGTTTGAGGGAGCAAATGAGTGGCAAAACATTATTATGGGAACAATGGTTTAATTTCTCGGTAAACCATAACATGCAGAAATTAAAAGCTGGAATACTGAATGGGATGGTGAAATTTATCTGGAAAGCATCCACCAGCCCTACATATTCCTTGGAATAGTTCCTGCAAAACAGAACAATGTGCCATTCTCTTTCATGGTAAATTCCTATGAAGAAGTTGAATGTTATATGCAAATACTAACACAGCTGCTTCAATGAAACTGTATATAGTTAAGCGTGTTGAATATGTAATTGCAGAGGTACCTGTGATTGCGGAGATAAGGCACAACGTAGTGCATTATATTTACAAGAAGTGGAATAACCCTCTCTTTTTCATCACTATAGAAAACCATATCCAGAAGATGGGCCAAAACCTGGAATACAGTAAAAAACAAAAACATTACACCCTGAAAATATTAGTGGAAGTCTTCACAAACACAACCATTCACAGCTCTGGAATTGTACTGTATTATACTGCATCATACTGTAAAAATACCATAACATGTATTTTTAAAAACTTTAAATGAAAATCTTTCTAAGGATGACTGTTCAGTTCTCAGTTATATTATTTTTTGAATGTCAGAAATAAAACATTGCTTAACAAGCTCACTTTCAAACATCCATAACTTGTCTTAACTAAACAGCTATTCCAGTAAAGTCACAATGTGGGACACAACCAATGCAGAAGATTTTTGTTTCATTCTCTTGTCAATGGGGGACAACAACTGTATATCTACTGAATGTCTGATACTTACATCAAACTACATCAAATGCTATCCTATAAATCTTGGCCTGGACTGAACACATACAACACAGACATGTTTAAAGTAGGCTCTTGCCTGTTACTGTCTATCACTGTTAATATATAACAGAAGTTTGCAGACCAGATGCTCCCCATTCCTGGTTTAGCCAGACATGAACTACTCCAGCTTTCTCCAGGTTTTGTACAGCCCTTCTCTCCTCTCTCCTCCTATGTAGCTGGGTAGAGAAGTTTAGCTTCTGCGGTTTGTGATGTCATTCAGCCCAGCCAAGTGTGGTTGATATTGGTTACATTCAGCTTTAAAGAAGCCAGCTTCAAACTATGGTTTCTGAAGATCACTTGTTCACAGCACCCATAATTAAAATTAGCCACAATTCCAGGGCCAGATGACATGATAAGAAGTAATTCAGCAAAAGCAGGAATAAGTACAGTCAAACTTCTCATAGACACACAGAGAAAGATAGGATGGGGGAACTCAATACAAATTGGACTTCAGTACAATTTTACTAAGCCCAAGGGGAAGAAATATTCCAGGGCAAAGGAACAGATACAGGCCACCACACATTTCCTTCCTTATTTTTTCTGACAATGAGGTCTGCATCCAGATAAAGGATAACATTAAAAACCCACCACTCCTTCAAATACAAGTAGAATCAAACACTTCCAGAAAGACTAAATGTGACCAGAAAAAAAGTAAGCACAAACCCTTATAACAGGCAAAATAGGGAGCTGTAATAAAGGTCAGAAAATGTCACCTCATGTCTATAGACGCATCAAGAAACTGTTTTGCTTCATATTTAATATTACTTCTGCAAGGCTAGCATCACATGAAGGATAAACTTCACTGAGCACCTGCTGAGATTCACGCCCTTGGAGGGAGCCCATTAACGCTTCTCTATAGCTTCCTGGGTTCTCTTCCTCGTTGCTGCCTGTGTATTTTACTCTCTCCAAACATGTCAGCAAGAAGAGTAAGGAAGTATAGCTGCATCCTCCAGGTTCCTTGTGTTTGTCCTCTGAGAGGGAATGGAGATAGAAGAAGAGAGCAAGTGCCTCTTCTAGTTGTGTCTCAAAGAGGAAGTGAGAGCTCACTAAAGGTATTTGAAAGTGGCACCCTACTGATGAACATCAAGAGATGCCCACGATCTCTCTCTTCAGCAGGGCAAGATTTAAGTCCTGAATGTCCTATTTGACCTCTAGTCAACTTCCAGAAGTGGAGTAAAATTTTTGTTGTTTAATTTTCTGCCTGGTCTTCCTGACAAATTATTTATAAAAACACATAATTTCAGAGAGTCTACTTAAAAGGAAAAAAAAAACACTTACTTCTGATAACAGCGTTAAGGCATGGACACTATAAACCGATGGAGTTATGCTTGAGGTCTCCAAAGCTGGAGATAACATATCTAAAAAGTAAACAGAAATGTGGAAGAAAACTTATAGGGAGCATGAATATTATACATCTATTAAGCCATTTTTAAAGAAAAAATAGTTCTAAAATCTGCAGCTGATAAAACAAGTTAACACTGTAATTTACAGCACCAAGTAAAATTCAGCCAGATTTTTTTCTGAACACATGAAATCTAGCCAACAGAAGTCTGATCAAAAAGAAAAGTGATAGCCTTGTATTTAACTAGGCATTGTTCTATTTCTGTAAAGATATTACAGGTTTAAGCTGAACTAAAACACACTCAAAAGCCGTAACAATGATTTTGTATGGCATCGATTCTTATGGCTTAACAATATTAACAAAAAACAAACAGGAAAATCACTTATAGGAAGATGCACTCATAATGGCTTTTTCTCAGCACAGAGCATGCAGAACTGGAGCTGTAGGTATGACTCTTTCTATATGAAACTGAATACCTGACCACTAGCTGCCTGGTAGATAAGGAGGAGGTACATTTTTTCTATGTCTCACTGTGCACAAGACGGCGGTTGGGTTGGGTGAAGAAACCACGCACACAGGCTGTAGTCCTGTATGGCTCAGTGTAATGTCATGGTTCAACATATGGGCCCTATGCTAGGCTGAGTCATGGCCCAGACTCTAGATTTAGTGCGCAACCTCTGCCCCCTCGTGGCCACTCTGTGTCTTGCTGGGAGTGGGCAGGAAGGGGGAAGCATCTGCTTATTTCCTCATAGCCAGACATGAAATTATTACATCAGTGCTGATGTTGTGCTTATCCAGTGGGCTCAGAAGTGCTGTAAACATTTTGCACCTGGCTACAGAGCACAGCCAGATACTTCTCTGAGTCTGCCTACTTCCCACAAGGCATGGAATGGCTGTGTGTTGGAGGGGGCCTTCCGAAGCTGCACGGTAAGCCAGGGGAGGGCTTTGGGTGCTGCAGAGACAGAAGGGGAATTCTAAATTTTGCAGTGCCCATAAAAGAATGGACACATGTGTGCATATGCCACTAACAGGATGCCTGCCAGGACCTGTTAATACACAGGGATCCACTTCCAGCTAAGGGTATCCACACAGAAGCATACACTCCTTAGCTGAGTTTTAAGTAAATTTAAACCAGTGGGCCACAATCCAATGGGTTGCTTCTGCCCACTTAACAGAGAGAAGATGACCTACCAATCTCTGCTCCCCCCTCAACCTCTAGAGTAGTGCAGAGAATTGTGTGCGGATATATTGTCAGGCACCTGCTAGTATGAAGTTGGATGTAGGCCTGGGAGTCCTATTATACAGTTACAACCAATAAAAATATTTTTAAAGCTGATGAGATATTGTGGATAGAAGAGAAAGAGAGAACAATAACCTTCAACATCAGACTCCAGGTTGTTTCCCTCAACCATTATCTTGGGGGAAGGCTTAACTTCTAAATTTCGCCTTAGCCACGTAGTCTGTTCCAGGGATGAGCCAGCAATTCCTCCAATGGCGTCCACTACTTTGTGAGTGACATCCTGGTGGGTTGGGGGGAAGAAACACAAACAGAAAGGCTGCTGCATATAATAGAAGCAAGTGTTTCTCTCACAGTATCAGTTTCTATAAAAGGGAACTCATTGCATAAACAAGGTGAAGCTATGATGGCATTTAGTAGCCTTTGCAACTAAATAAGACAATTCTATTTTTATTTATAGAAACAGAAAAACAGATTTGTATGCTACTTTACCTCCGATGAGCTCAAGGTGGCATACTTGGCACACTTCTGCTGCAATCTAAATTCACAACCCCCCCATAACAGCTAGGCAAGAAATTCGTCAGGTGCAGGATCACACATTAAGCAAACCTAAAATGATGGCATTCATAGTATGCACTCCCAAGAAATTAATGGTACATAAATCTTGCTGAAAACACAATGAAACACTGAGACACAGCGATCCTTTCCAAATAATTCATTTCACTGCAAATAACAGTGAATTAGGATGGTGCTAGGATAACATAAGAAACAAAATTTTTCTTGTTATCACCATGAATCTCCTCATAGCTTCTATTAAAAGAGCTTACAAAAACTGGACAGAATTGTTGTGGAACACACTGTAATCAGATTAAAATTCTTAGTTGTTGTTGTTGTTGCTATTATTATTATTATTTAAAAAGTCCAATAGTAACTAACAGTATTGGCTTCTTACCTGAAGATCTCTCTGGTCCTTTTTATTATCCAGATTTGGGTTTTTCATAATAAATTCATTCAAAACACTTCGAAAACAAAGAAACAAAAATAGTAAACTTTCATAAGATATTGTCCATAAAATAGAGAAATTAGATCCCCACTGGGCCAAAATGATTTGTGATTCAAAGAGATGCATGTTCACAGGTTCCTGGATGTCCAATTCCCTGTTTCAACAGCAACTCTCATGTTATATTGGAACCAACTTCATTGGGTGACCCAAATTTGAGAAGAAGCTTTTCAGAAGTAGCAGAACTTGAGAGGGGACAGACAGCCTCAAACAGCTGTATCCACCGAGCAGAAGATCCTTGTGCAGCACCAGAAACTAAGAAAAGAGAGGGTTTTTTTTTCCTTTCTTCTTCCTGCAGCTCCCTGAAAATCTCCTGGTGAGGAGGAGAAGACTCTCCAAAGCATTATAAGAGGGTTATGAGGGGAATCAGCAAAAAAATGCCTCCTAGTATTTTCCTACAAGGAAACTTTGTTGGATCTCTACTTCTCCCTGTCTTCACTTGCCACCCCCCTCAGTGCGTTCACTGAAATGTTCAGACAACTCATAGTGATTCAGATTTTTTTTTTTACATTAGCAAACACTTAAGGTTGAGGTTATTATTTGCTACATCCAATGCAACGAAGCAAAACGTCACTTTACATCCATGTTGCGTAAGGTTATAAGAATGCTACATAGGGAAATATACAGCGACTGGTTATCTTTGGAGCCAGTCATATGGGCTAGGCTACAGAAGAAGATGAGTTTTTAACTCTGAATGGAAGACAATAACCTTGGTCAAATGTGAAGTGACATTTTTCCTAAGAGTAAGAGGCACCTTCTAGTCTTCTGACATTTTTTCAAAGGGAGATCATGTAAACTAAATGGCTCACCCCAAGATAAGAAATTGTCCTGGAGCTGGAAGACCAAGTTGTATGGAATCTTTCAGAAGAAGCAGCAGTGAGGCCCAGCTGTCAACTATGTTGGATACCGGGATTCTACAAGAAAGGAAGCAAGCCATGAGTGCATCCAGAAATCATCCAATGGAGCATATCTTCATACATGAAGCATTTCTTCATACATAATGGCAGATTGACTGGATAACACCACAACCTAAAGTTGGTGTTTTCTCTTATTTAATGGCCTAACAGGCAATTTGTAAAGATACAATGCAGAATTCTAGAGGAAATGTGAAACCAACAAAGAGAGAAAATCTGCCACTTTTCAAATTTGAACGTATGCAATCTTTCAAAACCTGAAATCAGACCCCAACTCTTTCTCTGCCACTTTGACCACAGCTCTCAGAATCATTCAGCTCCAAAGGAACTGTTCCACCAACATGCCCTTTTAAAAACATCTCACTTGAAGACACTGATGGAGATAAGAAATAAGGCAGAACCTCACTGTCTTACCTCTGAATGTATGCAAAGAAAAACTGCAACATGCAGACTTCCAGTGAAAGGTGCTTCTAGAAAGATTTTTTTTTTGAAAAAGCACAAAGTTACAAAGAGAAAGGTTTTCTTTTTCAATTTCCAAAATTTAAAGAACAACTCAGAAATCAAACAATTAATGCAAATCACTGAAGAAAAATCATTAGTTGGCAGCATAATTTCAGAGAGCGTTCTAGTCACATGCACAATTTCAGGGACAGCCATAGTCGCGTGGCAAAAAATTAAAGCATGGGAGTTGGAAAAGCCTTTTCCAGTATATGTTACCAGGCTAGCTCTTTTATTTGCCAGTTTCTAGCCCTGCAGGTTAGCTGTTAAATGCAAAATGTGTACATTATAGTCAAAAGTAATTGTATTCTGTGCTATAGAGAGTGCACCCCTAGGGTTAAACGTGTTATTTGTTGCCAGAGAAACTGTGTAAGCTTCCTGGGTATAAAGTTGCCAGCTAGAAACAGAATTAGTTCTAGTATAAAAAAGCAGAGCCCAGTGTCTTATAGAAAAAAAACAAGAACCCATCTAAGTGTATTTCATCTCCATAATGAGGCCTTAATCATGCTTGAGGGCAGGTAGCCAGGTCAAGAGTTAGTGGTTTCCAGTTCTTGGCTCTTTTCAGGTACAATAATGCTCATCTCCTTAATGGCTGATGATCAGATAATGAGACACCAGCCACAGTAGAAATACCACTTCAATGCCACTTGTGGCAGCTCTATAGTCAGTCTGGTAGGGCTGTGAACAACACTGCAATGTGGTTAATAGAGAAAACCATTCTTTTCTGTTCAAACGGTTATAGTTATGGTGAATTATATCTATTATAGGAAAAAATAGGACTACGTCATGGAAAGCCATACAGTCAGCCCCCTATGTTTGCTAGGGTTAGGGGTACAACACCCCTACAAAAGCAGAAAGATCACACATAACAAAATGTGTGTGCATCTGTGAGAAGGGGGCTGAGGCATGGTGGGGACAGCAGGCACTCAGGGTCCCAACCAGGGCCATTTCCGCACTGGACTGTTATAGCGCTATTATTCCACTTGCAACATCCTATGGAATCCTGGGGTTTGCAGTTTCGGGAGGGCCGCCTGGCCCCCCCAAAACTGCAAACCCCAGGATTACATAGGATATTACAAGTGGAATAATAGCGCTATAACAGTCCAGTGCGGAATGGGTCCAGGTCAAGGAAAGGAGAGGGGAAGGGGATGGGTCAGCACGGGGGCCCTAAACTTCCTTTCTCTCACCCATCTCCTTCCTCGGGTATAGGGAGGTATCAAGAGAAGGTTGTGCTGCTGAAAAATTGGGGTGCAAACCAACTTTAGCTGGGGAGGCAGCAGCTGGTGGAGGAAGAAGAGGTCAACAGGTGAATTTTTTAAAGGGCTGTGTGGCCTGATCGGAGTCATCGGGAGGGAAGGTTCCCCTGCAAAAGAAGTGCCTGAGGTGCAGGAAGGGGTTGGAGAAACTTGCAAATAATCAAATCCATGAAAGTGAAACCGACAAATGTAGAGGGTTGACTGTTATTAAAAACACGGAAGTCTATTTGGCTAAACTATGCAGTATCTATATAGGTAGGTTCTCATATAAGAAGGTACCTAGATTATGGAATGTCTGTGATATGATAAACTTCCCCAAGTGGAGTGTATAAATGCATGAACTAATTTCTTTGCCTTAATAAACAGCCAGAAAGATTATAAAACTGTCTATTTTTCTGTATATAAATATCCTGAAATTCCTACGCTTAAGAAATTCTCAAAGAAAACATTGATGTTGATCTATCTGCTGGACAATACTGTTGCTTACAACTTTGGAGGCTCAGATGTGACCAAAATGGTAAATTCTAAGGAATTTTAACAAGATTCAGATTGACAGTTATAAGGCAAAGATATGGGATGAGGCAGACAGCCTAACTCAGCTACCTTTCCGTAGTTCCTACCCTTAAATCAAACCTGTGAAGGAAGTTATGGTAATCTATAGTGTGGCAAGCTAGATTTAGACTCAAGTCTGTTTCAGAGAAGCTGCCATTATTAATATCATTTAAAAGAAGCAGGTAACAGGGGGTTTGTATCCAAGGACTACAAACCAAGGAAACTTTTACTGAGCATGGTAAAAGTGCATAAAATATTCACAATGATATTGAAGTTTTGGTATCTTTTGAAATCAGAAGTGCCATCTGTTTTCATTACAAAGGACTTAATTTCAAATGAAGTTTATACCTATAACTGGTTCTCTAGTCTACCCATAAAGCAAGAGCAACCCAACACTTGTGACATAATTTGGGTAATGGTTTGAATGCTGTACTATGACTCCGGAGACTAGGGTTCATGTCCCTGCTCAGCAACGGAAACCACTGGGTGACACTGGGCAAGTCACACTCTCTCAACCTCAGGAGAAAGAAAAGGAAACTGTTCTGAACAAATCTTGCCAAGAAAATCTCATGATAGGTTCACCTTAGGGTCACCATAAGTAAAAACCATTTCCATACCTTGTCCTTAGCTATTGCAGGAGGTTGCTTTAAGACTTCTTTCACTGTCTGCATAACTGTCTCAGTTCTCATAACACTGATAGAACGAACCAGCTCCACTAGCAAAAGTTGCTCTTCACTGGCAGTAGGAATGACCTGGAAAACGACATCACACATGACCTCTAGGTCTAGTACAGATAAGTCTTGTTCATTTCAAAACTGCCCATGTAATTTAAGCTGTAATCATTTTACCATAGTTACCTGGAAGAAATCTCCCGCTGAACTGAATGAAACTAACTTTTCAGCAGCCACAGAGCAATTTCAAAAGCAATTCAAGACTGAAAGCTACAAGCCAATTAAAAAATTGGGGTACTTCTTTAAGCAGACAAACTAGTCTATTCAGCTGTTATCTCCAAGCTACTGAATAAATTATTATCTATTCTAAAAGCACTCCCTCTGTATCTCCCCTTTCTTAACCATAAAAAAGCACGTATATGCAAAGTTTTTACAAAATCAAACTTTAGTGGTGCAGATAAATCATCTGTGGAAGTTCTTTACCTGCAGTTTGATCTACCTTGCTATTCCAGTTATCTAGTCAGCACTTTCAGCAGCTTAAAGCTATTTCCAAAAGAAGTTTGGATTCTCAGTTCCTACGATTTGTACTTGGCTGCCAACTAGTAAGCTTTGCAGGGAGGCTAGGCAGAGCTTGAACAAGTTACGTTTTCGGAAAAGAAGTTCCAGAATCAGACCTGGGAGACTCTGGAAATTGTAGTCCAAAGAGTAATTTCTCTAAGCTCTTACTTAGGGATTTAGCATGAGGAAATTATGCTGGGTACCAACAGCAGGTTCAAAGAAGCCATAACTTTATCAAGAGTAATGCAGGTCAGCCTCTCAGTGAAAACCAGCAAGCTTATAGACCCTAATTATAGATCCTAAGTCAACTCCAGAAACTCAGAATATCCTCAAGCTGGTATGTTCCTCTTTTGACTAATCAGAAGGCTGCTGAAGTGAAGTTCTACTTGTTCTGGAGACATAACATAGTTGATTGATGCCTCTTTATGGTTCTGCTTCAAGCAAAAAAGCAAGACTTGAATCCTTACCAATTTGATTCAGGGAAAATAAAAACACTTTCCTTGGCATTCACGTTGTGGTTAGGCTGAGCCTGACACAGTCCTATTTGGTCTTCCTGCTGCTCTCAGCTCTGCCTGCGCTGAAAATGATTCATGTTCCTCAAACAGGATTGCTCCCAAATAAAACTGAAACACTTTTCTGTTTCAGCCACAGAAAACAGAGAGCAACAAAGGTTACCCAGGACTGATCTGGTGGATGTGGAGGAACAGAACTTTATAGCCAGAGTCTGGGTCAGCACCCTCTCGCCAGGTGCTAATGGAGTATTCTAAGAAGGAGGAATTCTTATTCTAGTGATTTCTGTCATATGCTTGTCTGGGACCTGACCAGCAAAGCATTCTGCAGGTTAGCTAATACAGTCACTCATCCAATAACTGAGTATCTATCATATATGATCAATAAAATACACTGGACTGGCAGGCTGCACACTTGCCAAGATGTACCAGGCATTTTTTTAATCTGATACCAAAATCCTCCAACTGCAAAACTAACCAACATCCTCCTTTTCTGAAAAAAAAATAACTATAGCATCAGAATGCACTACTTCTACGGCAAGCTATAATTTTTGTTATGGTTGCACAAAGCCAATGCAAGCAGCTTATCTGAAAGTCATCAATAAAACTATTGCTTTCCCAAGCACATTTAAAAGAATTAAGATATGAGTGTCCCACACTGAACTGTTTTCAAATCGCTAACATACCTTAGTCCGTGAAGTATGTTTTTGTTGTCTCCTTTCATTCCACACAAATGCAATAGCTGCCATAAAATGAACACCATGATTCATTGAAATTGGACCCAGTAGTTCAAGAATCTGCTGCCTCAAGTTCTGAAATTCATAACAGAACATATTTATTTTCAAAGGATGCATTCAGAGTATTATTCTGTTTTTAGGCAACAGTAAAATACTGAAAAATGCAAGTTTGTTGAAGGATGGTTTTTGGGGTTTTTTTTGAGCATTTGCTCTGGGAGGAGAAATGGTATGGCAGGAATAGCATTTGATGACAAGAAGCCGCTGTGTACTACCTTTCCTGGTGTTTACGGTTCTTTACCACTATCTCACATTCAGCTGACTCATTTGGCTCAATGAAGACATCACACTCATCCACAATTAAGGAAGTTTAAATTACATCATGGTGTGGCTTTATATCTCCATCAACAGGCCATGGTTAGCAATCAAAAGATCAACCAATATCAGAAATCATGGGGTGAAGTAGGATTAGAAATTTTCCACTACCTATAATGACGCACGATATATGAAGAAATGAACCACAGTTATAGCTGTTCCATCAACCTCTGAGGTCTCTAAATAATAAAAATAGGATTGCTGAGAATACGGAAAATAAAATGAAAATGGTGGGACACAAAGCATTAAGAGGAACTGAGAGTTATAGCTAACCTATAGGATGCTTAGTAAGAACTGATATGGGGCTGATTTTGGATTATAAAAGACTAATAATGCTATAGAGTTCACTCACACGAAGGCACAGGCAGAACTTCCCACATTAATAGTAAACAGTAACATGCTCTAACAATATTTAGTATTCCAAAATGCATTTCAAGTTTTTTTCCTTCCCTCGGTCTAAAATTTTCAATGTCTATCAAACATCCAACAGCCAGTTTTTATCTCTAGTAGTCTTTCGGTTACTGTGTTGGCGATTTATTATACAATTAAAGAAATACAGTTCAATCTAATGGACAAAGTGCACCCCTCTTCTCAAACCTCTGATGTTCTTACCTTTGTTGATCCAAGATTAATAGTAGTAACTGATGCAGCAGCTGCAGCAGTTGTTCTCTCTGAAGAGTCTGCCTGGTACAGGATGCTCCAGAGAAGAGTCACAGATGACATGATCATGTGAAGGATAGACAAGATCCCACTGCGCGCTTCAAACATGTGCTTCTGATCGGCATTAACCAGAAGCTAGTTCAGACAAAGGAAAAAGAAAACAATCAATTATTCTCAGTGATACTGACAACTATACTAGCACTATGTCTGCAATGAGCTGAACAAGAACAAAAATGATCTTTAAATCACATTTTGACACCATGGTTAGAAGCAAGTTTAAAAGTGATGATGATCAATATTTTATGGAATGTAGATGTGATGCTAAGTATAGTTTTCAGATGAGGGGAAGAGGAGGGAAGGGGATGAATGTCTGATCCTGAATGTTCTCATTCTTTTTAATATAATCATAAAATTAGGAAACATTGTGTCTGAGTCAAGCCAGAGTTTGTTTTTAACACTTGTACTAATCAGCTAATTCAAAGCTTCATCTTTATTAGAACCGATATTTAAGAAATAGGGGGAAAAGAGAAAAGTCCAAGAACTAGGCTGGATGCATCCAGATGGTCAGTAGTTAAACTCAGTTGCACACAGACATTGCATAATGAATAAATCACCTAACCTTCTGTATAAATCTTGCATGCTAAATTAGTTACTGCCCTACTGTGGATGTTGTTTTTACTCTGCATGTATGATTAAAGTACAGCATTAAAATAAGTCAAATAAATCAATAAATACCAAAGCTGAGAAAAAGTGACTTGCCCAAGGAAATCAGTGCATCTAAACACAAAGCAGGACTTAAACCAAGGCTGCTAATATCCAATGGATCCTACCTACACCTTTGTTCTTTGTAGACTGTTAAGTCTTTAGTATTGAAAAAAACACATGCTCTTCAGTAAATAAAGTACTACAGAAAGACAATTTTGTTTACTGAATATATAAACTTCCACTATGTCCCTGAGAAAAAGTGAACCATATCTCAAAACAAATGTAAAAATCTGTAGCTTTAAGTGTCCCCAATAAGTGGCTTCTTTGTTACTGGCTTCAACAGCAGCAACAGGACTGCACCACAAATTCTGTATGCTAAACTTCGAGAAATTTACCTGGTGACAACAGAAGAGGTCAAATCAATGGCATCATCGCCAGGGAGAGGCACACATCTTAATCCTTATAAGCACTTCCAGCTCAATAGGAGAAGCAGTTTATTTTTATTTATTTATTTATATTTATTTTTATTTATTTATTGAATTTATATCCTGCCTTTCTTCCAAATGAGATCTGCTCTTCCAAATGGGTTGTTGTTCTCCCAAGAACAACCACAAATACATTTACTTAAAAAAAAACACCATAAAAACTTGAAGAAATCTATAACCAAATCCTTGGAACATCTTTACCTGATGATACTGTGCAGAAGGGTCAAGTAAGCAGTAGTGAATAATAGTAGTAATGCCTTCCAAAAGAGTCAGCATCATATCAGGTGGAGTAACTGATGCCATCCAAAGGGGCCTAAAATACAACATGGAATTTGTTGCGATTGTGCAAGGAACATATTAAACATAAATACATACATACATACATATGAAAAAAATAAATAAATTTTGCCAAGTGGAAAAGAGAGACACGTGCCTACTGTCAGACAATCCTGTTTCATATCTGTACTGCTGAATCAGGTTATCCAGGTTCCTGCAAAGCTGGAGAGCCACAGAAACCACCACTCTTTGGAGCACTTTCCCCATATAAGGCAGAGAAGCAGTAATGAGACCTATCCACTGGGGGTGCATTTTACAGGCGCAGTGCTGGTGTAACGCTCTGATCACGGCACAGAGAAACATGCCCTGGGAGGTTATTGGCTGAGAGTGTAGATATTGAAGGGATGTCATTGGCTGCTGGGGGTTGATGTGTTCCAAGTCAGTTATGACAAAGTCAAAACCTGTTTCGTTCTCTTCAGGCACAGTCATGACTCTGTGCTCCAGGACAATGAGCCGCTGGAGGACTTTTAAGAGCTGAGACTGGAGAGTGCTACCGTTGTCAAATTCATCCTCAGAGAAGTTAATAAGGCTGTCTTCCGAGAAACCTTCCTCAATGGCCACTATATTTTTCCCAGCTACTTTCTCACTATGCCACTTTTGGGCGCTGAAGATGGAGGACAACAAACAGTGCAGGACCACCTTCTGCACCTTGCATTTTGACAGCATGTCTGAAATGAAACTGGGGAAGCCTTTGGTAGAACTTTCCACTACTTTTGCCAGCTCAGCAAACAGAAGAGTCAAGATCTCAATGGCCATCATCTGCATGTTACGGTTGCCTATCAGGTCTTGCGAGGAGACTTTCACGTGGGTTGGATAGTGACTTCGCATATAGTACAAACACAAAGAAATCAGAATCTCTATGTACATAGAGCTCCGAAAATTATGGTTTGAGTCCACCGGGATATGGCTGTAGAAGTCTTTGCCCATAACAGATATGCGATGCCTGGCCAAGAGATTCTGAAGTAATGATAGTTGGGGGGTATAGGCATTGTTGACACTGGTGGTAGAGATGGCATTCACAAAAGCAGAAGGATTTGTTTTCAAGATGGCTTTAATTGCGGAAAAGGCGTACAGAGTCCTTGAGGAGTCATACACCTGAAGGTAGAGCAAAACATGCTGATACAAAGGATGTATGTTAAAATGAGGTGATTTCCGCATCCCCGGTGACCCTGCATCACTCTCGATTTCTGAGATTTCTCCCTCTCCACAGCTGTACCAGTTTTCCAAGTCAAGGCCATCGCTGAAGAAAACACTGGTTTGTTTAATCTTCTCAGCTTGTGCTTTCTTTTTCTCTTCATCTCTCCTCCTGGCTATTTTGACTTTGGGTTTTGCTCCTGGTTGCTTACCAGACTCTTTCACAATAGTTTCTTTCTCTGACATTTTTTCAGGCAACTTGCCTTTGAAGCTGAACTGGATGCTACTGTGACTTCTCTGCCTGGATCTGGCTTCTGTTGATAGATCACTGAGAGTCTGCTGGCTTGCCGAGATGCAAGGTGAGGAGTTGTTTCTCGAGATTTCATTGGAAATGCTTTCAAGTCCTGTCTCAGTTGAGGCAGATAACAACTGGGAGCTGTCATTGCTAAGCAAACTACTCTGACTGTCCTGAATGCTTGGCTCTTCCATTTTAGTTACCTCTTCAGAGGGATCCAAAGTATTTAATTTAGCTGAAGTATCATCTGCATACAGGTAATGTTTAGCTGGCTCAGTATCTTCACCTAGCCCACTGACAACCTTGCATATCAACTCTGTGACCACCTGCTGTATTATTTCATCTGGTGAATCTCTCAAATGCTGAGAACTGTCTGGTGCAATCAGACTTTCAGCTTCTACCTCATAACTAAGGTTATCCCCAGCAGAGGACTGGGAACAGCCAGAGTCTGAACTCTGCATTATTTCTATTTGATGGTCAGGAAGGTCAAAATCAGAAGCAGCCAAAGGAATAGTTTCACTGCTGGTACTCAGCAGGGATATCCTATCACTTAAGGGGTTGACTGTAAGACTAAAGTTCTCCATTTCATCCACAGCAAGTTGTTTCTCATTGTTCTCTTTGGCTGAAACATCTTGTTCTTCACTTGCTGGCGTGTGGGCAAACGCTTAAAGAAAAAGGAAAAAATTAACAGGTATGAACCTTTTCCTACTAAATTTTTTTTTTTATATATTTATTTGATTTAAACAATCAATGAGAAATTATTAGCATAAATCACAAAGCATTACTTTTTACACTACACTGGCTGAATGTTAAACCTCTAGAGGGAAGAGGATAAAGAGAACAGAGAGAAATGAAATGAAATGAAATGAAATGAAAGAACAGAGAGCTGGGTATGCACATTTCTACAAATGTTTGGGTCCACCACTTTGTAAGGTTACTGCTATCCAGTGAGGCAAGTCTGGGATGACTTAGAGATGCCGATGTTTGAATAATTTCCAAAGTATTCCCTCTCACTATGGGAGAAAACAAATACTTCTGTACAGTGTTTGAGTGATATCTCATGCATACTCCAATGAGGTTGAGAAATGAATCTGCACAAATACGTTTTTTCCCCCGTAGAAAAAGAACCTTTTCTAGAAATACATGTGGTTTGTTTGTGCAAAGTTAGTGTTTTTTCAGCAAACCCATCAATTTTGCATGAAAAATGGTGTTTGTTCCTGCAAACTTAGTGTTTTGTTTTTTTGCATAAAATTGTGTTTTTGGCACTAAAATCCAACATCCACTCCCTCCACAACAAACATGCATATTTCTGAACAGAGTAAGTCCCTGAAATGTTTGGGATACAGAAATACCAGATAAAAACTGTGCAAAATTGTCACTTTTCTCATTCTTCTTGACTGGATTTCCTGAGTGAAATGAATAATGGAGAATATATTTTCCATTCTTAATACTAACACCAAAGCAGTGTGACTGAAGCAAATTAAACACATGGAGACAACACAGTTTTAAGGGACTATCAGTCTGCCTCTTGTGAACAACATGCCTAATCCAATAAACTGCCTAAATGTAGATTCTTCATTAAAAAAATTATCTGTTGAAGATACAGTGTTTTTCGTTGTTGTTGTTGTTTTTAATTACTGCAAGCTACTGTAAGTCCTAACCAGGAAAAAGTCCTAACCAGGAAAAGATGATGATGATGGAGCAAAGTTGGATAAAAATATATTGGGATCTCCAGGTAGACCATTAAGTGATTTGAAAGAGGTCAACAAGCAGTTTTGACACCTAAATCTGTAAGAATAACAGTGACTAAGACGCCTTCCTCACTCAAAAGAAATAACATTAAAAATAACCTGCTGGGGAAGACGACATGAGGGAAAACCAGGAGTAGATTTCTGTATGAACCTCTCCCCCCCGCCCCGTAAACTTGATTCTGGTACCAATCAGAAATTTCTGGGCTAAGCAAGCACTCAGAATCACTCAGGTACATGTCTGCTTTCTCCAATCATTATTTTACACTGAGGACCTCAGCATTTGTGAAAACAACAACAACAACAAAAACACAGAACAACATCAACCAAAGCAGATGTCAGAAATATGAGGTCTGCCCACCCTTGTAGTAGAACTCTCTCATTCTCTCTCATATTTTCCTAGACTCCATACAGGATCTCCCTACAAAGCACAGGAGCAGTGATATGCAACGAGTCTTGTCCAGTTTACCAATCTACATATACTCCCCTTAAAAGCATTATTCTGAGATACAGACTGCACAGGGAAAGACATTATATTGTTGCCAAGGTATATGTGCACTCATGAACCAATTTACTTCAGCAGAGCCAGGCCCTATAGTCCCCTCTGGCACTGCCCATGTGACCTCACTTTCTTCCAGCAGCTGCTGCTGCATACAGCTAGAGTACTTAATCTAGCCATTTCTAGAGAAGCATCTTAATCACAGGTATCTCCATGTGAGCCAAAACCATGAGCAGGCTTTGTTCTTCCAGATGTTTGGGGTATAAGTGTGGACATTGGGGGACAACATCATGGTCCCACTCCACACCTGCACATTAAGGCAGGTCAAGTTACGCATACTTGAGGAAGGAATAAGTTGGCATATGAAATAAGTTTTTCATGCACACACACAGAGTACTTACAGCCGTCACAGTTAAACTTCTGCATAAAATTCTTTTCATTTTCCTCTTCAGGATAACAGGGAGATTTATTCCAATAACACTCAGCTTGTACTCTCTGAACAGAAATGCGTTGAGTTTTTGGATGGAAGCAGCAGCAAAAGCAAAGGTTCAAGAACTCTTGCAATGTCATGACGCTGGAGTACTTGATTTAACCAGGCCTGACCAACTGACCAGGTAGAGCCATCTAAACTGTTAAGGCTATCAAGCATAATAAACAAAGACCTGAAGGGGAAAAAAAAATCTAAATTAAAAGGTAATCCCACAACTGCAATAGGCCAATAAAAACAGCAAGCACTGTAACAGTTGGCATTGTCTGGAGAGGACAGTTTCTCCCTGTCTAAACTGCTCAGAGCCAAGCTTAATAAGGAATAGTTGCTTATGGCAGGATTAGGGAGGATTTCTGGGTGAAAAGGAAGTGGTAGAAGGGAAGAGGTGAGAAAGAAGTGGAAAGGGAAGGAGGTGGATGAAAGAAAATAGAACTTGGAAGTAGTGCATTACAAGAACCAACACCATATGCAATGTGTTACTTTTGAGTGCGCTTACAATGGGGACAACGATGCCATTTTTTTGTGTGTGAAAAGTAACACTATCTCATTACTTCTGAAACACCACCCTTTCTAAGGTCAAGGAGGTATTGATAATTTTTTAACATTTTCATAAATTTAAGGCTTAGATTATTTCAAATTATGTTTGTTCAAATAACTAAAATAACAAGCAACACTAATGTCAAAAACCCGCCAGAGGCATTGTTGCCATCAATAGATAAAACTCACATCCGAAACTAGTCAGCAGTCTAACAGTCTTTACTGCGGGTAGTAAATCAAGCTAAGACAACTAAGTCACAGCGAAACGAGCCATCTCTAACAGAGCAGACAAAAAAAAAGGAATAAGCAAACAGCCTGTTCAGAAGCCGTGTCTTAAGTAAGCATGTACAATAACAAGGAGGCTTTCAAAGCCATAACATATGAACACAGCTGCATGTTCCAAACGGTCTTATTACATACAACAGCATTCTATGGGAAACACTCTATCCTGCTAGCCTAAACAAATCCTACAAGCGGTTTTACTTTCTCACACACTGACGGTGGGCAATGTGAAGCAAGGAGTCCACAATACTCCTCTACATTGTGACACTCCCCTACTCCTTGCGTAACTTTTTCAGCCATGATGCACTGGAGACTCCATCAACCCCAGCTTGCTAACGAGTTGACCAAATGCATCAGCAGGAAGTGGCTTAGTAAACACATCAGCTAAGTTTTCTTCTGAAGACACATAGGTAAGAGACACTTTCCCTTCTCGTACATACTGTTTCACATTGTGAAATCTGATGTCAATGTGCTTTGATTCGAGAAGAACTCGGCCAGATACTACCATTTGAACACAGGCTTGTGAATCACAACATATTTGTATTGGCATTGGTACAGACACACACAGGTCTTGTAGTAACTGCAAATACCAAACCAACTCAGTACAGAGTGCAGATAGACTCACAAATTCTGCCTCTGCAGTGGACAAAGCAAGACAAGATTGTTTTTTAGACTTCCAGTCGATTACCACACCACTGTATTTGATGACAAAACCAGATGTGCTTTTACGGTCTAAGCATCCTTAGTGAGTCTACTATCTGATGAACAGACAAGGCTAGGATTCTGATCAGGAAAAATGCTTAGGCAGTAATCAAGGGAACCTTTTAGGTACCTTAGTACCCTTTTCACACCCTGCCAATGATACTGGGTTGGCTTGGCACACGCTCTGCCTAAAATGTTGACACTTAGTACAATGTCAGGCCGGTTGGTGCCAGCTAAGTACAAAAGGCTCCCAATGACAGACTGATACAAGTGTATATCAGGAAATAATTCCTCACAGATGTTTTTCAAGAAACCTGGCACTATAGGTGTTTGTACCAGCTTGCAGTCAGACATTTGACACAATTCTAACAACTTTACAATTTTTTGTTTCTGACACAGCAGAATACCATTTTCAACTCTCTGTACCTCAATTCCAAGAAAGTTCTGTACTAGGCCTAGGTTCTTAACCTGAAACTTTTTTCCCAGCTCAGTTTCAAACATTTGCGCTTGTTTTTGTGTAGCACTGACCAAACACGGATCATCCACATATGCAAGGAGAATTTCCAAACTCTCCCCTTCCCCCAACATATACACAGGGATCAGCAAGGCTTTGTTTGAACCCACACCCTTGTAGGGCATTGTGTAAACAAAAATTCCAACACCTGGCAGATTGCCGTAACCCATAAAGCAATTTCTTCAAACGCCAAACTTGACTTTCTCTCCCTTCTACTACAAATCCATCAGGCTGGAGCATGTACACTTCTTCCTCCAAGTCTGGGATTGAGATAGGCAGTGGTAATTTCAAAGTGTGCGATGACAGCTTTTCTCTGAGCTGCTATGGAAAACACCAACCTGATGGACTGTGCTTTCACAGTCGGGGAGCAAGATCTGATCCAGATCACTGATGTCTAAACTCCGTGCCACTAGGCACGCTTTATGGTTCACATGCCCATCAGCAGTGGGTTTTAACTTGTAGACCCATTTGCTGTCAATTGGTTTCACACCCTTGGGCAAATTACAAAGAGAATACACATCATGCTGAACAATGCAATCCATTTCACTCTGCATTGCATCCCACCAGGGTTCTGCCTGCTGCTCAGGCATTTTCACAACATCAGCAAAGCACTGAGGCTCACAGTTTACAGCACACACACGAACTGCAAGAGACTCAGGGGAAAAACGTTTAGGTGGAATGCCTTTCGTTTTCTTTGTGACCGTCTGGGGATGGGACGATCCTGCAAAGGCTCGACCCTTTCCTCAGCACTGGGAGACCTCTTCACTGAGTCCTCGCGTTCTCTCTCCACTGTGCAAAACCCTTGTACATCACTTACAGCTCTGCGTGCCTCCCTCCTCTTTTGCTTTAACCCTTGAGGAACTGGGAGCGGAGGCTGGGAGCGGAGCAGAGGCTCAAGGCTGTACTGGCTGAGAAGCTGGCAGACCAGTCACAGGGAGAAAAACTTCGGAAGCTGCCTGAACACACGACCAATTTGCGTGTTCCTCAAAAGAGGCATTTCTAGACACAACACAGGAATTGCCACCAGCATGAGACTGATACCCTTTGCAGTTGGCTCTATAGCCAACAAAACGCATACGTTGGGCTTTTGGCTCCCCCTTCCTTCTTTGCCCCTTGGGGATGTGTACCCAAGCAAAACTCCCAAATACTCTAAGATGTGCAATGGAATGCTGTTTACCAAACAGACATTCATAGGGAGTAGCATTAACCACAGACTCACAGCCTGTTGCGTATGTAACAGGCAGTCAGAACTGCCTCACCCCAAAAACTCAGAGGCAGATCTGCATCCAGTAGCAAACTGTGCATTTGAGTCGCAGAACCCCTGCATTCCGTGCAGCCACTCCATTTTGATGGGGAGAATAGCTGGCAGTCGTTCTGGAGTAATCCCTTGCTTTTTGAACCATTGTTGCATGTTCTTCAACAGGAATTCCATTCCTCTGTCGGTTTGCAGCTTTTGCAGGGAATAACCAAACTGCCTTTCAACCAAGGAACACCAGTTCTAGAACTTGACACACATCAGACTTTTGTTTCAACAAATAGCAGAAAACGTACCTGCTAGAATCTACTAGGACGACGAAATACTGAGCCCCCCCAGGGAGGGTTTACTCATAGGACCTACAATATCACAGTGTACCAACTGAAATGGGGTGGTTGGTACACGGGAACTAACCCTCGGTGCTGGGAGTTGTTTAGATTTGGCTTGTTTGCAAATGGCACAGTCAAGAAAAACATTACAAGGCTTCAAAGTACACCCTTTACAACAGCCAGCAAGCCTCCTTAACACAGGAAAGCTTGCATGTGCCGCGCGCCGGTGGGGAGGAGATGAAGGCACTCATTATGTTGTGGGACATTACCATACACATTACACACAGTGTGTCGTGGCTCAAGAAAGAACAGCCTCCCTTCTCGTGTAGCCACAGCACATACCACCCCATCTTTGAGGATTTTACCTTGCTTCCCATAGAACTGCAACCTTGAACCCATACTCTGTCAGTTGCCCCACAGAAAGCAAACAGAAATCAAGAGAGGGAACAAACAAAACATTTTTCAAACCCATGTCAAGGGCAGGGGGACAAAAGCTACACCTCCGCCACAAACTTTAGCCTTTGTCCCATCTGCTAATGTCACAGTAGAAACGCTGGCAGAATCCAAACAGTCAAATAGATCTTCAGAATTGACCAGATGGGGAACAGCCACTGTCAAGAAGCCAACGGAATCACCTGCCTCCTCAGAGTCGACAGTGTCCGAAATAGTATCTCCCACGGCAACAGCAACTCTCAGCCGCCCTCTGGCTCGACCTCCTCTGCCTCTGCCACGGCCCCTGGAACCGGCGCCTGTAAAACTTTGCTCCCTTTGCTTCAAGAGCAGGCAATCATGCTTAAGATGAGAAGCAGACCCACAGCGAAAGCACCTCTGCACAGCATGGGCTCTCACCAGCCCCCGCCTCGCCTCAGCCGGAGAACTTTTCCTCCCTCGGCACAGGCCTCTGCAGCTGGAGCTGTCTGAGTGGAGTCGTTGCATTCCTCACGCGTTTTTCCTCTTCTTCCAGCAGACGAGCAGAAACCAAGGAGACGGTTAACTCTCTCTCTGGCATGGATTGAAGTGAGGACACGACCAGATTCCAGGAATTATCGAAGGAATTCAAGATGCAAAATACCTTGTCACCTTCAGGCAACACTTTGCCTCTCTCCCGAAGTGATGAAAACAGCTCTGAAAACTGCCAAATGCTGCCTCACTGGGACACCGGGGGCCAACTTCGTGTTATACAAGCGGGCACACAGGGCATACTTGGCAGCTGCCATTTGACTCAGAAACAGTCTCCGCAGCCTCACTCAGCCTTCTCCAAGGGGTGGCAAGATCCCTGAATATGTGTGAGCTGGTCATCTTCCACAGCAAGGAAGAAGATAGACATAGCACGCCTCGTTGCTGCTGCTATCTCTGCAGCAGTCCCCTGCAGAGTCGGGGAGCTGTGAAGGCACCCCACAGCCCCTCAGCTTGCAAATACTTTTCCATGCGAGCTACTCACGTGAAGTAATTAGTTGCATTTAGCTTAACGAGAGGCAGGCCCCCAGGCGCCACTTGAGCCATTGTAAAAACACTTCAAAAACACCTCTAGTAACCATCCTCTGCTACCATGTCAAGAACCCGCCAGAGGCATTATTGCCATCAGTAGATAAAACTCACATCCGAAACTAGTCAGCAGTCTAACGGTCTTTATTGTGGGTAGTAAATGAAGCTAAGACAACTAAGTCACAGCGAAATGAGCCATCTCTAACAGAGCAGACAAAAAAAAAGGAATAAGCAAACAGCCTGTTCAGAAGCCGTGTCTTAAGTAAGCATGTACAATAACAAGGAGGCTTTCAAAGCCATAACATATAAAAACACAGCTGCATGTTCCAAACGGCCTGATTACATACAGCATTCTCATGGGAAACACTCTATCCTGCTAGCCTAAACAAATCCTGACAGGCGGTTTTGCTTTCTCACACACTGACGGTGGGCAATGTGAAGCAAGGAGTCCACAATACTCCTCTACATTGTGACAACTAAATACATATGTAATTAACAAGTAACATGAATATACTATGCTTTTTTTCAAAGAGAAACTAATATTAACATGATAAGGGTTTGAATTAGGTTCTAACCTCTGAAAATGGGTACCCTGACCATCTGTCCTCACTGTTTTCTTGGCAGCCTTCCCATTTTAGTATGTGGCCTTTCAAGAATTGTCCCATAATGGAATGTGGCCCTCAATATAAATAAGGTTCTTTACCCAAAATCATCATTTGACCAGTCACCATACTTGCAGCCCACAGCATCCTTCATCCTTGTTATCAATTAGCTGAGCAATTTTTTTCTACTATTACAGTTAGGTTACATTAGAAATATTTTGCAGTTCAAGAATTGTTTGACAAGCAGACTTTGAAGTCATTTTTATCATCTGATTTTACTCTCCAATCTCATTTGTCATGCAGCATTTATTTCCATTTCTCTACTAGAGTGCATATAGAAGCAATATTACCACCCCCCCATCAAAAAAACAACAACCCAGCAACATATTTCTCTGTGCTGCAGGCTCAGCCAAGCTTCCTTCTACCTGTGTAAAATAAATGTCAGACACTAATGCTAGCAAACAGAATACTGAGTTAATTAATCTCTTCTGGTCCATCCTCCTTGCCAGACTTTCTCATTTACAGTCATCCCTCCACATTCGCTAGAGTTAGGGGCATAGCACTCACATGAAAGTGGAAAAACCGTAAATAACTCTACGTCTTTCCAAACTATATTTAACACACAAATAAGCATGACCACCATATTCAACCCTCCTTTGAGGCATCAGGGTTCCTTCCCAAGTCAGAAGTGGGGGGCTGGTGAGGCTGACTGCCACCTCCACTGATGCTCCACACCATTTTTAAGAGGGACCCACAAGCTCATTGGCAGTTCCTCAGTCTCACGAGGCTTGCAGTCCCCATTAAAAATGGCACAAGGAGGCAGCAGAAGTGACAGCAAACAATCTGTGAATAATCAAATCCGCAAAAGTGAAACCTGCGAATGTGGAGGGCTGACTGTACTCTTTCACTGAAGTGAAGATTTGGTAAAACACAATCACTTAAAAAGGAAGGAAGGAAGGAAGGAAGGAAGGAAGGAAGGAAGGAAGGAAGGAAAGAAATCAATCAATCAATCAATCAATCAAACAATCAAACAGATCAGAGGTGCAAAACTGCTCAATGGGAGGTGGAGAGAGATAGATGTGACTCTCAGGCAGCTCCCAATCAGCAGTGTGCACAGCTGCCTAATCATGCACATTTAAAGAACCAGCTTTTCCTCAGTCTGATCCTGAAGGAAACAGAAATTATTAGAGAAGAAGACAGTGAGAGCAGCAGTCCCAACACTCCAATTATGTTACAGTTGGACACCCTTCAATTTTTCTCATAACTTTGCATGTCTTACTTTATGGTATAACTGGGAGGATATAACTGCAAACTACTTTCACTATTTTTCTTACTTAATAGGATGAAGCCGGAGGATAAATTCACAAATCAATTCATTGGAAGACTATAAATGAAGTCATTTCACACCCCCATTTTGTAGAAAATCCAAAGGTAGGAAGTGAATTAGGAAACACAGATTTTGCTAAAAATGTTGCAATTGCAAAATACAGGAAGCACCTCCAGATTACAGTGTTTGAACAGAATGTTGATGAATCAAAGCTTGAACATTTAAATAGGCTTATACTGAATCCATACATGTTTTTAACTAACCTGTCAAAGGAACGGCCATATGATGAGGACTTGTTAATATGGAGATCTCTGGTGAGGTGCCAGAGCACTGCAAACTTTGCATGAGCTTCCATCCTGATTTTCTACAGGGTAAAAATGACTGATTAATTCACGCATATCATCAATTCTGGTGGGAATGCGGGCAGTTACAAATCTATAACCTAGAACTATGCACTTGCAACTGCTTTAGGGGCTATGAAGGGAGCATGAAAGTTCCCTAATCTCCACTTACCAGGAAGCAGCCACTGCAATCAACAGGGGTCTGTTCCTCTATTGACTGGGAAGCAGTTGACTGATGGCTCCCCACCACCACCCAATGAGCAATCTCTGATGCATGGGGGAATTGCAAAGGGGTCCCACTTCTCCTGTCACACTGGAGATCACTCATGGGATAGAATGGAGGTAGCAGCCAGCAGCTTCCTGAGTAACAGGGGAGCAGGATTGATTGTACAGGCTGCCTTCTGATAAATGGGGACTGGAGAGGTCAGCTTCGGATTCATTGTGTGACTTGTGCATATATGTATCTCACATATAGGATTCTGGCTGTAGTTTTTAAGAAGGAAATAACAACAGCAGTCTAAATCAGAGCAAAATAAGTAAGCATGAAAATAGTACAATCAAATTATTTGTTTGCTTATATCACAAATGAAACAGTGACTGGGTTTGTGTTCGTAATAATTTTTGTGCTTTATTTTAGCATAATCTTAGGTTTCCTCTAGCTCAGCATCAGACCATATTTAACTGCTATTTCATCCCTGATCACAATATCCATTAAAAAAAAATCCACAGGCAAGTCACTACTGCAATGGCATACAGTTAATACATAATATAATCTCAATAAGGGGACATGGTTCCCCGAGCACAAGACTATGATGATTTAAACTACCAAAGATATTACA
Source organism: Iguana delicatissima (assembly GCA_948472985.1). NCBI lineage: Eukaryota > Metazoa > Chordata > Lepidosauria > Squamata > Iguanidae > Iguana > Iguana delicatissima. Next base: position 1,034,647 of record CAOKZL010000469.1, on the reverse strand, counting down.
TACTGTTTTATGATAAAAACAGTTCGATGAAGCCAGTAAAATAAGTAATGCCTAGACAATTAAAGAAAAGGAAAATACTAGGAAAAAATTAATTAAAAGACCAGAGGCAAGATATGCAAAACAGATTTGCAAACCCACTCCATATAAAAACATGAAACTTGAGATTGATCTGCAACACTGTAACATTTGGAAAAGTAACCGAATATAGTTGAAAACTGAATCCCCTGGAAAGTAGAATCAGTGTCCAGAAAAAACAAAAGGCAATAGCTAATTAAAATTGAATATAATGACATGCTGAAGCCATCTCTAATGGAGCCATGGCAAGATGATGCCTTGGGGCCTAAAGTTATGGATGCCGTTAGCCTGCTATTATATTAATTCTTTCTACAAGTAAGTTGCCAAATCCATAAAGAAAAAACTAACAATATGACAGGTGGGAATTTCATGGCCTGTGGCCCCTCTACCAGCACCCAAGAAAACCCTCCTTATTTTTTCTTTCAGGCAAAAAAACACTTTAAAGGCTTTCACATTAGATAAATATGCTGTTTCAGCCGATCTCTCATCCTGAAACGGCAAGAACTCCATGCTCAAATAGCTCAGAAAGTGACTGAGAATAACATCAACATCACTTCTGATCACCAAAATGGCAGCTGCAATGGTGTGGCCTTTAGGCCTCTAGGGGAGCTGAAAATCCATAAGTCTGTAGGATCCAGTGAAAATGAAATAAAGAACCATTTTTAAAGCCAGAAGACCTGTATTTCCAAAATGGGAAATAAAAAGAAATGGCACAGCTTTACAGAATTTTAATAAATAAGTGAAAGAATGCTGTATCAGTGGGAGAAAACCTGTACGTTTTGCTAAGAAGTTGTTGGGATAGCAGTATGGCACCAGAACTTAGCAGTGATCATGATTTGACAATTTATAATACAATACTAAGCATATTTACTCAGGAATGATTTCAGTAGGCTTATTTCTGAGCAAGTTTCAAAATCCATATTACTGAAGTATCTATGTCAGGTCAATCAAAATCTGTCCAAGGTTTCAAAATCTCCAGATTTCTTCTTTTAGGAAGATGTCAAATCCGGACACCAGAAAAACTTGGACAAATTTTGATGCCTTTTTCGTTCATATGAAAGTATAACAAAAATGTGAAAGAAAATATAACAAAAATGTGAGGTTTTGAATTTTTCTTAAAATTCCTATGCAAGTGCCTTTAGGATACAATCTAAGATGGTGCCTGTGGAAGTGAATCATTCTACATGTATTTTATATGTACAGCAAGCATCTCAGATTTAATCTATCATTATATGCAAAGACATAGTCATGTTAGTCTAGATCTATATGCAAAGGGCTACTGTAGTACCTTTGAGACTGACAGAAGTTTGTAGCATAAGCTCTCCCTCAGTCTGAAAGGCACTACAATATCCCTTTGCCTATCATTATATATTCACTAAAAATGGCTAAAATAAGATTTGATTGCAATTTCATTATGTTTTTTACATAAAGTTGAATAATGGAACTATAATCAAATCTTATTTGAAACATTTTAAAGTGAACATACAAAGATATCAGTCATTAGTAAAACAATATACTGTGGGAATGAAAAAGCAAGAATGAAAGAGAGGACTGTTTGAGTGTTTTATTTATTCAGTGTAGTGCCATCTAGAAAGGTGGGCTAAAAAGAACAACAGGACAAAACCAGAGAAAGAACCAGACTAGTAGCAAAGGACTGCCCTGGACAGAAGGCATAAGTGAGAAAGGAAGGTAAAAGGGGACTGGCTTTTTTGTTGTGTGGCACGTGTATATGGTTGGTTGATATCTAATTTAGGGTGTACTGCAAGAAAGACATATTATCTGCTTTAGAATATTACTGTTCACAACCACGTGAGTGTCATAGATGTAATGCCAACACGGTCCTAAAATATTCTTACTTACGGCAGCTTAATTCCCACATTTTACGCACCTCCACAACAAAGACTAGTATAAAGGATGATTTACCTTGTCTCTGTGGGTCAACTGCTGACTGATAACATCCTCACAAATGCTAGAGGATGGAACAAGATTGTGCAGCTGGAAAAAAAGCTCCACACTCTTCTGGTGATGTTGAGGAGTTCCATCACCTAACTGCTCCCATAAAGTCAATGCCACATGCTTTTGGAGGAACACAGGAGAATCACACAAACACAAAGAGAGGGAGACAGAGAAGAGAGTGAGAGAGAGAGAGGAAGGGAGGGAGAGAGAGAGAAAATATGTTATTTTTTCCTGAAATAATCTTTCCCTCACTGATCAGTTGAGGATATTATAGCAAAGAGTAACTAGGGCTTGGGCTGCTCAAAAAGTTGCCCATGCAGGATCAATAGCTAAAACATCCCTAAAACAAGAGCCTTCATGTGGTAGTCCTTTCTACCAACACTTTATTTATACTGTCAGCAAATACTTCCTGTCCTAACCTGTCCGGTCCTCTGTTGTAGCAAAAGTAAGCTTCTATGTGATAACCTTTCAAATATTTGGAGACAGTTATCATATCACTTCAACACTTAACAAACTATTATAAGTTAGGGGGGAAAAACAGATTGTAAAACAGCCTATTGAAGTCAATAACTGAATAGTAACCACCAGTTATATATTTTTTAAAAAATTAAAGGTTTACTTTATGTGCCCTATTATTGTTCAGAGCCAGTGTGCTGCAGTGGTTTGAGGGTTGCACTATCACCCTGGAAATCCGGCTTTGATTCCCTGCTTGACCATGGAAACTCACTGGGTGACCTTGGGAGCATCACATACCCTCAGCCCCAGAAAACCCCATGATAGTTCACCTCAGAGTTGCCATTAAGTTGGAAATGACTTGAAGGCACACAACAATAATTATTGTTCAAGAGAGCCAGCATGGTGTGGTGGCTTGACTATGACTGGAGACCAGGAGTCAAATTCCTGCTCAGCCACTGAAATCCACTGAGTGACCTTAGGCAAGTTACATTCTCTCTGCCTCAGACAATGGAAAAAACAAACAACCTCTGAAAACATCTTGCCAAGAAAACCTCATGATAAGTTTGCCAAAAGTTGCAACAACTTTTAGGCACAGAACAACATTATTGCTAGAATATATACACTATGTTTCTACAGAAATAAACTGTATTAAAATGCAGGCAGAACACGGAACACAGACGTGGCAAACACCATATACAAACAGAAGCGGTATACAAACATATGACCATCTCACTGTACCTTGAAAAAATCTGTTTTTTCAGCCATGTACCGGAGGTTGCCTTGATTGAGAGGAGGTCTGATGACAACAGCCACTCTTCCCTGGTTTGGACTAAGAGGCTGTGCACTTTCTACACTATTTAGATTTTCTCCAGTCACCATTGCAACTGACTGAGTCAATCCAACCAAGTCCATTATTAAAGAAATAGTAACACCCTGGATGCTAAAATCATTTGCTTGCCTGCAAGCACTCATAAGAGTCTGGAGCCACAAAGGGGGTTGCTCTTGCTCACAATCTGCAATGGAAAAGAATATATTCCTATTAAGAAGCCATCATTGCCATCATCATCATCATCTTCTCCATCTTGCTTATCTACTATATCACCATCATCAACGTAAACTCTTTTGCTTGCAGTTTTAAGAAACCTAAAATTTATTTCTGTTTTTATTTTGACAAATTCAGTTTAGTTACATAAAATAAAACTGACATTTTTCAATTACAAAAAAAAAGAGAGGCTTGTTTGGAGTTCTACTCTTTATGTACTCTCCATGTTCCCTTTCTAATGTCAATCTGTTATAATTAGGATAACTCTGATACACACAGAGACAAAAAGATTTAAAGAACATCATGGTTAGCCATCTACTCTGAGAACTAGCATTTGTCAGGCATAAATTCTGGAGACATACCTTTTTGAAATGTTTGTTACATTGATTTTCAAATTGTTGTGTAGGTAGCTAAAGAGTGTTGTTCTACATGCATGTTAAATTTGTCTGGTTCAGTACATTGTTTCTTAGTTACTGCATTTCATATGGAAGCTAACAAGAAGAATTTGCCTCCTATTTGGATCTCTTCAGTCTATGTCTTCTAAAAATTATTAACACATATGGAGGCATCAGATTTCAGCTGAAATTGGAAGTTAAGCAGGGTCAGTCCTTGTTAGTACTTGGATGGGAGACTGCCAACAAATACCAGGTGCTATAACTATATTTCAGAAAAAGGAACTGTCAAAATCATTTCTGAGTATTTCTTGCCTAAGAAAATCCTATGAAATTCACAGGATCGCCATAGGTCAACAGGTGACTTGAGGGCATACAAACACCCACACTGTCTCTCCTCCTTTTTCTTTTAACACCCCCTGAAGAAGGCTATGTAAATATTTCTTGGCCAAAACATGTTAGGCTAATTTGTGAAATAAAACTGCTTTTAAAATGCACACTTGCACTTCAATCTCTCCTGCATATTGAGTTTATTGGATATTTCCAGTTCCTTCTACCTTTTTTTTTAAATCAAGAGTCTTGAAGGTGGATGGGCAACTTCTTGAGAATGGGGTGACAGCATTCACACTGTTTTTCCACAAACACACTGTCTTTCTCAAATCTACCTCATGTTCCTACCACTGCCATACCTGTTGCTGTCATTTGGAACCTGCTATGGTTTTTTCTGCAGCCACCACAATACCCCAGTTATTACACTGGAAAACATGGCATGCAGGGAAAGCTATATGTTCTTTCTCAGCAGAATCACTGGGATTTTGCAATGTGGAGGAGGCAGACAACTGACTGGAAGTGTGTTGCCCAACCTGGCCTAGAAGGATGTCTCAGTGCAGAAACTTATCAAAAGCTCCAGAGGAAAGAACTGCTTTGAGAGAAATCAAGGCATACTGCTACTCCTGTGAAAGTATACTCTCCAACATTTCACATTTGAAACTTGGGATTTATGTGCCCAAACAACATCAGAGTGTAGTCAAGATGGCAAAAGTTATTAATAAGGGAGAACACACAAGTTAGGAGAGGTTGCTGTGGTTTGCTTCTGCCCAACCCTACAGGGAAGGACAAAAACTGTTCCCTCCTGTCGTCTCCCCACTGCTGAGTTCACTGAGTGCAAACTACTTTTGCACTGTGAACTCAGCTTTCAGGAATGGAGGTACGCTGAGAACAAAGGGGGAATGTGGGAAGAAAAGAGAGAAACAGACATTTTCAAAGCAGCTGAAAAAGTGGGATGACAGAAGATTAACTGGGATAGTCACTGCAAAATTGGGACACTTGTCCCAAAACTGGGACAGTTGAAGGATCTCACGGCTGTCCATCAGGGGTGGGCAATTGCAAGGGGGCCAGGGGCTGATATCTCTCTCAGGCCATACCCTCCCACAGCAACTCCAAATACCCTCATTTTCTTCTGCAGTCTCTCTCAAAATGGCAAAAGGAAGTGACATGTATAATTTCCTGTTGCCGTTTTGAGAGGGACTGCATAAGAAAATATAGGTATTCAGGAATAGCACAGGGTTCTAGGTCCTTGTGGGGGTGAGGGGAGATATTTTTGTATGCTCTTTACATTTGGAGGGCTTTTTGTGAGATTTGGGGGCAAAAACTGTCTGGCAATTGCAACTTTTTTTACATTGGAGGGATTTCAGGGACCACAAAAGGGGGGGTCGAGGGGCCACATGATCTAAGGGCTCCACTATGGTCACCCTTGCTGTACATGAACAGAACCTTGACGCCCATGATAGCAGTTTATTAGCTAAAAAACAGTAATTTCACTTAAGGAAATGTCATACAAAGCATGACAAGACTCTAAAAACACTAGGATACAAATGATAGAATCAGATGCCATACTGAACACTGGTGGACATGACTATATTAAACGCATTTATGTCTACAGCTGAATCATGTCTAATCACTCTAATTAAGACCCAGGATACCTCAGGAGACATTTTAACTTTCAAAAAATTTCAACAAAGAAGAACTGGATTTGTGCTTACATCAAAGGCCAGCAAATGAAAAGGCAAGGTAACAAGACTCTGTATTTTACCAAAAGTGGTGTTTTAAATTCAGACTGGAAAGGAAATTCAGCAGAGAAGGAATAAAAATACCACAAATCACTCACCAATGCCTGTCTTCTCAGCATGAATTTCAGATGTGTGGTTTCCCTCTGCAATGTAAACAGGAAAACTTGAACATTCAAGGAATAGCTGACATGCAGCCATAAAGGCAGAGAGGTATTCTTTTGGTGTTGACTTCTTTGTAATTTTTTTCCCTTTAGCTGCATCTCCTTGTGACTCTCTAGTGCATTGCACCGCCTCTCCTTTCCCTCTGGAGAATTCCTCCTGAAGTTCTGTTGCCAAAGGCCGAGACAGGGAATTGCATGGAATGATGTACAGGTTGATAAATCTGGTTAAAAACTGTTGGACATATTCCAAACAACACTGCATTGCAGTCTTTTGGACTGTTGTCGTCTTCCCACTTCGAGATCCTGTCCCCTGGATCATCTTGGAAGCAGGTTGCACAATGGTCTCCTCTGAACCCACTGTTGAGGCTGTCTCTGTCTCTGAGGAAGCACTCCCAATGATGGGGATGCCAGGGGTCCCAGGACCCCCACTTAACATCCGGTCAATATCATCCACTGTGTCTGCCTGGTACTGGACAAACTCAGTAAAGCCACTTTCAGATGAGCGGCTGCTTGGAGGATTTTCACCATCTTCAAAAACATCATTGGGGTTTTCTACTGAAACTAGTGGCATCTAGTTGAAACAGACAGAAGAGGAATGGAATAAAATAGTGAACAAGCCACTCCATATTGCATGTTAACAAAGACCATCCTTCCCCATTCCTCAGGGCTGTACAATAGCAGTTTTGCTTATAGTCTAAGGGAAGGTTCAGAAAATCGTTTTTGACAACCCATTTGTATGTGTATGTGTACCTTACCACGACTGTTTGACAAGATCTCAAAACATGTGAGAGATCATGGTTATCTGGCTTTCATAAAGCATGGTGGCAAAATCGCTTTGAAGTACACATTTCTATATAGATCTGTAATTTGAGTAGACCCATGGAAATCAGAGGGATTGATATTAGCAATGACTAACTTAAGTCCCAGTGATTTCCTGGAATTGTTTCTAAATATGCCAAAATCCAGATTGAGCTCAAGGATTCTGAGAAGTTTTGCTGAATCCATCTATTTTATTTTATTTTATTTTATTTTATTTCCCACCTTCTTCCCAGCATGAGATCCAAAGTGGCTACATTAACGTAACTACTGAAATATTAAAGGTTCACTTAATAAGTGTTGTTGTGTGCCTTCAAATTGTTTCTGACTTATGACAACTCCAAGGCAAATCTATCATGGAGTTTTCTAGGGGCTACATGAATGTGATGTACCCAAGGTCACCAGTGGGTTTCCATGGTTGAGTAGGGAATCAAATTCTGGTCTCCAGGGTCATAGTCCAATCCTCAGATTGCTACACCACACTGGCTCTAAAAACACTTAATACAAAAAGGTAGCATATCACATTAACCTCAGAAGCAAATATAAGCATCTACAAAGTAAGTATGCTGTTCCACTCTCTAGCAATGTGTTACTATGATTCCCTTTGCACATCTTTTCACTTTATTTGCATTCTGCGCATTCAGTTTGGTAAAGGAGTTTTGTCAATAACTCCACTGACACCAATAACAAATAAGCATATGCAGAAGTTTGCACCAACCAAAATATGTGGCAAAGAACTACAGGTAACATAATTCTACAGCATGCCTTTTCCATCCCTCTGTCCTAGCGGTATCTTGTGCTCCTAACACCTAGCAGCAGTTCAGTAACGGCGTTCAGACTGCAGTTCCCTGCTACACCGCAATATCCTGCCTTTCTTTCACAAGACAAATCAAAGTGGATGATAACAAGTGGTTATGAGAATAACAGACAATAAAAATAAAGCAAGTTACAAAAGGAGTGAATTACATACAATAAATACAATCATAACCACAAAACTTAAAAGCAACAGTGTACATAATCTCCAAAGGCCTTTTTGAAAAGTGGGGAGGAAAATCAAATAGTGGCACAGAAATGGCAACTCCCCTCCCACCCCAAGCCCCTGCCGTAACTAAGAATCCCTAGTCCCTTATATTCAGATGCTGAAACTCAGAAAATGTAAACAACATGGAGTAGGACCTCTGACACTGGTCTGATTATAGATCCAGGAGTGACTATACAGCAGGAAGCAGTTATCAAGACAAACTGGTCCTAGGCCCTGCCCATCATTTAAACCAGCTGTTGCACTCTGCTGGTATGGGCCGATGCCTTACAAAGCAAGGCTGATGGAGACATGCAAGGGGGCTGTTTCAGTATTGCTGTTTTATATGTGGAACTCTCTGTCCAAGAGTTTAGGTTATCTTCCTCTTCATCTGTGTTTTGCTCTGACCGGACACCTCTCTTTAAACAGGCATGTTTCACTGTTGCTATTTAATTTTATTTAGTGAATGCTAGTTTGATTTATTTTGCCTTTGCTGCTGCCTTTAGCTATTGTAAATATGCACTAATTACACATACACATATATTAAACTGTTCTGCAGTCTCTTTACTACAAGTAAGCACTCAGAGGCACTAGAGCAATGTGTATTCAATGTATTTGTTGTGCCTTTCTTTTATTATTTTTTCACACTTTTTCATTGTCCCTTTTACTCTGTGGCAGCTGTGAACAGCCCCAAAGTATATTCTGGGCTGAAACATTATTGCTACATTCTGATTTATCAAGATTAAATGTATGCCTTTTAGAATTTTGTAGCTTAATTCTCTTTGTTTTCATCTGTAAGTCACTTTGAGCAACTCATTTTTATCAGGGAAAAGTGGGAAACAAATGTCAACATGACAGATGAGATTACATTTTCACCAGCTTCTAGGAGATAGTGCACTGTCCTATAAGGTATCAGAATATCTGATGATTTTATTTCTTCTTTATTCTCTTTTTGCTTCCAGGTAAAACATGTAGACATGTTTCCAGATAATTAAGATGGTGGGTACAACAGACTCAGTTACCTTTTAGAATATACAGGTTGACGTAAAGCAACATGTCCCCTTCTTGAAGTACATTACAGATTTTTAAGCAACACATCAGGGATTAAACAATCATTTCAAATTCTATAAATGCTACAGAACACAATTTTTAAGGCTCAGTATTTTATCTTTCAATAAAGCAAAAAGAATATAAGCAGAATTACCTTTTTATCTTCCCATTCTTTGATCGTGCTGTGCCTGCTGGGTAGCTGCAAGACACCATCAGTACCAGCAGACAACAGTGGGGGCTGAACTTTGCTAAGAATCTTAGAGCAGAGTTTCAAGGAATCTGTGAGTTCAGACAAGTGCAAAGTCTGGAGGTGGCTCGTCAACGCAGAGATCATCCTGAGTAACAACTGAGGCAGATGTTCAGTTTGTATTTCGATATAGGTCTCCTACCAATAAAATATATATAGCTCTCTTATCAAGGGTTTGTATAATTTATTCTTGTAAGGGTTTGTGACTACAACATATACATAGTTTCATTTGTGATCAAATTGCATAAAACCAGAGAAACTTTTTTTAAAAAAGGTTTAAACAATGACAATGCAGCAAAATCCTAACAGAATGGGGTGACAACAAAGTGACTATCCTGTCTTCTCCTCCCAACAGCCTCTCCTAAAGGTGGGGAACTGTGCTGGAAGGGGGAGGCTATGACACAGAGTGGGGACTAAGGAAGAATGGGTGGGGAGACTGAAAAAAAGTAGAGGCAGCACAGATGAATAGAAGCTCTTTTCACAGTTGGTGCTTCTACCTCATTTTAGTGATTCCCTTCTTTTCCCTCAGGTTTGTAAGCTACAGCCAACTCCCTGAAGTAGAGTTCCCTGATGCTTAGAAGAGACTGGGGGCAGCCTTGAGGAGAGTTGAAAACTGCAGGTGAGAAGGATCCAAACCAGTATCAACGCATATTTTCGCCATGTTATTAGCTCATTCATAGCCCAACCCTATACATTTCTAATCAGAAAGAAGCAGAGTCCAATTACACCTATGCAGGACTGCAATTTCACAGTATGGAGGGTTGGCTATGCTATGGGGCAACATCCTTTTTGTGTGGTCAGGTGAAAATAACTGTGCTGCTGCTAAATGCATATGTAGGGGATGAGAAGGGGAGAGAACATGTATGTGCACTATAGAGGAACAAGGTTCATGCATATTCCACAAGAAAGGAACCAGCACAGTCTATAAAGAATTTCAGAATTGGTTGCTACCTGCTATTCTCCCCAGTGACTTATGTTGCTCAGAACTATCTTATCAGCAATGATAACCTTATCTGGGTAATTGTATCTTCCCTAGTCAAAACAAACTGTGATTTAAACTATTGGATTATTCATAAGACAAGCACAGTTGTGTGTGTGTATTATGCTATTAAGAGAGCAATGTGCATTCATTGCACAGAAAAAAAATATTGTGGGGATAAGAGCCTAAAATTGCAAACATCAAATTCCAGAATACATTAGCTAACAAAATATTCACAATTAACTCACTGCTAGTTTTTATCAAAGGAAATACTGGTAGAAATGTGTAAAGGATCATTTTTAATTAAACGGGGAAAACAGGCTGAATATCATACCTGACAAAGCACTCTCATGCTTCTAGTAGGCTTTAAAATGAAAAAAGCAAAGAATTTGAAGAAAGACAGATAACAGAGAAAAAGCATTTCCACAAGCCTTCATTAAGATATATAAAGTTTATAGAACACACAACTGTGGCATGCATAAATGACTACTGTTATCTAACAAGTTTAACAAAACCACATTACAATGTTTTCAGTATAACAGCATGAAAAGAGGAGGGATTGCAACAAATTCAAAAGCCAAAAAAATTAAACCAGATCTTAATCCATTTTTAAAAGCATACAGATTACAGCGTGGTAAGATTCTCTAGAGTGAAGTCACGCTATGCCACTACTGAAAGCAATGCTTGCCAAGTTATGTCTAACAGGGTTAAAGACATCAAATTTCTGCCACCCCACCTAGCATGTCATCCTACTTTAAAAAACACCAAGAAGATGCAGGAAGAGCACAAACTTTTCATTTTTATAATCTGTGAGAGCAAAGGGAATCTTACCAAAGATACTATATCCAACAAAAAATCCACCAGCAGGCAGAAGTTGGTGAGGGGGAGTTCAGCGGGCTCACTGCCACCACCAGGCACAGTTTGCAGTCGGGCGTGAAGTGTCCTCCTATGGATTGAAAAGTAGTTTATTTTATTGGTAGCAGGGCTGCAATATAATTCATGTCATATAATAATACTGGTAAAAATAACACAGTTGCATTTCAGCTACTCAGTATCTTTTCAAAATGTTGAAAATTAGGAAACAGAGTATGAAGAAAACTAGGGATCCAGGTTTCTTTGCAATTTCTATTACATTTACCCACAAATTAGGCTGACTGAGCAACTGGTATAGAAGTAGATTTTAACTAGTGGTCCCTGCTGACACCATTCTGTCCCTGCAGATTCCCATGACTCTTCCAATACTGTTCTGCAGGGAAAAGAGGGACTGGTAAAAATTGCCTCTCCACTCTCAATTGTGGAGCAGGAGCAGAATTCAAGTAACAGGAACTCTGGCCCCAGCCCTACAGCACAAAGAGGGAACTTGCATAAGATTGCTACTCAGTTTGAAATAACTGTATCATTTCCTTAGATCAGAAGTGGAATAAGCTTATTCTGTTCCTCTAAGACAGAGTTGGGGTAGTTCTGCATGCCAATTTTATATCCTCAAGAGGACTCCAACAGCAATAATCCTTCACTTACAGAAAATAAACCAAGAGAAATAAAGCTATAAGTAGTTATAAATTCATTTCCAATTTTGTAAAACCCTGGTGTGTATGTATATATGTGGAACTGTGCCTACTTTTAATGCAAAACTGTTCCTGGAGGCTTTCATAGAATCTGTCGGGGTCTCCGACCCTGCCGGCCCCGCCGAAGCTGCGGAGGACGCGGCGGAGATGGCGCCCGAGGCTGAGAGCACGCCGGCCTCCTCGCGAGTCGCGGCGGAGGCCTCTCGTGCCGGAGACGGCCAGACGGCCGGTGGCGAGGGCCCCGCCGCCGCGGAGGGGGCCGCGGAGCAGCCCACCACTGGGGACGGTTGCCCGGCCGTCCCCGCAGGTCTCCCTACCGGGGAAGAGGCCGCGGACCTTACCGTTGCGGCGGACAGCCGCCCGGCCGCCCGATTCGAGTCCCGCCGCCGGGGAGGGGGGCGCGGAGCCGCCCGCCGCAGACGACGAGCTCCCGGGTGCCGCAGCAGACCACGCCGCCGCGGAGGGACCGTCCGTCGTCGGCACCCAGCGCCCGGACGCCGCCGAGGGTCTGCCCGTCGAGGAGGAGGGCATCGGGGCCCCGCCCACGTGGCGGCAGCGGCGGCAGGCCAAGGAGGCCGCCCGGCGCTCCCGGCGGCTGCGGAGCGCCGGGCGAGCGCTCACAGCTGGCCGATCAGGCGCAGCTGTGAGGCCGGCTGAGGGCCTGCAGCTGCGGGAGAGCTGCAGGATTGGTCAAGGGCCCTATTTAGGGCCAGATGAGGGTCAAGGCAGGCACGGGGCAACAACCGTCGGATACCCTGCGCCATCGGTCCGTTCCGTGTCCTACGCCTGTTGAAGCTTCGTCCAGAGGTGTTGCTGGTCGACCGTCCCTCTGTTGCCTGGGTGAGGAAACCTTTTCCTTTTGTTTCTCCGTTCGCCTGCTGCAAGGCTTGCTTTCGTTCCACGGACCTGCCGGACGCCGTTCCTTCGTTGTCGGGGGTGAGGAAACCCTTTCCTTTTGTTTCACCGTTCGCCTGCTGCAAGGCTTGCTTCCGTTCCACGGACCTGCCGGTCGCCGTTCCTTCGTTGCCTGGGTGAGGGAACCCTTTCCTTCTGTTCCTTCGTTGCCTGCCGCAAGGACTGCCTTGGACCAAGACCGGTCCCGGCCTGAGGCCTCCCTAGCCTACCCGGCCCCGCCCTGCCACCGACAGATTGTTGCCCCGTCACCTGCCGGGTCGGATGGAGGGAAAACGCAGCCCTGAGGGCCCAGGTGGCTGCTCAAGCTCAGGAGAACCAAACCCTGCGAACCCAGGTGGACCAGTTGACCCAGGCTCTGCAGAACCTACAGTTCCAGGTGGGCCAGCTGCAAGCGGGCTGGCCTCCTACGGCGAAAATTCCAATTGCTGTTCCCCAGCGCTTCACCGGGAACCCAACAGACCTCGAGACGTTCATCGCGAACTGCCGCCTGTACATCCAGGTACGTGGCCAGGACTTCCCAAATGAGCGGGCCCAGGTGGCGTTCATCATCAGCCTGTTGTCCGGATCCCCCGCCCGGTGGGCCACGCCCCTGCTGCGGCAAAACAGGGGGTCTTGGACAGCGTGGCGGCCTTCCTGCAGGCCTTCCGGGAGGTCTGGGGCGATCCGTGCGGACCGAGATCGCCAGCCGTCAGCTGCGTCAGCTGCAGCAGGGAAGGGGCTCGGTGAGGGAATACACCACCGCCTTCCGCCTGTTGGCCCAAGACCTAGACTACAATGATGCCGCCCTCCAAGACCAGTTCCGGGCCGGGTTGTCAGCCGAGATCCTGGACGAACTGGCGCGCAGCTCCCCGCCCCCTACCCTGGAGCGGCTTACCCAGCAGGCCCTTCACATTGACGGGCGGCTGGAGGCGCGCAGACAGGTCCGTCGGTCGGCGATGCCAGGGCCGCGGTCTGCGGTCGGGGCCCGGCCCGGGGTCGCTGTGCCCCGAGGGCTGCCACTCGCCCCGTCCGGGGCCGCCGCCTCCAGCAGCCAGGCGGATTTGGGAGAGCCCATGCAACTGGGCGCAGCTCGTGCTCGGCTGACTCCGGAAGAGAGGGAGCGGCGTCGGCGCGCCGGGCTCTGCCTGTACTGTGGGCTCGGAGGCCACTTCGCCCGGGTGTGCCCTGCCAAGTCGGGTCCGGCCGGGAGGTCGGGAAACGCCCAACCCCAGGTCAGAGGGCCTGCGGGGCCTGGGGGAGCCTGACAACCAAGGCCCTAGGGGCACATCGGAACCCAAGCGAGACCCCCTGCTGGTGGCCGCGACGGTGACTTTCGGCGACTCCGTGGCCGTTCCGGTCGGGGCCATGATAGATTCTGGAGCATCCAACAACTTCCTTGATGCCCAGTTCGCCCGAGGCCTCTGCATCCCGCTGGAGCCACTGCCCGAGGCCCGGTCAGTGGAGACGATTGATGGACGGCTGCTGCGCTCGGGTCCAGTCACCCACCAGACCGTCCTGGTGGAATTGGAGATCCAGGGCCATGTCGAGCGGATCCGCTTCCTGGTGCCACCGTTCCCCATTTCCCAGTGGTGTTAGGCATGCCGTGGCTCGCGCGCCACGATCCTCATATCTTCGGGTTCCGGCGCGAGGTGCTGTTTGCGTCCCCGTACTGCCAGGAACACTGCTGGCCGGAGCGCCTGCTGGCTGCGCTGGAGTCCCCAGGGGCTAAGTCCTCCGTGACGTTGCCGCCCAAGTACCAGGACTATGCGGACATCTTCGACCCGAAGGAGGCCGATCATCTGCCGCCGCATCGGGTCTACAACTGCGCTATCGATCTGGTTCCTGGAGCCCCGATACCTGCGGGCTGGATCTACGCCCTCTCCGAACCTGAGTTGGCCGCCCTGAGGGACTTCCTGGAAAAGAACCTGCGCGGTGGCTTCGTGCGCCCCTCTAAGTCTCCGGGGGGGGCCCCGTTCTGTTCGTGCGCAAGAAGTGGGGGGAGCTCCGGCTCTGCAACGACTACCGGGCCCTCAACCGGATCACCATCCGGAACCGGTACCCCCTGCCGCTCATCCCGGAACTCCTGGAACGCCTGCGGCATGCGAGGGTGTTCACGAAGCTGGACCTGCGGGGGGTGTACAACCTGGTGCGCATCCGGGCGGGGGACGAATGGAAGACGGCGTTCCAGCCCTTGTTACGGGCATTACTAGTACACCGTAATGCCGTTCGGACTGTGTAATGCTCCGGCGGTCTTCCAGCATTTTGTCAACGATGTGTTCCGCGACCTGCTCGACCGGTTCGTGATCATCTACCTAGATGACTTCCTCATCTACTCCCCAAACCAACAGGTGCATGACGAGCACGTCCGCATGGTCCTGCAGCGTCTGCGAGAACACCGGCTGTACGCCAAGCTAGAGAAGTGCGCCTTCGATCTCCAGGAGGTCGACTTCCTGGGCTACCGGGTAACGCAGAGGGGGATAGAGATGGACCCAGCCAAGGTGGAGGCCATCGTGTCATGGCGGTCCCCCAGGAGCCGCAAGGATGTACAGCGCTTCCTCGGGTTCGCAAATTTTTACCGGAAATTTATCCCGGAGTATGCGGCGTTGGCAGCGCCTGTTACCAGGGTCCTCCGGGGAAGGCGCCCTTCCGGTGGACTCCCGAGGCCCAGCTGGCCTTCGAGCGTCTCAAGACCCGGTTCGCGACGGAGCCGATCCTGCAACACCCCGACCCTAAGCGGCCGTTTGTGCTGGAGACCGATGCGTCCGACGTGGCCGTCGGGGCGGTCCTGCTCCAGCCCTCGGAGCCCGAGGGACAACTGCTGCCATGCGCATACCACTCCCGGCAGCTCACTCCTCCCGAACAAAACTACACCATTTGGGAGAAGGAGCTCCTGGCCGTGAAGACAGCGTTCGAGGCCTGGTGCCACCACCTGGAAGGGGCCCAGCATCCAGTCCAGGTACGGACGGATCACCGTAACCTGGAGTATTTGCAGACCGCCCGCAAGCTGACTCCGCGGCAGATGCGGTGGGCCCAATTCTCTTCCCGCTTCGACTTCCGGTTGCAGTATGTTCCCCGAGCTCGCAATTGGCGAGCAGACGCCTTGTCCCGGAAGCCCGAGTTCGCCGTCACCGGGGAGCCCGAGGCCCGGTCCACCATCCTGCGTCCCCGGAAATTCGCCGCCACCGTTGATATCACGGCGTTGTCGCAGCGCATACGGGCAGCCCAGGCGGGGGAACCGTTCCAGGAGAGGCTGCAGGCGCCAGATCCAGCGTCCCCTTGGTCCCGCCGGGAGGGACTACTGTACCACCGTGGCAAGCTGTTCGTGCCAGCCGGACCTTGCCGCGAGGAGGTCCTCCGTCTCTGCCATGACGGGAGTCCGGCCGGGCACTTTGGTCGCTTCAAGACGCTGTACCTGATCCTGTGGGAGTTCTGGTGGCCCCGAGTTCGGGGTGACGTGGACCGGTACGTCCGCTCTTGTCGTGTGCCTCCGGGCCAAGATCCGACCGGTAGGCCTGCGGGGTTGCTGCAACCTCTGCCTACACCGGCCGGGCCCTGGCGCGTGGTCTCCATGGACTTTATTACTGATCTGCCAGCATCCAAGGGGCACACCACCATACTGGTAATAGTGGACCTGTTTACCAAGATGGCCCACTTCGTGCCATGTCCAGCCCTCCCCTCGGCCAAGGAGACGGCCCGCCTGGTGGTGCAGCACGTCTTCCGGCTGCACGGCCTGCCGGAAGGTATAGTCACGGATCAGGGGGTGCAGTTCACGGCCCGCTTCTGGCAGAGCTTGCTCCGGCTTTTGGACATTAAACAGCTCCTGTCCTCAGTCCACCATCCGCAAACAGACGGCCAGACAGAGCGGACGAACGCAACCCTGGAGCAGTATCTCCGCTGCTACGGTTGCTACCAGCAAGACTTCTGGAGTGACCTTCTCCACTGGCTGAGTTCGCATAAATAATGCAGTCCATGCCTCGACTCAGCAGTCCCCGTTCATGGCCAATTACAGGTACCACCCAAGGTGGTTCCTGCCCATCGGGGTTCCGTCGGCTGTGCCAGCGGCCGACCAGTGGTTACAGGAGCTCCACGCTTTGCAGGCTGTCCTTCAAGCAACTCGAAGAGGCCAAGGAAGGATACAAGCGGGCAGCCGATGCACACCGGCAGCCGGGGCCTCCGTTGCGAGTTGGGGGGCAGGCCTGGCTGTCCACCCGTTTCTTGCGGTCCGACCGCCCCAGCCGTAAACTGGACGCTCGCTATACGGCCCGTCACGGTCACGGCACAGATCAACCCGGTGGCCTTCCGTCTGCAGCTCCCTCGCTCCCTCCGGATCCATCCGGATTCCATCGCTCGCTGCTGCAGCCAGCCACAGGGGTGCGGCCTGATGTCGGCCCGAGGGCGCCCCCCGGCCCGCTCACCGTCGATGGGGAAGCGGATACGAAGTCGCGGAGATCCTGGATTCCCGCCGGCGACACAGCCGTCTCCAGTATCTAATCAACTGGCGTGGACACGGGCCCGAGGAGCGGTCCTGGGAAGACGCCTCCGGAGTCCATGCACCCCGCCTGGTGCGCGCCTTCCACCGCCGGTACCCGACCAAGCCACGGCCGGCCGCGGGGGGAGCGTCCGTGGAGAGGGGAGTGATGTCGGGGTCTCCGGCCCTGCCGGCCCTGCTGAAGCTGCAGAGGACGCGGCGGAGATGGCGCCCGAGGCCGAGAGCACTCCGGCCTCCTCGCGAGTCGCGGCAGAGGCCTCTCGTGCCGGAGACGGCCAGACGGCCGGCGGCGAGGGCCCCGCCGCCGCGGAGGGGGCCGCGGAGCAGCCCACCACCGGGGACGGTTGCCCGACCGTCCCCGCAGGTCTCCCTACCGGGGAAGAGGCCGCGGACCTTACCGTTGCGGCGGACAGCCGCCCGGCCGCCGGTTCGAGTCCCGCCGCCGGGGAGGGGGGCGCGGAGCCGCCCGCCGCAGACGACGAGCTCCCGGGTGCCGCAGCAGACCACGCCGCCGCAGAGGGACCGTCCGTCGTCGGCACCTAGCGCCCGGACGCCGCCGAGGGTCTGCCCGTCGAGGAGGAGGGCATCGGGGCCCGCCCACGTGGCGGCAGCGGCGGCAGGCCAAGGAGGCCGCCCGGCGCTCCCGGCGGCTGCTGGAGCGCCGGGCCAAGCGCTCACAGCTGGCCGATCAGGCGCAGCTGTGAGGCCGGCTGAGGGCCTGCAGCTGCGGGAGAGCTGCAGGATTGGTCAAGGGCCCTATTTAGGGCCAGAGGAGGGTCAAGGCAGGCACGGGGCAACAACCGTCGGATACCCTGCGCCGTCGGTCCGTTCCGTGTCCTACGCCTGTTGAAGCTTCGTCCAGAGGTGTTGCTGGTCGACCGTCCCTCTGTTGCCTGGGTGAGGAAACCTTTTCCTTTTGTTTCTCCGTTCGCCTGCTGCAAGGCTTGCTTTCGTTCCACGGACCTGCCGGACGCCGTTCCTTCGTTGCCTGGGTGAGGAAACCCTTTCCTTTTGTTTCTCCGTTCGCCTGCTGCAAGGCTTGCTTCCGTTCCACGGACCTGCCGGTCGCCGTTCCTTCGTTGCCTGGGTGAGGGAACCCTTTCCTTCTGTTCCTTCGTTGTATGCCGCAAGGACTGCCTTGGACCAAGACCAGTCCCGGCCGAGGCCTCCCTAGTACCCGGCCCCGCCCTGCTACCGACAGAATCAGAAATCATAGAGTTGGCCGGGGCCATCCAGTCCAACCCCCTGCTATGCAGGAACACACATCAAAGCATCCCTAACAGATGGCCATCCAGCCTCTGCCTAAAAACCGCCAAAGAAGGAGGCTCCACCACACTCCGAGGCAGCATATTCCACTGCTGGACAGCTGTGGCCATCAGGAAGTTCTTTCTGAGGTTCAAGTGGAATCTCCTTTCCCGCAGCTTGAATCCATTGCTCCTGGTCCTAGTCTCTGGAGCAGCAGAAAACAAGCCCGCTCCCTCCTCGACATGACATCCCTTCAAATATTTAAACATGGCTATCATGTCCCCTCTTAACCTTCTCTTCTGCAGACTAAACATACCCAGCTCCCTAAGCTGTTCCTCATAGGGCATGGCTTCCAGACCCTTCACCATTTTGGTCGCCCTCCTCTGAGCACGTTCCAGCTTGTTGATATCCTTCTTGAATTGAGGTGCCCAGAACTGGACACAGCATTCCAAATGAGGCCTAACCAGTGCAGAATAGAGTGGTACCATTACCTTCCTTGATCTAGACACCATACTCCTATTGATGCAACCAAGAATCACGTTGGCTTTCTTGGCTGCCGCATCACACTGCTGACTCATGTTCAGCTTGTGATCTACCAAGACTCCTACATCCCTTTCACATGTACTGCTATCCAGCCACGCGTCCCCCAAATTCAGGAATGGAAATTGATTTTTCAGTAGAGAAGCACTGGGAGGTCCTGAAGAAGTCTGGTACCCATAAAAATTAGGTTCCACATACAGCTCACAGGCCAAAAAATTCCCCCCGTTCCTGTATGAGGAAGCAGTAATATGGAAACCCCTGTTAATTAACTGAAGGACATAGATGTATTAGTCTGGATTACTATGCACAGAGAACTTGTAGCATCTCTGAGACTGAGAGAAAGATGTTGGTAGCACAAGCTTTCATAAACTAGGTCTACTTCATCAGATGCACTATTAATTAAATTAAATTTAACTTACCTACAGCACTCTTCAAACCAGCGGGCAATGTAATCCCACATATAATAAGGCTCAAAGGAATTAAATAGAAGATTGGCAGTTTTAATCAGCTCTGCTGTTTTCTTATTTTCTCTCAGTTTGCTGGAAAGAAAAGGTAATTCACAATGTAGAGTTGAAGGCTTTCACAGCCAGAATCCATTGGTTCTTGTGGGTTTTTTCAACCCACAACCAGAACATGGTCTCAAAGCCCAAAAAACCCACAAGAACCAAAGCAATTCACAATATTCAGTATGGATGCTTTCATCTACTTGCAGTCTTGTACCAAACCTCTTCCCTGATTTTCCTCACAGTTACCATATTATCTTCTTTTCCTTTCCAATCCTTTGGCTTTCTGCTAACACTTCCATACAGGAAATCTCCAGCTCCCACCTCTGAACTGAGAAGCACTCAAAAAGCTAGGCAAGATACATACTTGCAGCTCACCAAAAGCTTCCTCAGGTAGATGAAAACTCTTAAACAACTTTCTTACTGGTAAATCTTAACTGGAGTGTCTCCAGCTACAGCAGGGATGGGAAACTACAGCAGAGATGAGCCAAGGTCCATAAGCCTGATTTCATAAAGATGGCAAAGGGAATAAATGGGACAAGTAAGGAGGAAACAAGTGAGAATCTAAATGGCTTCCTCCAACAGATTATTCTCAATGGAATGTTGTCCTTAACAGAGAAGTACTTCCTCATTTTTGAACTACAGAGGATTTATTTTAAAAAGTACATCAGTTATAAAAGTAGAGCTACAGTTAACTATATAAAAAAGAAGCCTAACTAACAAGAACTAAATACCTTTAAGAACCAGACTCCCCATGACAAACTGGGGGAAAAACTTTGTGAGACAGCATAATTTAGGTGCTAAACTGCAGCAACAACATCCTTAGCTTAGGAACTCATATCCATAGCAGGTTAGGGGATAAAAGATAGCTCTCACTTGTATAGTTTCTCTTTCCAATAATTATCAATCACCTTCCATGCTGGCAAGCTCAGTGATATTCAGTCATGTGCAGTACTACGATGCGAACTCATTTGCCAACAATTAAATGCATGGAAATTTAGAATATTTTGACTTTAAACATACTGGCTGGGATCCGAACAGTTACTTTAGGCTGACTCAAAGTGTTACTCACTCGATTTTTCAGTTGTTTTTTTAAAATCCATCACTGACTCCCCCCCCCCCCCACAATCAAATTGATTGTGTAAGTTCTCACAATCTCAAATTTTTTGGAAAGCCTGCTGTTCAAACAACACAAATTTACAGCAATTTTAGGCCCATGGAGTGAACTAAATGGTTCTTTAAATGCAGGCTACTGGCTGCAATTTCTTCTTTTCAGTCCCTATAATCACCTGCTGAGCTGTGCATGGTCCTTGCTGAAAGAAGACTCCACCTGAAGATCCAGTTCAGCTTTGCATTGTGTATATAAGGTCCTAAATACTTCAATCAGAACATCCTCTAATATTACAGGTCCTAAAAATGAACAAGAGAAAGAGCTGCAATTATACAGAGGAAGAATTTTTCCACAATTAATACATGACCTAGTCTCAACTCACTGTAATTGAATTTTAATCAACTGTACAACAAAAGACACTTGCTCACAGATATTATCTTCATTCTTACTTGATCTTGCTATGCAAAACTGATAGGTTGCCAAATTGTTCATAGAGGCCTGTGATGGTGAACCTAAATTGCAATATGCTTGCTTCCTGTTAATGCATCTAATGTAGGGTAACTCATACAAGTATTTTGAGTGTACTTCTTAGCATTTGTTTCACTCCAGTCTCAACAGAGAGGGAAGGGGCAAGACACACTAGCAGAAGGAAATTTTCCAAGCTGCAGAATGCTTAAATGTACGGGCATACGAATGCACAGGAGGAGACAGCATAAAGTATACACTGGATTGGACCCAGGATTTGCCTCCTGTGGACAAGTTCTGTTCCTAGAAGATATCTCTGTCAGATATGCAGGGATCCTTCAGGCCTGCAGCAGATGCCACAGTTCACTCCATTCAGAGGGTTCACAGTTACAAGGTTATACTAATCTATGGGGAGAGAAACTGCTTCTACCAGTTAGTTGCTGACTATTAAATCTGGATCTCACCTAATATAAAGTACATAATTGTATTTACTGCCTGAAAAAACCTATTGGACTGGACCCAGACATAGTCTATTTGCAGCATTCCCATGGAACTGAACAGAAACTTCAAATTAGTGACAACTTATCTAAACATGACCAAGTCTGGCCTGAACTGATAGACCCATTAGTGTGACCATAATATACTGGTTCTGGGTAGACAACCGTGTATTTCCATTACTAAGACTATGATTTCTGTCAACTAAGTAAAATAGCTCTTACATTAGTCCTTTGCAACCATTTGCCTGCATCATAAAGTGCAACAAAGTTGGGGAGAGAGTACAAAAGTATGCAAGACTCATTCCTAAATGTCCCCATGTGCCTTATTTTGTTAAAAGAACTTGATGGTTTCTAAGTGTAAAGATCTAAAGGATCTGGAAGCAATTTTGAACACATTTGCAATACTACCTGTGAACAAAAACCCTAATGCTATGTAGGTAGTAGGTGCTCTTGAAGACAAGTAGGAAAGCTGGAGGCAGCATATGCAAATCAGCTCATGTTCAACTGTAATGTTGCAGGCAAATGGCTGCACAGGATACTGTAAGTATAATACATTAAGGACCTCTGAAGACAATTAGAAAGGATGATACTGACACTACTTACTTGTTGGGGGGAGGTGCAATGTCTCTAGACAGTGTCAGTGTAATGCACCAGCACACTACCTATATAGTAGTTGTGTTGGTTTCATTAAACTTTAATGTGTGGACACGGTCATTAAAGATTTAAGCTTCAACCTTAATTGGAAAACATCATCACAAGATTGTTTAAGACTGCAGCTTAACCACAAGGGAAAGAGATGATACTGATTTATACAAATAAAATACAGGTTTTTTTTTCTTTCCAAAGCTACGCAGCTGGTTCTTGGTGACTGTTTTATTTTTATTGGCTGCATAATGTGACTTTTGATTTGCACTCTGATCCAAATGCTAGTTACACCATACAATAGTAAAAAGCATGCAACAAGGTTATCTTTTTTAAACTATATCTTTGAACATTCTCATTTGCCTAAGAAAGAGCATCACCCATTTCTCCTTCACTAGTAGGGCAACACTGACTGGCCTACCTCATAGGCTTGTTCTGAGGAGAAAATGAGGAGAAGGTGAGGCATAAACAGCATTATTTTGAGCTCACTGGAAGAAAGACGGAATATTTTATTTATTTGATTTATATTCCACTTTTCACACAGCACAGAAGTCAATGTATATAAATGGAGCTAGTAAATCCACTGAGTGACCTTGGGCAAGTCATATTTTCTCAGCCTTAAAAGAAGGCAAAAGCAAATCCCCTCTGAACAAATCTTGCCAAGAAAACCCTGTGATAGGGTTGCCTTTGGGTTAACATAAGTCAGAAATGACTTGAAGGCAGACAACAACAACAAAGGACCAAATGCTTGGGAGGTTGTTCACTAATGGTGAAGACTATTCTTTATATATCTACAGCCAATCATATGCACATTCACACACTAGCACAGAACAGCACTCAGATAGCTACCTAGCTCAGGTTTGTCCAGTAAACTGATAAGAATCCGGAAAGGCTTTAGGTCTTGCATCAATGTGCTCTCCTCCCCATGCACATTGATTTGCAGAATTCCTACCATTGCCTGTAAAAAAAATTAAAAAAAAATGGCACTTTGTAGTAAAAATTTAGAAAGAATTTTTGAGCTACAGCAACACAGTGTCAGTGAGAAATCATTCACATTGTTGCAGCTATACCTACAGCCAAGCCCAGAGTGCTAACACATGAACTTATTTGGGATAGACAGCCAAATTTCTGCTCCCCTTAGCACACTGCCCCCCGCCATTAATATGCTGGGCAAGTAGTAATATAACTTTCATCAGGTTAATTTTGTCATGCCAGGTAGTGAGTCCATGCCACAGGTACTAATTTCTAGTTTGTAAGGACATGGGGGTGCTCTTGCTAGGTGAAAAAGAAAGGAATTTCTTGTCAATTCCCCCTTTCCCCTGTAGCCTGCTATGCCCCCAGCCCACAGGGCTGGAGCAGCAAGCAGAGAGGAAATGGGCAAATATCTCCACATTATCAGTGGGGGCCTTCACAGGATTTCCATCCTTTCAGTAAAGATGAGGAAGTCTTCTGTCTGCAAAACAAGACACTCTGAATCTAACCCATGATTCTCTGTCATGCCGACTTCTAGGGCAACGTAAGGTTATAGCTATGGGTCTAGAAAAGTACTTTCACAGAAAAAAGAAACTGTGTATGCAAACATACAGGTGTGAGTGTGCATACATGTGTTTGCTTCAAACACTTCAAGTTCCAACATAGTAATATGAACATCATTTAACCATTTTTCTCACAGTTCATGTAACCAGCTTAAAATCTAATAATAAGCTAATATTTTGTTATCTTTTAAAACAAGGATCAGTTAGTTTAATGCAAGCATATGTAGGAACTAAAATTGCAACAAGGAATATTGATAAAAATATTCCTGCAAAGAAAATAATGGAAGATGAGGAAGGAAGATTATTAGGAGTAGAACTTGAAAAAAATGGAAGAAAAATATTACTGATTGGAGTGTATACTCCAGATGAGAATAAAGGAAGATTTTATAAAGAAATGAAAGAGAAAATATCTGAATATGAATATGAAGATTGGATATTAGCGGGAGACTGGTTATGGATATGGAATTGGACAGGAAATCAACTATGAAA
Organism: Iguana delicatissima; assembly: GCA_948472985.1. NCBI lineage: Eukaryota > Metazoa > Chordata > Lepidosauria > Squamata > Iguanidae > Iguana > Iguana delicatissima. The sequence continues at coordinate 1,010,411 of CAOKZL010000469.1, read as the reverse complement.
AAACAAGATAAAGGACAAAGACGGAAAGTTCCAAAGACTTTTTTTGAGATGTGTGAGGAAATAGCAGTAATGGACGCATGGAGAATCTTTTATCCAAACGAAAAGGATTGTACATATTTCTCTGAAGTGCACCAATCTTGGTCAAGAATAGATATGATAATGGTATCGAAACAATTTTTAACACAGATAAAGAAGATAGAAATACTGCCAAAGATTATTTCTGATCACCATCCAATGATGATGCAAATACAAGAAACTACAAAACAATTTCAATGGAAATTGAATGATAATTTATTAAATGATGAAGAAGTGATACAACAGGTGAAAGAAACATTGAAAAACTACTTCATGGAAAATGTAAAGAAGGACATGAAAATGAAGATGATTTGGGACGCTTCCAAAGCAGTGATGAGAGGTTTTTTCATTCAAAAAAGACAAATTCAAAATAAGAAAAAACAACAAGAATATCAAGAATTGATAACAAAACTTCAAGAAAAAGAAAAAGAATATAGGGAAAATCCAGAGAAAAAATCAATACAAATGGAAAAAAAGATAATACAACAAAAGATAAGGATGAATTTACAAGAAGAAATAGAGAAGAAGATGAAACAATTAAAAGTAACCCAGTTTGAGCAGGCAAACAAGACTGGGAAATGGCTTGCATTTAAGGTTAAAGAAGAAGAGAGAAAAAAATATAATAGTTCAGCTAAAGAATGGGAAGAAGATAATTATACAGCAAGAGAAAATAAAACAAGAATATTTTGAAAAATTATTCCCCGAGAAAAACCCTCAATATCGAATAGAAGAAAAATGGAAAGAATTTGCAAAAACTATAAAAATTCCAAAAATATCGGCAGAGAAACAGGAACAATTAAATAAAAAAATAACAACAGCTGAAATAGAAGAGGCAATAAGAGAGTTGAAAATAGATAAGGCACCAGGACCTGATGGATTTACGGCATTGTACTATAAAAGATTTATAAAAGAATTAATACTTCCATATCAGGCAACTTTACACGAAATTGAGAAGGAGGGGAAGCCACAGTCATGGGGAGAAGCAAATATAGTGGTAATACCTAAAGAAGATAGAGATAATAAGGAACTATAGGCCAATTTCTTTGTTGAATGTAGACTACAAAATATGGGCAATGATACTGGCTAAGCGACTGAAACATGTAATACAGGATAAAATACAGGAAGGACAAACTGGTTTTCTTCCAGGCAGACAAATGAAGAACAATATTAGAACTTTATTAAATGCAATTGAATATTATGATAAAAATCCAGGGAAGAAAATAGTCATTATTTCATTGGATGCTGAAAAAGCATTTGATAATGTTTCCTGGAATTTTATGCATTACACTTTAAGAGAATATGGCCTGGGAGAAGTATTCTGTAACTGGTTGAAGAAGATATATTGGGATCAATCAGCGAAGTTAATAATAAATGGAGATAAAATGCAAAGCTTTGAAATAAAGAAAGGGTTACGGCAAGGATGCCCATTATCACCGTTATTATTTATAGCAGTTTTAGAGGTATTACAGCTGGCAATAAATGAAGATCTACAAATAAAAGGGTTAAAAACAAAAAAGAATGAGATAAAGTACAAAGCCTTTGCAGATGATGTAATAATATTTCTTGAGGAACCACAAGATTCAATACAGAGACTGAAGGAAATCTTGCAAAAATATGGACAAATAGCAGGATATAAGATAAATAAAGAAAAGACGAAGATGATCACATTAAATATATCAAAAAAAGAACAAGAAAATTTAGAAAAGAGATCAGGATATCAAATAGTAAGAAAAATAAAATATTTAGGAATAAATATAACAAATAAAAATCAAGAATTATTTGACAACAACTACGTGAAGACATGGAAGGAGATTCAAAGCAAAATGGAAAAATGGACAAATATAAATTTATCTCTTTTAGGAAGAAAAAATGCTTTTAAAATGTCTCTATTGTCTAAGCTATTGTTCCTGTTCCAAAATTTGCCAATAATAGGAGAAGAAAAGATCTTCAATGAACGGGAAAAGGCTAAGGAAGTTCATCTGGCAAGGTAAAAAACCAAGAATAAGATTTAAAACATTACAAGACGCAAAGGAGAAAGGAGGTTTTGATGTGCCATCGCTGAAAATATATTATCAAGCATGCTGCTTAGAAACAATTAAAGACTGAATTCAAGTGAAAAATACAACAATAAAAGAAGTTGAAGGAATAAGAAACAGATTTGGTTGGCACGGATACTTATGTTATGACAAAGTTAAGGTGAATAAAGACTTTAACAATCATTGTATCCAAAAGTCTCTATTGAAAGTGTGGATACAAATAAAACATAAATTTTATAGAGGACTTCCGATGTGGACCTCACTCCAAGAAGCATTTAATATTGTTCCAACAAAACAGGGAAAATTATTGATGTATCAACAGCTATTGATAAAGGATGGTACAACATTAAGAATGAGTACAGAAGAGGAATTAAAAGAGCAAGGCCATGAAATTAACTGATTCCCATGGAGATAAATAAAAGAGAGATTTAAAATGGATCAAAAATTATACGGGTTTGAAAGAAATGAAAATGAATTGGATGTATTGATGAAAGGGGACCAGAAAAAGAGAATTTCTAGATTTTATAAAATACTGTTACAAAGAGAGATGGAATCAGAAATTGTTAAAAATAACATGGTCAGATGGGCTCAAAATATAGGACATCAAATTGAGTTGGACACATGGGTGAGGACATGGAAGACAGATGTAAAATTTACACCAAGTTTGAATTTAAGAGAAAATTTTTATAAAATGTTATATAGATGGTATATGACGCCTGTAAAACTGAAAAAAATAACAGGAAATGGGAATGGAAAATGTTGGAAATGTGATGAGAAAGAGGGATCTTTTTTTTAAATGTGGTGGACCTGCAAAATAGCAAAAAAGTTTTGGAAAGAAATACATAATGAAATTCAAAAAAAGTATGGTTTTAATTTTGAAATCAAGCCAGAACTTTATTTGTTGAATATGTTAGGGCAACAAAGAGAAATAAGATTTCATCAAAAGACATTGTTATATATAATGACTGCAGCAAGATTGACTTTTGCTCAACAGTGGAAAGAAGGAAAATATATTGATATAAGAGAATGGAAATTCAAAGTCCTGGATATGATAGTGACAGAAAAGCTAACTTTTTCACTTAAAAATAAGCCAATCCAGGGCTTTGAAAGAGAATGGTGAGAGGTATTGAACTGGATAAAAGAATGAAATAGGGGGAAAGAAAGAAGGCTGTGAGAAAGAAAGAAGATAAAATGAGGTGATAAAAGATAAAATGTAAATAGTAAAATATAAGTTATAGTTTATGATTGTTGTAAAATAGAGACAATGTCCGGAACTGAATGTTTACATGGAATGAAATGTTAAACTCAGATTCAACTGGAAAAATAGATGTCTGGAAGCGGGGAGGGTTTTTTTATTGTTTTTTTACTGAAAAATTTAATAAAAATTTTAAAAAAAAATTGCACCAAGGAAAATAAATACTCTAAGTGTGCTGAACAGGCAAAGCCTGCATTTAATTAAAAGGCACTTTTGCAAAGATAAGTTGTTCTGGACACTGATTTCTTCCATGTAGATATTTTAATTTAGCATCAGTCCTTTTAGAAAAAAAAATCGGCAAACACGAAACAGGTCTCCCTGGTTTTTTTGACCAATTATATTGTCTGTCTCAAAAAGGGGTGCTCTTTTATTGATCAAAATCCACTGACATGAAAAATTTCTAAACATATTATATAATTCATTTGCACATTAAGTACTTATGGTCTGCAAAATGGGACCATGCAAAATGGCAACCTTGGCTTGCAGCCAGACAATGAACTGGCGTGTCTATTACAAACACCTATAGCCTATCCTTTACAACTTTTGATCCATCATGCTCAATAAAGGATATGAGGCATGTCTGCCAATCCAGCAGGGACCTGATAAACCTCACCGTTTCTCTGCCTGCTTCTATAGCCAGAAATGGAGTAGAGGTGTCAGGTACTTAATTGGTTATGTTACGTAACTGCTAGAGACTGTTTTCAATTTAGTAGAACCCACAAAGCTTCTTAGTGGGTACTGTAGCCTGCATTACAAGATGCCCCACCCTTCAAAGAAGCCCCTGTAAGTTGTACTATCATCTGTTTCAGAACTGAGCCAACCGTGCAACTTATATGCATGGATATATGGAGATCTGTACAGAGATACCTGATCCTGGGAAAGTTACCGCAAGTGACTGCAAGAGATATACATACAGATATATACATAGCCTCTAAGTAAAAGGAACAAAGACAAGTTTTGGCACATACTTTCCCATCCCACTAATGTATAAACAATATTAAAAGCATGGTTACCTGAACTAACATTTCCTTAGAGAATGTATTGAAGTAGTACGTAGCATGTTCTTCAGGATTACTGTGTCGTGTGCTTCTAGGCCCTATAATAGCACCATTGTTATCAAAACCTTCAAGTGAAGAAAATGAAGTAGCACATTAATACAATGTTTAAAGAAACTGGTTAAGAACAACAAACAGTTGAGGTCTGACAACTTACCATTTTGCCGTCCAAATATTGTTGGCAAGAGGAAAGACCATTTTAAGTTAAATTTAATAAAAGGCAACTAGTTGCATTCAAGAGCAAAACAACAGCTGTTTTCCACTTCTATAGGGATTCCTGGCATTCTGGATGATGAATGCTCAATCTACTTCTTTCAAAGTAGAAGAATACTTTGGACTTCACAAGAATTAACAATGAACTGATTCTGCAAGACTAACAACAACTTGGGATGGTTTATAGTACCTTTCTGAGTGCCAAAAGTATACGCTTATATCCAGCATCTTGTTCTAAAAATTATAGCAACTCTGTAAAGTAAGTTAACCTGCAAAAGTGAGAATGGTAGTTTACTGGAGTCTAATTAGTCAGTTTAGAGCTGAGGTGAGATGTGAAGAAGAAACTTTCTGGTTCTCAGTTCAGTCTCTCACACTGCACTGCTAAACACACTTAATAGACAGTAAGCCTCACGGCACATTGGGAACTTACTTCTGAGTAGACATGCACAAGCCTACACTAATCAACATTATGCAATACATGTTCCCAGTTCTACAAAGCATGTGCCTAAAGGGAAATGGGAATCTTGCCATTAATGACAGGTCAAATTGCCTGCCCTGTACATAATTCAACCTGACTTGCTGTGTCAAAACTGAGGAAAGAGTATCCAGTCAAAGGCTGCACAATAAATGGACCATGTCCTTCTGTCTTCATGTGCTCAGCTCTGTAGTTGCTTCAGATAGGCCTACTCAATTGAGTTGGACTGTATGTGAGATAAATGTACCACATGGACTTTCAGAAACTTCTCAGGAGATCTTAACTTACATTAAAAACCATCTCCAAAACTATTTGTTCAAACACAGTATTTAAAACCACTGAAGAAAGAAGGATCCGAGGAGAAAAAAAAAGAAAGAAAAGGCTCGTCTACCTCACATTTCAAATGCCTGCTGAAATAAAACTGTTGTCACTTATGCTACCAGCAAGTAAAAAGTGAAGCTAGCTGGGCTTCCTCAAGGAAGGAAATCTGGAGAACATGTGCCATTGTCTAAGAAAACTGGGCTGGAACAGGCCAAAGGCCTCTGCAGTCCAGCAGCCCCTTTTTCACAGTTGTAAGCAGGTGCCTATGAGAAATTCACAAGAAGGCTGAGAATGGATGTCTCTGTTCCTTGTGCTATAAGCTTCTTGTGTGCAACAGCTTCACCATGTGGGAGAGGGATATTTGTGCATGGGGAAACTCTTAAGTGAAGAGGCATTTTCTAAGACATCCAAGACCAAAGCCTGATACTTTAAAGGTTGAAATTGGCAGTCTTAATTGTGCACAGAAACAAACTGGGAACTAGTGAAGCCATTTTAGCTCGGATGTAATATGCTTCTTTGGCTCATCTATCAGCATTTCACACTATACAGTTACAGTGCAATGATTTAACTGTCACGGCAACAACTTGAGGAATCCTGGGGTTGTAGTTCACTGAGACACTAGAGCTCTTTGGCTGATAATTTAAATCTCACTCTCTAGACTGCAGATCCCAGAGTTTTATAGGACATTGCCATGGTAGTTAAGTAGAATCATAGTGCTATAACTGTGTAGTGTGAAAAGGTCCCTGAAAATAGGTGGGACGATGTTCTCATCTAACTAAAGTTTTCGAATTCTTTTCAAAGGTAACTCCAGATGGAGACAATATAGTACAATTTGGAAGTTACCAAAGCATGAAAGCACACTAGCCAGATTACCCTTTAGTAGGTGCAGATGTAGTTGGTGAATCTTTTCAAGTAGAGAAAAGGTGCTCCTGGCCATGATCCCACTTGAAAATCCAGGGGCAATGCTGGACCATAAGTATTCTCAACCTGCAAACCTAACTCTGCTTGGAAAGGGACATGGATTCTAACCTGACGACAGACAGACAGACAGACAGATTATACATACATACATACATACATATATATTTGTACACCCCAAATCTTCAGATAACCTCCAAAGGCACTTTTATTTGATGCTGAAAATGGTATGGGGGACAATAGAGAAATCTTCAGAACCACACAGGTCAGATTCCAAACGATAAAATAGCTATCCTCAACAACATATTTTAGTCTCTAATATGGGTATATTTTTCTATATTATTGGTGAATTGACATAGTTTTAAATAAACTACTTTATAGCTGTGAATTTTAAATTGTATTTGAGGGTTTTTTTTTAAAAGGCCTATTCTCTGGTTTAAAGATTCTTGCAACTAGAAAGGAGATTATAAATTTCCTATTAATAACAAAAGCAATAACAGTATAACCTGCACCCACCTAGAAGCCAGGCATAAAGCCTTCTATTGAGTGACATATCTCTGCGTAGAACTACATGGAGAGATGCTGACAGAATTCTGATCATGTCTGGGCACGTTGCCTAGAATTGGAAATTTAAACAACATGCAGCAACAGGTTTCACATTCAAAAGTTTGGTTGCGTGAAGGAATAAAACATTTAATTCAGTTCTCAGTACCTCTAGAATTCATGCATGCTTATATATGAAACCTAAAACAAAAATAAAGTGCTTTCATTAAGACTTGACCCCACTCTATCTCTGTACCCACCAAAGCAGTTGCACCTTTGCTGGCATCAGGAGACAGTTACCACATATCTACTTGCAGCCCTCCATTTTGTTTCAGGCAATTTAATTTTCTGTAGTACATACTAGAATAAATTCTTGACTATATAAAAGAAACATAATACAGTTGGCCCTCCACATGTGCTAGGGTTAGGGATTCAGGACCCTAGCAAAAGTGGAAAAACTGCAAATATCAAAGTGTGTGTGTGGGGGAGAGGGAAGGAGCCAAGGGATGGTGGGGGAACAGTCACCCAAGGTCCAGACCAGGTCAGGGAACGAAGAGGGAAGCAGGGGTCAGCATGATGGCCTAATGCTTCCTCCCTCTCACCCATCTCCTTCCTCGGGTGTGTGTGGGGTATTGGGAGAGGGTTTGTGATGTGAGGCTGTGAGTGGTTCTTAGCTGGCCAGGCAGTGGCTGGTGGAGGAGATGGAGGACCAGAGGTGGGTTTTTAAAGGGCCTGTGTGGCCTGATCGGGGCTGCCACTTTTAAGAGGGTTAGGGACACAAAATCCTTGTGAAAGTGGAAAAACATGAATAAAAATAAAAATTATGAATGCTGTTTATTTTTAACTTGACAACAGTTATTTAGGAATCTCTAGGTCATTCAGTGCAATTCTACAGTCAACTTCCAGCATAAGTGGGCCACAGAGTCATGCTGGATGGCCTAGGAATCCAGTGCAACTCTACGGCCCACTTCCACCGAAAGCTGACAGTAGAAACGTACAGGAGGACCTAGAGATTCCTAAAGAAAATATATCTTTTCCATGGCAGGGGCAAATAGAGTAAGATTTTTAAATAAATAAATAAACAAACAAACAAACCCACCCACCCATGAATAATCAAATCCATGAGTGCTGAACCCACAAAAGTGGAAGGCCCACTGTAGATAACATTACACGATCTTGACTAGCCTAATGTGATTTCTTAGATCCCAGCTTGTTGAAAATATGAGCTGCTTCAGTCACAAGAGCTTCATCCATTTCACAGTGCTGTGCACCAGGTGCTGGATCAAGATCTATACAGCAAACATGACATACCCCTAAGAACATGCTCAGGTTCCCATCAAGCTGCCCCTGCACATTTTCCTTTCACTTTCGCATTATCTGCCAAACAATGGCTGGGAGAAGAAGCCCATCCATCCCTGCCACAGAAATCTTTTGCTTCAAAAGCAAATGGAGTTCTTCCACCCTATTCCAGCCTTTTTTATCAGAGCTGTTTACTTCTCTTGTTCAGCTTGAATGATGAGGATTAAAAATAAAAATCTGGCTGCTGAAAAACAGCTGAGGGGGGATTTCATCCCACATCAACTTCTTTTGAAGCAGCTGGTTCCTTAGCACTGTATTTGCATATCCCCCAACTCCATTTTGGTAAGCTGGCTTGCTGCTTTCTCTGTTCAAATGAATGGAGCATTTTCTATATTCATTTCAACAGCTAAAAATAAACCCTGTCATGCTGAGGGTTTGGGGTGGAATGCCACCTCCCACCCTGACCAGAAACATTTGAACCAATAGGAAACATGGTGGGCTTATCTCCTGAAACTTCCTATTCCACATCCAACTATATGGAACTATTCAGCCATATTTATCCATATTATGGAGAACCATATCAGCCAAAGTGTTTAGGAGATCAGCTGTGACAAAAGCCTAGCACCTGGAGAGTTATCCTATTGCACTATTTACACTATGCAGAGCTTAGGCAGTATTGATATTGGCATCCAGTCCATTCAACAGGGTATTTCATGGAATATGCACTTGGTGACACTTTACCTGACTCATGTGGAATGGAAAACAGAAAAGTATCAGGTCGAGTGTGCTCCTCTGTACTAATACACTGGAATCTTGCACTGAAGTGCTTACTGCTTCTACCTGAAATACAATTCCCATTAAAAACAGGCATAGTCAATAATACAGAGCATACACTGACTATATCATACATAACCATAATGTAGCATAAGACTCCTTTTAACTATGAACACATTTGCACAATAACATCCACTGATTACTCTCTCTACATATGACGAGATAAACATGATTGTGTAGTATTCACAAAAATAAAATTCTGAAATACATGCAAAGGTGTGAATAATACCAGACACTCAGGTGTATTATGCCATGGTATCCAAAACAGTAAATAACAGACTATTATATGCCCAACACATGTTCCATACTTCATGCTTATTTATATATATATCTACACTGAAGATAATTTACAGATTATATATTGGTTTAAAAAAATACGGATGGTTGTCTCCCTAGACAGAGTTCTGCTCTGAATACATACTCCAGCTGGTAAAAAACAAGGAAGCATCAGTTTGTCCCTTAAATTGCAACCTCCAGCACATGTTCCAGAGAGTCCCCTGGTTCTCCAGAGCAGATTTCTGGGAACATATGAAACATCATGGAGAAGGGGAGAATAGCAAAAATCAGTTACTCCTCATCCTAGCAGTGTGATTCCTCCAATGATTTATAAGTCTTCCATAGATAGAAGGAACAGATAAAAGATGTCATGTTTCCAACTGTAGATCTTTCAGAAATAGTATTTATTAAATGCTGATACCATAATAAATTTTGAAGTTATAAAGCAACTTCATTTTAAAAATTATTTCTGTCATCAAGTTAAAATACTGAGCAAAACTCAGCTAGCATTAAGCTTTTTTTAAGCCCACTGATCTCCACACAAAATAACGCACCCACTGAAATCACAGAGATGTACAAAGTGCTTAACTTAAAATGTGCACCTTGACTGAGACAAAGAAAGACACTTATAGTACATATAACGTTTCTTTCTCAGAATTATTGAGCTATCCAGTTCTGGTCATCTGCCACCAAAGCAGAAACTGCTGGCAGAAGAGATCCTCCATTTCAACTGAATGCCTGTCTCTTATGGACTCAATCTGCTCCAGGGAATTCAGCTATCCTCTAGAGGAGAATGGGGACTGGGGGACTGCTGGAGGGAGGACGCCAAGAGGAAGTCCTGATGCATGAGGCAAATTCTGCCCTTGTACGGTTGGATGTAGTGCTGTATTGCCATTTTTAAAAGACCATCTTGGCCACAGGTAACATGAAAATGCTTTTCAATTTATCTGTTGGCATATCATACATAACACAGATTAGAAGTGGTATTTCAAAAAGTTACAAATGAAAGTGAGTGGGATTGGGCAATTCCACAAATTAAGTTTTACTGACACTTACCATCAGTTCAATGTCACTGCCTATTATATAGAGCTGATCTTCCATGGAAAGCTTTCTGTTGAGATGGGAGAGGACATACGTAATTCCAGGCAAACGAACTGCAGGACTAGTAAAAGACTACCCCACAATGCACTATAGAAAGCAGACTGGTCCACTGCAGCAGCAACCTTCTCCAGCAGAGTGTTTGTTCTGTGATATAAACGGCAGAGTTGAAAAAGGAAAAAAAATGAAGGTGAAGGAAAACAAGATGAATATTTTTAAATAAACCCTTGGAGAAGGCCTATCTTTCACAAACTGAAACACAAGGTTGCAAAAAGTAGGTTAGAAAAGGTGAAGAACATGAACAGGATCTGGAACTTTAGCCCTCTTTTTATCCAGGAGTTTTGACTTTTTCCTCACTGAAAAGCTTACTCCTACAACATACCACCAACATTTCTGATTAGTAGCCTTATTTGCTTAATAGTTACACTGATATCTCATTTTAACTCCAATGAGCTGAAGCCAGTGTACATGGCTTTCTCCCCTACTAATTTATCCATACAATAACTCTGCAATATGGTATGTTGAGAAGAGAGAGAGAAGGAGAGGGAGAGACTGGCCTAAGATCAGCTAGTTAGTTTCATGTCTCAGTGGGAACTACAACCAGGATCACCTTAAAATTTCACACACACCCCCAAAGATTTTGTAACAGTAATATTATATGAGAACCAGCATGGTGTAGTGGTTCAAGCACTGGACTATGACCTTGGAGACCAGGATTAGATTCTCCACTTAGCCATGGAAACCCACTGGTTGGCCTTGGAAATTTCACATACTCAAGAAATCCCTATGATAGGTTCACCTTAGGGTCGCCATAAGTCAGAAACTACTTGAAGGCACACAACAACAACAACAACATTACATGAACTTAAAGAGCCTTACCTTTCATAATATTCAGACCCCTCCTCCAAACCAGGCAGTATTCCAGTTAACAACCCCTGCAGGCCTGGTTTTAATGTTTTGCCCAAAGGAAGGTAATAAACTTCATACAGGCTGAGTAATGCTGGTTTAACAGACATAGCAGCATTGGCAAGGAGGGGAAATAACCCAGAGCTGTAAAAACAAAGCACAACCACAAATAAAAGAGATCAATGTGGCAGTTGCATGAGGCTGGACTGTTTTACATGTGTAATTTTTACCACTTGGAGACAACTACTAATGCAGAGAGCAGTCTCCCCATTTACACATACTCAAATAAAAAACAGAATAAGAATAGGTGTTATAGTTGCATATTGTACAATGTATTCTGAATTACTTGAGGGGAAAGTAACAATTTGTTTTCTTTTTACTTATTCTCAAAAAACTCAAACACTTCAGTTACTTACTGCATGACAAATCATGTAATTGCTGGGAAAGTGGCAGTTGTTATAATTAGACAGATTTAATATCAGAGATACAATCGCCCTTCTTAAAGAAGCTCACTTTCTTAAAGAAGCTTACTTACAGAAGTTTAACAGATCTCACAGAGTCACTGATTTTTACACTTCAACATCACCATGCATTCACTTGAATTCCCTTTTTAAAGCTATCTGTTAACTTAAAAAGACCAGAATGTAATATGTGACTCACTTAATATAGGCTTAATCACAATGAAACCGTATCTTCATTGTCAACAGAACAGAGACATTATGATTATACCGTTTTAAGGAGATCCAGGATCACAAAGGCAGGGTTGTATTTAGAGGTGAGGAGAGGGCCTCTTCCAAAAGCAGAACCACACAAATTGCGCACAGCACAAATTGTTAAAGGGAGGCGCGGGGACTGAAAAGCAGCAGTACACTTCTGTCAGTAGAGTTTGCCATCTTCCATGTCTCAAGAAGCAGGATAACCAAAGGGCTAAATCCAGTGCTATGCTAATGCCCCACTGCTAGTGCAACAAGACATTCTCTCTGTGCCACTAACAAACCAGCTCTGGAGGGCCTCCCAGTCCTCTGGATCAAGATCCAGAGGTACGTGTCCCTCTTCCCTGCATTCGATTGTCAGAAGCTGTCTTACTGACAGAATTCCATACTGGACAGTGACCACAGTGCTATGCTGTACAAATTTTCTTCTACCTCTTGAAGAACAATTTGCAGAACATCGCTGGCCAAATTTATTCTGTCAGTAGATCTCTTGATGCAAGTATGTTTGCTCAAGGTCACTATAATTTCCCATGAACTCCAACCTGACAAAGATGTGAGGTATGCAAACATAGAATTTTAACCTAAAAAACATATTCAGACAATGGGTTGGTGACTATACTTCTCTACAAAAGAGAAAGAGATCCAGTGGGGGCTTCTACTAGAGACAAGAAGTGAGGCAATTTTTTTAATGATTCCCCTTTCTTCCTGCAGCCTCTATGCCACCTCCACAAGTGTTCCAGAAGAAGCTTTTCAGAGGACACAGGGAGCAAGGGGGAATTGTCAAAAATGGCCTCCTCTCACCTCTTTTTTCAGAAGTAGCACCTCATCAGATTTTTTCTGACAGGTTGTATGAATGTCAGCCATTGCAATTCTGTTTGAAAGAGCTGAAAGCTGCAATGCATTCATTAACAGGGCATTTGCAGCCCAGTTAAAACACAAACAGATCATCTATGAAGTCAAATGCTTGCTTTCCATCTTCCAGCCACACCAAGTTTCTGTGTTCCTGCCCTCTAGCAAAGCACCCATTGCACAGTGGTAGTGGGACATAACCAAGAGATGGAAGGAAAAAAATACAACTAAGGTGGGTTTCTACTGCTCTTCACATCAGCCTTCTTCGCCAACTAATTCTTGTAACCGACAGCTTAAGGCAGCTTCAGAGATGTTCAGACATGCTCATCTCAGAATTTTCATTTTATTATCAAGAGCATTTATATGTATGTAACTATATATACACACACACGCACATTTGTTAATTCACAAAATAAATCCATATTCTATTCATCTCTTCAAAGACATGACCTATTTGCTAGTCATTTGAACTACTAGCTTTGCTTTCTATTATGAGTTATACTACTAAAGGAAAAAGCATTGCTATCCATCCTCTAAAAGACTAATCAACTTAATAGTGGAAAAGGTCACTGCTGATGAATATAAAGGAACTTAAATAGCTTAAGTCTGAATCTTTTCCACTCTTCTTTCCACATGCAAATGTTAAGAGGAGACTCTTTAAACAACAAATTGCAGAAGAGGATGAAGAGGACACTAATGCTTATTGCTGGATTATGAAAAAAGCTGAGATACAGCTAATATTGATGGATGTTATCTTTACTGTGTTACAAAGAATACTCTCCTATGAACCCCCTAATCTCTTTTCTACCTCTCTATGATAATTTTTCTACACTTACAAGAGAAAAAGTTATTGTTTTGCGCCCATTCTAGGCAAACAGAAACCAGCTTAAATTTGGTCTCCTGAACAAAACAATAGCTTTTCTAATGCCAAACGTGTCTTTAGTTGGTTTTTGGTTTTTAGATATCTGTCCTTCTAAAGAAGGAAATTCAGTTTATTTGCTTTTATTCTTCTACTACAATATTAGAAACAGTTTCCACTGCTAAAATGTATCTTTGCCATCACTCTATGCTTCTCTACAGAGACATGCTCCTGATGAAAAGCAGGGGCCCTTTCACACTGCACCATTATACACTACTATGCCACTTTGGCTGACTTTGCAACATCCTATCGAATACTGGGTTCTGTAATTTGGTGACGAGGCATCAGAGGGGCTCTCTGATTCAGAACTCTAAATGTTTTGCCTTAAACTGCCAATCCCAGGATTCCATAGGATGGAACCAAGGCTGTTAAACTGGAATAACAGCACTATAATTTTGTGGTGAGAATGGACTCCAGGCTGCTCTACATCCATCTATCTGTCAATCACTATTATGAACAGGGGCTTTAAGAGGAAAATAGCCATAAATACAAAAACAATTGCTACCTGATACTAACAAGTCTTCATGCTGCCAAGCACGGGTAAGCATAATTGCATGAAAGCAGTTTAGCACTTCAAACAAATCCTTGGAACTTAAACTAAAATGAACAGCTATAATTGCATTTTCCTTTTCAATGGCAGACACATGCCTACACCATCTCCACCCCAGTATCATGTGTGAGTCTTTTTTATATATATATTTGACTTCTTTATTATAATATTTACATAGTAAATAACAATTAATATTTGGTTGCAGGTAACATCTACACAAATTATGGAAATAACAAAATATAACAGAATATTATACTCAACATACATTAACAAAGAAAATACTGGGCTAACTCCAGTAAAGATATACCTCCGTCTTAACAAATTCAATCTCTGAAGGCTATAACAAATGTTTCTACCCAATTCTCCTCAAAGTATGCAATTAAGTCTTCCCATTGTTTTTTAAAATCATCTAGTGGTTTATCTTTCAATAACATTGTCAACTTACCTATTTCCAATAATTCATATATCTCCGTAATCCATAAATCAATAGAAGGGATTTCCTCCTCCTTCCATTCTTTAGCAAAAAGAACTCTAGCTTTGGTTATCAAATTTAATAAAATTTTCTTATTTTTTTTCTAAATATAGCCCTCTACAGCATTAAACATATTTAGTCAATACAATTCTGGTTCCATAGGGAAGCTCTTCTTAATTTTTGTAACTTCTGTATATATGGTTTTCCAATTTTTTTTGCTTTTTTACAATTCCACCAGCAATGAAAGAACAAATCTTTTTCATATTTGCATTTCCAGCAATTTTCATTCCCTCCTTTATAAATCTTAGCACTTTTCACTGGAGTTAGATGCTACCTATATAGCACCTTCTAGTAATTTTCTTTTAGTGATTCACAGGTGGAGAAATTTAAATCTTTCCAGGTCTGCAACCAACAGTCTAGATGAAGAGGATATCCAATATCCCGCGCCCACTTTATCATGGACAGACAGAACACCACCAGAGAGGCTCCTGCTGCTAGCCATGCTCTCCTGCCTGGCCTTGAAAAGGGACAGACAGTAAGAACACCAGAGAGGCTCCTGCTGCTAGCCAGCAGATGGGTTGCTGGGTGGGGAGGATGGGTTATGTTATGTTTTAATTGTTTTAATATATTTGATGTATTGTTTAATTGCTTTGATGTATTTGATGTGTTGTTGTGGTGCCGCCTCGATCCGTTGGGAGAGGTGGGATATAAATAAATCAGTCAATCGATCAATCAATCAATCAATGCTGCTTTTAACAATCTCCTGCTCTAATTCCAATTTTAAAAGATGTTTATAAAATTTGGCCATGAGGTGTTGTTTACCAGCTTCTAAGATGATATTTAACTCTGAGGAGGAATTCCTTAGCAATTCTTCTTTATAATACAGCTTGAATCTATTATACAGTGTATCATGTGTGACTCTTGGAGCCAAAATGATTGGGGGTAACTGTCAACACAAGTGACTGGCAGTACCAGATTTACTCGATCTTTCAAAAATTTCAAATATTAAGTTGCTCTCTTCTAAACCTACACATCCTGAATGAGAAATGTTGCACATTTATAAAAAAAACATAAAGCATACTGTTAATTTGAGATTAAGGGCATTTAATACTCCAAGATTACCTGTAAAGGAACAGATCTTTGGCCAGGCGCTTGGGACCAATGATTTTGAAGATAATCTCATATGTCTCAAGTGCCTTCCGGTGCACTCCACCTGGCAAGGCCGGATGAAGGCACTGGGCGAGACGCTTTCCGATGGTCAGCTTTTTTGGTACTACTTGGTACTTTGCATTGTTTTGGAGAACCTGACAAGAAACATTGCAATGTATTTTAAAAGCTTTAACAGTTAGCAAATTATTCCAAATACATTCTATTAAACAAGCCATTGTGATGCATTAGAAACAAACAACTCTTATTATTGGACAACCCTTTTAATTTAAGAAACTGACCTCTTTCATTGCTATTTTTTTTACTTCATTCATATTATAAAATGAACTCACATTAAGGCGAATAAACAACACCAACAATACACTTATATCCTGCCCTTTTCCCCAATATGAGGACTCAAGCCAATTTACAGAACATTAAAACCAGAACAGATTAAAAACATACAAAAGCATCAGTTAAGATATGTAAACATTATTTTTAAAATAATACAGTAGAAATGAAAAGTTTCTTGATTTTTTGGATCTTTCTGTTGTTGTCTTCCTAAGCCAGGACTGAAGATCATGAAACCATACACATGTTGGTGGACTACAACTCCCATGAACCCTCATAATTGGCTACACTGGCTAGTGTTGTAATACTGTATAGAGGGCCTTATATTTTCCCGTTCTTGTTCCAAACAAATACTGATACAGCAGATTACCACGCACCATAAAGTAAAACCTGAGTTATCAGAAAGGTTATGAATGTAATCTTTCCATGGGAGGAAAACAATCTTTGAATAAATTTACATAAATATATACTTAATATTGTGAACTCATGTCACTACCAATTGTCATTCAAAGTATAAGACATAAATATTGAAATTAAGCAAATATTTGCCCTCTAATGAGGTGATCTAGTCTTAGCAATATATCCAGAAAAAAAAGTTGATGACAATTCACAAGCAACACCAAATAAGAATCAAAAATACATATTTTCTGGGCTAGTATGTCTCCTCTTCTCTAACATGTGAGCTAATTTAATTACTTCTGCTTTTACAAAAATCTGCTGTCACATCTTGATTGGCAGATTATGCTCTGTGTATTTTAAACAGGATAAAACCACGGTTTGAAATCTGAATTTTGAGGGGCCACACAGAACATAAAACTGGATTGGCCAGTTCAGACATGATATGAAAATACATCTGGCACAGTCTTATATTACAGATGAACTGGGCTTTTGTCAACAGAAGTACACCATAGAAAGAGCTAGTCTGCTAAGTCCTCTGAACAAAACACTGAACATTCACAGCTGAGAATTTAAAAAGTAATATCAAAAAGATAAAGAAAGCAACTAAAGCAAGAGAAAAATAGCAGAAAAATCATATCAATGAAGTTTAAAACTGTTATAAGGACTGAGGACAAATTCACATCTTTTGACTAGATATACTTAAAATTATTTAAGAGTACATATATAAGCACACCGAGGCGTGATGCTACAAAACATGTATGTTATGCAGGTACATCAGCAAGGAGTACCTTCAATTACCTAACGAGCACTGCTTGTTATGTATGAAAGGGGCTGGGCAGATATCATTTTATTTTCTGTTCCAGGAGCAGAGGGCAAGGAAAATCCATGTGTACCCTATATAAGCCGCTAATGCTTTCCTTGCAAAATTATTATGGCAGGATTTGTCTGGGGTATATTAAGTAAATTAAGTATCTTGGGGCTGTTAATCAATCAAATGGAAACTGTAAGGCACATGCAGAGTAAGTTGCACAAGCAGCACAAAGATCTACCTCTGCAATCCTAAGATTTTTTTACCCCAAAGGAGGGCACTACATGCCAGCTGCTCTGAGATTGTTTCAAGTTAAATCCCTTAATCAATTTCTTTATGGTTCGCAACTAGGTCCCTATGCTTCTTTTACTCTATTGGAAGTAGTCAAAATTCTTGAGGGCCATTTTACAAGCCCCTCAAGGGATTTGTAACGCAGCATTGCGGCTTGAGGTGGGTTTTTTGAAAGCTGAATCTTGGGCTTGGCTAGCTATTTTTAGATTTTGGTTGAAATTAGGTTTTTTTCCCAAGAGCTTTAACCTCTCTGATATTACAAGATAATTATTGGTCAGCTTGGAAAAAAGAAATACATGCTAATCTTAAACTATATGGCTTCTCTGAGGAGTATCTTCTGTATATAGGATTTGAAGCAGCTAGCCGACTCAGCCGACCCCTGAGTCAACGAATTAAGGAGGTAGACAGGAAACTAGACCTAGTGACAACCTCAAACAATATTTTAAGTGACACTGCACTGATACTTTTCAAGCCTGCTAAGTATTTTTATTTATTTACAGTCCCAAACCATCGTAAAGCTTTTACTCTTGCTCAGTTAAATGCTTTGCCGTCAGCATTATTAGAAGGAAAGTTTAAAAAGGTCCCGTACTTCCAACGTGAATGCCCTTGTAAGATTGGTGACATTGAAACACTAACTCGTGTTCTCTTCTACTGCCAATCTGGGAACTTTTTATTGAACCTCATACAAAGCTATTTCCTGCACAGTCAGAGGCTTTCCATACTTTTTTATTGTTATCAGAACGAGATACAGGCACGTCAACAGAGATAAACCTTGGTACAAGTATGAGGTAGCAAAATTTTGTGCTGCCACAGTCAAAATCCGCAAAGAAAAGGTTAAATTAAATGTTTAAGTTTATGATTCTGCTATCTTCTCTACCAATATATGTTTTTATTGTCCCATTTTATATTTTATAATTGATATTTTATAATGGATATTGTATAAATGATATTTTATATATTTATGATTTATATTTATATTTACATATTGTATTCAAACTTATAACTTACATTTTACTTTTTATGTAATGTAGCTGAATAATGTATAATCTGTGTTTGTAGTTGTTATTATTATTATTGTTATTATTACCATCTTTGGATATGGCCAGCAGCAGCAATAAACTGTATCATATTGTCTGGGGTATAGGTTATGAAAAAGCATTTAACACGAAAGAATGGCAATTCAGCATACTAACTCCCACAATGTCTGGCCCTTCATGTTTTTTTCAATTTATTCTTTTCAGAACAGTTCTGTAAAAATATTTTGTTTAAAAAAAATCCTAGATTGTGATTCATTTTAATCCTTCCAGTTCTTCTGAAGGGACTTCCATCATACCTTGTTGAGCTTTCCAAGTGAAGAGATTAAATCAGCCCACTCACTGGAGTACTCAAAGCTTTTCAGCGCCTTGTCAACAGCTGCTACATAGTTCCTGTACTTGGAGTCACCCAGTAGCTCCAGCTCCTCTGCATTCATCCTCTCCCAGAGTCCCGCTAGAGACCAGCATGAAATTCATGTAAAGTTGTTAACTGGAAGAGATAAAACAAGTGTTAACATTTCCCCTGAGATCACAGCATTTAACTACTGGATTCAGAAGGTCACCAAGAGTGGTCACCACAAATGCAAAGACCCTGGAATATGAGAACACTGGCACTGCAAGGGAGTAAGCAAAAGGGTCTTTTCAGTTGTGCCTCTCCTCTGAAGAGATCCCATGGTGCCCACTTGAATTCATTTTCAGTGCCAAAGACCATTGTATTTTTTGACAGGCAGCTTAAATTATGCTGTGGCTCTTACATTGTTAACACTATTTTATATTGTTAATGCTGTTTTAGGCTCTGTGGATTTTTATAACTTCTGCCTTGTATTTAAGTGATTTGTTATGCTCTCAACTGGCATTCCTTGTATGCTATATTTTATTGTCTTATAATAATATGATCTTAAAGCCTTTATTCTTTTTTGACAGTAAGCTGCACAAAAATTTTCTGTTGTGAGGCAGCCTATAAATGTTTACGCATTGCATGAATAAACAAAACAAAATTTTCTATAACTGTGTCTTACTGTGGCAAGTGTACTTCCCTGCCACTGAAGGAGGAGGAGGACAGATAGACCATCTGAGAAGGTTTCATCAATTTAGCATATCTGCATTTTTAAAATGTTGGGTCCAACTGAAGATGAAAAATTGGAAGCTACACTGCCGAGTTCCACAGCTTATATACCTCCAATCAAAACCATATTCAAATATAAATACTGCAAAAACTAATTTTATACCTTAGTGGTAATACTCCGATTAGCACTGGGGAGTGTGAAACATCATTCTTCAGCTTAGGAACAAAAAGTCATAAATAGATCTGTAGCAATACTCAAAAACAGAAGGAGGCCAAGCCTCCATTCAATAGTGCTAAAAATGCAGACCAAAATGAAGGGAAATTAAAGAACATTCTGATCTCTATAATCTAATACTTCTTTAGTCTGCAACAACAAGTAATATATGGACTGCTAATACAGAATACAAATCTTCCCAAATTTACAGAGATTGTTCCAAAAAACAGTTTAGTATCTCAGCTGAAGATGCTGAATCCCCTGGAGCATGAGGTATTAGGATGTGAAAGCAAACATCAGATGTCTTAGCCATGATGGGCAAGAATCTAACACACCTTCAAATGTAGCTTTAGACTCCAATTTCACTGTAAGCATTCTTGAGGGAAACAGAATTAAACCTGATCTGAGCAACCATAACAAGTGCTTGGCTCTGGCACCCATGATGTGGTCACTGCACTACAGCTATACTAAAAAGTATAACTGTAGACATTTCACTCTTCGCTTTATCTTTAGGGCCAAATAGATTTTCCAAGACTGTCTGCTGGGGACAATTCATCTCAAATAATAATGACAAAGACTTCTTCACTGCCAACACTTCTATTTTTTCATCCTGCAAAGGATGCTCTGGGGTGCTCTGACAGATGTGGCAAAAATTTTCCAATACATGCACTTTAAATCAGCTGTCGGAGTAAAGCATTGCAAGGGAAGAGGATGAACCACTATTACTGGATTAAGAAGTGCTTTGGAAAAATGAGCAAATTATTTTGTCAATTAGAGTTAACTTTCTAGGTCATTAGTTTCTGAAAGTTTTCTAAATTCATTTATTTAAGGTCTCAAACAAGAATGGTGAGTGACTGCTGTGGGGAAAGGTTGGAATAGAGTGGAATGGTTTGAACACTGAAAAGAAGCACTCAATATTGCAAGATTTTGTTGCAGTACCCTACCATTTTTCTTCTGTTTAGTACTTCCAGGTTAATAGGAATTGACAACTCTGAACAGAACCATGAAGAGACCTGCATGTCTTCCCCTGTCAGCAAGAAGAAAGCGCTTCAATCCAAGCATGGGGGAAGAAGGAAGGGAGTTAGTCTATTTCAAATACTTTGTTCCTTTCTGCTTACTTTTCTAACCACACAAACCTACTGCAGTGCAATATACAGTCCTTACACCTGGACTAGCCAGACCCAGTCTTCCCCTCACAGCTGTCTATTACTGCTCTCCTCTCACAAGTGCTGGGAATCATGGGTGCTGGGAATATTTTGGTTGCAATGTCTTCAAAGGCAGCACTTTACTTTCTCACAAAGTAAAAAGGCAAGTACAGTATTTACTTATTTCAAAAGAAGTAAATGTACTCATTCAGGAATTTCATTTGAGTAGGGAATAAACTTGATACCCGTCCTGGGGGGATCCCATTTGTTGGAGGAGGAAAAACAAGTCTCCCCTCCACTACATTCCCTTGACTGCTTATGTCCGCAGAAAACAAAGAGACCCACTGATATCCAAAGATACCATGCTCTCGTAGGCTAGGACAGCAGACAAAAAGGAAGCAATTCTCTACGCAGCATGTAATTATAGCAGTGGTTCTCAACCTGTGGGTCTCCAGATGTTCATGGACTTCAGCTCCCAGAAGCCCTGAGCATTGACCATAGTGGCTGGGGCTTCTGGGAGCTGAAGTCCACGAACATCTGGGGACCCACAGATTGAGAACCACTGAATTATAGAATTAATTGCTACAAGTTGTGGTGATGATTATTGGCTTTGTTGTTATGTGCCTTCAAGTCATTTCTCACTTGGGGCCGGCTTTTCTTGGCAAGATTTGTTCAGACAGTGTTTGCCATTGCCTACCTTTGGGGCTGAGAGAATGTGACTTGCTCAAAGGTCACCCAGGGGGTTTCCATGGCTGAGCAGGAAAGTGAACCCTGATCTTCAGGGTGCTAGTCTAATACAAAACCACCACACCACACTGGCTGTCATGATCATTGGCTCAGGTGGTTTTAAAAAGAATTAAAAAAAAAACCAGGCAGGGCCATTAGCTGCTGCCACTGAAACAGCCTTGAGATTCCTGACGGGCCTTTGCCAGAAATATTATGATCAATTACATTAACACCCAGTGACAGGACAAGGACCAGGAATCACCCAAGATGTACTCAAGATAGACACAGTACATTTGTGTGCCACTTATTTCTGAGTTTTAATATGGTACAGGGCCCTCAATATCCACTAAGGTTTGGTTCTAGGACACCCTCCCCCCTCCCCCGGATATGACAGTTCATGGATGCTCAAGTCCCATTATGTCCAATGGTGTAGTAAAATGGCATCCCATATATAAAATGGCAAAATCAGAGTTTACATTTTGGATTTTTTTTTTTAAAAAAGGCATGGTTGGCTGAATCCATGCATATAGAATCTGCAGATATAGTAGGTCAACTGTATCTTGCTGGATCAACATTGACAATTAAAAACAATGTGAAACAGTGATTCTACTCTTATCTGTGGAATCCTCTGTGCTCTTCAGGAATGCTTTCTATATGAAGGCCCAGGGGATTTCAGCGGAGATGTCAGCTGGGGCTAGACGTCCCTGAAATGACAGATGTATAGTCTGAGGTTACTTGTGCCACCCTTCTCCCTGGAGGCCTGAGTAGAACTGAACTGTCTTAGCCCCACTTCATCTGGTGCACCAGTCAAGTTATTCTGATACACAGATAGTTTGCCTAATGTGGTGCTAACCTCTCCTTTGTAATACATTTTCTGCAGAGCTGTCCTTTGAAAAGATCCAGAAATTTGCACCTAGAAATAAGGTGCAAAAAACCAGCTTTTTAGAATGCTGACAAAGCTAGTTGTCAAGGATCACATAACTTCAGTCCTGCCCTATTTGCCTACCTATAACCAGATGGAATTCAAGGTACTGGTATTTACTATCAAGCCCTAAACAAATGGGGACTAAGGCCCTTTCCATACGTGGAGGGAAAAAAGGGGTAAAACGCTCAGAAACGGAGCTTACCAGAAGCCAGGTAAGTCCGTCGCCACGAGGAGCAGCACGAGTTCACTGCTCCACACTCCTGTGGCATCCAAAATGGCGGCTTACAGCTGGCGGAGGCTCTCCACCAACCAGAGAAGCTTGCCAGCCAGAAGCCCGCCCCCTGGCAGATCTGCAGGCACGCACTTGTGCGCACCTGCAAATCTACACTGGGGCGCTGCGACGGGGTGGAACGGGGCTGCACGCTCATGTTTTATAAAAACCACTTGAAAAGTGGTTTTTAAAAAACACGCAGCGCCATCACTTCCGGTCGCTTCAGGGCGGTTTGAGGTGTAGAACCTCAAAATTATAAAACCCCCGGCGCACTCCACGGTGTAGACGACCTCCATTAGAGGTCGCTCTACACCGTTTTAATTACCCCATGTGGAAAGGGCCCTAGTATTAGAGTGAATGCCTCTTCTTGCACCAGCCTGCTAATGACTATAGACTGTGGGGGGCAGGGCTTTCATCCTACCACTGTGTGTGTGTGTTTGTGTCTTCAAGTTGCTCGTCAACTTATGGCAGCCCCATGTATTTCATAGTATTTTCTTGGGCTATGAATACTCAGAAGTGGTTTTGTCAGTTCCTTCCTCTGAAATACAGCCTACAGCACGTGGCATTCCATGGTGGTCTCTCATCCAGATATTAATCAGTGCTGGTCCTGCTTAGCTGTCAAGATCAGACAGGATCTGGTGTCTTTAGGGTATTTAGGCCATCACCCTACCGCTTGGAGAAATAAATTAAGTGATGACACAGGTTAGGGTCTCCTCGGCAGTCCCACATCGCTGCTGAAATGTCTTCACTAAAGATGCATCTGGCATCAACTTTAGTGAAATTTCAGTGCCAGGCCAAAGTTCATTCATTTACCTGGTCATGTATGAGCAGTAAATTGTTTCTCGAACATAAGAAAATCTACTGTTTACTATTTGTTCTCTCTGTTGATTGCTTATTCTCATCTTTATTTGATGCCTCTTTCCTATACTTTATTGTCAGTTTGTTCTAACACTGGTGTTATCTGTCTTGGCATTTTTATGAAGACTAACATGAAAGCTATATGGATCTTTGATGTTCAGAGGTGGTATGTCAACAAACACCTACTACTGATCAGAACATCATCGGTAAAGACAGAATTATAACCTCCTGAAATAAAACAATGAAGAAAACTCTAGTGTAGAAATCATTCTTCCATCTCTCCCTTGGGTGCTTAATTTTTTAAAAATTCAAACAAACAAAAAAAAAAGTTACTTTATCATACACTACAAAGTCATATGATGAAATAATAATAGTTCTGGACATTTTATGTATGGAAGATAATCTATGTAGCATTATCTTCTTCGCAGTTGCCAGCTGAAAAAATGTCACTTTACTAACAGCATTGGAAAATTAATTTTCTCTGCCTGCCATTTCAAAACTTGCACTGGAAAACAGTCTTTCTGTAAAGAAAATTCCATTGACCTCAAGGCCTATGACATATCAGTCAAAATGAAAGCTCTTTGGTTTCCCTGATACAATATGCAACTTAAAGACTAAAAAGCATTTTCTCAGTTCAATGAATATCTTAGACATTTCATTTACTGGCAGACTAAAAAGCCAATATTTGACAACAGCAAATAAAAAGAATGCATATAAAGTATTTCTCCAGTTTAAACTGAGAACACTGGACACTCTTCTAGAAAGGATAAGCTATGAGGTGACAAAAATGATCTGCCAATTCCCAAGCAGCACCTTAACATGATAAGTTATCTAAAAGCACTGCCCAAACTCTTGTCTGAGTTGAGCCAGCCCCGCAGTTATTATTTTATTCATTAATGAAAATATTTATATTCTACCCTGTGTCTAAAGATATCAGAGCTATGTAAAATAAAACATGATCAGTTTAAAATACTGTACACAGATTTTAAAAGGCTAAAAATATATTATACAATCTATCAAGTTACAAGACTAACCCATATACAGGCTATCATCATTGGCTGTTTTAAGTTATAACTTCAATGTTGTTCTGAATCACATTGTTGTTTCTGCTGCATGCCTTTAAGTTGCTTCTGACTTAAGGTAACCATAAGGTAAACCTATCACAGTGTCTTCTGGGGCTGCGAGTGTATGACAAGTCTAAGATCACCTAGTGAGATTTCATGGCAAAGTGGGAAATCGAACCTTGGTCTCTAGGGTCATAGTTCAGTGCTCAAACCACTACACCATGCTGGCCGTCTCTGAATCACATATAGCAGGTTAATTCTACAGAAGTTATTAACTTGGCTGTTTTTGCCTTTGTCCTCTAGGGCATCTTCCACATCCACACCCCTCTGGAACAATACTTCCTTAATGCTTAGCAATACAGGCATCTTGCACTACTCTTTAGCAGCAGGATTCCACTTTCAGTTAGCATCTTCTCCCAGATCCTAGCTCTAAAACTGGACCTGCTTTTAATGGAATGGAATACATTAATTTATCTATTATATTTTTAGAATACAAATAACAAGAGTTCTCTCGGAGGATTACATTAGAGGAATAAAAACAAAACATGTATTCAGGGCCAGCTCTAATATTGGGCAGAGAGACAAGATATTATGGGGAGGGCAGAAGGAGCACCAGCAGGGTATTAGAAGATAAGAGTTGTATTGGCTTGCCTTCTATTTGTTAAGCTAGGCTTCTGTTCTCAGGTATGGAAGAGAAAAGTGTCTCAAGAGCAGTGATTGAAGTAAAACTCAGCTGCCAGTCTCATCTCTTTCTGTACATAAAATGGAAAGTGTGGTGTCTTCTTCAAGCAAAGTATCTTGAGCTAGCCTTCTATATAATAAAACCAAAAGTAATAATAAGGCACAGGAGAAAAGAAAACACAATGCCAAATACAGAAACATAACTATTACAACAGACTTTAAAAAATCTTAACAACAGATTGTAAAATCTAGTTTGGACTGAGAATACTGGGATTGAGAAAATTTAAAATGCTGACATTGAGAACACTGGGAATTTTAAAAAATGGGAATATCTAAACAAGGAAAGGAGTTTATTTTTATTTATTCACTGAATTTATACCCGGCCTCTCTCTCAAGATGGGATTCAAGGTGGTTTCACCTGGCACTGAAGAAATATAATGCGAAGGCAGTTCTTAAACAGAGTATAACTTCCTTAACTTCATTCAGCAGGGGCACTTAGAGGAGAGCCTCCAAAGATGGCCTATGACTGTGCTACCAAAGGAACACTACACAACCATCTCTTGTGTTGAGATAGCCACAAAATAAAAAACCAAAACAAAAAACTCACACCACTTTAAACTATTAATCTGCACATCCTCATTGCTTTGCACTACTATTTTGGCAATCATAATTCTATTTGTATTTTGTGATATATTGCTTGATCATATTTGCATTGTACATTTTTTGCTCATTTACTGTTTTACTGTAACTATTTTAGTGTTGCAAACCACCTTGGAACTTAGCAGGATGAAAAGGAATTAGATACACAGTATGTAAGTAAGTAAAGTAGTATATACTAAATAAAACATCTCAAAGTATATCCAAATACATTTCTAAAAAAATAGGTTCCAAATGTAGGCTACAACTTGATAAACTTTCCAGAAAAGTCTTATGCTTAGAAAAGACAAGGCAAAACGGTTCTTCTCACAAGCAGAACTCAAGGAACTTTACTAGGTGTCACTCCCACTGCTTTGAAAAGTTTCCTATTTGGACTATAACTCTCAGAATTCCCCAGTCAGCACAGCCACTGGCCACTGGGAGAACTCTTGTATCTACAGTCCAAATTTTGAACATTCCCAAGCTGTAGAGATTTCCTAAGAGGTTACTGCATCAACTGTAACTGTTGGCTGTGGAATAAACTAATAATTCAGTATTTATACAGTGCTTTTGATATTAAAACAGTTTGCATACATTGTATCAGCAATCTTTAAATCAGCCTTCCGCATCCAGTTGTGTGAGGCTACAACTCCCATCGTTCTATCACACCGGGAGTTCTAGTCCAACACATCTTAAGAATACCAAGCTAACAATGGCTGCCTTACAGTAGTCAGATATGGCAGGTTAGTATTCCCCCACTCCCTGCTTTTTTTTTTGAGACAGGAGTCTGAGGTTGAGAGAAGCAGCTTGCAGGCAAGCCACATCAGATTTAAACTAAGGAGTTCCTAGATTACATTTAGAAGTCTAAACCCCATTGGTTGGTCTCAACTAGAAAGGATTGATTAAAAAACTGTTGAAGGGTGAGTCAGTATGTAGAGTAATTCCACTGATTCAGTGGGTCTAGTCCAGCTGTAAATAACAGCACGGTGCAGGTCTTATTTACTATAATGTAACAGCCAGTGGTGAAAAAGACATTAAAATGCCTATTTTATTAAATATGTCTAAACATAAAAACCAACCACATATTTGTCAGAACAGATTTGGCCATTGTACTTTGCACATCAGCTGAAGCCAAACAAGGCTATGTTCTTTGACTGAACACAGAAAGAGCATAAAGACAAAAGGAGTTTTCAGAAAACTAGAAAGTCAGTGCCAACAATGGACCTTCTGTATCCAGCAGGATATTTCTAACTGTGAGTACTGGAGGACAGATTTTTTCTTGTGAGTTTAGTCTCTAAAGATACAAGCCAAAATCTGCCCCGCTTCACTATCAAGAAAGCTACAGATTTCACATTCATTCTAATTCCTGTTAATTAGTTTGCAATCAGCTACTGTGGATGAGAACTGTAGTCCAACATCATTCCTGCCATAACAGAAGATCTGTTGGATTTCTCTCTTTATATACTTTAACTACTTGTTCCTATGTGAACCAAAATATTTCTGGGTGAGAAGAACGCAGTCTGTGGACAACACAAGGTCCCCAAAGGGCATTTTTTTGGCTTCCCAGGTGTCCTCACACTCCTCAAACCCCCTCCAAAAATGAGGGTCAAAACTGTTTTCATTTTGCCTTGAAAATGGCAAATAGAAACTCTCAAAACAAACACTAACAGGGACATGAGAGGTGCATGTGTGTATATGTGTCTGTACACACATACATATATGGATGTCTGAGTAAAAACCTCCATTCTGAAGAAAAGCAAATTACAAAAACCTTGTGGGCCCTAGCCATTGAGCTCTTATTCAGTCCCAGGTCAAGTCTTCAACAATAGTTCAAAACATGACTATTCCCATGATATTTGTTGTCCTTTCATTCTACCAGAGTTAAAATATTAACTAAACTGGAAGGAATGATTAATTTCCTTTCCACCTTCTTTTGTTGACTTTTCCCTTTCTCAAGGCACCTTGTTACAATAAGCTTTCAGTACTTGACTCAGCTTCTTTGGCTTATTCAGCAGTTCTACTCTCAAATCTCTTTGAGGACCACAACTTTAAGAAAAGAAGCAAGCAGCATTCAAGAACTTTTCATATCCTCCCATAAGACTGGGAGGAAGGTTACTGGTCTCTTGTTTGGTGACAAAGAACTATTGCTATTTGGAGCTGATATTTACGGAATAATATACTTCAAGTTTACCTTTTTGATAGTCTAATCATGCTTACTGTTTGGCTCAGTATAAGACAGCACCATTTGCTCATATGTGCAAAAAATTTGAAGCAATTATTTCTTCAGGAAGTAAACCAGGATTTTATTTCTATGTGCAAGTGTGGGATCTCCCTATCTTTTCTATAGGATAACCCTTATTTTCATACGCCAACGAACTGCATTTTTTCATAAGGAAAAAAAAGTTTTACAATTGTTGAAAGCTCTGATACCAACTTAATATGTTGTTAGTAAAGAGTGCATACTGCACTGTTTTTCTAGCAGCTTCCATGTCTGTGGGTTAAGCATTTACTCTTCCCATGTTGTGCATACAAGGCTGCAGCTGAACTCAGGGAGCTAACATTTATTCTGTGAGTCCTTATTAGCAAATGATACCCCTGTTATTGGAATGTGCTCCTTCCATTAAGGTGCATTCTCTTGAACATATTCATCTCCCCTCCAACAAAGCTTTTTAGTGCAACTCTCTATGGCACCAATTCCCTCTCTCCTGCAGAAACACCCTATGGGCAGAATCCATCACACAAAGAAATTCTTCACTGCTCTGTGTGATCTGAAACTCAAGTGCCACAGAATCATTGGGCAACCAAATAAGAAACTGTTGATTCTATGATCTTTTATTGGGAAAAAAAGTGTGTAAAAATCAGAAATGAAGGCGGCAATCCTAAGCATATTTTGTAAAAGTAGAGTGGAACTTCTTCTCAAGAAAATAGGTTTAGGATGAAGCTGAAGACTTTAAGCCCTTTGTCAACAATGACAACATTTACCACTCACCCTACATGGACAATGTGAATGGAGCTAAGATTGCTTTTTAAAAAAAAATTCTGAAGGCTATAAAAAAAGCCTAAGAATAAAGTATATGCTTTCATAGCCATATCATTAATATAGCTCAGAAGACACAATTTGCACAAAAATGTAATAAAGAAAATAGAAAAATTTTCTTCTCAAATGGAAGATACTCAAATACTCAAAAAGTATGTTGCATTAAAATAATCTACAGCACAGAATAAAATTAGTGATTATCGACAACATTTAAGTACAGGAGATTCAACGTGAAAAGGGGACTACAAAGAACATGAAAGAAATATGAGTGACAGTCCAATTCTCTGGACATTTACACAGAAATGTGTCTCCTGATCTTGTACATATATGTCTTCATATCAACGGTTGACATATGGTGTCAACGCAAATTTCATGGGGTTTTTTAAAGCAAGTAACACCCAGAAATGGTTTGCCATTCTGAAATACAGCCTTACACCATCTGGTATTCCTTGGCGGTCCCCCATCCAAGTCCTAACCAGACCTGATCCTGTGTAGTTTCCAAGATCACACTGAATCTGGTACTTTCAGGTATTTCACCGTGTCAATAGAACTTAGACCTTTATAAATGCAGACCTTGGATTGCTGCTTAACTGAAGAAATTATATGACAGAATGCAAAGTTCCAATGAGATTACAAGATCACACTATCATAAATAAATCACCTTGGAATATAGCTAAATCAGGAACCCTTGATTTTTTTATTCAACGTTATTAAGGGAGTGGAATCACACCCTTAATCAATGTTTGTGGCGGGGAGAAGAAAAACCATGAATGCTGCCTGGAGGAAAAGCAAGGTAGATACTATACAGACACATACTTGATAAAATAATAGTAATAACAAATATGACTATTCTTCCCTTTTAGTGCACGAATACAAGATGCAGGTGGCATTTATCTCAAACCAACCAGCATAAAGTACAAAGGTGAAGCGTGTCTACAACAGGCAGATTAGGGTTATCCATCAGTCAGGGGAGAGGGAGAAATCCCACCTATACGGGCTCCCCTAAGCATGGGTTAACCAGTGCACCTGTACTCACAGACACATGGTTTAACAAATCCAAATGCAGATCCCTCTTGCAAATCTACCTGAGGGAGGCCCAAGACAGAGACAAACAACAACTTCGAAGCCCCCCTCCTCCTTACTTGATAACCTTTCAGTTAGGGGAGGGGGTAGTAAAGGAACGGGGAGAGGAACACGGGTGGCAGCCAAGAGGAACCCTTTCACAAATATTTTCGAAGAGAGAGACCTCCCCCGCCCCCATCCCTGCCCTATTCCTCTGAACCTGACCCCGGGGAAGGAACCGACGGGAGGCTCCGTGGGTCTCACCGAAGGACCGCACCCCCGCGTCCTTCTCCTCTTCCCGGCCGCCCTCACCCGCCTCAGTCCGAGGCCGGCGCTTGAGGACTGACGGAGAGGAGGGGAGAGGAGAGAAAGGGGAAAAAATTACCTCGGCGCCCCGACAGCCGGAAGGACCCCGCCGCCTAAACAGACCGGAGAGGGTACTGACAGCTCCCAGCATGCAGCGCGGCTCCCTCCCTCCCTCCCTCCGTCCGACTTCTCTACGCATTACGCTGCAGCGCCTCCTGCCGGAGCTGAGCAGAACAGCACCTTCGTGTCGGCGCCGCTTGGTGCAGAGCGGTTTCTCTCCGCCTGTCTTTCCCCCGTTTTAAGCCATTCGCCCGCACTGCTCTTCCGTCCCGCTTCCCAGCACCGACGCCTGGACCGCCTTGCCAGGAAGGAACAACCCCACTTAACTCCCGGGAGCCGTGGTGGCGGAGACTTAGGGCCTTTCCGCACTGCACTGTTACAGCGCTATTATTCCACTTTCAACGTCCTATGGCATCCTGGGGTTTGCAGTTGAGGGGGGGGGCCTTTAGAATTCGCAGCCAGAGAGCTGGTTGGCCTCAGTAAACTACAAACCCCAGAACTCCACAGGATGTTGAAAGTGGCACAATAGCACTGAAACAGCGTACTGCAGCAAGGCCATTACTGTTGAATAGAGACAGATGGGTGCACGAAACCTCCACTGTGTGTATTCTTATCTTACATAGGGTTGCAAGACTGAAAAGTTGATGTCAGGTTCCATAACTTTAATGCTTTATAAGGAATTTTAACAGGTGTCGCTCATCATGCAACCAGCTAGCAATCAACACCCGCTGAAATCATCTCTTCTACACAATTATTAAAGCTACAGAACTGTCTCCAGTTTTCACTCTGGCAACTCTACTTATGAACGACCTCACAATTTGTTGGTGCGTGCCTTCTAGTTGTTTTAGACTTATGCACCCTGTCGCGGGGTGTTCTGGGAGATGACAGTGGGAGATGTGAGTGATGTGCCCAAGGTCATGGCCCAGCGGGGACTCAAACTCTGGTCTCCAAGGTCTTTGTCCAAAGCTCAAACCACTACACCACACTGGCTCTCAGTCTGCGCTTACCTTATCAGGTTCAGTTTTTCTAATTAGCCAGTCAGATGCTTCTGGCTCTGAACCTCTCAAGCAAGCCATACTAAAATGAGGAGAGAGGAGGAGTTTGTGGGAACCTTCTAAAGACTGATTTATTTATTTATTTATTTATTTATTTCACATGAATTCTTCTTGTGGATTAATATCAGTTTCCCCAGACACACTGCAACAGACCAGGAAGATCAAAGCAGCTTGTTCCTGCTTAATGTCTGGCAATCAAAAACTATGCTGCTTCTGAAAGTGAAAGTCTCCATGTAGCATTAAACAACTCATTCCTAATCATTATCCACTGGTGAACTGGATATGGCTGTAAGCATAATTATGGACCTTTCCCAGGGCAGAATTATAACACTGTGATTCCACTTCAATTTCCTTGGCTGCATCTTTTGGAATCTTGTTATAGTAGATTGGAGAGGTACTAGAACTCTCTGGATGAGAATTTTAAATGATCCCCCCTTCAAATCCACAGAATTTAATCATGTCATAGTGCTATAATTGTATAGTGTGAAAAGGACACTATATCCCTGTTTGTTGAAAAAAAAAATGACTAAGACTTGCAGTTCTCCAAATATTTATCTTTGAGCAGTAGTGTTCTGGTAACTTTGAAGCCCAGTCCTTGATTATGACAGCCCATCTTCAGGTCAAGTCTACAGATGCAGGTGTCTCTGGTGATCTGTCTTTTTCAAAGAAACATTTCCAGAGTTTCCACCTCCCTGAAAGCAAGGCTTCTGTAAAGCTGATAGCCCTTGACCAGAAAAGCCCAAGGCACCCCAAAATACTTTGGTTTACTATAGGGATAGCTCATAACAGTGGACTGTTGCTGGAAAAATCTATTTCCCTTCCAGCATTTGTGAAATTGCAGTTAAAGAAAATTGGATAGTCCAAAGTGGCTGGCATTTAATAGGCATCATTAAATATCAAAGTCAGAATCATCCATATATCTGATTTCTGTATTTGGTTGTGAAAACTGAAAAGCAAAGAAAGCTGAGGAAGAAAACCAACACTTTTGAAATGTGGTGCTAGGGGACAGTTTTACAGATACCACAGATCTCTAAAAAGACAAAAGTGTCCTGGAGCAAATCAGACCTAAACACTCACTAGAAACCAAGATGACTATAGATGAGGCTGGCTTGACTGACTGACTGACTGACTGCTTGATAAAGTGGAAGACAGTAAGAACAAACGAAGACTGCATTTTGGGTGGAATGATTCAGTCAAGGAAGTCAGGGCCCTGAGTTGGCAAGACCTGAACAAAACTGTTAGACCATTTCTGCACTACACTGTTATAGCGCTGTTACTCCGCTTTCAACGTCCTATGGAATTCTGGGATTTGCAGTTTAGGGAGAAGTATTTAGAGTTCTCAACCAGAGAGCTCTTTGACCTCAGTAAACTACAAATCCCAGGATTCCACAGGATGTTGAAAGTGGAATAACAGCACTATAACCGTGTAGTGCGGCAATGGCCATAGTAACATGGTGTCCTGGAAGTCTTTCATTCATAGGGTCACTATAAATCGAAGATGGCTCGACAGCAAATAAAAAAACCAAGATGGGTGGCAGACGACATCGTTGCCCCTCCTCGTCCCAACATCCTGGAGCTTTGAACCCAAGACCCCTGGACCCTCTACACCAGTGGTTCTCAACCTGTGGGTCCCCAGATGTTTGTGGACTTCAGCTCCCAGAAGCCCCAGCCACTATGGTCAATGCTCAGGGCTTCTGGGAGCTGAAGTCCACAAACATCTGGGGACCCACAGGTTGAGAACCACTGCTCTACACCACCTCTTTGTACATAAATCTGCGTAGGACTGAAAACCACGAAAACCAGGCAGGCTTACTTCCGATTAAATGTGCCTCCATTGCAAACACTGTCTAAACTGTAAATAGTCTCTCGATGACAATACAGGGTGGGTGAAGTGAGACGAGCTGGAGCAAAACTCGAGCACCATTTTCAATTGCTGCGCCTCCATTCCAAGGCCAATCACACGGAGAACTGAAAGAAGCGATTTCTGGTATGCAGGAGCCTTAGGTCAGCACGCAGTCCTGAAACGCGGTGAATTCGAAGTCCTGCTGGAGGCACAGGGGTCCTTCTCCGGAGGCCATTTCCGCACTGGCCTGTTACAGCGCGATGATTCCACTTTCAACATCCTCTGGAATCCTGGGGTTTGCAGCTGGCCCCTCCCGAAACTGCAAACCCCAGGATTCCAGAGGATGTTGAAAGTGGAATCATCGCGCTATAACAAGCTACTGCGGAAGCAAGGCGATTCTCCCTTTTCTCTGAAAAAAACAAAAACTAGCAGCCGCGGCTCTCAAAGCTCCGAGCTGCTGGTCGGCGACGTGGAGGGGGCGCTGTGCAAGAGGCGGGAACTTTCCCTCTTTCGCCGGTTGAGTTTAGACGAGCTGAAGCGCTTCCTGGGCCGGCTCTGCCAGCGCTTCCCTTCCCCACGTGGGCGCGTTCCCCGGGCAGGTCCGAAGCGCGCCGGCGGCCCTCCTGGACCCCCGTCCCCGGCACTGCCTTCATGGCCCCCGCGGTGTTCTTGGAAGTCAGGCAGAGGACGCAGAGCGGGCTGCTCGTTATCCGGTACTTACTCCCTCTTTTCTAATCGCCTTTTTCTGCTTTTGAGGGTAGGATAACGCGCAGGCGGGCGGAAGTTAAGATCCAGATGATCCCCGGGTAGATCTGCTGTACATTGGCAAAGACTTTGAGCACTTCAGGCGTCAATAAAATAAAGCCCCACTGCACCCGCGCCATTTTAGAAAGCCCAGGTTATGCTGCGGCTACGAAGAAGCGGGGGAAACTAATCAGATGTGGATTTTTCTGCAGAAAGCCTATGGACTGTCTTCAGTTCTCCTCCTCAAATCCATATTCCTAGGCTCGAAAATGAGGTTTTAACCTTATTCAGGCATTCCTGCAATTCCCAGTCCAGAGCCTGGGAGATTACATTATTATTGTTATTATTATTATTATTGTTATTATTTCTTCTATCCTGCCTTTTCTCAGATCTGGACTCAGTGGCTTATAACAAGTAAAAAAAATATCGTTAAAAATCTAAAAGATACAAAAGGGAAAACAAAATTAAACAATCAAAAAATTAAAACCAAGTTAAAACATACCTCTTTAACACACATACGTGCAGGGGTCTCCCCAGCAGAACTCAAAGCGCAGGCTGGTTTGTAAGGGGGGACACAATCTCTCAAATTAACCTAAATCTGACTGAGCTGTGTAGAGTATTGAAGATTGTAACCAGTGCTTTGGATTGTTCATG
This sequence comes from Iguana delicatissima, assembly GCA_948472985.1. NCBI lineage: Eukaryota > Metazoa > Chordata > Lepidosauria > Squamata > Iguanidae > Iguana > Iguana delicatissima. The sequence goes on along the minus strand of CAOKZL010000469.1, from coordinate 975,228 downwards.
GAAACAGACCATCAGTCAGGGGAGCTGTTGCAACGAGGGAGTTGTGTGATTCCTGTAGTCCATCCCAGTTAGCAACCTGGTTGTGACTTTTTGAACCGGTTGAAGTTTGTGAACACTCTTCAAGGGCAACTCCATGTAGAGTGTATTGCAGTAATCTAACTGGAATGTAATTATCTCAGCTATTATGGACGGATATGATGTCTCAACAAATGGATGCAGCTGGTACACAAGCTGTAACTGCCCAAATGTACTCCTCGCCATCACTGAAACCTGAGCTTCCAGGCTCAGAGTTGAATTGAGGAGCACATCCAAGCTGTGAATCTGCGTTTTCAGGGGAAGTGTAACCCCATTCAACACAGGCTGAATCCCTAGTCCCAGTGTGCCTTCTGACTGACTTGGAGCACCTCTGTCTGGTCTGAATTACGTTTTAATTTGTTTACCCTCATCCAGTGCACTGGATTTAAATGCACTTATTTAAGACCAAAGCAGCTTCTTTGGCTTGTGGTGGAAAGGAGTAATAAGATTGGGTATCATCTGCATTCTGATGGTATCAGACCCAAAACTCTGGACAATCTCTCTCAATGGTTTCATGAGTGTGAATAGAATGGGGGACAGAACCCTACAGCCCAACAGCCAAGTGGTCAAACAGGAGGTTCCCAGCACCATCTTCTAGGTTTGTCCCTCTAGGAAAGAACAAAGTCACTGTGAAATGCTGCCTCCATTCCCATCCCAGCAAAGTGACCCAGGAGGATTCTATAGTTGATGGTATCAAAAGCCTTCAAGAGGTCCAGCAGAACCAACAGGGATGTATTATCTGCAAAGTACTGGGCAAATTGATCACAGCAGGCTGTTGAGCGATTTTGATTTTCCTCTCTTGAGCCAATGTGTAAAAGATCCCTCACCACTCGAAACAGCTCTGTTGGCTGGCATCCTGCTGACGACGCAACAGAGACAGAGAAGAAATTTGCCATTGCTGCCTCTGTTCCACAGAATAGGCCTTCAGATGAGTTTTAGCCTGTGTTTGGTCAGATATGCTCTGAGTTTTCTGCAGATACTGCTCTAGTCATCTTCTCACTTGTTTCATCACTACCAGCTCCCTGGAAACCCAGTGGCCTGGTTTGGCTCCACTCTGTGAGAAAGAACACTTGGGAGTGATTGTATCCACTGCCCTGGCCGTTTCTCCATTCCAGAGATTGTTCAGGACCTCAACAAGATTGCCTGTCAAGGCAGCAGGAAACTCCCTAAGAGCCGTCAGGAGTTCCTCCAGATCCATGTGCTTCCTGGAGTGGACTATTTTAATGGTCTGCTGCTCCTGTAGAGGTTCTGAGTCCCAGCAAGTCTAAACCCTAGCAAGGGGGTGAACAGTCTATAGATAGTTCCTCCATTCCCAGATCACATTGACTCTATCCATTACAGGAAACAAGATCAGAGTATACCCAGCAGCATGAAGAGGGCCAGATACCACTTGGGACAGACGCGTGGTTGTCATGGCAGACGTGAAGTCCTGAGCCACTCCCAATAGGGCAATCTCAGTATGGATGTTGAAATCCTCCAGCAGTGCAAGCCAGAAGTATTTGCCAACCCCAACCCAAAAATCCCTCTGGCTAGCTCAGAAAAGGAGACTGTTGAGCAGCAAAGTGGGTGGTATGCCAACAGAATCCCTAACCTGTACCAGCCACCCAGATTCAGGTATGCCCGCTCAAACTCAGAAAACCCGGGATGAGACATCTAGCTTTTGGACTACAACTCCCCAAATCTTCCACCCAGCATAGCCATGCCATGCCAGGTGGGGGAACTAGGAGAGCTGTAGTTCAGAGAAATAATTTCTCTGAGGTTTACAGTTTCCTCAAGCATGGGACCATGGGGTTTCCTGAGGAGGAGAAGGATGTGTAGACCACATGAAACATTGCTGCACATATTGGGTGGACTTCTGCAAAGAAGAATTTTATCACATGCAGCTCTTCTTCAGCCATCTTCACTATTACAAACAGCTGGGGAGAGAGGGCAGAGCAGCATGATGGACGTGATGTTGGAGAACAGTTACGTGACATGACCCTGCTCCCCAGTGGCATGTTCAGGTAACTGGGCACAAGAATGCTCAAATAGGACTTAAGCATCAAGTTTCATTGGGTGGATCTTGGGGTTCCAATAAAAAAACCATAGTGGATCCTCCAGGGTTGAATTCTACCGACTTGCAGCCCAAACAACTGATTTATATGTTACAGTAATGTGCCACCTCCCTTCTATGGAAGAAATACAAGGAGGCCTAGATAAAGGCCCCCGTGTGACCTTACGGCTGGGCATCTGCAGGCAGCTTCAGCAGTTTGGACCTACTCTGTTAGCTCAAGCCAGCAAAGGCAACGGTGAAAGATGATAGAAGTGGAATCTAAAAATATCTGGAGGATCACAGTTGCTCACCCCTGGAATATACTGACCTCTTCAGTAAGGCAGCTTTATCATTTGTTCTGAAACAATAATAGTCTTCTCAGAGGATTCTGCCCTGTCGTTTGAAACCACAAGGGATTCTTCAGAACCTGCTCTATGGACTGAAAGTGGAATAATCCCTAAACTAAAAGATCTGTAGCCTTTTTATGCTGCATAATAATAGCATTATGATTCCACTGTAATGGCCATGGCAACATCATTTGGAATCCTAGAATCACAATTTTAGGTGGGGAATTTAGAGTTTTCAGCCAGCGAGCCCCTCTGGTGCTTCACCAAACTACAAAGCCCTTGTTTCCATAGGACGTAGCCATGGATATTAAAGTGGAATCATGGTGCTATAATTGTGTAGCATGAAAGAGCCCAGGGAAGAGCTGATCATTTTATGATTTTGTAGAAAAAGGGAAAAAAGCGGCCTATCACTTCAAGGAAAGTGTTATTTTTTTCTAAACTGAATGTTATCATTAAGGCAAACTAATTTCATTAAGCTAATTCCTGAAATCCTAGAACCACATATCCCCCCACCAACTTCGGTTAAAAGGCTTGGATTGAAGTGTTGTCTCCAAGACATTCTCTGTGACATGGATGCATCTCCCTAACTGCAGAAATACAGGTCAAATTTCCCATGGAACGTAGTCCACATCTCTGTTTTCTTTGCTGTTGCTAAACATAACAAGTCTTATGGCCACACTCTAGTGGCTGTAAGGGTAATTGCCAGTGAGCCGTACATCAAATGAAGCCATATTTGTTACTAGAGAATGCATTCTATATAGATTTATCTACAAATCAGTCTGATTTTGAACTCAAAGAATTATTTTTGAGTAAATATGCATAGGGTTGCACTAGTAGACTACAGCCTTATATAAGAGGGTGGAAAACCCTTTTTTCCCCCTTGTAAGTGGGCACATTTACTTGGGTCTAATCTGTAGGGGCAACCACTTGCCAAGTGGGGGTAGAGCTGAACCCAGTGATAGATGGGGCTAGAGCTAATTGTAGGTGGAGTTGCCTTCTCTCTCCTCTGACATCTGGCAACACAATACACTTCTTGCTCGTTGAGCTACAGGAGGAAGGACAAATTATCTTACTAGGCGTAGTGGCAGCTGGTGGTTTCCATGTCAGTGCGGTGGTGAATCCACTTCAGGTTTTAATTGAAACTTTAAAGGAGTTATCCAAGGTGCTGAAGCTATGGGAGGGGTAAGGTTCAGCACCTTGGATAGCTCTTTTAAAATTCAGACTAAAATGCAGATTGGATTCTCATCATTCCTCCACCAAAATGGAAGCCACCAGCTACCATGTTCTTCCACAGACCAGACTGAACTGGTCACTTGGAGAAAGCTTTTGAAATGAAGTTGAATGGTTGTTCCACCCTGGCAGTACACACTTAGCTGGGAGAAAGTCTGAATAGACATCTAAGCATTTTTCCCTCAGTGGTAAGATGAAATAAAACATTATGAACTTTCTTTCACTAAGATGAAGAGGAACAGGAGGGCGAAGTAAACTTGTGCCACTTAATCAGGGTTCCCAATTTTGTGGTTCTCACTCCTGTGGCAGCTGGCAAAACACAATTCATAATGCTCTGTAGGTCCACACAATCCTCTAGAGAGATTTGGGGTGTGCTTTCTGGAGACTGCAGGAGAAAGGGGAAATGCAACCTTGTTTTCTGCTTGTGCAACTTTCAATTCTACCCACTGGTTCTAATTGTTTTTATGTCTATTTTGTTGTGTACAGTTCCTTTAAAGCTTGCCTTGTAAATATTTGTGAATGGTGGTGCAAAAGTGATTTAATTTAAAAATAGGATTTTTTCCTGACTTTCACAGTTCTATCAGTATGTTTCTTATGAAGTGTTCTCAAATGGAATATACTTGCTTCTTTTTAAAATATAGAGAATTGAAGCTGGAAAGCTGGCCTGTGGATATTACTGTGATGCCGTCCTTGATAGAGCTTAAAATTGGTGAAGACTATAAGATAGTGAACCTTCCACTAGAGGTCAGGATTGTTCCTTCTTCCTGTCGCGGATTGCAGTATGTTCCTGGTGATGGCTTACATATGAGGTTTCTAGTTCAAGCAAGTTTAAACACAAGTAAGAAAGTGACTGGCTTTTAATATATCTGCCTGCCTGCCTGCCTGCCTGCTTCTTTAGTGGTGTGCTTTTTGTAAAGCAAGCAGGTCAAACTGAAGAGTTAAGAACATTTTCCAGAAACTCTAAATTCGCTTGAGCGGTATAGGATTGAGGAAGGTTTAACTTTTAGCTGTGAGATTTGTTTAAACAGATTTTGCAGTTCTGGCTGCTTCCTTGTTTCTATTTTGCCTCTAAAATTTCATTAGGTCCGACATGGATTTTATTGGATTACTCTCTGTGCTGAGCCTAATGAAACCAAAACTTACTAACAATCTTGGTTTCCTGGCAAAGCAAATGCATGGCAAAATAATATTGTGGCATTGAAGTGAGGTTTCTGCTTTTGTAATTTTTGAGACTCTGAGACTCTGGCTCTCATTTAAAAAGTTCCAGAAATTATGCTATTCAGGCATCCTTTCACTTTGCCACAATCTTTTCCTTTACTTTTTTGCCTGTGGAAATCTTGGCTACAAGTCAGAGCCCATTGTGAGGCTTATGGCTGCAATCCTTTGTGAGATTAAATCCCATTGAGCTTAGTGGGGCTTATTTATGAATACAAATGTCTAGGTTTGCACAGTAATTCACATGAAATGTTGGTCATAGAATGGAACAGAATGGAAATTTCCCCAAATATCACTTTTCCAGTAGACATAGTATAATTTATCGGCTATAATGTATTTATATTGCTTTCAACAAAAATGGCAGAAATACAGTATTTATTTATTTATGTATTGCATTTATTTATCACCTTTCTCCCAGATGGGATTCAAGGTGACAGTACTTACCTATTGCTGCTTGATCAGAGTTATATATAGTTTTCATATTATTTCTGTTGATGTTTTCTATATTATAGTAATATGGGGAATATGAAGCCCTGTAGATGCTGCTGGACTGCAGTGCCCATCCTCTTTTACCACCGGCTATGCTGGCTTGGGCTGATGGGAGCTGTAGTACCAAAAGGATCTAGAGGGGAGGGATCCCACATGCTTCCGATATTTTAACAAGATTATGTTGCAACAGTGTTGTAATAATGTCTGAAAAGCAATGTGTTCATAAATGTTTCTGTGCTAGAAATGGCCTCTCGTCAGGACAGCTGACCCTTACTTGAGGCATGGCTGAGAAAGCCACTTACGGATGGCTAAACAGAAAAACCAAAAAATCTGAGCATTATCTCATTTGATAGCCACTTTTCTTTCATGGAAAGCAGGCAGTGAAATGGGGAAGGAAGGAAAGAAGGAAGGAGAAAAACATAAGAACAACTCAGATGCATCAGCTGAAGTCTCTGCGTAGTCTAGAACCCTTTTACCCACATAGGTCAGTAAGATTCCTGTTGGAAGCCCACGCGCAGAGCAATAAGGGCAGTAAACCTTTCCCATCATTGTTCCCTCTTACGTGGTATTCAGGGGCATGTTGCCTCAGATCCTGGAGGTACCATATAGCCATGATGACTAGCAGGTATTAATATCCTATTGTCCAGATAATTTCTGGTTCACATCTCATCTCAGCTTTGACCTTAGCAGGGGCCCTTTAATTTTACACAGTTTCAGCACTGTGATTCCACTTTAACTTTCATGGCAACATCCTATGAAATCCTGGGATTTGTGGTTGAGGGAGGGGTATTTAGAAGTCTTGGCCAGGGAGCTCCAGTGCCTCTCCAAACTACATAACCCAGGATTCCATAGGATGCAAACATGGCAATTATTCACAGCACTGTAGCTGTGTGGTGTGAAAGTGCCCCTGGTGACCATTATTCTGTTAGCTTTAGGCTGCTGTCTATGTAATAATGGGATTCATAATAATATGAAGCTATTTTACAATAGATTTAGCTGCGTACTCCTTAGTCAGGTGTTGGTTGTATTGTTACCATGATAATGTGTATCTTGTATCCAAAGTCTTGAACCAAGAAATAAATATTGTTTCTTGTGTGAATCCTGTCCTCTGCAGGACATGTTTTCCTGAGGATGTCATTGTAAGGTTACCTGCTTTGTAATGCTGGAAGTAATGAAGATTGTATTTCTCAATATCCTTCCAGAAATGCTACCAGCTGTTGGTGACGGCCTTAAATCAAAAAAGAGGTGTACCTTTTACTGCCAAACTTGTGGCGAGAGAGTAATAAGTGATCGGTAAGTGCCGACCTCCATACAGCTTGACTTTTGTGTGAAGGGATGGATTTGGATAGTGTTTGGATTGTTCTAGAAAGCGTGAAGACTTCTTTGGTGAGGCCTTTGCTCCTAAAATTCTACTTTGTATTGGCATTGCAATGGAACTTGAGGTAGGACTATGAATCCTTGGACGAGGAAATAGTCCTTCCATTCAGAGAATTACAACTTGCTACCCTTGTTTTCTTACTCTACCTCCAATATGAATAACATATCCCTCCCCCCTTTTTTTTGTTCGTTTTCATTTCACTTTGTTTATATTGAATCTTCAGGCTAAAGAGCAGGATATTAAGTTTTCCTAATAAATAAATCACAGGATTCAGCCTGAGGAACAGTTCAGTTAAAGTGGGAAGCTAGCACACTGTTTTCTGACTTTTTTTAAGTTGACCCTAAGGAGGATATTTCATTTCGTTTCATTTCATTTATTAACTGCATTAATATGGTGCCCCGTAACTAGAATTCTCTGGGTGGCTATTCTGAATTTTTAATAATCAGTCGGCATGGTGACCTGAATTTGGTTGTGTTTTATTTGTTTAGTGTTGTGATCTTCGTAAGACTTTTGTTTGCTCAGTAGCAGAAGTGGTTCAACCCCTCACCCCTGTTTTTCTTGCTAGGAGACCATCAAAGGTTTTCCCTAATTGGAAGCTAGAGAGAAATTCTGGCAGTATTGTGGTTAGTCACAAAACTGGCTCTTTTTTTCTGCTGCAAGAGACTGAAAAGTGGTGCGCTTGTTGAGGCTATAATATGTGGCTGACAAGCTGTGTTCAGCCTGATCTGTCTCAGGTTGCGCAGGCTTCTTTGATGCATGACATGCAGGGAAAATGCTCCTCATGCTATTGCTCTTTCCATTCAGTTGCTTTCAGAGAACTGAGCAGAAATGGCATTAAAATTAATTTTCCTCTGCTAACTTTTCTGGCATTGACCCTTTCCCATTAATCCCAAATACCACTGCACATTTCCTTTATAGGTATGCTGAAAAATGAAACACAGTAGGGGCCATCTGTTTAAGTTTCCATTTATTGTGTTACATATTGTGCCGATTATTAAATTTTCTAGCATGCGTGGAAGATTTACTACCATGCGCTAGGAAAACGTGTTGCTCTAAGTTCTAGTGCAGCCGCGAGACTAAGCTTTATTTTTCTTTTGTTGTTCCTCAAATGGATTTGTGTGTGTCTTGCTTGTCAGAAGTATGGTATGTAGAACTAGGAGGTGAATTGATTAAACAAAAGACATAAAAACTGGGGATGTGATTCTGCTTTTGCAAAGGAGACTCATATTATCTGAACTTATGGCGTTTTCTAGGTTCATATTGGCTAGTCTGTTTTTTTCTCATGAATATTTGTAGAATAAGTTTGGAAGACACCAATCTAGACAGTGGTCATAAAGGGGAAACTTTCCTCCAGATGCTGCTGAGTTGACTTCTTACTGAATATCTGTTGTAATGAGCTTCTCGCCAGGTTCAGCATGAAATCCAAGATTTTATATCAACTATTCTATCTCTGTGTGTGGGTATAATATATATGTATATGTATATTATGTGGAAGTAATCTTAAGTCACCCTAAAGTTTCTTTTGTCCAAACTTCTTTTTAACCCTAATTCATTACAAGTCTTAATTTATTCTGAAATATTACATCACACAATTTACTGTAGTCTGTGCTGGATGTAGTCTGTGCTCTTGAGTAGCTTTACCTTTAGGTTATACAAACCTTTTGTTCGTACGTTGACCCTAAGGCAAGCCTGAGGCAGGCTTTTCTTGGCAAGATTTGCTCAGAGTGGGTTTACCTTTGCCTTCCTCAGAGGTTGAGAGAGTGTGATTTGCCCAAGGTCACCCAGTGGGTTTCCATGACTGAGCAGGGATTCAGACCCTGATCTCCAGCGTCATAGTGTGGTGCACAAACTATTACCCCATAATGGCTCTCCTCTGAGGCATATATTATAAGTCACAAAGTATGGTGTACTTTTGGACATTGGTGAGAAACCAGTCACATTGTAATGTTGGTGGTTATTAAGATCTCCTTATGCATCAGACATGGCAGCATCGCTTGCAGGTACAATTAAAATTAAATGTAAGGATGTCTGCTCTGTCTCCAGAGTCATAGCCAGTGCTTAAACCACTCTACCATGCTGGCAAACGTTTTACCAATACGCATATTACACAGTTAATACTTATTATGTGTCCTACAGGTCACATGAGCCTTGCTTCATGATTATTTTTTGCAGCTCTTGAGGCCCACCCTACGCATTCTTTTCCTGAAAAAATAAAATGTAAAAAAGTCCCCCTCAAAATCAGAGAATTGTGCCTTCAGGGAATGATTCTCTTCTAAAACAAGAAGCACATCATACCTTGCCTCGGTTAAGAAAAAAATCTGTTTTCTTCAAACCTGAAGTGACCTCCCACTTATTTCCATAACTGCAGTGAGGGGTTGCATGGCTTCTGGGAGGCCTGTCCCAGTACTAGAGTGTTGCCATTTGCTCGTGGTGTGCACATTTCCAAATTGCACTGTAGTATGAAACAAAACTTTACCTTGGTTTACAATACCAATACTTTGGTTTACAATACCAAACATTTTCAGTCAAGTCAGCTCATCAATATTTGAGATAATCGCATAGCTAGTAATTTAAAATAACTCAGGGATAAGGATTGTTCTAGTACTGGGGTGGGGTAAATGCAGCCTGCAGGTCACGTGAAGAAACCAGGGCCATTTCTATGGCCTGCATAGTTCCCCATTTTTTTTTTCACCAAAATGTCCTTATATACCCTCTAGGTATTGTGGAGGATATGAGGACATATTCCCATGTTCTTAACCTCTGGACCATGAGAGACCTTTTCAAAAAAAAGTACAGGAAGTGAACCAGAAATGCTTTGTTTGATTCTTTTTTTTTCTTGTGGGGAGGTGATGCAGGAGGCATGGGCTCCCAAATCCACAACCCTTGCCTAGCCCTAGTTTAGTGGAATGGAGTAAATAAACTCTGATTTCTCTACCCAAGCAGTGCTTTACTACATGGCTTATATTAGTTGGCCTTGTCATAACAACTAATTCATTCTTTTTCATCTCTTTTTAAGGACCGTTCTCAGAGTCCTTTCTCTTCCCAGTGAGAACTGGAGTGACTTGGTGGACGAGTGGTGTTGTCATCCCAACCCCTTCGATGACAGCGTGCTTCACCCACAAAATAATGACTGTTTTCTGGGACACAACTACTTCTTGATTAATCCAGGAAGTGAGTTACGTGAGTCAGGAGCTGAAATCTATCATTCAGAATCTCAGAAGGCTACTTCTGAAAGCAGTGGTTCTGCTTTGGTACGTATGCTGGGCAGCAAAGCAACAAATTATGAATGAGCCCAATGGTAAATTGCTTTTGTTTTACAGGGTTGGTGGAATGCACATGTTGTATGCATAAGGACCTAAGTCCTTTCCCTGGTATATCCAGTAAAATGAGTCAGGAGCCTGTGACCTTTTAGAAGTTGTTGGACTCCTAGCAGTCCCAGCTAGCATAATGATGGGACCTGTAGTCCCACCTGGAGGGCCATAGGTTTCTTGCCTGAGAGTTAAAAAAGATTATAGGTTGCATTCCTGGGAAATAATACTATTAGAGATCTTGAATACCCACTGCCAGACAAAGGTGATAGTGCTATCCTAAGACATGGTGAGTGAAAGACAGGTCTGGATCTATCTGTAGAGTTGGATGATTAGTAGTAGATAAGCTGGATTTCTGACTCCTAAATACCCTCCAGTCCTAAATTATTCTGCCAATGTGAAAAAAACTTAGAGATAAGAAGGTATGAGGTTTTCTTGTAGAAGAACTGTGAGCTCAGGTCTCCCTAATCGGACCACAGTGACATATGCCTTAGCCTGTGTCCTAAACTATGACCCCCCTGCCTCACACAAAGGCCACATGTGCCCTCTGTCTAAATGCTGACTACTCATGGTTGCTCAAGGGTGTGGGTGTGTTATGCCAAAGACAGGACGTGTGGAGAAGCTGATTTGGAAAAAAATAAAGAAAGGAAACCAATTTTGTTATATCTGAGATTAGACAAAGGTGCAGTGGGGGAAGGTGCATTGTGTTGCTCTTTGACAGAGAGCAGTCATTCCTCAGTGGTGTGTGCGCATACGCACACACACAGAGGCTTGTCTTTCTTTTTCACATTTGCTGTACTTGCAGGCTGACTTTTCTTGCACCGACCTTGAGCAACTAGCATGCCCCCAACAGTTTGAGAACCATTGCCTTAGTATATCTTTTTTGACTATTGTACTGCGCTTTATGTGGGATTGCCTTTCAAGAGTGTTTTGAGGCCTCAGTTGGTTCAGAGAGCTACAGCCAGATTATTAACTGAGGCTGGCTACAGGGAGCACACAACCTCCTTGTTGCAACAACTTCATTGGTTATCAGTTCCTGAAGACTAGTCAAAATGCTGCTTATGAGCTACAAAGCCCTATATAGATTTGTTGTTGTTGTATTCCTTCAAGTCATTTCTGATTTATGGCAGCCCTAAGGGGAATCTATCATGGGGTTTTCTGGGACTGAGGGTGTGTGACACACCCACACAGTGGGTTTCCACGGCCAAGCAGGGAATTGAATCCTGGTTTCCAGTATTGGAGTCCAACACAAACCATTACACCACTCTGGCTCTTTGGATGTAGAAATACTTAAAATAACTCTTCAGGAGTGGAGCAGGGTAGTGTTGTTTATGAGCCTCTGTAAAACAGCTTCACTTCCTGTTTGCTTCCCAATGGTTGCCTTTTGCCACAGTTCATTCTCATGAATGAAATAGATCGTTCAAGCTTGAAGTCTGTCCAGCCTAGCCTTGGTGGAGTGATTATTTGACTCAGGATTAGGCAGCTTGATATACATGTGTATTCTTATGTTCATATGGCATGCTTGCAGTGGTATTACGGAATGTGGTCAGCAACTCTTTAACATAGTTCCAGTTGTTGTAGTTTGTCTCCTGAAATGTCCATTGGAACCCAAATATGGCTGTGATTCTTAGAAACAATCACTTTCATCTGGAGATAGGGCTGGAATAGGACTGAAAATGAGATGGAGGCAAATGGAAGGAAGTCTTATGGAAGAGTTGAGATTATTTTTTTCTTTAAGTAGCTTATTTGTCAAAACATTTGTCGTCCCCCCAAAAAAAAAACCTTTGTAAAGCAGCTATCTCTAGTAGGGAAAAAAAAGAATTGATATATCCAAGTGCAGACTAAAAGAAGTCATAGTTATAACTGAAAGGACAAACAGCCAGTGTTTCCCCAGTCTTCACACATATGCAGTGTATATAGTTACTTGTAATGCTCTTAGGGAGAGTTGCTGCATACTTTCATCACATGGGAGCATTTGACAAGGGAAACAGCTCTTAACAGAGAACGCTATGGACTGATTCTCAATATCACCTGAAATAATACTTTTTAATGGGTTTGTTTTTCTTGTTTTCTTGAAACTCAGCAAGTGATGAGTCACTGAATAATGAGCTGTTGAGCAGAGTACTTGTTTGTGTGTGTGTCCTCTCAATCTGTCCTGAATGTAACTGAAACTACCTGTCCACCTACAGCCCTCAAAATGGCAAAAGACTCTGAATCATTGTTTCAACACAATATTTAAACACTCTGAGGTCAGACAGCATTTTAGCCATTATCTCTAGAGGAAAATATTTTCTTCCAGACAATATCAAGGACCTTTTGGAGTAGAACAACAAAAAGATATTAAGAGAGTGTAGATTGCCAGCAGCTGAAAGTTGTCACACAAGATACATTGATTTAATTTGGGTGGCAAAAAACACAGGCAGTTTTGTTTAAAACCAGTGGCTGCTCAGGAGCTTTTGGTGCCTGCTTTACTCTTATGCCATTACAGGTACCTTCAACTGGGGTGAGAGGTCGGGGGAGAAGATGTAGTGGGCAGTGAGCCCTTTACCACTTCCATTGTTCATTTATTTATTTGATTTCCTTTCTCTCAAAGCTGAGACTCAAGCTGACAACAAGATTAAAAATAGTACAGATAAAAATGCAACCCCCCCCCCTAAAAAATACAGTATTAAAATGCAACTGAGCTAAAGGTAATGTAGAAGGGGAAGGAATCAGTTGCCAAAAGCCCTTCTGAAGGAAAAGGTTTTTGTCTATGAACAAAAGGACTACAGGGAGGGAGTTAGTCAAGCTGCCTAGGTAGGGAGCTCTGCATCCCGGAAGCAGCCACTGAGAAGGACCTCTCTTATGTCTTCATCTCGTCTGGGGAACTGGAACAGAGAAAGGGACACTGTCAAAAAATCTCAAAGCCTCAGCAAATTCTCACTGAAAAAATTGATGAGGGATACTTCTGTAAGAAAGACTGTGATATCTAAATAAAGCCCCCATGTTTGGAAACAGAGTCTACTAGAGAATACTAGAGAAGCATGAACGAGGAGGGAAGATATAGGACCCTGATTTATAGCACTGATCCATTAAGCTGAGTATTGTGTAGACCATCCTTTGCCAATGTGGTGCCATTCCAGATGTGTTGAAGTATAACACTCTTCATTTTGTTTATTTATTCCATTTATATCCCAATTTCCTCCACTGAGCTCAAGGTAGCATAGCTAGCTCTCTACCTCCCTACTTTTATCTTTACATCAGCCCTGTGATGAAGTTGATACTAACAGAAAATGATCAGCCCAAACTCCGTTATGAGCTTCATGGTTGAATGGGGGCTAGAACCTGACTTTTCGATGTCCCAGTCCAATATTTTCATCATTACACCACAATGTTTGTTATTCCCAGCCAATATGGTAGTCTCGTCTGACTGTCAGTGGCTTTCCAGAGTTTGACAGACGTCTTTCCCAACCCTTCTTGGAGCTATTAGAGAATGAACCTGTGACTTTTGCATTTAAAGCATGGGGACTGCCGCTTGAGCTGTTGAGTTTGCCATCTTCTGGGTCTTTCTAGAAACATCTGCCTGGTCACTCTTCAAAGCATGATATTAAGTCAGATGTAGGTCAGATGAAAGCTGGGCTTTAAAAAATGTCCTTCGGGTCTATTTCAACAGTATGCCTATGCAAATTAAAACCTTTGACATACTATGTAGAACAGAAGTTGGCACGGAAGCGATCAAGGCATGAAGATCCAAGGCTTACAAACAGACCCCCCCCCCGATACCCCTCGCCATTGGGAAAAAAAATTAAACCCTAAAAACTTTTTTGTTGTGCGATGGTTTTGTATAGGTGAGAGGGAAGGCTATCTACTCCATCCAACAATCAAAACTGTGGACCCATTCACACAACACAATTATAACACTTTGATTTTACATTAAGCAACATGAGAGAATCCTGGGTTTTGTAGCTTGATCAGAGACATTAGATGAACTCTAAGGACAAGTACTCTAAATGTCCCTCTCTGAATTGTTGGTCCCAGAATTTCATGGGATGTTGCTATGGCAGCTAAAGTGGAACATAGTGCTATAATTGTATAAGTGTGAATAGGACCCATGTCTGTTCACTTTCTGGGTTCTCCCCTCCTCCCATTTTTTCCTTTGTATTTCTATGCCTGGTGCAGCTCATGATGACTGCTAAGAATGAAAATTTGGCCCTAAGTCCTGCCATAATTGTCAACATAATTCAGGTTAAACCTTGCTGCCCTGGGGCTTGTCTACATGGCAGAAATCAGCAATTAATTTTATGACACTCACTTTTGCCTTGAAATTGCTTATCAAGTGTGTAAACCAATATGTGCAAGTCTGCAGTTTGCATATGCTAGAAATAGACATTTATAAGTCTAGATGATAAATTTCAGCATCCTAGCCAAACGGGTTGATTTCCTTTAAGTTTAATCAGATGTTGGAAAAGGGTTTGGTTGAAGTTTTGTTTGTTTGTTTGTTTTGGTTTGGTTTTGCTTGAAATATATGTTCTAAAATCCACCAGCTAACACAGCTAAAAAAACAACTTTTTCAATTGCTTGTAGGATACTTTGCTTGAGGAAATCGAAAAATATGACAGGGCTGGTATGATGCAGTGGATACACTTTGGCAAGGGAGACCTTGGATCCAAATGCCATTCAGCCTTTAAAAAAAAAGTTTTTTAAAGTATGGTTATATTTAAAAATCAAAAGAATAAAGAAAAACAAAAAAAATGGAAAAGAGGAATACATAGGATATAAACAAGGGCTAGGCATGCACATTAATACAAGGTGACGAGAAGACCATATTTGCTCAAATACATTTTCTTGAAATTGATGTCTATAAAATACAGTCAGCCCTCCACATTTGTGGGTTTCACTTTTGCAGACTTAACTATTCATGAGTTATTTGCTGTTACCTCTGCTGCTTCCCTATGCCATTTTTCATAGGCATAGGGACTGCAAGCCTTGTGAGACTGCGAAACTGTGAACAAGGCTTGTAAGTCCCTGTTAAAAATGGTGTGGGGCAGCAGTGGAGGTGGCAGTAAGCCCCACCAGCCACCCACTACTGTCTTGTGAAGGAGCCCTATATCTCAAAGGAATCCATGGTGATTGAATATGGTGATCACACTTGTTCACATTTTTTTCACTTTCACGGGGGTCCTGTGCCTCTAACCGTAGCGTGTGTGGAGGAACGACTGTATGCTTTCACACATAACTATAGCAGTAAGATCTTCTGAACCTTGAACAATAGATACATCTCTCCAACTTTGGAATACAAGTCTCTTTTGCAAGAGAAAAAGCACCCAACACCCAACAATATTCACCCTCAGTTAAAATCTACCTGACTCCTGCTCGGTCTTGAAGCTCACTTGATGACTTTGGGCTAATCGTATCACAGCTGGTGGCTACCATGTCAGTGGGGTTGTAAATCCAGTCTTTACTACACATATTAAAAGAGCTATCCATGGTACTAAAGCCTGTTCCCAAAATATGTCCTATATAAGCATTTTTTCATAGCCTTTTTTATGTTTAAAACTTTTTATATTTTTGATTATTTTCTGTTGCATTTATTGGCCCCTTTTCTTATTTGTTCATCATTCATGCAAACATCTTCAGTTGTACATAACAAGTGAGTACACCTCCACCATCCCACACCACCCCATTTTGATGAAATGTTATCTGCAAACTAGTCTTTAACATCTGTTTTTTGTTTTTGTAGTGTATTTAACAACTGGACACTAGCTTTCTCTATAGGAACTGTCTATGGAAGATTGTCCCCAGGTTAAGACCAGGGGCAATGATTTGTAAAGGTTGATTTATGATAGTTTTTGTGTTAACATTAATAATCTTGAGTAGAAACAATAAGAGTTGAACTTAGAAATGGAGTCATTTGTTTGGGGATGCAAAGTCATCCTAGGAGAAAATAGACCTGTAGATCAAATTCTTTGTTTAGATGGTGGCATGATTTATTTTAAAGGTAAGATTTCTCTTCTCTAGAGAGACGAGACACTGAATGTTATTTCTTTGCCCTGCAGAATTCAGAGACAAATAGCAGAGTAATTTGCAAGCGCTGCAAAACGTTGCTGGGAGAGGTTATGCCCTCAGGTATGGAGTATGCAAACAACATTTTCATAGGCTGCTTAGGTCACCCACAGCTGGAGGGGGTGAGGTGTGATGTAATTTTTCTTTTAAAAAAACCCCACTAATTAAAAATACTGTTATTCATGGAGATGTTTAATATGACCTAGATTTCCTTCTTTCCCTCTGTTTCACTTTCCTTTTATTTTATTTTTTTCCTATATGCCGGTACATAGGTACTTATTTTTTAAAAAAATACATTTTTATTGAGAATCCACAAATTGTGTCTGCATTTAGTAATTAAAGGTGTTACAGTATTCATGGTTGTTGTTTCTTGCCATCAAGTAGACTTCGACTTATGGTGACCCTATGAATGTGAGACCTCCAACATCTCTGCTCATTAATTGCCCTGCTCTTGCAAACTTGGAATGATGGCTTCCTTGATTGAATCAGTCTACCTGTAGTTTAGTCTCCCTCTTTTTGTACTGCCTTCTTGCGTTCCATCTTTTCAAGTGAGTCACGTCATCTAATGGTATCTCCAAAGTATAACAGCCTCAGTTTAATTACCTTTGTTTCTAAGGAGAGTTCAGGCTTGATTTGATCTAAGACCCATTTATTTGTCATTTTAGCAATCCAGGGTATCTACAGAACTCTTCTCCAGCACCACATTTCAAATGAGATGATTTTCTGTCAGCTTTCTTCATTGTTACTGATTTTTGACCAAGCAAGTGCATCTTTACCTCTCACAGAATTTGGGAATAATGTTAGCACAACAGATTGCACTGTTTTTCATAAACCTAAGTTTCTTACAGGTGTTTTTATGAAAACACCTGTTATCCTCACTTTTCCGACAAGTCCCACCACACTACAGGAAGCAGCTGTTTTCAAACTAAGGGTTTAAAAAGATAAAAGACACAGTCATTTATTCTGTCTTCCTTGCAGCAGTTCCCTTTCACAATCACTTCATATTTTGTTTTCATTAGTTTGTTTCTTACCTGAATATGCTTCCAGAAGACAATGCTAACTGAGTTGGACTTTTTTTTTCTCACAAACTGGGAATGGGAGTGAGAGCTGCTAGTTTCAAATTGGGATGTGGAATGAAGAGAAGCAAAGAGAAGTAAAGGAAAGATTTTAAATGGTCCCCTGCCATCTAGTCAATCAAATTGGCAGGGGCTGTAACAACCAGAGGAAGTAGGGTACTGCATGCAGCCAGGCCATGGTCTGCTTGTTTCTGACCGCTGTTTTAAAAAGTCTACTTGCAGCTGGAATGAAAGGACAGTTGAGATGTTGACTGGGAGCACTACTGAGGGAGAGAAAAGCAACTGAGCACAATTCTAACTGGCTAAGATTAGGAACCTGTGCTGTATCTGAATGCAGCTGAAGGCTCTTGGAAATTACTTAGGAATATCCTCACACAGCTTTACCCAACTTTGTGCTGCCATCTGTGGTTGTGTCCCTCATCTAGAGGAGGTTTGGATCTCATGTAACACATTACACAACTCACATTTTTGTGACATTTTGCCTGTGAACCTAGTAGTTCAAGGTACCTATTGTGTCAGAATGTTGTTTTAAAAAGAAGAGCCAGCAGGATGTAGTGGTTTGAGTACTGGACTATGACCCTGCAGACCAGGGTTTTGATTCCTCGCTCAGGTGCAGAAACCCACTGGGTGACCTTGGGTGCATCACACTCTCTCAGCCCCAGGAAACTTTCACTGTAGGGTTGTCGTAAGTTAGAAACAACTTGAAGGCACACAACAACACTTTGATCCTGGCAGGATAGATCACTTAAACTTCTGAAGCTGGGGTAGTAAGCTGGAGCCCCCCCATGGCCTGTTGCCCCCATTTTGGAAACCTAGTAGTGGGGAGGGGGTTTTGCTTGTGACAAAATGAAGGATGAAAGCAAAATATCATTCTGAAATATGAGCTAAACCCATGTGAATCTGTACACAACTGAAATTTCTGGTGCAGAAAGAGTTGTATTTCAGGCTTTCTGCCCATTTGAACACTCTCTCTATTTTTACTTCATTGTGATGTGATGTTTTGTTTATGTGAGTTGGCAGTCTGTTTTTCGTGATGAGTCAAGAAAGATTGTGTGTTTCCATATATATTAATTAATATAGGATAAACATTTTTGTTTTATTTTTTGTTCCTAGGTGTCACAAAGTACTATTTCACCGAATTGCTTGTTCAGCTGTCAGAAGATTGCTTCAACACAATGCCAAGGTATTAAAGGGTTCACTGGTTTTATATTAGAATGGTGCTGCTCATTTGATATCTGAAGCCTGGTTGCATTTTTCTTTTGTGCATTTCATGAAATATTCAAATATTAACATTGTTTCCTGCAGTGTTCACTGAATGATCATTAAATGTATTTATTGCTTTTTCTGCCCTCTCTCCCCTTCATAGCAATATAACTAGAAGCCTTGGAGTCACAGGTCATCTGAATATTATGAATCATTTAGATGACTCACATGTCTGACTAAAAGATGCCCATTTCTTTGATACTCGTTGTTCAACAAGCATCATGTTTCAAAGACACTATGTTTCTTTCCGGTAGGAGAAAATGTGCATTTTATTCCTTGAAGTTCAGTGCAGGAGATGGAGCTGTATCAGCTTGTCTTTGGATAGTCTGCTTAGAGTGGGAGAGAAGATTGAGTCCTGATCTCTACTTTCTCTCTGTTTTCCTTAAAAGATATGTTGAACATATAGTGTATTAGACACATGCACCAGAAACTCTGACCTGGTTTGCACCTCAAGATAAGTCCAGATTCCATGGGAACTATGCTCCCATCGGAACGCTAGCTTGTTGTCCCTAAGCGGTTTACTGGTGCACACCCTGGCTCCCCCTACAAGTGGAAGCAGTTAAGCAAACTGTGCAGCAACTGTCTCTGGTCTGCTTAGCGAAGGTGTGGGCAACTATGCCCCTCCAGACATTTTTGGCCTTCTGTCAGCCCACTGCATAACCAGTGTGGAAGTGCTTGTGGAAGTTGCACTGCAAACTGCGGAGGTCCACATTTGTTCCCCCACCCCAGCTATTGTGTAATGTCAAGTCTGGTAGCAACCAGCACTTTGGCTTGTTTTTTCCTTGACAAACCAGAGAAATAACCTGTGGTTTGTTCCAGTCTGTCTTACTGGAGAAGAAACAAGCCCAGCTGCCACTTCTCCCCAGGTTTGGATCTCACACTTCCAGGTGTCTTCTTCTGATATCTAAATTTCCCCCTTTCTGACTGGGGTTTTTTTTGCACATGGCTCAAGTCTACATATTCCATTTCTGGTGTTCAATTATTTTGTCAGCCTTTTAATCATAGGCGATCCTTTTATATATTTATATTTATATATTTATTTGCATGGTTTTTTTTCCCCTCATATCGGATCAGGGCAGTTTGTCCTTGCACCCTATACCCTGTATCCTGTAACCACTATAATTCCATGGTATTATTGTTCTGCAGCAGAGTATGAGATTCCAGGCTTGTGAGAGCTACTCTCTGTGTGTGTCCACATACTCTTACCTGTGCACTGGCTTGGTAACACTAAGAACCTCTGGTCTCCTAACTGGAGCTTGGTACAGAAGTCACATTTCTAGAACTTGAATTCAGGCTCAGAAGTGAACCTCAACTTTCAGTCTTTCTATGTGAAAATCCATTCCTAGGCACCTGTCTATATTGTTTCTGTCGAACAACTGAGAGGTAGAAATGCTTGCCCAACCTATTTCAAATCACTCAAAGATCTCCTGGTAGATGCAGCTCTGTGCAGTCTAATTACAGAATACAGTGCAGAGCCAGATCCACAATTTTGTTGAAACCTTAGTCCTGTAGGTGTCTAGTGTCCTTCCCCAAATATCCATACTGGTTACTGTGCCCATGAAACCCTTCTTATGGTTTTTGCAGTGTCCTTGTAACATCACTGTTTGTGATATGCTTACAACAGAATTAATAATCCCCAACCTGAACGTTTATTTGCTGTTGTAGCAAGTCTTAGGGTTAATCAGTGGCAAATTATGCAAACTTAATGTTGCTTTAATTAATTTCTGCCATGAAATATATAATTGCCAATTACAAGCTGATATCTAGCCGTCTTTTCCTAGCTGATGCATCTCTGTGCTTCAGTGAAAGCTTTCTACTTTTTAATTGGAGGGTGACTCTTGAATAAAACATTTCAGACAATCTAGTTTGAAGCACAGGCAAATGTCCATATGCTGTGGCTGCCACAGAATGCAACATGCTGTGACCACCTTGTGTAGACCAAATAACTTTTCCTACTACAGAAGTGTATGTGTTATTTGTGTGTGTATGTCTGTGTGTGTGATGAGAATTATTTTCCAGTACATGTTATTGCACATACATCATTCTGGGCCTTCAGAAATATAGTGATGGGAGAAATAAATGTTCACTGAGGGTGGTGGAAGGTATATCATAAGTTTATTTTTAAAAGATTTAGTGAAGACAGATCGTGGAGGAGGCACAAACTCTGTTGGAATGTGGATGGCTCTGACTCTTTCACACTGCGGGCCTTGTACAGTATATGCACACAGCAGGTTTGCATAATATGCCAGAGCTCCTTTTCATTAATCTAAGGTACTTTGCCTTGGACTTTCTGATTTATAGTAAACAATTAGATTAGGTGTGGTGATTTATTATGTAGTAGGAAGATTTTTTTTATTTTATTATTGTTTTTTGGGAGGGTACTGTGGAACAGATGAGAATGGTAAAGTGAGGAAAGCAAATTTGCCTGACTCTTACAGTACTCCGAGTTCTGGCTTTCCTTCTGGACATGAATAAAGTTAATGGTGATGTTCTTTTAATATAATTAATTATTTCTAAGCCCAGTGATACCTTCAATGGGCTACAGCTGGTCTGGGCATGCACTGGGGATCATGAGAGCATTTTCAGCTCCTAGAGACCCATGGTGGACTACACTGATGCAACCAAGTTACTGAAAATGAATGTTGTGTCTAATAAAATTCTAAATGTTTTTTTCTTGCATTTTTGAGGGACACAATTACAAGCAAAATAGAGCTCCTAGAGTCTATTTTTAGTCCCCCCCCAAAAAAGCATTTTGTATATATGTAAAAAAAACATTTTGGGGTTCACTTGATGTATAGCTTTATGCCTGCCTTTTTTCTTGAACTGGTCTCAACATATTTTTCTACATTACCCATGTCCTTAAAAAACAACTTAATTTTACTGTCGCTGTGGTATGTAAGCCTGTTCTAAATGTATGTGCAGGACTGAAGATAAAAGCAGGCTTCCATAGGTACTAGAAAATGAAAATATCTGTTCTTTTGATGTGGACGTTTCCCCTATCTACCAAAAAAAAAAAAAAAAGGAAACTGTGAATACTTGATACGAAACAATCTTTTCTTTTCCTCCCCTATCCCTAAACAGGTCTCTCTTTATACAGAGTGTTGTAGCCCGGTGCCTTGTACAGCTTTCTTCTGCTAGAAGTACGTTCAGATTCAGCATACAAGGGACTGATGAGGCAGTCTACATCCTAGTAAGTCTATAACTTTTGGTTTTGGTGCAAAGATAATCCAGTGACTGAAGTTCAAAGCTCTCTGCTCTGTTTGATTGTTTTAGCGAACCCCCCAACCTTGTCTGTCTAAGCTTTGTCTTTCCAGGACTTATTACAATCCTGTGAGTGTCTACTCAGAAGTAAGATCCATTAAATTCATAGGAATTTTCCATGGAAATAAATCCTGTTGCACTCAGTGGAACTTATCTCTGAGCGGATATGTGTAGGATTAAACTGTGTGTACTCCATCCAGTGTTACAGGAGCAGACAAATTTTTGTGCGTTTCATTTCCTTGCTCCTCATATGTCTCCCCAAATCAGCTCCAGCTATCTTGTGTATATTTGAGAAACTTCTGGGGCACTTAGAAAGAAGAGGGTATTTCTTCTACCAGTGATATCTTTAAGGGACTAGTAGAGCTATACTGAAGTTAAGTAGTGTTCCTGGACCTTACTTCTTTAAAAGAATATTTGGTACCAAAGGCAGACATAACAAGGGAAGAATAGGGATACATTCCTACAGTGTAAAGAAAGAAGAGAAATTCCACATGTTTCAGCAAACCTCTTATGCAAAACTAACAATGTCCACTTGTGAAATGAAACAACCACTCAGGGAAACCTTCTGTAAGTAAATGAAAACATTTTGAACCTTCTAGAGACCATGTGAAAACTGTGCCAAAATGTATCCAAGGACAAGTCTCCATTTTTCCAATGATTTCCGTTTTGGTGTTTGAACCTATAGATTTATGCTTTTTAAAAAACATAGTTGGGGGAGATGGTGAAGCAGGTGTATCTGCTTCTCCCTTTTCTCTGTTTCACTGTTCATGCATGTTCAATATGAGATTCTAGAGGCAGCTGCTGTTTAGCTTGCCTGTTGTAGGCAGGAACACACAGTTAACAGTAGGATCAAGTAGCTCAGATTTCCATTGTTTCCCAACTCAAGCTTTATTGCATTGTGTACTACAAACACACTGCTGCAACTCAGCAATAAAAGTCTGTGCTAGACAGAACATGAGAAGGAAAAAAAGAGGGCTTGAATTGGCAAAATAAATTAAACTTTGTAAAAATAAACTTCTTTTTCAGAGGCTTTGTTAACTGAGATATGCCTGTACAGGATTGCACTGCAAATGTGTCTCAGTGGAAATTTCAAAATGTTTTTGAATTGCTGTCATGATTTCACTGCAAATCCATTTTCATTTGTGATGGAATGGCATGTACTTTCCAGATGTTATTCTTCATAGACCAACAGAGCTTGTTTGCATGGGCAGTTCAGTGGACTGAAGCCTGCACACCTAAAATACACTACATGGGAACAAGCTTCATGGAATTGAGAGGACTTTTTATCTTGGTAGATATGCGTGAAATGCCATCATAATTTGCAGGATTATGAAGTTTAGTTTCGCTTTGACATACAAATGCCTCCATCTGTGTATGGAAAACAAAAACAAAAGACAAAAACGCCAAATCAGTAAGTGAACTAAGAATAGTCAAAGATTTCATGTGGACTGGGCCCCATTTTTCTTTTAATGCAAGTTGTAGGTGTGTCTTGTCAACAGATCTGGCTGCTGAATTCTGACACATTGCTGGTGGAACCCTTGGGAAATTTTACATCCAGTGAGGTTTTTACATTGCTTGAACATGACCCGTCATCTGATTCAAAGCCTTCAGAGATTCGGAAAGCTATTAAAGTTCTGTATCATCCCTGCATAAAAAGCAGAAATAAGGAGTAAGTATGAGCTGAACTTAGACTTTTTGCAAAGTACTTTAGTCATTTGTGTTCTTTCTTGCCAGTTGTATACGTGTATATACATGTGGAACATAGTTCCTCCAGTTCAGTTTATATTTAAGTCAATGAAATCTTTTTCAGAAATGCTTTAGTTCAGCTAACTTGGAAATTAGATGAGGCAAAAATATATCACAGCCAATGCAGTATTTGGCCAAAATCATAACAACAGTATGCTGCCTCTGACTGATGATAGACAGTTGAGTAGATGATGCAATTAAATTGCCTTTAAGTATTAGCACAGCTATTGATAAGGAATATGGGCTTCCTTCGTATTTTGCATTCTTTACCATTGATTTTCTGACTCTGGCTTTGTTTGGCTATACATAAACAGTAATAAGTTATAAGCATGTGTTTTCAGTCTTCACACCTTTTGGTGTACATAGAATCAACTCAAGGCCTTTTTGCTGCCTGAGGTAGAGCAACAAATGGTACAGTGTCTTCCAGGCATATTGGATACTGACAAGCTGGAACGTGTCCAGAAGAGGGCGACCAAAATGGTGAAGGGTCTAGAAGCGATGCACTATGAGGAATGGCTTAGGGAGCTGGGTATGTTTAGTCTGCAAAAGAAAAGGTTAAGAGGGGACATGATAGCAATGTTTAAATGTTTGAAGGGATGTCATGTTGAGGAGGAAGCAGGCTTGTTTTCCACTGCTCCAAAGACTAGGAGAAGGAGCAAGGGATTCAGGCTACAGGCAAAGAGATTCCACCTAAACCTCAGAAGAGCTTCCTGATGGCCAGAGCTGTCTGGCAGTGGAATCTGCTGCCTCGGAGTGTGGTGGAGTCTCCTTCTTTGGAGGTTTTTAAGCAGAGGCTGGATGGCCATCTGGTGCAAGTACTTTGATGTGGGTTCTTGCATGGCAGGAGGTTGGACTAGATGGCCCCTGTGGACTCTTCCAACTCTGTGACTCTATGATACTATGATTCCATGAAATCAATGTGTGTAGTACCAAAGACCAGACATACTATTTTTGTATCCAAGGCTGTACCACAACTGCTATTTTTCCAATGGCAGTAAAAGTACAATAAAAAGAAATAACAACTTCCTACGTTTTCTTGACATCCAAAAATAAATTCTTAATCCTAGGTCTGGCTTTGGGTGTACATACACTACTAACAGGAGCCAGAGTGGTATAGTAGTTTGAGTGTTGGACTAAGACTGGGGAGCCGGAGTTTGGATCCTCACTCAGCCATGGAAACCTACTGGAGGACCTTGGACAAGTCATACTTTCAGCCTCTGAAAGGGGCAAAGATAAACCTCCTTCTGAACAAGTTTTGCCAAGAAATCCCCATGATAGGATCACCTAATGTTGCCATAAGTTGGAAATGACTTGAAGGCACACAACAACAAACACCTCTAACAGTGAATTCAAGTTGTTGAATGCCAATCAGTTTGGAAGCAAAATGGTGCTAGCCAAAAATATGGTAGTGGTTTCTATGTATTCCAAAGTCTGTGTAGATATGTGGAAATTTCTATATTACTGTATATACTGATGTATAAGTCTAGAAATTTTAGTCAAAAAGTTGACTCAGAAACCTGGGTTGACTTATCCATGGGTCATTGTAAGTATTGTACCTTAACTCTTATCAAAAAAAGAAATCACATCCTTCTCTGAGTAGAATGGTGAAAGGTGAGCTTAGTCCACCCAGGAAGAACCAAAAATAATCACTGATCCCTTCTATTTCTTTTCCACAGTGCTGCCTCTGGCCTTTTTGAATGCCCGAGAGAAAATGGCAGTTGTAGCAACGGCTCTTTGATGTGTCTCCTCAAAGAAGCACTGAGAAAGTGAAGGGGGTTGGTGCTTATCTTAGGTTCTTGCAAGATGGACTAAGTTCTCACCTTCACCACTCCACTCAGAGAAGAGGATGATTCTTTTTTTTTGATAAGAGTCAATGGTGTACCTTAACTTTAATTTTTTTTAAAAAAAATCCCTTTCTCTGAGTAGAGTAGTAAAAGACCTTTCTGCATTCTGGGCAGGAAAATGGTGGTAGCGTTGGCAGCCAGAGGTGGCTGATCCCCTGAGGCAATGGTAGTGCTTTCTCCTCTCTGTGGAATGACCTTTGACTTATCCACAGGTCATATCAAAATCCATAATTTTGGCCCCAAAACCTGCCCTCACTTTTTACATGAGGTCAGCTTATATGCTAGTATATACAGCAAAATAAAAATAAAGGCAGCTTATAAAAATATAAAACAATAAAACATAACTTAATCAGTAAAACAATAAGAGCTCAGTTAAAAATCTATTTTGAAACTGTGCTGGCACATCCAGAATAAAATGAAAACCATTCTCAGGGTGTGTTTAAACATAAAAAAAAAAAAAAGTGGGAGAAGCCTTTCCTGTTTTACCAGGGAATAGGTTCCGTGATGATGGTACCATAGCAGGAAAGGGTTTCTGGTATTTCCCAAACATGTCTGACTTGGTAGAAGAGCAGGTAGTAGGGACTGGGATGAAAATCTTAATAGGGACATGGAGTGAGGGTCCTTCAGATTGGGAGCTGGCAACTATGGGGGATCTAGGAGCAAATTCTCCTTCCCCCAAGGGCTGCATGGACTGTCAAGAATGCTCCAAAATAGGTGGGAGGGAGATTAGAAGTGGCTGGAAGGTCATACCACACAACCTGTTGAAAAGGAGGCTACTGCCTGTCGAGAAGTGAGTCGCCACTCCTAGTGCCACCAGAAGCAGCAACTTACCCATTATGGAGAAGGAATAGGAATATGAAAGTCTTGGGAGTCTGAAGGTGTGAGGGACCATAAAGACAGCCACGAGGAGGATGTACATTCCCTGTTCCTGCTTCACCCCTGTAGAAAGTGGTTTAGATTGCAGTCCTGCACACCACAGATGGAAAGTATGTGGCCCTTCTGATGTTGACCTACAACTCCCAGAAGCCCTGGTAAGCCTAACCACTGGTAAGAGATGCTGGAAATTTCAGGTCAATAACATCTGGAGGGTCATGTGATTCCCACTCTTACGCACAATGGGGATTGACTGGTAAATTTGTAAAGGATTGGACTAGAATGAATTAGGCTTACTAGCTGGTTAGCAGCAGCCCATTTGTGTCTAGCTAAATCCTATCTATATGGGCATTTCCCCCTTTCATAGTGAAGTAAATGGAGTTTAGCCCCTCAAGTTGTCTTTTTTACTATGCAAGGTTTTGTACACAATGAGGTTGCATTCAGAGGCTTATTTTTGCAGTGCTGCATACAGTAAAACTTAATTACCAATGTTGTATCCATTGCTCATTTTTACTGAGGGAAGAACTTATTAAGAAGGGAGTGTGGGTTTTTTTGTTTTTCTTGGTGTTTGTATATCTCCCAGCAATTAGTAAGCATTTTTGTAATTTGAAAAGATATTATGAAGGATTTCAAATATCAAGTTCTTAATCCACTGAAAAACTTTACTGATCCCTCGAAACATTATGTATTCAAAGACGAAATTAGATACTCTAATGAGAGTTCTGATACTCTTTATTCTCTTTGCTTCTGCAGTACAGAAGCAGTACAAGTCACTTTTGTCCAAATCCTCTTTATATTGTCAGAAATGCTTTTGCACTGTTAGTAACAACTAAGAGACAGAACATTATTTGGGTATCAGGAGGATAATAAATCCCATAGTAATGTCACCATTAGAAGTCAAAATCATTTACATTTTCATTGCAAATGCTGTTCCAGCAAGGACAGACTTAGGATATAATGGCTGTGTTATCAAGCATAATAGTGTTGCCATATGCACAAGGACAATTAAAAGTTAAGTTAGCTGCCTGGCATTTCATACAAGATCTCTTACCACAGTTGAATGCTACTTCTTGACACAAGTTACCATTCTGTTTTAAAGCAGGGTGGGAATTATATGGCCCTCCATATAATTCCTCACCATTGCTTATGTTGTCTGGGGCAGCTGGGACTTGTAGTCTAACAACATCTGGAGGACCTTGTAATTCTCTTCTCTGTTTTAAAGACCAAAGGTTGGGTGTCTTTAAACAGAATGAAAAAGTTTGGAGAAATGATTAATGGATTACTAAAGAATTTGTTATAATTGCATTGTATTGCATTATATAATTATATGTAATACAGTAAATATATTAATAAACTATTAATAAATCTCATATATAATAAACCATTCATATAAATAATATACAATATTACATGAATGTGTAGTATATTTTGTGATAAGGGAGTACCACATAACCCTAAAAACTATTAAGGTAGGATGGAAAAATGGTAGCAGGAACACTTCTAAGTAAAAATCTAAAAAACAATAATCCCATTAAAAGGAAGAACAGACATAGCAGAAAGGCTTTCAAATGCCATTAAAGTCTTTCAGAAATAGAACCAACTTTGCCTAGCACCTTAAAAGGGATAATGGAAGTCGCCTGAAGAACGAATTCTACAGTTTTATTGTCACCACTGAAAAGTCCCTCTTTCTCTTACTGAAGGTTCAGAAGCTGGGGACAGAGGGTTATCACGTCCTCTAACAAAGATCTTCACTGATAGATGGGCATGTGGGAGAAGGAGGTCCTTCAGGTGCTCCGGAACCAGGCCATTTAGGACTTTAATGCCAAAATCATTACCTTTGAATTAAACTCTGAAAATCAGCTTGGTAGACATTGAAGATGTTTTAATGCCAACATAAAGTGTTTGCGGTTCTTTGTTAAAGTCAAGAAACTGGCTTTCACATTCAATACCAGTTTTACTTTCTGAGCGTTCTTCAAGGGTAGTTCCAGGTACAATACATTACAGTAGTCTAGAGCAGTGGTTCTCAAACTGTGGGTCCCCAGATGTTCGTGGACTTCAGCTCCCAGAAGCCCCAGCCACTATGGTCAATGCTCAGGGCTTCAGGGAGCTGAAGTCCACGAACATCTGGGGACCCACAGGTTGAGAACCACTGGTCTAGAGCAAAGCCTCCTTAAAGTGCTATTTTCCTACATGCAGGGGAGTATTTTGTATAGGTAAGGGGATACTCAGATATGTACTCCACTTACTGTCAATCTGAATTAGTTAAGTCTCTGAAGGTTAAACTGCTGGACTATAAACTCCCTGTCTGCTGTCTTGTTACTCACGGTCATTGAAGAAGTCTAGATTTGGACCCTCCAGACAGTAAAACTATTTGCATCAGAGATAAGAATAAAAAATGTTGTAGCAGTTTTCCTTAGAAAAACAGCTGAGCTCCCTGATAGTTGGACATTGCCTTTGTAATTTTGTTTACTTAAAAATGAGATTATTATGTCTGAAAATAATCTGTTATTAGCCACAGTCCACAATGATTTATTGTAATTGGCTGCTTTGTATCAATTTTAAATAGCTAGGCATATGAATTTCGACAGTGTCTTCCCTAAGGCTGCATTAGTCAGAGTGAACTCAAACTGCTAGGTTGACATTTTTTTCTCTCCAGACTCATATGCAAGTGTAAAAATTTTATGAGGCAACTTTAACAAGGCCCACTGGGATTTGGGATTATTTATCTTAAGCTCTTATTAAAAGAAAAAAAGTTTTTTTTTCTATGTTTAGTCAGGTAAAGTAAAGCTCCTTTTTCAAAGGCTGTAGTGTTGCTTTGGGAGTAAATAAGATTTGGCAGAGGCTATTTGCAGTCAAGGGGGAGAGTTATTTTTTTCCACCTCTTTGTGCTAAATGTATTTTACCAAGATAAGTGTTGACTTTGACAATATATTGCAGAATTCTAAGGCTATTTTTCTAGATTAGAGAAGCTTGTAGAAGAGAAAACTGCATCTTCTGCCAGGAAATTGTGAGTTCTGATAAGTAAAAAGTGATGTGCTTAGGGAAGAATAGCCCCCGTTATGCTCATATAGCACTGGATATTGAGTGGTTTCCTACCATTCAAGAAAGTAAAGTTGGAAGCATGAAAAGCTCATTTGATTGTGTTGCCAGACAAAGAAAAGATACAAATGAATATGTTAGTTTTTTTTAAAAAAAATTCTCTCTCCTACCCCACCTTCCCTTAAGGAAAGGGATGTCATGTAAAAAGACAGGACGTATGTTACTCCAGTGCACTGATAAAAAGCTGCTTTTTCTGTGGCTCAGCTCATACTTACTATGCCAAACCATGGTTAAATGTGATTTAGCACGAGCTTAAATTAATAAAAAAAATGTCCTGTGATCAGCCAGTAAACAGAGTCAGAAATCCTGGTTTAAAATGGATTCTCAAATTGCAGCCTGTAATTGCTACAAATAGTTGTTGCAACCTTTCAGGAATGAGATGTGCCATAAAAACAGCAGCACTGATTAGGTGAAAAAATTGGGGGCTGGGAGTGTGTTATTCTAAACAGGGGTTGGGTTGTCATAGGAACTTTCCAATCTAGTTGGGCTGCCACACTCAGCATTGGTTATGCTGGCTGGGGCTGGGGCTGAGTCACATAACTTCTAGAGGATTACATCATTCCTAACCCAGGTTTAACCCATTGTTGCTTCCACAGAAAGACAAATTATGGTTCATATATCTAACAACCATGCTTTGATGTGATGTCTGAAGTGAATCAGTGGTAGAAGAGCTGTATTGCTTATGAGTCTTCATTTGTGGAAAGAGATGACTTAGAAGAGGGAGGTCGTGCCTCAGCTGACCCATGGATTCTTTGGCTGTTCTTTTAGCCTGATATAAAAGGCTGGTTAGAGCCCCGAAAGTGATCCCATTGAACCAAGCTCTGTTTTCTGGAAAGCTATTGCTTCCTCAGTAGGCATGCACAAAGTTAAGTTGTGCTTTAGTGTGGTTGGTAGGAAAATGCCCAGAATGGTAAGAAATAGATCTAGTCCCAGCCACTTTGTTTTGGCCCTGCCCCATTCCCAAGACTCCAGTCACTGATAAGGTGATAAGGTGCCCTGCATTTGGGGTGTCAGGTGTCACAAAGTAATGACTAAGATTTTTTGTCCTCCAGAGTCCTTTTGGCTGAATAGTAAGCCAAACATTTTGTTAGAGTTTTATGTAATATTGCTTATGTAATTCCCCCCCCCCCAGCTTTGTTAATATAAAAACGAACCTTTCCCCCTGCTGTGTGTCTTAAAAGGAGCCAAGATGCTATGCTTAGTCTGGCAGATGTAAGGAAACAATGGATTTTGTATTTTTCTTGAACAAAAATGCACGAAGAGCTGCGGTTGTGTCTTTATCTCAGCTGTGTTTGGTAAAGCCTGGATCAGATTTGCTCCTGATTCAAATATATGAAATCTGGTTATTCCTCCTGCGCTCCTACAAGACATTGGGGCCATTTCTGCACTTATACTGTTATAGTGCTATTGTGCCACTTTCAACATCCTATGAAATTCTGGGGTTTGTAGTTTACTGAGGCCAAAGAGCTCTCTGGCTGAGAATTCTAAATGCTGCTCCCTAAACTGCAAACCCCAAGATTCCACAGGATGTTGAAAGTAGAATAATATCAGTGTAACGGTGTAGTATGGAAATGGCCTCGGCTGGAACTACAGACTATAGGGCTTTTCCATCATGTTCACCTTCCTCCCCTTGCCCTACCTAACATTACCTTGTTTGATGAATGTCCAACCTGAAGAACAGTTCCGGGGATTTTGAAAGTTTTCACACTATTTTGTATGCTCAGTCGATCTTAATAAAAATATGCCTTGGTGTTTTCTTCTAACAGATGAGTATGGCTGGCTGCAATGTTTGTTTGCTCACTTGAGCTGATTTCATATGAGAAATCATGCAACAGTAAATAACAGTTGAGATCCTGAGATGGAAATACAAGCAGAGAGCAGCAAATCCATAATACTGCACTGTTGTTGGAAATCCCTGGGAATACAAGCTTCTCCAAAAGAGATTAGTTTTATGAAGTCAGTTAACCTCTTTTCGACTGAGGCCGAGATGTCAGAGGTGTTGTTTTGTTTTTCCTTGTAAACCCACTGCATAGTGAAGTGGGCATAGCTTTGTGATAGAACTTGTGCTTGGTATCCCAACTTCCCTTTCTAGCATCTCTGGGGAGGGCTGGAAAAACTCCTGATTGAAGCTCCAGAGAGGCAGACCAGTGCTCTGACAGGCAGCTGCCTGTGTAGTTCCATAGCATTGGGGCTCTATTTGTCAGTGTTTTTACACTGTGCACTCTCAAAGACTACATAATAAGCTTCCGTTGAAAGAAATGATATTCTTCATCAAACATCATTGTGTAGGGAAGGGAAGGCTGGCTGCCAGAATCTGAGAAATACAAGAGCATTGGCAATGTTTAGTCAAATCCTCTGGTGTGCAAACCTGGGCAGATCAACCTCCTTTTCTTTTTTCCTTTCCTTTCCTTTCCTTTCCTTTCCTTTCCTTTCCTTTCCTTTCCTTTCCTTTCCTTAGGACACATTCACTTGGGGTTAGCCTATCAAGGGCTGCATGCCAGCATGCAGTCAAAACCAAGATGAGGTCAAAAACCAGAAGTAGGGAAAGGTACCCCTTTTCTGTCTTTTGATCCTTCTCTCCCTCCACCTCTTTCTGTCCCTGTCTAGTGAGCTGTTGGCAGGACTGTCCCAATTTATTGGCTGCCTGAGGTGCATAGTAGTCCAAGTCAAAATGCACAGTATTCAAAGGAAATCAAGAGTTCTTTGGCACCTGAAGCGGAAGATCCCACCAGTGCTTCTTCCCATCCCAGGCAGTAAAACTACAAATGAGGAGAAATTAAATAACTAACAATTTGCTGCCTATTCATGACACTCAGAGTCTGCTGCCTGCGGCAACTGCCCTGGCTGCTGGGGAAGAAGGGAAAAGACTTTTGTTGTTGTTGTTGTTGAAGCCTGAACTGATCACTTGCAGGGGGCTTTTGAAATTAAGTCAAGGGCCATATGAGATTTATAACATTGGTGCCCATAACTGTTAAGCGTCTGGCTGAAATATAGACAGTTTTAGGAATATTTGAGGCGGTGTTCTTCTTTTTAGCCATTCAGGAGAGTTTTTCTCAGTGGCCCCAACAAACTGAAAACTAGAGAGGGCTCAAGTGTCACAAGAGTGAGATTCATTGTCCAGCAGA
The DNA here is from genome assembly GCA_948472985.1 of Iguana delicatissima. Classification (NCBI taxonomy): domain Eukaryota; kingdom Metazoa; phylum Chordata; class Lepidosauria; order Squamata; family Iguanidae; genus Iguana; species Iguana delicatissima. Next base: position 942,825 of record CAOKZL010000469.1, on the reverse strand, counting down.
GGGTCCAGATTAGCAAATCAATGTGAACAAGCAGTAAAGGAAAGACAAGGTTTATTTCTGCAGCAGAAATAGGTCAACACCTTGTGGAGGTCCAAAGTGAGAAAAAAGCACATTTTCTTGTGCCCACCTTGTATACACTAAATGTAAACATTCAGAAAACAATTAACACATAGTTCAATGCACATCCTTTCTGTGTGGCATCTGTCAACATTAAACTGTTCCAATCAAAATTAAACTATTCCAATCTGTATATCATTATCAGATAGCATGTGATAATTCAACCGGGACTTAGGTGTTTGATTTCTTCAGAGAATATATTACCTTAAACAAGGAATGTAATTAGCAATTGTAAATCAAAGAGGAAGCTCAGTTTTCTCACTTACATGTTAAAACACATGATGGAACCAAGGCTCATAACCTGGACTATGTGACTGCCTTGCTTCTAGGGAATGGACATCTCAAGATTTTGACGTTCAGATTGGAAAAGGGGAATTTCTAGCTTTGAGAATGAAGGTTATATCATCATCATCATTTTTAATTTATTTATTATTTTTATAGCACAGGTATCTGTAATGGCTGTTCAGAAGAGAGATTTTTGGCAACAGCCAGGTAATAAGCAAACCTGCTGACATTCTCTCTTCTGCACAGTATTAAAGGTACAGGAGTGGTTTTCATTCTGGTAACTTTATTCCCAGGGGTACAACTCACCTCATGGCAGTGGAAGCCAGCACCGACTCTTCTTGACTGCCTTTTCCATGTGTGGCATCCCCTTGCTGTTTGAACCTTTATCACTCTCACTCCCTCTTCAGGCAAGCTCATGGCTAGCTTATGCATATTCACCTGAGCCTCCCTGATAGCTCAGTGGCTTGAGGGGCCCTCCCATGTGGTAGCTGTTGAAAAGATTTTGGAAACAAGACTGGCCTGAGGCATTTTCCAGCCTGAGGCAAAGGGCAAAATCCCACCACAGTTCCGCATACTGGGTCTCACTTCACTGGTGATTATTAGAGCAGCATATGCTATTTCATTGCTACCTGAGGGGAGCAGGGCAGTTGCTTAGTACACATGGCTGGACCTGCAAATAGTTTGCTACTGCTCTGAAACCTCCTCACTCCCCCACCTATATTTCTCAGTAAAACTGGAAAGTTTCCATCAGGGGGATCCTTTGGAAGAGATTAAAATGTTAGAGTTTATATAGCAGTATTCATCTAGTGCTTCAAGCATTTCCCATTGGCATGGATTTCCCCAGTGAGCCTAACATAAGGTAGGCTTGTATATTTCTTTCCCCTTTGGGTGCAGAGCTGGCAAACGTGTGACTTGCCTAAGGCTGCAAGATACATCAATGGCTTAAGTGTGATTTGAACTAGAGTCCTCCTTCTCACAGCTAATATTCTTCTTAGCCTCTTCTCTGCTCCAGCCATCAGAGTGGGAGTTACCTGCTGTTTTATGTCCATTTTATCATCTGTATAGTTACTGCTGTGCTGTGCCTTAATGATTATGTTAGAAAAGAACGGGGGAGAGATGCTACCCAAGAGACAGAATTGTGACAAACAAGGGCCATATACTTGAACAGGGTGAATAGGTAAGCCGTGCCATACCTCTAGCTAACTTGCAGGTGTTCGGTTAACAGACCAACCATCAAAATGCCTCCGATTCAGCTTTCTCTTTGCAGTAGTTGATCAGAGTCATCTGTGTTTATCACTCTTTGTTGTCTTACCCACCATTCAGTATATTTTCTGTCTTTAATTAAGATATGAATTTTCAGGAAACTGCCATTGAAATGCAATAGCCTTTGTTCAGCAAGCAGAGCAATTAAAAATGAAAGAAAGCCCATTTTAAAGCATTTGCAAGCCACCTCCCCCCACAAGAGCTATTTCCATCTCTTTTAATGAGATGCTCTCTGACTCACTGCTGTGATTGTTGTAGATTACGTTGTGCTCTGGACCTGAATAAGTAACTTTTCCATTGAGTATGCATTAATGAGCGGCTAGAGGCAAGCTTCTCTCTGTGCTCAGTAGGAGCAGCCCCTCTGTACTTTTCTCCCTTAGAGAATTGAGATATGAGAACTGACAGAACTTTAGAAAATATGATCTTTGCATCTAAGTTCCTTCTCTTCTCTGCAAGGAGACAAGACAACCACTGAGAAGACAGATTCCAGAAGGATACTTGTGTCTTGCAGCTGCTCTCCCCAACCAGTATCTTGTAGTACCTTAGAGACTAAGATATATAGAAAAGAAATGTAAAATAGTTCCTCTTTGCATTGTCCATGTGGAGGCTATTGCCGTATTAAAGCACTTTCCCTCTCTTATATTTCTGTGATTTTTACCTTGCATTGCTCTTGGAGCAATTTGCTTTTTATCATATAGCCTCTCCTGATCCCAGTGCAATCTTTTTTCAGTAGCTGTACATCAGGACACTGAGATCAGATCTTGGAGGTAATAACAAGTTAGTTTTGTGAGTAGTTACTTTTACACTAATAAACTAAAACAGTTTCAGAGGTAGCTGTGTTGACCATGCAGCAGCATACTATAAAATCCAAAATCAACAAAACGGGAATACTTTTATTGGCCAATCAAAATGCACAAAATATGTAATGCAGTCTTTTGAAGCTTCACTGGCTTCTTCATCAGGCAGAGATGTTAAAAATCACACAGGAGAAGAAAAGTGACAATGTTAGAATCACAGGCCTGCATTTGGTCTCAGAAGTTACTTCTGTTGTTAATTAAGACAGAGAAATCTCAGTGTAGGCCATTCCCCTTCTTGGCCATGTGGAGACTAGGGATGAAGAGCAATAAAAAACAAGTAGTTAAATTTCAACTCCATTAGTGACAGAAAAGTGACTTCCATTGAGATTCAAGTTGTCTCTGTCCTGTGCAAAGCTTAACTGCCCCTTTCTTAGGCAGAAAACATTTAATTTCTCAAGAAGTTTCTGTACTGTTACATCTACAAAAAGTTTTAGGTGCTGTATAGGTAAAACGTGCCAATTGTATCCCAGACAACAGAGCTGTACCTTTGTTGGAGGTAGAGACCAGTCCATTAGCCTCCTCTTGTGAAAGTTTTCCCTGTTGTGGCAAAATTAGTAGCTTCAAATCCAGGAAATGTATGAATAGCATTATTTTTATTTCAATTCTAACTTGCCTATAATGGTCAGGGCTGTAATTCAGTACTTTTCAGAGCTGTTGTTGTTGTTGCTGTGTGCCTTCAAGTTGTTTCTGACCTGCGGCGACCCTGTCATGGGGTTTTCTTTGTTCAGAGGAGATTTGCCTTTACCTTTCTGTGAGGCTGAGAGAATGTGACTTGCCCAGGGTCACCCAATGAGTTTCCATGTGGTCTCCAGAGCCACAGTCCAGCACTTAAGTCACTACACAACACTGGTTGTTTCAGGGTAGACACCCCCAAATGTTGGTTGAGCCTAAATATGTATCACTGTAAATCTCATCCAAAATATGGTAGTCTCAGTTTACCAATTTTGGCTTCTAGGGAATGTTCAGGCTTGATTTGTTCTAGGGCCCATTTACTTACCTCTTTGGCACTTCATGGTATTTGCAAAACTCTCCTATAGCATCACATTTCAAATGAGTTGATTTTCTTTCTTCAGCATCTGGGTTTCACAACCATACACAGAGTATGCTTGCAGCACTTAGGAAGGTGCTGAGTCTTAAGACATGCATTTAAAATGGCTTTGTCAAAGATGTTGTAATTTGTTTCCTCTTACCCTTATGATCTGAGGAGATCATACCTGCAGTTATCCCTTGCTGTCTATCAGAATAACGTGGGTTAGTTTAGGCTAGAGGTAGGCAGCGTATGGTCTTGTACCTCCTACCAGTTTTGGCCATCATAGCCAATAGAGAAAGTTGTGAGGGTTGATGGGAGTTGTAACCCAGCAATAGCATTACAGCCACAAGTTGCTGTGGTTTAAATTAAGAGGTAACTGGCTAGATTGTTTTATTTTCTTTAAATACATTTTATACTGTTTTTTTCTTAAAAAAAGAAAGAACAGTTAACAGTAAAAAATTCAGTAAAACCAACCGCTAAAAGCAATAATGAACATAATAAAATTCACTTAAAACATTTCATTAAAAACCAAGGAGTTTTGATGCAAGTTGGAATCTAACAGCGTCTGGACTTCATGTTAACAACCATTGAAATGTTTGGAGAAATAGAGAGGTCTCAGGCTGATGGCAGAAACTCCCAACTCTAAGAGGCTGACAAATTTCTATAGGGAGATCATTCCACATAGTGAGTACCATAACAGAGAAGGGCTTCTTCTGTCCAGCAAGCAAGCAAACTTCACTAGACTGGGGTAAGGATTTGCACTGGTGTACTTCAAGTTCTACACCCCTATGCTGCATTATTTTAAGCTCCCAGCTTCAGGATTTCAACCTTGGAATGAAACTGGACAGGCCAAAAACAGCTGATACTGTTATGCTTGTCTTGCTGAACTTTCAGGAGCATCTAACTTACTGCTGCTAGAAAGAGAATGCTAGATTAGATGTATCCTTGGTCTAGCAAGGCAGTGATGATGACAAAGGTAAGCAATATGAGGCTTTGCCAGATACTAGTTACATCATTCAGACTAGTGTTACATGGATTAGCCTGTACTGGAACTTTGAATTTCTTAAATATTAAGTAAATGGGACTTTTGGTTCCTTTACAGTCTTGTCGATACATGGAGAAATGACATTGGAGTACATCCTCTAAGATTTCCATCAAAAACTTGTTTGGATCTGCTGCTGATACTGTCTCAGAGTAATGCTTCACTGCCACCTTCGCTCCGTTGGATGAATTCTTTCCAGGTAAAGAAATGATACAGTCCAGCTGTTGTTAAAAGGATAGACCTTTGGATCCAGTTTATTGTTGCAAAGCTAATATTAACAGGCCAGGATACCCAGCTCCAGTTTGATCCTGAATTGACACTGTTAACTAATTATGGTTAGTGAAAAACATATTTTCTGTAGCTGGACTAAATGAAAGACTATAGTTTGTTGCAAACCATGATCAGAAGGTTTAAATTTCTTCCTCTTGGGTATTAAAGAGGAGTGTAGTGGAATGTACTATTCTGACAAGCACCACAACTCATAAACATAACAACAAACCATGATTAACTATTACTTCTGAGCTGAGCCTTTGTGTACTGCTTTTGTCACACCCTTGTAATGAAAGATAGCTGTTGCAGTCTTAGGAACAGAGGTCTGACATTTTGATTTTTAAACTGCACAAAATGTGCATGCCTATTTACTGAGCTTAAAATAAGGAGTTGAAATATTATCATGATTTCAGGTTACATGCCTGAAGTCAATAAAATCATGCTGTTAGATTGTTAGACTTTTGGTAGTAAGTAATGATGCCAGTATAATGTCAGCCCAGGTGGAATAGAGAGACAAGAATTCAAGAGTGTTGGAATTAAGATATGGCTTATGCTGTTTGCATACTCCTATAACTGAGGGTGAATTTACCCAATTGTATGATATTTCTGCTCTAAAAATACATCTATTGGAAAAATCACACATATGTGTAATTTTCTTTTGACATCCTCCCCAGGTTAAACTTGATTACAAAGATACATAGTAGAATGAAGTTTGTGTCAGGTTTCCAACAAGTGCCTCAACACTGTCCAGTTAGAGAGTTCCAAGAGAGTGGCATAGTCCTCTTTGTTCCCCCTTTGGGGAAAACAGTACTGCTGTGCTGAACATTGGGAAAGCAAAGTTGGCGGACTTGAATTATTAGTAGGCTAATTTTAACCACAGTAAATGGGCTTCTTTCAATTCTCCACAGGATTTTTAGTTTGCTTGCATGCATATCACAATAGTGAGTGTTTGAGATTTTCAAGTGGCTAGCAATGTATGCTATGAACATTAATAAAATTCAAAGATACATGGCTGGCCAAGATAAAATGATATCATCTTCATAGAGCTTGTGCTTCAAACAATATACTACTTCTGCCATTATGGTATTACAAACTGCTTTTTAAACATTCACAGATTTCAAAAGTGGCCAGAAATTTAATTAGCCCAAATCAGTATGTATAATTCATCCTTTACCATCCTTCTCTTTTTAGACCCTTTGTGTGTTCTTTTTCTCCTCTATCCTTGGCTTTTAGTTCACTGCCTACTTATATAGCAATAGCATTTATTTCTATACCGCCTATCAACTAAGTGTTATCTAAGCGGTTTACAATGTATTTTTAGCTAATTGCCCCCAACAAGCTGGGCACTCATTTTACTGACCTGCGAGAGGATGGAAGGCTGAGTCAACCTTGGAGCCTGGCAGGATCGAACTCACAACCTTGTGGATGCAGTACTGGCATTTAACCACTGTGCCACCAGGGCTCCTTAGCACACTTTCTTCAGCTTGTCTACCATTTCAGTGCTCTTTGAGTTTCTTACCTTCCAAGTCCCAGTCTATCCCACAAAGCCATTCTTTTTGCAAGGGTATGTAAAGTTGTATGCACCCAAAAACCCCAAAGCAGTGGTTCTTCACTTTTTCTTTACTAGGGACCCCCTGTGAATATAATTTGTTGCCAGGGCCCCCAAGACTTAACTCCGTATTTAAATATTCAGATATTTAGATTTAAATATTTGTTTATTTAAGGCTTATGGAGATTAAGACTCAAATCCCCGCTTAGACATTGGGTGACCCTGGGCAAATCACATTCTCCCACCCTCAGAGGAAGGCGAAGGCTTCTGAACAAATCTTGCAAAATAAATAAATAAATAAATCCTGCAATAGGTTCACCTTAGAGCTGCCCTAAGTCACAAGTGAGTTGAAAGCACACAACAACAAAGTGCCACTGATGGAGAGGTTATTTCTAACCATCGTGTCTCTCCCATTTGAAAACTGACTTATGATGGTGATCTTATCATGCGATTTTCTTGGCAAGTTTTATTGCCTTTGCCTTTCTGTGAGGCTGAAAGAATGTGACTCATCTGACGCAACCCAGTGGGTTTCCATGGGGGTTCAAACCCTGGTCTCCAGAGTGATGGTTTGAGTGCATGCTCGCACCTGCCACCATGTCCCTTTGTCAGGGACATGGCACGGGGAATGTGGATGCTGAAACTGCTCCCTTGTTTGCAAATGAGGGAGCAGTTTAAGTATGTGCACATGCTTGCCACTATGCCCCTTTCGTCAGGGATGTGGCAGTGGGGGTGTGGGTGTCACTTGGTGCTCTGTGCTAGTGTTCTGTGAACAGGCTGGTCCCTTTCAGTGGCAAATGCCACACTCAGCTTACGGTGTCCCTCTCACAACACAGCCTCAGTGTTGTTTTATTTAGACTAGATAATGTTTTTGTTCAGTTTCTATCAGTTTGGACTAATGCCTATTGGGGGCTGGAAAAGTTGCTTTTTTGATATCTGCTGGCCTGACCCCCCCGACCCTGAGAGACTGAGAGAGAGAGAGAGAGAGAGAGACCAGCTGCTACTAAGATATTCCTGACTACCACCAACTTTAAAAGAATTGTGTCTTTAAAACTAAAATCCAATATAATTCACTTTTCATATGACACTTAATTCTGGTGGTGGAATGGCTTGCTATAACCTATTGGTTTTATGAACCAATTCTCTCAAAATTTCACAACCAGCATGGCACTTACCATACTGGATGAACAAGTCCAGGAGCTGTAATGTGAAAAAGTAACTTTTCTAAGCTCTGAATCTAATATAGAAAATCTGAGTTGCTCTTTAGTTACGTTGGATTTATATGTCTGTGTGAAGGAGCTGAGACTCATGTAACTTCCCTCTCATGTTAGCTGAAAAAGAGTGACAAAGTTTATAGTCTTTAGAATATGTAGGGTTTTTTTAATTCAATGTCATGCTCCCATACAAGACAGCCATAGTTTATTTAACTCTGCCAGTCCCTCTTTTATTTTGCATGCTTCAGCTTTTTTTCCTTTTAGCTTTAGCATCAGCTTTGATTTCTGATAGTGTTAAAGTAAAATATTTATTTTTTCCACAACAGTGTCACCCAAAGAAACGTGATAGATGGCTTAATGGGTCAATATAAACATTCGTTATCAGATAAGCTGTCGGGTTTGGAGCAAGTTTGCTTGTTTGTTTCCCTAGACAATGTGTGTCTTTTAAAATAATGTTAGCAGAGCACAACAGAGATTGCATATCACATAAGATGAAACCTATTTTAACCGTTTTGCGCCACAAACACTAAAGCTTAATTCTCTTGGCCACCATTTTATGCTGAAATTCTGAAAACTGGATGAACATACATGGTGCTACTTAATGTAACATGTAGGTTTCTACAAGATTCATCTATTTTGTGAACAATAAAGTGCTCCATAACTAATTTTTTAAAACCATCATCAGCACCACCACAATAATAACATATCAATTAAATACACATGGAATTCAAAGAAACATTTTAATGGACAAGAAACTTGAAAGATCAGTAAATAACTGTGTGGAAATATTTTAGTGTCTGAATTCAAAAGAACTTAGCAAAGGGTCATGTTTTTTTCTGAAGTGTGGAATAATGCATTTAGGACAACACTTGAGTGCTGTGGTCAGGCATGTCTCCTCTCCCTTTGCTGCTTGATGGCTTTGGTCTAAAGATCCTGGTTTTTAATATCAGAGTTCTCTGTCACATCTGAACTCTGATTCAGACTTGGACGTAGCAGTCTTGTGAACTATAACTTCCAGAATCTCCCAACCAGCATGGTTGGTAGTTGTCATGGTTGGCATGAACATTCACTTTCTGGAAAATATGAAGCCATGTGTATCTTTAAAATCAACAATCTTATTTTAGGAGAGAAAAGTGAGTTTTATGAACTTTCCAACATCCAGAATAAGAGTTGAATTAGGTTTTAAAGACTTGTGTGCATGATATGTATTATTTGTCAAACATCTAAAGCATGGGTGGGCAACTGTGGAAGGCTAGGGGGTCTTGATTAGCCCCCAGAAAATCTTAGACAGCCCTCAGGAGATTTTAGACACCGTACCTGCTCCTGCCCCCCCAAAAGCAATCTTTTCCCCCAAATCCCCATTAGGGGACATGGGGGCATTCTCGCAAGCGTATGGGCCTTCCTAGGCCTTCTTAGAGGGCATTTTGAGGCCAAAATTTTTTTCAAAAATGTTGTTTGACTCTCTATGCCCTCCCAGAAATAATTTGAGGCCATTGTGGACTGAAAAAATTTGGAGGTGGGATTGAATTGGGGGGAATGAGAATTGATATTTTTTAACTTCTGGGGGAAAATCTCCAACCTAAAGGAAAGAAGGCATTGTGCTGAAATATATCTGTGATATGCACGTATATTGTGTTGCTGAACTGTAGCTGAAGTGTGTCTGTGCTGAAGTATTGTATATCTTTGCTGAAACTGTGCTGAAATATATCTGTGATATGCAGGCATATAGTGTTGTTGAACTGTAGCTGTATTTCATAGCTGGGTAAATACTGCTGAAGATTGTAGGTATTTTGGAAGAGGTGGCATGACCTTTTGGGAAGTCGTTTTTGTTAAAAGATTAAGCTGATGTATCGTGTCGCCAGCCTTGCTTGGCAGCCCATTCAGAGGAAGTTGAAGTGATGATCTGGTTTCAGGAAAGCCAAACGGCTCTGACATCTCTTCAGAGAGGAAATGTACCAAATTACCAGGGCTCAGAGCATATTGCAAGATGTGGTTGTGAAACTGAAAAGCAATTTGGATGTGATGAAGTGTACGAGGGCAGCAAAGAGAAGTTATTAAGCTTGTCTTGTATTTGCCAATTGAGGTACAAGAAGTGTTTTCAGTGTGTTACAGCTTTTTCTTCAAGGCCTCAAAGTGATGTCTGCAGTCAGTTCCCAACAACTTGTCCGCGTGAAGTGAAATCAAAGCCTTTCATTTCATTGCAGCCATGGTGATGATGGTGTCATGTTCCAATCAGGACACCCAATTTTAACAGGTTATCCACAGAAATAGCCTTTTGGCTGATTAGACCTGGAAAAAGGGATAAATGAAAATGGGCTTGCTACCAAGGTGGTAGAGTTTAGTTTGATTAAAGGTGATCACTTTGGAGAAGGGGGGATATTTCACAGAGTTGCTAGATATAAGGAAGCAGTTTCTCTGAGGTGGAAGGAGAGGAGGGCAGCCATCATCATGAGGAGGTTTTCACCTGGGATAGAAGAGGAGAAAGGAGGCTGCAAAATGGCCGTGGATATTTACGTAGTTCTGAATAACTGCTTCACTTACAGGGGTGTGTACAGTCCGCAGAGAAGACAGACTGTGTGTGGTTGCTTCCTTTGTGTTTCTGTTGTTTAAATTATGTATGAAATTATTCCTATCCCAGCTTTTGAGCTTCTCAAGGGTTTCCTCCAAGGAGTTTACTGCTGAAATCATACAATACAAAACCCACATACAGCAATATTAAAACCAAACCAGAGAATAAATAGGAGAGAAGAATTTTAAAATGAGTGAAATGTCTGGCAATGTAACAGTAAAAAGTCTACTAGGAATAGAGAAAAGAATTTAAAGTGAACAAAAGGCAAGGCAGAATAAAAAAGTTTTAACTGCCTGACTACCTGGTGACAGGAAACAACTGGTCCTCTTTAGGGAGGGAGTTCCAGAGTTCAGGAATGACGACAATAACAACAACAAAAGTTTTTGGACTGCATCCAGTGTGATAATGCCACTTGTACATTATCTAGTGGCTATGAAGTTAGCGACATCCAGTTAAAACAGGGTTATTTTACCAGTATGGGGTAGTGGTTTGAGTGTTAGATGGACACTGGGAGCTCGGGGTTCGAATCCCTGTTCAGCCATGGAAACTTACTAGGTGACCTTGGATAAGTCACAATCTGTCAGCCTCAGATGAAGGTAAGGGCAAACCTCCTCTCAGCAAGTTCTGCCAAGCAAATCCTGTGATAGGTTCACCTTAGGGTCACCATAAGTCAGAAATGACTTGAAGGCACACAACACCAGCAACAACAACAACAGTTTACCACTTAGTTAGGCAGAGGATTATATAAGATCAAGTGAGATCGTCTTTGTCAGTCAAGTTTTGTCCACTACAGAGGTGCTAAAACATCTGGAACCTTCTGAGAGTCAGGAGTATAACATGTTACTGCCTTTGTTCTCAGGATCTGTTAGGATGCTAGTTGTTGGCATGAGGAAGGCTGGCAAAGGCTGGTTCCAAAAAAATCACACTTCGGTTTTTCTAGATATGGGGAAAACCTGAGAACAGAAGGTTTAATTCTCTGTAGGTGGCGAGGGACCATTTTAGTTAGAGGAACATCAGGGATTTTTGTCATCTTTCCCTATCTGCTTGTCAATCCCAAGGTGTTTTTAAATATAATTAGTTTCTTGTAGCACCCTTGAGACTAACTGAGAGAAAGAAGTTTGTAGCATAAGCTTTCGTAGACTCTATTTCATCAGATGCAGGACTGCAATAGTTTCCTACAGCTTTGCAGCTTCTTACCAGTATTGCCTGACAAAGGATGCTCCATGAAACGATACCAAAAAAAACCCCTGATTTAATCATTCTTACTTTAGATTAAGGTCCCTATCACACTACACTGTTATAACACTATTATTCTACTTTAACTGCTCTGGCTGCACCCTTTGGAATTCTGAGATTTGTAGTTTAGTGAGACACTAGAGCTCTCTGGCTGAGAATTCTAAACGCCTCTCCCTAAACTTCAAATCCTATGATCCCATGTGATATTGCCATGACAGTTAAGGTGAAATAATAGTGCTATGTCAGTGTAATATGATAAGGCCCTAAAACTAAGCCTTGGAGTGCTTTTGGCTACTTGACACATACATGTTGCCTTCTCCCTCAGGGAGAGGGAAGAGGAAAAAGGGTTTTACTTTGGTTTGCTCGTATCTCTGTCTCCTGTCTGGGAAGGATGGAGAAGAGGTTCGGGGTAAATGCACTTTCAGCTGTATTTTACCCCCTCCTCCCTGCAGTAGTTAGTGACTTCTTCAATTAATCTCAGGTTTTTGCTCCTTCTGGGGATCCTGGGGAAATATTTCATTAAGAGATTCTTACCCAAAAGAATCATTCATAGTATATGCACTAGAATTATCTTTAAAAAAATAAATAAATTATTCCTTAGCATTTTGCACCCCCAAAGATTCATTTGTAAATTTTCTTCTGATTCTAAAAAAAATACAACAGAACTGGGCTTATACACACTATCTAGCAAGCGTGACTGCTTTGGAAGAATCGACGTGAACAGTATTTAATGCCATAATTAGTGAGGAATATTGATGTGGTCTAGGAATCCTGGTTGTTCTCAAGTTTATTGATAAACAATTGTTTCATATTTGCCAACATACTATTAATGAATTATGTCAGGGACTGGAGGGAACCCACCCCTTCTTCTAGTGAACTAGTGGTTGAAAGGGAAAGGTTATTTGTTGTGTTTTGTTGAACTCACAGTGTATGTGCCTTCAAGTCACCTGTCAACTTATGGCAACCCCATGAATTTCATACAGTTTTCGTAGGTAAGGAGTACTCAAGATTGACAGTTTTGCCATTTCCTTTCACTGAAATATAGGCTACAGTACCTGATAATCATTGGAGGTCTCCAATCCAAATATTAACCAGGATTGACCCTGCTTAGCTTCCAAGATTAGACAGGATCTGGTGCCTTTAGGATATTTAAATCCTTCACATTGTTAGCTGAACAGAATTCCTATTGTAATCACTGAGGTCACTAAAGTCAAGTCATGATGGAAATCTTTCCTCATACTCTTTGTTCATAGCATCCTAATTGTGTGAGATGCTCCCTCAATACTTGCATAGGTCTGGTAAAGAGCTTGGGGAAGTTAGCTTTCAGGACTACAATTCCTAAAAAGTTGTAACCCCCACCCCCAAAGGACCTTGGAGGGCCGCGTGATTCTTGCTGCACACCTCTCATTCCTGGTATACCCACCACTTCTGATTTTTTCTTAAAAAATATTTTCTGTCTTTGCCTCCAAATGGGAGCAGTTCTGTTACTTTTGGAAGGAGGACTCCATCTAAAATAATTCATGCCCTTTAATGGGAATATAGGAGCAAAAACAATCCTGGGGTTTTATTACAAATATTTCTGAGCTTCTGGGGGGCCCTGGAAAAGAAGATTTGGTGGCACGCTTTCCCCACTCTGCTCTATAATAAGCAATTGTCCTTATGCTGAGTTAAGTCCATCTAATCCTGCACTGGATACGGTAAGTGGTAGAACTCCTCTCTACATTCTCACTTGTGGTTTCTGTATAAGTTAGAAATGTATGGGATTTGAAGCTGGCACCTGCAAGCTGTAGGTCTTGATCTGTCAAATAAATCCTTCGTGGAATGATAGTGCATTTTCAAGGAGAATTGCATAGGAACTCTTTGATCTTTCTTAATGGTGCTTAAGGGACGTCAATGGATTGTAGGTGATAACATGAAGACCATTGTTAACATACTTGGAATATAGAGATTATCTGACAGCTTTCAGAGTTGAGTTAGGCACCCTTATGGAATGAAATGGTGTCACAGCTTTATTAAATACAATATCTTGAAATTCAGCTGAGATTGCTGTAAATAACAGGACTGAAAAGGAACCTTCTTCAACACCCAAGAAACTGGCTTGGCTGTCTATGACACTCATGGATCATGGACCTTACTTTTCCTTCCCCCATTTACTGTCTGTCCTGTTTTTAAGTCAGAAAGAGAGGCCAGACAACATAGGAGGACTATTTGAGATATATATATATAGCTTCATCACAATCATACTTTCTTTGGCCTCTTTGGCCTCATAAGATTTAAGTACTTTGTGTGACAGGTGGAATGCTCTGGCCACTGCAAGACTAGCTCCCAAATGGCAAGTAAGTACATGATAGCCATGTTTAAATATTTGAAGGGATGTCATATTGAAGATGGAGCAAGCTTGTTTTCTGCTGCTCCAGAGACTAGGACATGGAACAATGGAGTCAAACTACAGGAAAAGAGATTTCACCTAAACATAAAGAAGAACAGCAAGAGCCGTTCGACAGTGGAATATGGTACTTCAGAGTGTGATGGAGTCATCTTCTTTGGAGATTTTTAAACAAGCTGGATGGCCATTTGCTGGGAATACTTTAAGTGTGTGTTTTGCATGGCAGAGGGTTAGACTTGATGGCCATTGTGGCCTGTTCCAACTCTGTGATTCTATGGCACGAGGCGAGGGAATCACTCCGTGCCACTATTCACCGGATCTTCTGGCTCCTCGGTCCGGTCCAGGGTGAAGCGGAGCAGTGCGAGGTCTTAGATCCGCACTGCTCTGGCTTCCAAAATGGTGGCTTCCTGTTGGTCGTGGGTCCCGACCAACCATGAAGCTCACCATGCCTAAAGCCCACCCTCCACAGATTGCAGGCTCACATTGGTGCGAGCCTGCGAATCTGCACAAGGGAGCAGGCACGCAATGGAGCGCTTTGGAAAAAGAGAAACCTCTTTTTTCTAGTCTTTAAAAAGCGCGCTGGAGGACCAGTTGGGGCGTTTCGGAGTGGACTGAGGTGCGGATCTCTGGTAAGTAGTCTGAACCTAGTCCGCTCTGAGGTGCAGATGGCCTCTGTAGAGGACGCACTGCACCATTTTAATTCCCCCATGCGGAAAAGGCCTATGATTCTACAATGTCACTTTTTCTGGCTGTCACAATACCACTACCACCACCCTGGCCATTACAGTGGAAGTTGTCACAGTTTGGTGAGCCATGATCTTCTCAAAGCAAGAGTGAGATTCGCAACTGATTGCATTCTTTAAACTTAAGATAGAAAAATGAATTAACAACTCTAGTGGCTGGTTAAAGAGGCATCTTTTTAATCTTTCCTTTTGAATATACTTCAAACAGTGTAAGAGATTTAATGTCTTCAGCCTGGTATTAAAACAAATGCAATGCTTATAGTTCTGTTCTTGATTACACTGTGTGGGTATTATGATGGTGTAATATTTTATGCTTGGCTAAGTATAGATTTTGAATAAAAGATTTTAATTATGCTGAATAAATGTTGAAGAAAGTTACATTTTATTAATGCTTCATGCTTCTAGCAATGAACTAATTTAATTACACTCCTGCTGCTAAAGGTTTGCATGCATGCACGCATGTGTGTATCGCTCTGCCTCCATTTTTAATGAAAATGTAGATCAGTTAGAACATAAATAGTAAAGTAAATGATCCATCTCTGACTCTTTGTACAAATATTACACGGGGTGTTCCTTGGTGCTAGGGGATATAACAGTGCATATAGCAAACTTCTCCAACCAAATACAGATTAAAGAGGCACAGGTGTATGTGTTTCCTAACTATGGATCACCAACATAAATCACAGATACAAGGTCTTTAATCAGTTGGTGCCCTTCTTCTTAGGTTGAACTTCTTCCTTAGGCTGCTTTATTCCAAATTAAGACCAGACTATACCTCTCCACCACCACAGCCATTAAATGCCGACTTTCAGCAAACGTTTCTAACCAGTAAAGGTAATGGGGGAATACATTTGAAGGCACTCCTTGTTGGATTTTCATTTCAAGAAATCCAAGCACATTTCTAGAAGAAGTTAAACTTATATAACATTCAGATTAAAAAAAATATTAGTAGACTTACACATAGTACCTAGTGGTCTGAGACTTTTTAATATTTTCCTCTGCTACTTTTCTGCCTTTTAGAAACCTATGGCTTGAGAGTGCTCAGCAACACAGCCTTGCTGCTGCATCCTTTGAAACTTGGGCTCAACATGTCCTCAGGTGGGCCCATGCCTGATAATGTAGGGTTTAGAGATGTAAAGAATTCTTGTTAATATTCACACCCTTGATGAAAAAGGGCAGTTGTAACGCTCTGCCAAGGAAAAGGAAGCTAGCCACAAAATTCTGTGAACTTCCAGCTTTCACTTGAGAAGATTCATTTTCACAAAAATACAAGTGGTTTTGCTGCACAGAAAACATGTTTTGGGTCATTTGACAGTCTTGTAGTTTGCATAAATACACAGATTTCTGCACGAAAAGACTATGTGTAGTTTTCCTGCATGAGTTTTCTGAGGAAGAACCAATATTTTTGTATGAGAATCAGTACACTGTATGTTGCACAAATACGTGTTTTCAACAGCAGAATATATTTTCTATGCAGGGAAACAATGTGTGGTTTTATTGCAAAATAATATTCCATGATAAAATTAATTATATGTTAGTTAATTACAATTAATTAAATGCCCCAGGAGGCTTATTGTTCTGATTGGATTCCTAATGGCTCTTGGGGAGTTTCCTGTTGCTATATTGTTGATCATATTGTAGATCTGGTTGATCTCTGGCATGGGCAAGGGCAGCAGATGCAATTGCCCCTGGATATCCTGTCTCATGGAGTAGAGCTACAGAAGCCCCCTGGTTTCCTAGCAATCTGGCCGTGATAAAATGAGTGGGATGGAGACTAAAGTATATTTGGTTGGACCTGCTCTGAGTTTGGCAGAAAACTCAGACCAGGTCCAACCAAACATGGGCTGCTGACCATTGGAAGGCCTACTGCGTGCTGGTGGTGCCAGCAAAGAAGTCATACTCCTTTGCTACCATTGCATCTGTACAGAGTTCCCTAACAGAGCTGTTTCAAATAGTTAGGGGCCTTCTACCAACCGTTGCCTGAGAGCAGAATGCATACCACTTGACAACCCACTTAGGAGAATTGGGGAAACACTTCGCAGCCACAGTCTCTTGCATCCATTCTGACTTAGATGCTGTAATTGATACAGGTCCATTGGACGTAACCTTGGCTTGTGCTTGTTCCATGTGAAGTTTCTGTTTGTGCAGTCTGAATATGTGGACAGGATCCTTGGAGAGATGAGAGCCCCACCTGTGTGTTGGACCTGTGTCCTTTCTGGCTCAGAAAAACAACCCACGAGAGATTGACTGAGTGGTGATGGAAGTGATGAGGGTTCCATCCTGCCTAAAAGAGGCTGTGGGGAGGCCTTTACTGGAGAAAAAAAAACACCTTTCTGAGCCCAACCATTTTAGATAGCTGCTGGCCAGTCTTCGATATACATTTTCTAGGCAAGGCTTTGGAACGTGGTAGGCTCCCAGTTCCAGGGGTTGCTAGATGAAATTGATTATCTAAGGTGCATTTCAGTGTGATTTCAGACCTGGCTATGGGATGAGAATGACTTTGATCATCTTGATGCTGATCACATATGCTGAGAAGTAGACAGGGAAATGTGCTCTTTTTTGTTCTGATGGACCTCTGAGCAGCTTTTGATACCCTTGACCATGTTATCTTTCTGAGCTGAGTCCCATCATCCTCACTCTTTTGCCCATCCAGTGAGGACATAGGAGAGGGCCTTCTCAGTGGCTATTCCCAGGCTGCTGAATTCCTTTCCATAGGAGGCTAGGCTGCCCCCTTATCTGTTCTCTTTTCGCCAAAGCAAAAACATTTTTTATTTAAATATGTATTTTAATAGGTGGTAGCAGAAGGACTTTTTAATGGAGGGTTCTGTATTTTTTATCTTTACAATGCTTTGAACTGTTTTAAATGTTTTAATTGGATTGGCTTGTTTTCTAACTTGTAGGTTAACTTGTATATTACGTTTTGTATTACATATTACTTTTGCTTATTTTGTATTAACCTATATTGTAAGCCACTTTAGATCCTATAGTATAAGAAAGGTGGGATATAAGGTAAAATAAATAAATAAGCAGTAAGATAGACCACCATAGATTCTGAAGTCTTCTGAATGCAAGTGTCTCTGTGTTAACTGATACATGCTTCAGCTCTTAAAACCAAAACTTAGGAAAATGGCATTTGTGGACTACAAGTACCTGAGTCTCATAGCCATTCTTTGTTTCAGTTTGCCAGTAACCTACCTAAAAACATGTTGTGAGAGTGAAATGTAGCAGGTTGGCAGATGTTTCACAGGAAGATTTCTCTTTATTGTTTTGCTTTCCCTGTTCCCTTCCTATGAGAAAAGCTGGGTCTGCACATAAGAAATAAAATAATACAGTAGAATTCTGCTTTGGTAG
Organism: Iguana delicatissima; assembly: GCA_948472985.1. Taxonomy (NCBI): domain Eukaryota; kingdom Metazoa; phylum Chordata; class Lepidosauria; order Squamata; family Iguanidae; genus Iguana; species Iguana delicatissima. The sequence continues at coordinate 924,916 of CAOKZL010000469.1, read as the reverse complement.
AATAGACTGTACTGTTTCAGACTATGGAGGTTATGGAGGTGAATCCAATAACAGTTGGAGAGAGCAGCTTTGTTTGTGAGGTGTTTGTGATAGAAAAGCATTGAGGGCCACCGTGCATGCTTTGTATCTGTGAAGTAAATGAGAACAATTTGTCTCTAAAATCAATCTGTTATTCCTTCCAAATTTTTTTTGGAAATGCTTTGTGTGACCTACTTGAGCGACTATGAAAAATGATTTTGCCATCCATTAGTGACAGGAAAATCTCAAAGAAGAGTTCCCAAGTATTTTAGTTTAGGAAGTTCTGATAGGATGAGTATTGTCTGTACTTGTTTCTATATATTTCTCATTTATTTTTGTCTTCTTAGTGTCCATGAACACTTCCTAAACATAGGTAGAGGACAATTTCGCAGAATGAGAGTAATGTGAAACAGAGCATTCAGGAGGGATTTTTTTTTTTTAAGGCACAGAGCATATCCTGTTTAAATGAAAGAAAATGAAGAAAATCTTAGATTATGATTTTTGGAACAAGAGGTTATGGTAAATTGATAGAATTATTATTCGATCAGCTCACGGCCACCACTTGCCCACTTCTTTTTTATAGGAACAAAAGAAGGTAAGAAAAAGAGGTGCCAGGACTGGGAAATCATGTTCCCAGTTTCTAAAACAGTTAAAACGTAAAACTGTTATCTAGAAATTCTTCACGGGGCTTATCTCCTAAAACAAAACAAACTGGTATAGCGCCTACACATTTGAACCCCCTCCCCCAGATTATGCTGCCCAAACATATTTGCTTGGAACAAGTCCTGTTGATCTCAGTGGGTTCCACATTTTGGTGACTGTTAAGATCAATGTTTACAGTACTTGGAAGAACAGTGGAATTTTGCACAGTTTTATCCATATGTGTAAATTGGAACTTGAAACACACAGCAGTGAGCTTTAAATTAATTTTTTGAAAATACTTATTGCAACAATTTGCCAACTGCTTATCAGTAAGCCCAAGTAACAGATGGATGCCTTCTAGGACTTGCAGAGGTACAGAAGCCTTGGCAGTTCCTTGATACGAAAGACCCTTCAGAAATCAAATTAACTTTACATTTTACTTTATTTTGTTCAAAATCTTTACATATATGTGCCTTTACCTGATATTATGCAAATGGACTCCTCTGTTCATGCAACAGAATTTGCATTTCTCTCTTCTCCATCTCCCTCTGCTCTGGGGGTCCATAAACCCTCCAGAATAGATTCAGGGGTGCATGGATAAGATGCTGCAAGGAAAGTTGGAATCCATTCTTCCAATGATTTACATTTTAATGGTGACAGACAGCACTGGATACAATTATCACTTTCTAGAAATGAATTCCTCCATGCTATGTCCAATTTCAGGACCAACTAGAGTAACTCACTGAAATAGGTAGGACTTTTTAGGCACCATTTGTAGTAAGTCCCATTGGTTTCAGCAGGCCTTTAGGAGTAAAACTGGATTTAGAACTTAGCCTTCTGTGTTGCTCCAGCCCCTGTTTGCACACTGCTTTTCACTCTGCTTCTTATTTATTTATTTATTGAAGTTATTTATAACCTGCTTTTTCTCTGAAGAGGTTGAGATTATTAGCTGGGGGGGGGAGCCATGAATAACACTTTAAAACAACACTTAACAGTATAATAATAAAGCATTAACATGTCAAAACAGCCGCAAACAGCAAGAGAAAAGGGCAATGAAAAAAATAGTACTAAGCCAGAGGCAGGTAAGTATTAGAATCTAAAACAGTGTCAATCCGCTTAGAATATGACAGCTGAAGAGAAATACCAGTTTTCCCTTCTGTTAGAAGATGGAAGAAACCGCTGTGCTTTGACACAAACTCAAACTGAAGGCAGCAGAAGAGTGAAAAGCAGAAGAGGTGCTAACTATGAAGGGATGCAGTGGAGCAGTAGTTAATTTTGTTTTGTTTTTTCTCCTGGTCTTCTTTTTGCCTACTGTACTTTACATCACTTCGTGAGAAAAAAAATGTGCAGTTACGTTTGCTTCATTAGCTGAGACTTGCTGATCTTTGCAGTAATTGCTGGACTACAAAAGCAAACAGCAGCTGGTATTGACTAGGAAGATTTTGAATTCTGTGGAGGCTTTTGGAAGTCTGCTCTTTAAAAAAAAAACACTGTAGAACAGGGGCACTAAAGTTCTTTTGCTAGAAGAAACATTCTTCAGAAGCAACTCCTAGTGGCCTGATTTAGATGTGGTGGTAGCTGACATGAAAAAGCTGAATGACACTCCTCCACTGTTCTCTTTTTTAAAACATTAAGAGAATATCGAGGAACCTACCAAAACCAAATTCACTTGTGTGATTATTTCCTCCTAAAATGTAGCTACTATGGGACAACTCCAAAGCATATGTGTTAAGGAAGCATTAGCAATATTACATCTCCAATAAACTGCTGATTTAGAAAGCCCTTTCTTGAATATATGTTTTGGCAACCAATATACCCGAAAGAGCAATTTCGGCTGTTTATAAGTAGTCAGAAGTCTATAGCCATCTCAGTTATAGATGCTAAGACCAATGGCCTTTGTTTACAGTTGGTCCTCCACACTGTGGGTTTGACTTTCATGGATTTGATTATTTGAAGTTTATTCAACCCTGCCCCCACTTCATCCCAGGCACTTCTTTTCTAGGGTAACCTTTCCTCTTAGTGGTTCCAAGCATACCATGCTGCCCTTTAAAAACCCACCTCTGGTTCTCCTCCTCCTACACCAGCCATTGCCTGACCAGCTAAAAACAGCTGTCTGCCCAATTTCTTAGTACCACAGAACGTCTCTGGATGGCCTCCCAGATACTCAAGGAAGGAGATTGGTAAGAGAGAGGAAGTATAGGGCCACCATGCCAATCCCAGCTCTTCTTTCCCTGACCTGGTTTGTATCCTGGGTGTCCCTTCTCCCCACCATGCCTCATTCCCCTTCCCACAGGCATGCACACACATTTTGATGTTTGCAATTTTTCTACTTTTGCAAGGATCCCGTGCCCTTAACCCTAGCAAACTGTAGTCAGAACTGAATACTCTGTATTAGAGAACTGAATTCTCTTTTCCATTCTTGCTGTTAACCTCTCATGTCATATTTGCATGTTCTTTTGTATTATTTCCCTGTTTTTTGGAAATTAACAAATGGTAAGCAGAAATTGATTTTTTGCACCCATTTGATTGCTGAAAGATTGATACGTTGTTACTGGAAAGATAATTTTTCTCCATCTGTGATCCAGTGGATAGGAGATCTAACAACACTTACAGTATTTGAAAAATGATGTATAGAGGAAATTTACAAATGGACTTATATTTAAATGTTTGGACAGCTTTTATAGAAACTTGGGACCAATGTGGTTATTTTTCCTCCTTTGGTGTTTTTATTAGCCTACTTTTCTTATACTGGAACATTACTGTATGCAACTGAGGTCTCTTTTGAATGTAAATAAAATTTTATTTTAAAAAATGTTACATAGAAATGCAAGGTGCCCTTTTGTAATCTGTGAGTAAAGCCAGCTCTGTATACACTCATCTTACTGTGAATCTAAGTGAGGATGCAGAAGGAAAAGAGTTACAATTGAATGTAAGGCAACTTGTTGTAGCCGGCATGCTCTAGCACATATGTGTTAAACTCAAGGCCCGTGGGCCACATCCGGCCCAGCGTGTAATTATATCCGGCCCGCGAGATCATTTTATATGTTGTTTTTTATATAAAATGACATAAGAGTAAAGAAATTTGAATGTTTGCTCTTTTAACGTTTACTTTATTTCTAACTTGTATAATTTAGATAGGATATATTTTTATGGAGAGCAAAATATTATAAGTTATTTAAGGTTTGAGTTGATTTATTCTGGAATAATATTCCTTTCTGTTTTTATTCATATCTATGTTCAAAAAAGTTAAGTTTTAAAAGTTTTAAAGTTTTAAAAGTTTAGTTTTAGTGTGTTCAATAAATGTTTATCCTGTTCGGCCCGCGACCTAAAGTGTGTTTTGGATTTTGGCCCCCTGTGCAATTGAGTTTGACACCCCTGCTCTAGTGGTATGAATGTTGGACTATGACTCTAGAAAATAGAGTTTAAGTGCCTGCTCACCCACAGAAATGCACTGGGTGACCCTGGACAGGTCGTATTCTCTCAGCTTCAGAGGAAGGCAAGGGCAAACCCCCTCTAAACAAATTCAGCCAAAACCCCATGACTAGATGCGCGTTAGGGTTGCTGTAAGTTGGAAATGACTTGAAAGCACACAACAACAAGAAGGTATGATGGCAGCACACAAAATAAATTGCTGTTTCTTCTAATCTTAGGTGTCAATTAAAACAATTCCATCTTTTGCTTTCCCATGGAACTTTATAATCTTTAGCTAGATTACGCTGCAGGTTCTGTTTCCGAGACAGATATTGCAGTTTTGTTTCTTCCAAACAAACATTTCCTATTGATTAGTAAAAACAGTTGTTAGCATCTAGAAGTATAAATTCTTTCACACTCTAATTGGGGAGTGGGGTAGCAACTCTGTGGCTAAATACAGAAATTGCTCAGGAGTGAAATTTGGGATTAATACAGCTGGCCCTCCACATTCTCTAGGGTTAGGGTCACAGGACTTCCACAAAAGTGGAAAAACGATAAATATAAAAATATACCAAGGCATGGTTGGGAGAACAGGCACTCAGGGTCCAAACTAGGTCAGAGAAAGGGGGTGCGTTGGCATGGTGGCCCTCTACTTCCTCCCTCTTACCCATTTTCCTTCGGTAAGGGGTGGCATTGAGAGAGGGATTGTGGTACTGAGAAACTGGGCTGTGAACCATCCTTAGCTATCCAGGCAGCAGCTAGTGGAGAAGAAGGAGGACCATCAGGTTTTTAAAGCCTGATTGGAGCAGCTGAGAGAAAATGGCACCCTGGAAAAGAAGAACTTGGACAGGGGGAAGGGTTGGAGAAACTCTCAGATAGTCAAATTTGTGGAAGTTAACCCCACAAATGTGCAGGGCCAACTGTTGTCCAAATGCACATCCCTTTTAAAAGCATTGTATTATTGGTGACATCTGCATTTTGGCTTGTATTCTGATGTTCATTTTTGCCCATGGTTCCTAAAAACAAAGCTACCCAAGATACACTGCAGACTTTCTCTGGAGATCTGACTGAGAACATGTATCTCAACTTTAATAGTATCCTCTTCAAGAATCCTTTTAACATATTTGAAAGGATTTCTGTCATCCATCTTGAGAATTAAAGTCAACAGCAATTTGTATTTGTCTTTTATAGCATGCCTACCTTTCCTTCTGAAGCTTGGTCAGGTCTTGGCATGCTTATGTTAACGTTAGCAAAAAGGCAGCTTAAAGTAAATCTGTGCAGCCATTGATCTTCAAAGAAATACCATTCTTGATTTTACGTTTACCTCTGCTTCATATCAACTGCCTAGAGTAGTATTACAAAGCTAATTCCCATATATAGATTTAATTAAAGGGACTGTGTTGATTTTCTTATTTTGGAAACAAAAATTGTTGTATGAAGCAGCCTTATGTTGAGTTTGTCCAAATCCCCAGGGCTGGTCCCTTGAATTCTCTTTCCTCTGATTGGAAGAGGTTCTCCAAAGCTTCAGGACAGATAACTTGATAATGTTTTGACATCTCTTTAAACAGAAGATTGAACCTGGGATCATCCACATGCATATCATATGCTCTGTAGTAGGGATTGGAATCATGTGGCACTCCAGATGTTGTTGGACTGCATCTCCCAGTATCCTTCATCATTGGCTGTGCTGGCTAGGACAGATAAGAGCTGCAGTCCAACAGCATCTAGAGTGCCACATGATTCCTATTCCTGAGCTAGGGTGTCTCCTCAAGTCTCTGAATCAATTGTGTAAATCTTTTATGCATTCCTAGATCATGATTCTTTCCTTAAGATAAGAAGTTCCTGCATCAGATCTCAGTTTAATCAACTTACTGGGCAGTCTTGGACAACAAAGTACAAACCACAGTGAAGATACATGTAAGAATCTTCTGATTGCAATTGTTTATGTGAGAATCTGCACTCTGGAGGCTAAAGAAATATAGTGCCTGAATCTATAATACTATTGGGATGGGATGGAACAGAATTTGAGCATAAAATCTGATGTGAATAGCACAAAGCAACCTCTCTCTTGTGAATTCCTCTGCTCGAAACCAGAGATCTTCCTTAAATGCTTTTCATTTAAAAGAAAATCATCAATCCTCCTTAACCGTACCTGCCCCCACCTAAGAAACAAGAAAGTAATGCAATCCATGGCAAAATTGCAGGTATACCTCACTTAAGCAAGTCTATTCCTGGATGTTACCTCTTCAACAGAAAATTTGGTACCACAGGCAGAAACAACATACCAAGAATAGCAATAGATTCTTGTACCACCACCCCCACAACCCCAAAAAAGCCAATTTGACATGTTTCAGCAAACTTTTTATTCACAACTAACTATATGCAAGTGAGAAATGGAAGAACCAGATCAAGGAAGCCTTAAATAGGTAAAGGAAAAACTTTGAACCTTCTAGAGAACACATGAAAGCTTATTCCGAAATGCATCTAGGGATTACTTATTTCTTTTGCCAGCTTTTCTTATGATTTCCATTTTGTAACCAGACTTAGAGTTCTGTGCTTTTTAAACATATGCTGGTACAACTGCTTATCTTCTCTTTCCCCTCTGTTTTGCTGTTCCTACATGCTTGGTAATGGATTCTGGTGACAAGTGCTGTTTACCCTGCATGTAATCAGGCACGTACAACTACAATAGGATCAGCTTGAGCAGAATCCTGCTTTTGCCCAGTTCATGCTCCATTTGTTGCATTAGATGTGGTGCTGCAACTTGACACCAAAGGTGTGTATTTCTCCAGCTCTTCTTCACCTACTCCCGAGTGAGGCTGCTGCGGGGTGGGAGGGGGAATCCAGCTAGACGGAAGACAAGGAGGAAGGATGACAGACTAGGAAGTCTTTGTAAAAAGGAGCTTCTTTGTCAGAGGCTTTGTTAGCTGAGGTATACCTGTACATCATGATTGTACGTGTAGAAAACAATTTGAGATGCATGTCAGGTTTTTGTCTCTTTTTAAAAGATACTTTCATTTTGAAATTCTATAGGAAAAATAAAAGGATCCTTTCAGACTTCTGGGTTGACATGGACTCTTGTGGCTTTATCCTTTAGCAAGTGCTGAGCAAGGGAAGGAGCCAGTTTAGCACTTTTAAAACTAGCTGGAATGTCCCCCAGGCAAAGGAGACTTGGAAAATTGCCCCAGTATTCCAGACTCCAGAGATGCGGAGGATTGGAGAGACTGGAGAAACCATCGTACCCTGCTGCACTGCAGCAGCCATTTCATGGAATGAACAATGCAAGCCAGATTTCTTAAACATCCTTGAAATATGCTTTGACTCCTAAGGAAGCCTTTCAGCTGATGGTAAAAGGAAATAACTTTGAAACTCAAACATGTGGAGGTTTTTTTTTTTTAATCATCATCATAATCTGACCTCTATCCTTGTGTGGTCTCAAATTTGCGGCTGTTTCTCAGCCTCATTTGGAACCTTTGCAACAGGGCAATCATATCAGCCTGACTTACAGAACTCTAAACATTATTAATGTAGTCTGTGTGGAATGTCTTGGGAACTTTGACAGTGCGCAAAATAAATTCTTAGTTATCTCTTGTTATATATTTCACAACTGGAAGAAATTTGGGATGAGAACTAGACAACCTATAAAAGCTCCCACAACTCACTTCAGCATATATCCACTCTTTTTGGGTTTTGGGATAGTATATCTAGTCAAATATAGTGGTTTTTTTGCTTTCCTAAATATAAGAAGGGAAAATTGGTTATGTTTTGTAGCTGTTCTCTTCCACTTCCTGACAAATCAGGCATATGAGAAATTCGAATGACATGTGGTAATGTTTGATAGAAAAGCTCACCAGCTATTATAACTGAGTACTGTCAGTTGTCAGGAAACTAAGGCTGTGGGAAGTCATATCCCTTTTGACGATGAGTGTACTGCTTCGGTTCATACCTGGCTGAGCTACGCAGATGCTGCACTAAATATCTGAGATGGCGGTGGGCTGTGGCAGTGAAAGGTACCGTTCTGAAGAGTGATTAGTTTTTGGGTAAGACTGTTGTGTGGCAATGAAGTTGCTTTCAGGAAGGAATATAGTTTTCTCTGAAAAAAAGCACCATAATGTACACTGTATCCTCCAGCATTTCACAATTGAAAACTGAGACATCTGTGGTCAACTGACATCAGAGTGTGGTGAAGATGGCAAAAGTTATTAATAAGGAAGAACAGACAGGATGGAAAAGGCTGCTGCAGTTTGGTTTTGTGTGAGCCTGCTAGGAAGGGCAGAGTCCCATTCTTCCTTTCCCCCACTGAGTTGTATACAAACTACTTTTGCATTTTGAACTCAGTTTGCAGCAATTGTGGTGGGCTGAGGACAAAGGGGGAAAGTGGAAGGAGAGAGAACCTGGGGCATTTTAAAAGCAGCTGAAAAAAGGAGATGATAGAAGACAATCAGGACTGTCTCTTCCAAATTGGGACAGTTGGAGGGTATGCATGCACACACACAGCCTTCTCCTGTGAAATCTGCAAATCATTTGTCTAGAGAAGGAGAGGTTGTTCCTATTGTGAATATTGATATTCTCTTCTTTTTTGGGGGGGGGTGTTGCCATTTCTAAAAGGATGCTCACATTTGTGGTTTCTGTCTCTTTCCCATCCCAAGATTGTGAGAGAATACCATGTTTTTGTGAAAAGGGAACTTTCAGTAGAAATCCTAATATATACAGGCTGGAATTTTGCTGGTGTCTTATGCATGCCCAAGTTCCTCTACAGAAACAATGGAACATTTTTGCCTGATGTAAAACATCTGCATTCAGTTCAGGATTGCAGAAGCAGAATAGTGTAATGTGGTGGCGTTGCACATGCCAAGGCGCATTGCACATGGATGCACATAGATATACCTTGTGGATGGATGCACATGGACATTTGGTTGTATATTGAGATCTTGGTTCAGTTGTGCAACACGAGGGTTGTGTATCACAGTGAATGCCTAATTGCACATGGGAAGAATTAGACTACATAGTTCTAATGCAGGATCATAGCCACAGTGTTCTCTTCTTTTTAATTAAATATCCCCTTTGAATTGTCCTAAAAATTCTAGACAACAAGCAAAAACTAGAGAGGGCAGAACATGGGAACAGCTTTTTCTAGAGACTAAAGAGGCAAATATTTCAGCCTTCAAAGTCTGAGAAGCTATATTTTATTTCCAGCTTATGCTGTTAATCAGTTCAACCAGCTACTGCCCATAGTTAGAATTCTGCTCTGTTATTTAGTTAAGCTACAGCTGAATTAAGGTAGCTTTTTACTGGCAGGTGGTAGGATATTTAAAGGAATATGTGTGTATGTTCCTGTGTGTGCATGCAGGCACAGGCATGTGTGTTGTTATGAGCCTACCTGGATCTTAAGATCAGAAAGCGCTTTCCTATGACCTGTCAGTTGGGGAATCACATCCAAGACTAGACTTTTTGACTGATAAATTATGTTAATGCAGTTTTTCAACTTTTCGCCCTACAGATGCTCCCAGAAATCTCAGGCAGCAGGGCCAGTGCAGGCTTCTTCATTGAACAACATTTTTATAAAGAGTAACAGAGCTGTGTGCTCTTTGAGGGGAGACATATAGAGTCATAGGCCATTTTCATGCTAGCCTATTATAGTGCTATTATTCCACTTCCAACATCCTATGGAATCCTGGAGTTTGCAATTTAGGGAGGGGCCTTTGAGGATGGGGTCTCATGGGCCATCTAGTCCAACTTCCTGCTCAATGCAGGATCTCCAGCTAAAGCATCCCCACCAGGTGGCTGCCCAGCCTCTTTTTGAAGGTGTCCAGAAAAGGAGACCTCACCACCATTGCCGAACCACTCTTACTGTCAAGACGTTTCTTCTAACGTTCAGTCAAAATCTACTGTCCTGTAACCTCAAACCGTTAGATCTGGTCCTACCCTCTATGGCATCAGAGAACAGGCCTTCCCGCTTCTTTAAATACCTTGATCATGTCACCCCACAGTCTTCTCTTCACCAAGCTGAACATGCTCAGCTCCTTCAACTTTTCCCTCATATGTTTTGTTCTCCTTTTTTTTCTTCATATGTTTTTTTTGCCCTTTTCTCAGTCGGTTCCAACTTGTCTATATCCTTCTTAAAATGAGGTGCAGTATTCTGGCACTGAATATAGTGGGATTGTTATTTTCCTCGACTTGGAAACTATTCTTCTATTAAGGCAAGCTAAAGCAGCGTTTGCCTTCTTTGCTGCAGCGTCATATTAACAGCTGCTGTTCATCCTATGATGAACAATAATCTCAAAGTCCTTTTCACATGTAATACTGCTGAGCCATGTATCCCCCATCCTATATTTGTACCTTTAGTTTTTGTAGCCTAAATGTAGAATTTTGCATTTCTCACTATTGAATTTCATTTATTTATTATCATTTTATTTACCCAATTTTCCAGTTTATTTGAGTCCTTTTGAGTTCCCCTATGTGTTAGTCATCCCTCCTAGTTATGTGTCAATCTGCAAACTTGATAAGGATTCCCTCCATCCTGTCATCTAAGTCACTGATAAGAATGTTGAAGAGTAATGGCCCTAGGATAGAACCCTGAGGCAGTCCACTTGAGACCTCTTCCCAGCATTTTGAGGATGGTTTTCCAACCAGTGCTGCCCTATGTTAGGCCTAAATACCCTAAAGGCATCAGAGCCTGTCTGATCTTAGAAGTTAAGCAGGATCAATCCTGGTTAGTACTTTGATGGGAGAGTGCCAACGAATGCCAAGTGCTATAGGAAGGAACTGGCAAAACCACTTCTGATTATTCCTGTCTAAAAAATCCCTGTGAATTTCATGGGGTTGCTACACATCAACAGGCAATTTGAAGACATATACACACATGTTAGTGTCTGAGCCATTTTAATTGTTTTAATGCTAAATATTATTGCTGCAAAATAGTGCAGGTCTTTCCACTTCAATCTTTCCTTCGTTCCTTTCTCTGGCATTCAAGTAAATGAATATACATCTGTTTAGGAGCAGTCAAAACCAGCTTCAGCAAGGAGCTAATTGTTTGGTGACTGCCTTGGAATCTTCATTGTTTTCCTACTGGTCTAGAAAGAAACTTGCAACCAATGTCGAGTCTTCATGTGTCATGCTGAATTGCTTGTCTTTTTGTACACAAGGGAAGGTAGTGTTGAAAAATAAATCCATTTCTTTTATCTCATTCAAGCCAGACATTCTATTTGCTACCACTGTTCAAGACTTCGACTTCTCCTTTGACTTTGAACTTTTCTCACCTTCTCATCCATTTCTTGTATCTAAGTATCTCTGTTGCCAACTCCACAGAATAGTTTCTAGATGCTGAATTTGGAGATACTTGTTTTCTTTAAAATACATGGCCTGTCAACTGTAAGCTTTTTTCTCCACAGCTTTTGTAAGCAAACCATCGTGGCTATCAATTTGCAAGATTTTGCCAGTGGAGTTCAAGTGGATTTCTTCTTACAAGTTTTATATGCTGTTGAGAACATTTCTTACCTCCTCAAATAACTCTTGCTAATCTGTTTTGCTGCTGAAATGCCAGATTACTTCCACCACCTACTAGCATTCGAAAATTCAATTATCCCCTTTATTGATCAACTTTAAAGTGAATATAAGTAGGTCTTGCCAAGTGGCTAATTTTCTGAGTCTGGATTCTGAAAAGCAGAAGTTTAGAAAGATAGTACAAAGCGTTGTGGCCGATGCTGCCAGAGGTAATTGCTTAAAATAGTCTAGTTATCAAATTTGGAAGCCAGTTCCATGCAATCATTTCAGGCTTATGTAGTCATTCACCTGCACGTGAGGTGCCACTCCTCACATTCAGCTGCCTTTAAGAGTTTGCCACACTGAGCATGAAAACTGCGTTTTGGCAAATGTCCTTATAGAACTCCCGTGATTGGAAACATTCTGAATGTTGTTTCAGGGCCATTTTCAGTTCTTTGCACTAAATGGACAAAAATCTAATCATGTGGCAATATTGATGGTGGGGTTTACATGCATAACTATGTGTCCTATAGAGTTCGGTCCTGCTCCTATGTGGGTGAATGCTAACATAGCTATTATCTCCTTAGATTTATGGTCCAGTTAACAGCAAGGGATGAAAGCAGTGAGAAAAAGACAGCCACAAGGTTCCAAAAATTCACATTAATAGGAGAGGACTTGCACTCACAGGAAGAGCACATTTGATTATTAGAAGTTCCTGGTTCAATCCCTGGTATTTCAGATAGTCGGACTGGGGAGGATCTCTGCTTGAGACCTTGGAAGAGCTATTATGAAATGGAGTGGAGCAGAGAATACTGAGTTAGATGGTTAATAATACTTACAGAAGTCAATTTCATTTCTTCATACATGTTCATAGAAAACATGACATCCAGACCACAATTACTGTCTTTAAATCAAACTTTTAGTCTTTACTAGGGTAGGTCCACAACCTTACGTAAGTGTTGACTTTCTAAATTCCTATGGATTAAATGGATTTACTCTATTTGAAATTAAAAGTGGATTTAGACTACTGAAAGTAAAATAATACCAGTATGTTCCTTGCAGAAAAACATGGCATCGGTGAGGAGCCATCTCACTTAACAGTTATTTTCAAACCACAAGTGTGTGTACGGAGAAAGCATGAAAAAACAGAATAGAGGAAGCAAGCGTAGAATAGTCAAATAATACATGTAACGTTGGACGTTATCCTTGGAATTGCTTTCCTCTTCGCTTTGCTCAGTACTGCTCTCCTTCTGAGGACTAACACATCAGTCCTCAAAAACACAAAAATGGAATTCCATGATGAGCCCCACATGGTAGTTATGGTGCTGTATTAATTAATACATCCAGACATCTCCTTTATAATTAGCACGACTAAAATACCTTGCTGTGTTGTCAACATGGCTGGTGTTTTTCTCTTTTCATATTTCTTAATGCTAAAGATCCATTACTCACTTTAATATAATGTAAAACACTGGGAAGGTATAGATGTTCTGCAGATCCAATATGTGTTATTAAATCAGATAACTGGAAAATATGGGCCAAAATCAAATGTTAGTTCCAATTATATTGAAATAAATGGGATATATTAGTCACCACTTGTGCGGGTCTGTTTTAAATGGGGCTAATACTCAGTTTAGCAAACAAAAATATTTCTGAAGTGATAGGACAACTTAGACTTCCTATTTCCAATATTTTAAGGATTTGAATTTTATAATAAGAGACTGTAATTAGAATTCTTGGAGTGAGATTGCGTTGGTTACCCATACTGGTATCAGTGGAGATAAAACTAGAAGTAACTTCAGGAAGAATAAAGATCTGGTTGCAGCCATGATAAAGGAAAGAAGGCAAAGACCTTGGTGAAGAGAGGATTTCTCCGGTGCCTGGCTTCCAGGGGAAAGGGATCTTTAGAGCCAAGGTATTCTGGGAGAGCTGGCTTGGGCATTCATTTGTGCCATGGAACAAACTTTTGTCCAAAGCAGTTCTCCTCAGCTGGAAGTAGTGGGGTGAGGGGCTGTTTGCTCCATGTGGCCTATTTCTCTAGTTTACCTTGTCCTCTGCAGGCAGGCATACATGGCTACAGTGGAGTCTTGCCTTTTCCCAACTCAAGCTTTGTTCATTGCATTATTTACTGTAGACACACTGCAACCCAACACCCAAAAGTGTATGTTTCTCCAACCTTCCTTCATTATCCTCTCAATACCACGGCTGTTAAAAATATCTTCCAGCTAGACAGATGCTGAGGAGGAAAAGGGTGGTTGGGCAAGTGTAAAAACATGAGCTTTTTTGTCAGAGGCTTTGTTAATATCATTTGAGTTGAGCAAAAATGGGTTTGACAATCATCTTGGACTGTAAGTTTTTAAATAATGAAGTTTTGCTTACTTTGCAATTAAGGAACTTGAAATAATATTTAATTTTTGTATATTCGTATATTTGTAGAAAATAATTTATTTCTAGCAACATCTTTATGTACAATTCTCCTTAGTTTTATCAGGCATTCAGTTGCTGAGAAAGGGCACAAATATATTGCTAAAGGACACAGGCTCAGTCCTGGCATCCCTCAAGTAAATATGACAGGACTGTCAGCGGTTCTGGAAAGCAATGGCCAGTCAGAAAAGTGTATACTGAGCTGGATTGATCAGTGGTCCAGCTTAGTATAAAATGGCTTTCTGTGTTCCTCCTGGTATCATCAGATATTGTGGGTTTTCATTTGAACAAACGTTCCTTCAATTGGTGGACACTTGGGCTCCTTTCCACAATTTATGGAGCTCTGTAATAATACCCAGTGGCATGTAGAGCTTCCCAGCATACATGACAATAATAAGAAAAACATTGGCACAGGGGCTATAAAACTTCAGTTCTACTGGGCAGCATTAGGTCTCTAATTGTCAGAGCAGATGACACATTACTGTTCCAAAGATCACAAGGAGAGTAGGAGAGGTCAGGCTCCTATATAAAGAGGCTTTTCTTGCTGGATTACTTCAGCCCAAGAACTAATCTCTTTTAAAAGTCTACAGGTATTTCATTTCCATAGTATGATAAGTTTAAATACATATATTGACTGCTCTGTTCACAAGACTCATAGCCAGTACCAACACACACACACACACACACACACACACAGCAGAATGCAGTACAATGGAATGAAAACCTGTTACATTGAAACATCGTATCAAAATTATCCATTTTCTTCTAATTAAAACTCAGTTCCCAAAGCCAGCCCACACAGGTCGATTTTACAGTAACGCTAAATAATGCCGGGCTTGCTAAGAGGCAAACCATTTCCAAAGTTTTCTCTGGCTTCAGTATTATCTACACGGTTGTTTTGTTTTGTTTTGTTTTTTATGATTTGGCAGTGCCAGGTCACCTTTGCTCTCCCTGTAATGCATTGTAATGCTAGGTTGTACTCTGAAGTTTAATAGCATGTAGTGCTTTAATGTTTGATGCCATGGAATGCCATGCCCTGCTATGAACAGAGGGTTGGAAGGGGATGATGGGTTTGAATGAGAAAACAAGGTGTTGGGAATAAAAGAATGTTGTTTTAACAAACTTTGATAAGAGAGAGAACAAATGCAGATGCAAAGTCATGCTGTTGACAGGCAGGATGAAAGCCTGGGAAAAGAGGTATTTTAATGAGCTGTCAAACAGGTTGCTTCTGCATGCAAATTTGTAATGTTACCATTTACAAGGCACTGTAAATTCAATAATCTTCAAATTTAGTAGTCTTCACAGGTTCCAGAATGTGCTGGTGTTACTCTGCTGTTCCTGAATAAAGCTTTTGCAAACTTTTAAGTTTAATTTCTGGGATGGAGTTATCCTGTTCATGACAGTCAACTAGGGTAAATGACAGTTATCCTGTCCATGGGTAGCACTAAGAAATTTGATGTAAATGGTGGAGTGCCCTTGTAAGGCACACAGGGAGAAATAACAAGGTGGACCAGAGGGTCTCATTCCCCACCCCCCACCCCAAGAAAATGAGGTTTCATTTATAAAGAAAAACAGAAGATGCATAGCAGGGTTGAGAACTGATCCAGAGAAAAGGGAGAAATGGAGCAGGGGAACACAAACTGAGCCAGCAGCAAGCAGAAGGCAGCTTTATATTGTTTCGGAGAAAAAGTATGGGATTTTTGAGAGCAGGGACATCGATGCAATGAGAAAGTAAGATATTGCTCCAATCATTTTTTAATCAGTCTGAGATAAAGGGAGAGGAAGTAGGCATCTCAGACCAGGGTGCAAAGAAGAAGATGAACTGAATAGCTGCATATTGCACTGCTCTTTCAGGAGAGGACAACAATCCAAAAACTGGAGAGAGGGGAATGATGTGAATCTTAGCCAAAGCAATAAGGGGCATTAAAACAGACTTGGATTATGTAATTGTCAATAAGGACACTTTCCAAAAAAACAAACAAACAAAAATGAGAAAGACTGACTTCAGACCAGATAATACACTTAGAAAACAAAAATGAAGAACTCATGACCTTCGGTTGCTAATCAATGATAAGAGGTTGTCCTGAGTGCATTAGGAAGACTATACATCCAAGAGCTACGTAGCCCAAGGAAAAGAGGGCAGGATGCCCTCCTGTCCCTGACAGTAAAGAATGGCATCTGTCCTGCAATCGTAGTTTATCCCAGATAGGTTATGCATCACATACAAGGCAAATTCTTTTGTACAAGATGAGAGGCTTGGGAATAGAATGACCTAAAATTCTGTTGTTAGTTCTCATTTAAAAAAGGCCCATTTAATTGGTGGGATTTATATATATGTAGATCTACCATTCAGCAATTGATTAAATTGGCTTACTCTAGTTGGGATTAACCAAGAGGATGCCAGGCGAGGTTGGCAAGCTCTTGCTGTCTTGTAGCAATGCAGTCTATCTTGATTGAAGCTATTAACTGCATTCACCAGCCAGTGCTACTTTTACCTTATGTTTGTACTACACTTTTTATACTGAGTAATCTTAAGCCATTTCCACACTACACTGTTATAATGCTATTATTCCACTTTCAACATCCTAAGGAATCCTAGAGTTTGCCACTTAGGGAGGGCCTTTAGAATTCTCAGCCAGAGAGCTCTTTTGGCTTCAGTAAACTACAAACCCCAGAATTCCACAGGATGTTGAAAATAGAATAATAGCACTATAACAGTGTAGTGTGCAGAAATGACCTTAGTTTCAATTCACTACACTTGAGTGTTTATTATGAGTATCCTTTTAAGCTGAGGAAGCCTATATTGGAAGGGTAACATGTGGGCTGAGAATCAAGTAGTCCACTAGTAGAATGCAAGTAGTCCACTAGTGGAATACTTTCAGCATCCAGAGCTTGTTCCTCCTTCCCCATTTCCTCCCCTGGATGTCCAATAGCGGCCATTTCTGCACTGCACTTTTATAGTGCTATTATTCCACTTTCAACATCCTATGGAATCCTGGGGTTTGCAGTCTAGGAAGAGGCAGGCCAGTTGGCCCCTCCCTAAGCTGCAAACCCCAGGATTCCATAGGATATTGAAAGTGGAATAGTAGCACTATAAGAGTCTAGTGCGGAAATGGCCAGCAACTGTGGAGGGCTTCTGGACACAACTCTATTCCCCTGGCCACTGATCAGCTGAGAGGATCTGTCTTTGTGCATCTGGAGAAGGAATATCCAATTCTTCTTGTGTGTACACTCCTTCTTCCCTAGGTGGTGGTGGTGGTGGTGGTGGTGAGCTCTCTGGCAGATGTTCTACAACTGGGGCAAGGGTGTTGCAGAAGGAGGTACTGAATACCTCCTTCCACAGTGCCACCCAAAGTACATATACTAGTGTAACCAGTGTATGTCACCAACAGGATTGTGGTCATACAGTATTTACTTTAAAAAGCAAGCTTGGTGTTAAAAGATGAAATATTAAAATATTTCATGTCCTTATTTTTTTTATGCCAAGCAGTAGATAATTAAGTCTTCCAATCTGTTTACAGTTCCTTGGCTAGGCTTCTTCTGCAAAGTCAACTTTGATCTAGTAGTCCAGGTTCTTCAAGGCTTATTCACTTCCAAAATGGGGCTTTTGCTAGCTCAAAGTGACGTGCTCCTTGTACTTTACAGTGCAGTTTGCTGAGAGTATGGAAATTACATCACCACAACTTCTGTATCTGCTTCATTTTACTAGAATATGTTATGTTGAACACAGTCAATTTAATGGGTCTTTAAGTGGGACAGTCAGAAGAGATTAAAGAAAAAAAATGCCCTTTCATTTTCCCCCTTTCAAGAGACTTCTTTACTAAATGTTATGAATATCTTTGTGTCAGAGTAAGTGGGACAATGAATGAGTGAGTCTTGTTTTTAAGATTGATATGTAGTGGCTAACTTTTTGGTTTCATTTTGTTTCTGTTGCAGGTTGCATTTTTGAAGCTGTGAAGGAACCAGTAAAGGGAAAATTCCACTTAAGTTAACTACCAGCTATGAAGTATTGAGGAGACAAGACTTTAACCAAGGGATGAGTTTCATAAACCAAAAAGAAAATTGTATATTCAGCGTGCAGCTTGTTGACCTTTGAATGTTGAAACTTTCAAAGAATATGACAGGGGCAACTTGTTCAAGCAGGGAGGCCAATTGTTGCAGAACAGGAGTTCAGAGGGCTCTGTAATTTGGGATGTTGGGAACCTGAGATCACTGTAAATAATGGCCTACTTAAATTCCCCAAGGAGAGGTCATTTATCTATAGAAGCCAGTACAGCTTTAAAAAGAAGTTGCTGGTAGTGGTTACTTTAACTTTTTTGAGTAATAAAAACCAGCAGCCAGGACTAGCCTTGGATACTGCACTATCTATATGAAAGAGCCTTATGGTAATCTCTCAGCTCCAATTACATGGAAGAACCTAATTAAGTCTTATATGCAACTCTGCAGTATATAATTCTTATAACAGATGTTGCAAGGCAATAATGATTACCTTGGAAGAAAGGCTGGCTAGTTAGATATCATTACAGACTGGTTCCTACTGGCTGAGGGCTTGTTGCTTTGTCTGAATCTGTCTCTGTAAACAAACCAAGATTTGTTAGCTAACCACAAGCTACAGTTACAAATCATAATTTTTTGTTGGCTTGTGAACTCTAGCTTCCATAAACCATGGCTTATCATTATGGCTGCATTCACAACAGTGGCTTGTCTCCAGTTTGTTTTCCCAGCTGCCGATTCAGAAAGGGAAACTGACAAAAGAAGCCAGAGAGAAACTTGGGTTGTGTGTGAGGCAGTTTATGTTCCTAAAGCAGCAAACCATGGCTGGCATAAACCATGGGTTTGTATAACATGTGAACACAGCCATTGTGTACGAGGTCATATGAAAGTGATAGGACTGGGGCAGTGTGTGACATGCCTGGCAAGTAGCAAGTGCCCAGTGGAATAGCTTCACTACAAGTGGTAGAAAAGACAGCATGAAGAAGATTTCACTGGGACATTGTTGACCACAGAATCACCTGTTTTAAGACAGAGAGGCATGCCACAGAACTGTAGAATCTGCAGAACATGTAATTGCTGTCGTTTGGACTACAACTCCCAGACAAACAGCATGGCCAGTGTGGGATCCTGGGAGCTGTAATAATATTATTATTATTATCCAAGCTCTAGGAATATATGTGTTTCATTCTTCATCCACTTGTGGACAAAGAGCAATCTGAAGTCATGGCGATAGACATGTTACAATATATTTCATATTTGGAAGCAACATGTAACTTATTACAGAGCAATCCAGTACCAGTGCATGTCTAAGACACACAGATCTCAGGAGTGTAACCATGTCAGGGGTAGTGTTGCACAAATTCTCTTATTAAGTTGTATATGAATACCAGTATATTGTCAAGCTGAAATGTGGAATTTTTAAATGAAAGTATCAAGAAAGTGATGTACAATGGACCTAGTGAAAGTGCAGCTGCACTTAGAGAAATAAAAATAATGTATACCGTGATCCTTACCACATTTACCTAGTTATTTGTCGTGTTGGTTTCTGTGTCTGTTGTTAAGGACTATAGTATATAAAATTAAATGAGGATGTGTGTGTTTTTTTTTTATGTACAAAATTGTGTACTGGGACCTGGCAAAGAATTCTGTGGCAACTTTCCCTGAAAGTTTTCTACAAAAAAAAGAAAGAAAAAGAAAGAAAGGAGGCATAACAGCTCCATTGCACAGCCTGTGTGAGGCTGTTTTCTCAGATTACCAGACTTGCCCTTTAATAGACTTTGATTTATGTGGTCCTAATAAGAGTGGAGCAGGCAAAGGCCTTTATTTCAGTGTTGAAAAGAAAGCAGATATGGGACAATTTACAGCTTATGCTTAACTTTGGAAAAAGGTCTTTTTCCAAATGACTGATGAAATGTACCTCAGGCAGATGAAAAGCCTGAGTTTATACTGAATTAGAAGAGTTTTAAAGATTATTAGGGCAGTAAAGACAAGCTACTCAGTTCGAAAGGCTCAGTTTTTAATAAATGGCAATGCAACAAGATCGATTGAAATACGAACGGGGACCAGACAAGGTTATCCCCTCTCTCTTCTACTGTTAATTTTGGCATTGGAGACCCTACTGAAAGATATCAGACAAGACAACAGAATCTATAGGGTGAGAGTGAAAAAAGAACAGTAGAAACTGAGAGCCTATATGGATAATCTTGTGATAATGACGCAAAACCCAGTGGACTCAATGAAGTCTCTTTTGGGAAAAAACAAACAAAAGGCATTTGGGACATGATCTGATTTTAAAGTGAATTGTGAGAAAACAAAATTGCTGACTGAAAATATGATTGAGAAGAGGACAGTGAACTAACTGCTCTTTCACATTTTAAAGTGGAAAAGGGGGAGATTAAATATTTGAGAGTTAAAGAGTTAAAGAACAACAGTTTATTATTTAAAAACATCTATGAAAAAGTCTGGAAAGAAATTAAAAGAGACTTAGAAAATGGGGAAACTTAAATTTATTCCTTTTCGGTAAAATAGTGGAAATAAAAGCAAATGTTTTGCCAGGGGTTTTATTTCTCTTTCAAATTTTCTGTATTAAAAATGGACTACATTTTGTGCAATGGCAGAAGGAGACTTTCAGGTGTCTCTGGCAGACAAAGAAACTCAGAATAAAATTTAAAAAACTGTATGATGCTGAAGAAAAGAGTAGTTTGGAAGTCCCTAATGTCAAATTGTATTATGAGGCCTGATGTTTTGTATAGTTGAAGAAAGGGATATTGCTTGGGATGTGAGACTCTTGGAACTTGGAAAGCCATAATTTAAGATTTGGCTGGCATGGTTTTCTTTAGTATTGTAAAGTAAAGATACATGCTGAATTAAAAAACCATTGTGTTAGAAGGCTCTCCTACAATTTTGGTATATGTTTAAACAGAGACATTTTCCTAAGATAATATTAGCCACCATTTTTAAGGAAAGAATGGGTTGAAAATTGGAGATAGTCATTCTATGATTATCTTTTATATTTTGAACAAGACAGCTAAAAGTTTAAATCAAGAGAAATGGTTCTTAAGGAGGGGAAATATCTTAATTGGTTTGCTTGCATACAAGTTAAGGACATATTTAATCAAGATAAGAGACATGCAGCCATAGAGATTAGAAAAAAATGAGTTTTATTTAGAGGAGTTTAAGGACAATAACAATATAATTTAAACCAAGATGAGCCTGTAATAGAGTACATGATACAGTGGGCCCAAAATTTTGGGCATAATGTCCATGTGTATATATGGGGAAATTGTGGTCCAAAGATATAAAATTGACTTTGTACAATAACTTAAGAGAAAATCGGTGTAAGATGGTGTATAGATTATATCTAACCCCAAATAAGCTGTCAAAAATGTCCCAGAATGTTTCAAACCAATGTTGAGGATGTCAGAATAGAGAAGGCTCCTTTTTTTATATATGGTGGACTTGTAAGAAAGCAAAAAGTTACCATCTAAGGTTTATTTGTTAATCCAAAATAATAATAATAATAATAATAATAATAATAATAATAATGGTAGATTTTGTAATGTTACCAGAAATGTTTTTATTGGGCATTATGAATGAAGAACTGGACAGTAAATATGGATTAATTCTTTGAGACACGCCAACAATAACAAGAATATTGTTTGCTCTAATTTGCAAACGGACTGAAGCACTGATGAAGGACGAATGGATTGTTAAGGTTGCTGAGTTAGACCAAATGACTACATTAGTATGAGTTCTAAAGGATAAGCCAACTGAAAACTTTTTTGAAAGATTGGAAACAATTTGTGCATTTTTTGAGCACTAGGAAACCTAACAATCTGTAGTTATGGTTATTAGTAATTTTAGCAGGATTGTTTAGTTGGATTTCTGATGACAGATTTTTTAAAAAACTTTTGTTTTCATTACAGTTAGATAAGGAGGTCAGAGCCCTACAGTGTATTAGCTGTATGTCTTCTTTTTTTCCCCTTTTTCTCTTTTTTCCCTCTTTCTTTTTTTTCTTTCTGTCTCTTTATTTTCTGAATGTATATTACTTTCATTGAAATTAGATTGTTCATGTTAAAAATTAAAAATAAAAAGAACTTTGAAGAATAATAAATGATACCTTTAAGGAGAAACCTCAGCTGTTATTGCAGCTCATTCTTGTGAAGCATTAAAATCCTGTTTTGAGGCTGTGATTTATAAATATAGCTTGAGTGTTAATGACTTCTGCTGTTTAATTTCTGATAAAAACAAAAAGGCCCATTCCAATCCTGGAAATGGACCTGTAGTAAACCTGGTGTTTGGGCAGTTCTCAGTTTGCTCAAAAGGTGGGATTGGGCATATCAGTAATTCATGAAGTATGAAGAAATCTCAAAATAAATCCAACACTTTTTTCTTTAATTGTTTCTCAAATTTGTAATGCCTTCCTATACTACGGAATCAAACTGATTTAATCCTCAATCTTTTTTTTTTCTTCTTGTCTACATGGGGAATGTACTTCAGGGAAGTGAACTAGAGCTCTCTAACAGAAAGTGCTAAATATATCAGCAAATGATAGATCCCAAGGATACCCATAGGATGGTATCATGGCAGTTAAAGTGGCATTAGACTGCTGTAACTGTGACAAATAGACCCACTCTTATGCTCATCCCGAGATACAAAGTTTGTTTGTCAAGATAACAATTGTAATGGAATTTGCGTTGCTAAACGCACATTCGTATTGTTTCATAGCTTAAAAGAAAAAGTTGAGTTTCAACACGTATCGATATGTAAAGCCCTAAAGAGAGGCATTGGCATTTGCAAAGATTTTTTTCATAACTTTTGCTAGTCTTGCCTCGCTCCGTTTTCTGACTTTCACCTGTGTAAGAAGAAAATCTGATGGGGCAAAAGTATTTCAAGCTCTCCCACAATTTATGTGGGTAGAAATTATACCAGCACTTGACTATTCTTGCTCTAAATGTGACTTTCATAATATATAATTTCATTCTGCACAAGCAGTTGGCAGCTTGCAAAAGCAAACTTGTTGGCTCTCTCATTACTGTAATGGTTCAGTAATGAGACTGCCAAGGAGTTTACATTTGCAGGTTGCTGATTGCCCCTGGGGAAGGAAACTTTGTTTGCTTAAACATGTGGGTCTTGAATAAATTATGACATTTTTAGACCAGTTTCTCCTCTGTTCCTCTGATGAATTAGGTGCTATTCCTTTTCGTGTCTTGTTCTTTTTGACAATAGCATCCACCCTGATCCAGCTACACAGGCAGAAGCAAACTCCTATGGAATTGTCTCGACTACACATCTAAGTACAAAATGCACATACTTCCTACTATTTTGTTCAGAATCTAAGGCTACACTAACATAGAGTCCTTTTTAAAAAGTTAAAATCCAAGCCACAGACAGGGCATGATGCCCCCACTTCCCTGCCCAAATAGCCGTCAGTGGATGCTTGCTTTTTCAAAGGGGATCTACACATACACCACTCGACTGAACTAATAAATGAAAAAAAATACTGCTGCTTAACTCCTACATTGTCACTTAAAAAATAGATATACCTATTAAATATTTGCCTTTATCAACTGTCAGGCATATTTAGACTATTTGCTGTCTCATGATAGGACTGTGTTCTACATTACCTAGATCCTGATACCATTTTCTGAGGCCCCTCTCCAGGCTCCCCTGCCAAGTGGGGTGCTTCAATAATCTGAAAAGGACAGGGCCATTTCTATGGTAGTAGCATCCTAATCATGAAATGGCCTCCTTAGAAATGGTTGCCTAACACCCAGGTTGTAGTATTCAGGGCAGCAATGAAGACTTTATTTTTCCAGGCTTATAAAAAAGCAGAATCTTTTTGTAAATCAAGGATTATTATCTGGAATATTAGAGATCTGTTTAATCATTTTTCAAGCTGGTGGAAGCCCTGTTATACTGATTTTATTCTTGTCTGATGAGTTTCGTTTTCCTGCACTATAAATTTGTTCAATTTTTTTTAAAAAAAATTGTTTTGTAATACCTATCATTTTAAGCTGCCCAGGAAACCTTGTTACCAAGTGGTGTATAAATGCTGTGAGTAAATAAATATAAAAAATAATTTGCATGGAGTACCATGATTCATTTTAGCCATCACATGTCAAAGGTTTAGAACGCACACAGGAAGAAGAGAAAGTACCTGACATCTCTAACTTAGGGAAGTTACTATTAAAGAGACTTATGATGTCATGGGGTGGCCTTCTGAAAGAGGAAGAAGAATGAGGATTTCTCTGTTTTGTTTTGTTTTCCCTAGAAAGTTAAATAAAAAAAATCAGATCCTTTTAAGAAAAAGATGAGAAGCATTTTTTGGCTGCATAAGTCTACAAATAACCAGTAGTGGAGAAATTGTGCAGAAAGAAAAGCTAGGATTTCGTTATTAGGAGATTGACATATATCATTAACTTTATTATATTGAAATTACTGAGGAGAATCTATGTGGTTTAAGTTTAGGAAATATGCCTGTAGCAGGAGACAAGATAGCTGATAATCATTCTAAACTTTTACATTTAAAAAACAAAATAAGGCAAACTACAGGTCGTGCTGTGGAGTTCCTTACAAATGGACTGTGTGTCCTATAAAATTCATCTATGCTTATTAAAGTACAAATACCCACTGAATATTTGTATGACATGTCTCACAAAATTATTTCTGTTCTTTCTTCATCAATGCAAACCATTCCCTGTGCTGGTAGCTACAGATCTGTGCTTCCACCGGTACCTTTTTATTATAATGTCTAATGATGCCCTCTGTCCTTGTATGTACTTTCTATTTCTGTTACAATGCTGTTAACCCAAATTGTTCATTCCTACACTAAAGCTTGTAGTTATCTGGAGGATAAAACTGGGGGTAAATAAGAATGTTTGATTCAAGAGAAGGGCAATATTATCTGATTGAATGTTGAGTTAATAGAATTAAATGGGCCAGCCCCCTCCTCCAATCTACACTGACGATAATTTCTTATTTATTTCCTCTTATTAGTCACTGATTTTCATTTCTTTCCCCTAGAGTCTCAATAAATCACCATACATCTATAGAAGCAGTTGTATGCTTGCTGACACTGTAATTTTAATTATGACTTTGCCTCTTCCTCATGCCTGCATCCCAGGTAATGAGCAAAATTTAACAAGAGCAATTTGGGATACTGACGCCAGTTGTGAGATCCAACTATAGCTCGATCTGAGCTGGAGTTACTGCATCAGCAGTAATTAACCTTAAGGAGAACATCCACACAGATCTGACATCAGCAGCTTGCATCTCAGAGAAGGTAATAAGGCATCCAGCAGGGCCTGTGAGCACTGATGAATGACCCTGGCACCATCACCACTCTGAACCATTGTATCTGGATCTGTGGACCATCATTTTAATGCCCCAGAATTCCGTAGAGGAAAAAGGACTGAAATCCTACACAGGAGTTGCAAAACGTAATTCACCACATATGGAATTATATTTTGCTGTGCTGCACAACCCTTGTGTTGAATGGCAATGGTGTGCAGCTGAATGTCATGTTCTACCCTGGTGGGGAAGCAGAAGAGAGGCAAGGTAATTCTCCGGTCAGAGAAAAGAGGCTGACAGTCCTGTAACAGCATGTGCAGAAGCAGAGCTTGGACCATCCCATGCAGCTCCTGCAAATCATGAGGAAGACATGGAAGTACTTCATTCTATAGAGAGTTGTAGCTTAAATACAGGTTGCAAATGAACAGGAAATGCCATTATCTAGTTTGAAAGGAGAATCCTGAGCTAATAGGCCAGCTTTGTTGATTTACAGCTGGCTACAAACTGGCTTAGCCAAGACCATTCTGTTAGTGCAGACAATCAGCTCCAACACTCCCTTGGTAACTTTTTCTGATGTGGCTGGCTTTGTGAATCTCTGAACTTTGGCATGTGTCCTTAATGGCTATTTTTAGCAACTCCCGTATTGGTTTTGGACCATGCCTAGGACTGCTTTTTACATTTGGACTTTGGATACTCGGCCAAACTTCTACTTTTGTTAACATCCTGTGTATGACCTGGTACTAGAATGTTTTCTCCACTGTCTATTCCTGTGGACTGTGAGAAGTAAAAGTACCAGTTCCTGTGGACTGTGGAGCATATAGTGGGTCCTCAGCATCTCCTAGGGTTTGGTTCTAGGACCTCCTATGGATACCAAAATTTGTGAATGCTCAAGTCCCATTATGTATAATGGTGTAGTAAAACGGCATCCCTTATACAAAATCAAAATTTGCTTTATGGATTCTTTTTCTTTTTGAGAGGGGGAATATTTTGAAGCTATGGTTGGTTGAATCTGTGGATATAGAATCTGCAGATATAGAATCTGCAGATACAGGGGGCTGACTACAATAGTGCCACATTCTAGACCCTTTCTGCATCTTACCTTCTTCTGGCGCTGGGGTGTGGGGATCATGCGAGCAGTCTCTGGCAAGAGGCTCTCGCATCCCTGCTGCTTCAGCTCCACACGAGCTGCCTGCTTGCGCAAGAGCCCCGCCTCTTCCTTCTGCAGCGCAGCCTGGGACTTTGCCAGGCTGCGCTGGGGTGGGAAGCGCAACTGGCACAGCTCCAGACACTTCGCATGCCAGGTAAGTGCGCACGGGGCCTGGGATCAATGTGCAATTGCGCACCATTTTCGGCTTCCAGCCGCAAATGAAAAGGTGCGCAATCGGCACCTGCCGGCCCCTGGAGCATCGTGCAATTGTGAGTGCATCGTGCACATTGCTCCGCACAATCGCGCAACATTCCAGGTGCCCTTTCGCATGGCAAGTGCCATGCGGAAATGGTTCTAATCTACTCTGGTCAGCCCTTGCCTGGACCAATGTTTCAATTTCTGAACACCACAGTTCAAGAAGAATATTGGCATGTTGAAATTTGGCCAAAAGAGGATGACTGAGATGGTTTCGGGTCTGGAAACCAAGCCCTATGAGGAATGACTTGGGGAGCTAGATATGTTTAGCCTGTAGAAGGTGAGGGGTGTTACGATAGCCATATTTAAATACTTTAAGAGATGTCATGTAGATGATGGAACAAGCTTGTTTTCTGCTGCTCAGGAGATGAATCAATAGATTCAAAAAACAAGAAATTCCAGCTAAACATTATGAAGCTTTGCTGTAAGAGTTGTTCAAGATTAGAATAGACTTTTTTTTGGAGGGTGGGGGACTCTATTCCTTTGGAGGGCTTTAAACAGAGCCTGGATGGTCATTTCTCCAAAGTGCTTTGGTTGTATATTCCTGCATGACAGGGAATTGGACTAGATGGCCCTTGCAACTCAGGGCATTTGTGTACTACACTGCTATAGTGCTATTATTCCACTTCAACTTCCTGTGGCATTCTGAGTTTTGTAGTTTACTGAGGCCCAAGAGCTGGTTGAAAATTCTAAAGGCCCCTCCCTAAACTGCAAACCCCAGTATTGCATAGGATGTTGAAAGGGGAATAATAGCACTATAACAGTGTAGTGCGAAAAGGCCCTTAGTCTATGAAAGCTCTTTCATAATTTTACTTTACTCCAATGCATAAAGAAAGTGGACATGAAGCAATACGCTAGTGAAGTTTTATTGTAAAAATTGGGACTATCTGTACAAGGTCATTATTATTTCCCCTCATTTTAGTTTCTTTTTTCTTTTCTTTCTGCAAAGAGAACACTGCAGAATTATCTCTGCTCATTATTATAAATATCTCTGTGATCCGTTTCCAGCTGTATCAGAAACTTTATCCACAAACCCACTGATGAAGTTAAAACTGTTTGGCAAAAGCTTTCAAACTAGAAGGTTGCAATGAAAAACGATCCCTGTCAAATGAAAACTGATTTGGCATCACTAAATATGGGCAAGAATGATTCACTTTGCACAAGCTGTCCAACCAGTCACCCACATTCACATGTGCCCCTTTCACCCAAGGAGCTGTTACCTGCCAGAAGCATCCCTGGAGTTTCATCTGTGAACATGTGTTCTTTGTCAAGTTAGATCCATGAGAACCTCAGCCCTGCCTCTCCTCTCTCTCCCTCTCAACACTCTCCCCTTTCCTCTCCCTTCTTCTCTTAACTTTCCATCTTTTTGTGCCAAAATCTTTTCTTGAGCCTTGAATTCTTTACAGAATGGTATGCAGTGTTTTATCTTCTTGCAGCCAATGTTGATTGTATACAATGCTAAGTTCAGAGGCCTTTTTATACCACTTAAATTACTTTTATTATTATAAATAATAAATAATTATTATAATATTATTGTAAATAATAATAATAATAATTTAGAATTGTCAGCTAGAGAGTTCTGGGCTCTCCCCAGACTACAAACTTCAGGATTCCATAGGGCGCAATCATGACAATTACTTGTCATGCAGCCAACACTTGCTGAAATTCCCTCTCCTATACAACCATCTAAGGGAGAGGAGCCTTTTCTTTTTCCCCTTGGCAACCCTACTAATCAGAGGTTTGTGGGAAGGCCCACAAAAAGGATATGAGTAATAAAAATCTGCTTGTGTTCCCCAGCAACATAAAAGCAAAAAATTATTAGAGCATTTGAGGCCTAATTGATTTCTTCCACAAATATATATGTACATAATTTTAAACTGTTGTAACTTTTTAAACATGTTTAACTCACAAAATTGTTTATTACTATATGTTTTTAATCTTTCTAAATTATCTTTGATGGACTATCACATATTAGTTTTATGTGTATATAATGCACCCAATTTGCATCTGTATAAAGTTAGGCAGGGGAATGTCTGCCTAGCCAGCATCTGAATAGAATGCTGCCCTGTAAATAAGATTCTTTCTTGTCTTTGGTGCCTCTGGTGCATCAGCTCTAGGACTGAATCTTCTTTGGGGCAGCACTTTCTAATCATGTTTCTTCATAAGGTACAAAGGAAAGAACTATAGCTTAATTGTAGGAAGGGAAAGACTTGATGGAAAACCCAAAGGACGCATGTCTGTCTCCCTAGAAATCAGTAAGACAGTGTTTGGTAAAACCTAACTAACTAAAAACTAAGTAACAAAGTTGTGTTTCAAAAGTAGTAATAAGAAGTGGAGAGAGCATCTTTTGTTCATTTGGTCTAACAATTTCTAGTTGCTTTTTAGCTCCTTTTCAAAAGGATTTTGGCAGATTTTTTTCCCCACGAGGTGCATGCCATTCTGTCATCAATCGAAAGATTTTTTTTTGTATTAAAGAAGTAATGAAGTTGCACACACAGACACACACACCTATTGCAATGCTAATGAATTACTTATTTTGCACTGTAATGTAATTGCTTACATTCTTTGGAATGTGGTGCTTGGTCCATTCCTCATGATGAACACTTCTATG
The DNA here is from genome assembly GCA_948472985.1 of Iguana delicatissima. Lineage (NCBI taxonomy): Eukaryota > Metazoa > Chordata > Lepidosauria > Squamata > Iguanidae > Iguana > Iguana delicatissima. Next base: position 895,640 of record CAOKZL010000469.1, on the reverse strand, counting down.
TGATCTGTGAGACTCCACGTTCCAACACCGACTGAAATGTAATCTGATGAAAGATAGCACTGTACACATTTTGTATCTTTCATCCTCACATCACTGATGTGATGAAAACTATTTACTTTCTATAAGGTGATGCTGAACAGGAGTTCTTCAGATCAAGAAGTTACACACACACACACACTCCCCATATTCTAATATACTAGTTAATATGGATTAATTGAGAGCTAAAGTTCAAAACACCGGTTTATTTTTATGAGGCAGGGTAGTACACTGGAAACTATGAACTCTGATTATTCAAGCATCTGCACATCACCATAGGGACTTCTTTTTTAATTAAGAAATATAGTCTGCAATAATCTTCTATGAGTACCAGTGAGTCTCATTTAGATGTAAAGTCATTAGCTATGCTAAAATACCATACACAGAAAGAAGCTTGAGTCAGAAAATGCAACATGGGAATCACCCTGTGACTATTTAGCTGCTTAATCTGTGATATGGCAGTTTGGTACTGGGGTTAAAGAAACTTTTCATGGGAAAGAATCTAAAAGATGAATGCAAAATTTTGGTGAATATAACAAATGCTAGGTTTCTTCCAGCAGAAATGGGAAAGCCTAAGTTGTATCTTCTGTTGCTACTCCTTAAAAATGACAGACACGGCCTTCAAGCTGTAACCTCGCAACCCATTGTGGAAGCAAGCTATTCATTCTTCATATTTGCAGTTCACATGTGATGGATGTTCTGAAACACCCCATTTACTAGAATCTGCCCAAGAACAGTGGATATGTTGGGCAGGACCTTCCCTGTTGTGATTCCCCAGTTGCAGGATACATCTTTGGCCCATCTGCCAGTGCACATCTTTTGTTAATGCCTAATGATCAGATAAGGCCTAAATACCCTAAAGATATCAGATCCCATCTGATCTTGGAAGCTAAACAGGGTCAGCCCTGGTTAGTAGTTGGATGGGAGACCACTAATGAATACCAGGTACTATAGGCTATATTTTAGAGGAAGGAACTGACAAAACCACCTCTGATTATTCCTTCCCTAAGAAAACCCTATGAAATTCATGGAGTTGCCATAACTTGGCAGGTGACTTGAAGGCATGTATACACACTGTGACAGGATAACTTCTTCCTGTTATGTCTTACCTTTGGAAAAGTTACTGATGACATTTCTGGCTGGTATGTATGGGCTGTAATGCTGGTTCTTATTACTGAGTTAATTGTTTTCATTGTCCTTGTTGACCTTTAGTCACTGTTTTTGTTTGCTTTCCCCCCAGTATTCTGGGTTTAGTTTGTTTTGATTCTGTTTTGAATGGAAAACCATTTGGTCTTGTTGTGTCCTGTGTTTTTGGTGGTGGTGGGAGACAGAGAGAGAACACATAATCAGAGTACATTCATCCGTAGACAGTTGATGTATTGCCTTAATCTCTAGCTGTTAACTGTCATCGAGCAACATCTGGAGAACCACAGTTGGAAACCATCTATAGACCTCAGTGTGATTAACCATGAGTCCCTTTGCAAACTAAATAGACTTGCTTTCATTAGCCGTTTTTAGCATTCCTTGCTTCACAAGACAAAGGTTATTGCTAGCTCATCAAATAACAAGATTGTAGTGACTATTTGCAGCTGTGAAAAATGTTAAAATACCACACGTAGTCAAAATGGATTGGCTACCTTTTCTTTCTGGCAAAGATTCTCTGACATCTGAATGACATGCAGTAATTAAAACGGGAACCACAAACATATTTAATGTCCCAATGCATTCCAAAGTCTACAACCTTTCTTTGGCAAATGAACAGAACACTCAAGCTGGCATTCCTAGCTAAGGATGAAGAGAAAATCTGCATGACAATTTCTAGGTAATTTGATTCGTTCCAAATAACTAATAATTTGGGTTATCCACCAAATGCAACAGCTTGGATCCAGAGAGGTTGAGGTGGAAGGAAACTTCCTGCTCAACTGATAGACTCCCATGGAGCCTCTTCTAGGAGTCATCCTGAATCTGATGGGATATGAGGGCTGAAGGGGAACTAACAAAAATCAGCCAGAGTAATTTCAGCCAGAGTAATGGGTAGAAATCAAGGGGAAGAGAAACAAAAGTGATGTCATTGTGAGGGCCTACTACAAACCCCCAAGCAAAAGTGAGGACTTGGGTGGTGCCTTCCTGGAACAGATTACCAAACATTCAGAAAGGAGAGATGTAGTTTTAATGGCCAAATTCAATTATCCTGATATTTACTGGAAGTCAAACGCTGGCAAGCATCTAAGGTTCAACAAATTCCTCACTTGCCTTGCAGACAATTTTATTATCCAGAAGCTGGAAGAGACAACAAGGGGACACCTATTTTAGATCTGATCCTAACCAACAGTGATGACCTGATTAATGGGGTGGAAGTAGCAAGATCCTTAGGCTGGAGTGACCATGCTCACCTAGAATTTGTTATACAGCAGAAAGGGGAAACTAAGGTAGTCAGACATGCATTCTAGACTTTAAGACCATTTCTGCATGGCATCACAGTCCTGGGTTAGGGATGCAATGGCAGTGGTCCGTGGGTCATGCTTGTTCATGGCATTGTTGCAGTCCTGCTGACATCCCACTCCCACTTGTCGTGATCATGGATATTTGCTTAGTGGAAAAAATCTGTTAAGCGCCCCGATCATGCAATGCTCCCATCCTTCCTGGTCCTGCAGAAGGGCAGGGAGCATCATGGAGGTGCTTCCTTCCCAGATCATCATGGGAAAGAGCCTGCCTGCACTGTGGAAGGCAGGTGTGTGCTCACACTCTCTTCTGCAGGGAGCCAGATGGATCTGGAGGGGAGCCTGCCTGTTGCACTCCCTTCCCAGCAAGGGCGCTGCTGGGATTGTGACAAGAAGACAATGGGATCAGATAAGATGCAGAAATGGCATAACAAAGCTGATTTCAGTAAACTTAGGGATATATTCTTGTGGTCAGGAATACAAAAAATAAAAGAGAGTTCATGACAGATGGGAGTTTCTTAAAAGTAAGATACTGAAGGCACAATTTCAAACAGTTCCAATGAGGAGGAAAAATGGGAGGTGTCTAAAGAAACTGATGGATGTCTAAAGAACTTTCAGCTGAGCTCAGATTTAAAAGAGACATGTGCAAAAAACAGAAAAAGGGGGAAATCACCAAAGAAGAATTCAAATGAATAACCAGTATGTTAGGAAAAGAGTCATAAAAGCTAAAGTGAAGAATGTGCTCAGGCTTGCTAGAGAGGTTAAAAACAATAAAAACAGCTTTTTGGTGGTTATGTCCTTAGCAAAAGGAAGAACAAGGAAATGATAGGACCACTACAGGGAGAAGATAGTGAAATGCTAGCAGAGGACAGAGAAAAGGCAGCACATTCCTTGCCTTGGTCTTCTCCCCAAAGGAAAACAGTGCTCAGCCTAGGAAATATGGAGCAGACAATGTGGTAGGGGAAATTCTGCACAGATTAGGTAAAGAGGTAGTGCAGGAACACCTGGCTACCATAAATGAATTCAAATCTCCAAGGCCAGATGAACTGCAGTCATCCCTCCACATTCACTAGGGTTAGGGGAATAGTTACTCCGTGAAAGTTAAAAAACGCGAATAATTCTAGGTCCTCTCAAGCCTTATTTAATACACAAGAAAAGTATGATCACCATATTCAACCCATCATGGATTCCCTTGAGGCATCAGGGCTACTTCACAAGGCAGAAGTGGGTGGCTGGTGGGGCTTCTGGCTGCCTCCACTGCTGCCCCACACCTTTCTTCATAGGGACTTACAAGCCTTGTTCACAATTTCTCAGCCTTATGAGGCTTGCAGTTCCTATTAAAAATGGCATAGGGCAGCAGCAGAGGCAACAGCAAATAATCTGTGAATAATGAAATCCGCAAAAGTGAAACCCACAAACATGGAGGGCTGACTGTACATCCAAGGCTATTAAAAGAACTGGCACAAGTAATCTCAGAACCATTTGCAATAATCTTTGAGAGTTTGGTGTAGTCTCAGCAGTCTAGAGTAGGGCAAATGTCCCCATCGTCAAAAAGGGGCGGGGGAGAGGATCTCAAAAATTGCTGCCTGGTCAGTCTGATATCAATAACAGGAAAGATTCTAGATCAAATCATCAAACAGTGTAAGCACTTGGAAAGGAATACCATGATCACTTAGAAGTCAACATGGGTTTCTCAAAACTAAATCATGCCAGACTAATCTTGTCTCTTTCTTTGATAGAGTTATAAGCTTGATAGATGGAGAGAATGATGTGGATGTAGCATATCTTGATTTTAATAAAGCCTTTGACCAGGTCTCCTATGATGTTCTTGCGAACAAGCTAGTAAAATGTGGGCTAGACAATGTTACTCTTAGGTGGATTTATAATTGGTTGACCAACCGAATCCAAAGGGTGCTCACTAATGGTTCTTCTTTATCTTGGAGAGAAGTGAGTAATGGGCTGCCCCAGGGTTTTATTCTGGGCCCAGTACTATTCAACATCTTTTTCAATTACTTGGATGAAAGAATAGAGGGCAAACTTATCAAATTTGCAGATGACACCAAATTAGGAGGAGTGGCTAATACTTCAGAGAACAGGTTCAGAATTAAAAATGACCTTAACATATTAGAGATCTGGGCCAAAACTAACAAAATGATTTTCAACAGGGATAAATATAAAGTAATACACTTAGGGATAAAAAATAAAATGCACAAATATAGGAGGTGTGAGAACTGCCTTGACCGTAGTACATGTGAAAGGGATCTAGGAATCTTAGTAGACCACAAGCTGAACATGAATCAGCAACTGAACGTGTGGCAGCTAAAGTAGCCCATGTGTAGGTTCTAGGTTGCATCAATTGGACTATAGCGTCTAGATCAAGGGAAGTAACAGTACCACTTTATTCTGCTTTGGTCAAACCTCAGCTGGAATACTGTGTCCAGTTCCAGGCATCACAGTTCAAGGATATTGACAAGTGTCCAGAGAAGAGCTACCAAAATGGTAAAAGTCCTGGAAACCATCCCTATGAGGAGTGGCTTTGGAAGCTGGATATGCTTAGCCTGCAGAAGAAAAGATCAAGAGGTTCCTTAATAACCATGTTTAAATATTTGAAAGGATGTCATGCGGAAGATGGGACAAGCTTGTTTTCTGCTTCCCTAGAGGCTAGGACACAGAGCAATGGATTCAAACTACTGGTAAAAATATTCTACCTAAACAAGAGGAAGAACTTCCTGATGATAAGAGCAGTTCAACAGTGGAATATGCTGCCTAGGAGTGTGGGAGAACCTCCTTCTTTGGAGGTTTAAGTTTCTTCTTTGGAGGTTTTTGAATAGAGACTGGATGACCATTTGTTGGGAATGCTATGATTGTGTATTTTTGAGAGGCATGAGGTTGGACTGGATGGCTCTTGTGGTCTGTTCCAACTCTATGATTCTGTGAGTATAGCCCTAGTTAAATCCAATATAGAAACACCAAGGATGAATGTCACAACTAGAGAAATAGTTAATGTGAGCTATCTGTAATGTGACTAATAAATTAACTAGTTGGTTTTTGAGCATGTGTAGGTAGGTAGTAGATTCTTTTTATCAGCTCTTGAACATTGGGTGGGATGATCTAAACAATCTGCCTTTGATCTCATTACCAACATGATAAATCTTGCTTCCACAGATAATCTTCTCATAGGTATTACTAACTTTCTCTAATAATTATATCCTTAATCATTTCAGTAAGCTACTATGAAAATGCTCCAGGGTAGCTTAAATTGTAAGGCGGGTCCTTAATGATGAATATCTTTCCTTTTGTGTTAACCACTTTAAAAATGAGATGCTTCCCAATAATTAATGCCCTTTCTAAATAATGAAAAACAGTAATTATATTTTTCAAAAATTACAGGTGGCAAACTCTTGAATCTTATAAAGGAGGGATTATTCTTTGGGTTTAGAACCCCTTCTTGTTTATTACATATGCCCTTTCTGTTCATATATTCACTGCAGGTTTCTGAAGTCCAGAAACTGAGAGTATTAGTTAACCGACCTAGTTCTCTTCTTATGTGCAATATTTATCATTATATACAAAAAAGCTCTTGGGCAATTAATTCTTTGAATAGTTGGATATCACCTATTTCAATCTATGCAAAACAAAAGACCTAATTAAATTGCCACTCAATATATTTTTAGTACTATGTTATGCAGTGTTTGTCTGGTGACCTTCAAATGCTAGTATTTATGAGTACATCTCTTGTGGTTTAACATGATAAATGATGTTATGCATACTAATATGACTTCATACATCTCTCTAATATCTTACTGCCTTTTGGAATTCCACTAGCCCCAAAAGCCATGACTCAGCTCTTACTCCCACTGCACACAACACAGCGGTTTCCTTCCCACAAATAATTCTCATTTTAGCAAGTTTGTTAGGGTTTTATTGCATGTCTGAAAATTACAGTAAGAAACTTTTGCATTTTCATCCATCATCTTTTGATGTAAGGCAGTAGTATTCACATTTATAAAAACTAAGGCCCTTTCCGCAGCTTGCCTGTGTGTGGCGTGGGTGCACGGGGATCACATAAGCAGCCTCTTCCGTGAGGCTCTCGCATCCCCTCTGCTTCTGCTCTGCAGGAGCTGCCTGCCGGCCAGCAAACAACATGAGGGCTCCACCTCTTCCTTCTGCAGTGCAGCTGGGTATTTTCCCAAGCCGCACTGGGGGAGGAAGCGCGAGGGCCGCAGCTCCAGAGGCTCCGCACATAAGGTAAGAGCATGTGGGCCCTGGAGCAATGCGCAATCGTGCACCATTTTTGGCTAAAAGCCGAAAATGATATAGTGCAAGATCGGCACCTGCTTGCCCCGGCAGCGTCGCATGATTGCGAGGATGCCGTCTGAAACACTCCTCACAATCACATGACACTCCAGACGCCCTTTCGCACGAGAAATGCCATGCAAAAAGGGCCTAAGTTAGGAGAACGGAACTTCCCTGTGTTTGAGACATTCAGCTTCTGTAATCCCTGACTGTTGAACATCCCATTAGAATTGACTGGAGTCGTAGCTTGAAACATCTGAAAGATAATAGAGTGCTTCTCTTTCACTGCGGTACCCTTGAGAAGTTTCAAACTATGGCACTGTTAAATGTTTGGATTTACAGTCACCCAGTTTTATCACATTTCGCCACTTTGAATAGGTAAATAAAATTGAAATGTATTTTGGAAGAAGGCTTTTTTTTTTTTTAATACTAGCAGCTTTGACACTATTGAGAAGAACTAGAAACTAACCGACTCTTTGCCCAGGGAAGAGAACCCTCAGCTTTTACACAGCAAAAGATTTTTTGCTTCTTAGCCTGGTCGCAACTTAAAACCCCTTGGAAGGAGGAGGCTCTTCTCCTCATGGTGACAGAATCATTTCCAAACAGCTGAGCAGCAAGGGTAAAGGTGACATCCTTTTTCTTCTTGTATGTGTTGGGGAAGTTTAGGTGGATGACAAGAAGAGGAGAATCTTGCTAGCCCTTTGTATTAATACTGTTCTATTGTAATTCAGTCTTTATGTTTATTCCATATTCATTTGTTCTTCCTTTAAGCTGCCCCAATGGTTTCTGTGCAGGCAGAAAGAATTTGCACAAATATTTATCTACTATATAAAAGTCAAAGGTTGTATGTTTATTTGTCTGTGTCAGATGAAGACCTCATATGCTTGGCTGTGTGAGGCGAAGACCTCATATGATTGGCTGACTGAGAAGATTCTATGGAATCTTGGGGTTTGCAGTTTACGGAGGGACCTTTAGAATTCTCAGGCAGAGAGCTCTTGAGCCTGGCTGGCCGATATGGAGATGAGGCCTAGCAGCAAGGAGGAGGGTGGTATATTCCCTCAGGAACCCAACCTCTGTATGTTAATAACTCTGAATACAGATTGGATTGGGGAATATGGGGAAAAGTTATAGGTACTGGACAAGACAGTTTGAAGAATTAGAGACACAGGATCTCAAATCTTTCGAACAAGTATTACCTATGAGAAAGTAAAATCCTGGGCAATTCCAAGTATATACGCTAGTCATAAATATTTGTGACTTTGGTTTTATGGTTGTTATGTGCCTTCAAGTCAATTCTGGCTATGGCAACTCTATCCTAGTGTTTTCTAGGCAAGATTTAGTCAGAGAAAGTTTGCCATTGGCTTCCTCTGAGGCTGAGAGAGAGTGCCTTGTCCAAGGCCACACAGTGGGTCTCCATGGCTGAGTGGGGAGTCACACTAGACTAACAGAGTCCTAGTCCAGTACTCACACCACTGTACCACACTGGCTGTCCGACTTCAGTTTAGAGACAATTCATTTAAATCTCTTCTGCCCTACTTTTTGTATGTCCAAGGCTCTTCATGACTGATGTGAAGAAATGAGAGTTTTCACAATATGGCAGCTTGGATTTTTCATCTCTACAGCCACTTGTTCCATTCTTCTGGGGAGCTGTTTGTAGTGACTTCTTGGATCTATGCTAGAGTTCTTCCAATTTTTTTTTTAAATTTGGTTTGCTAAGGAAGTCTTATGATTTGAAGGGCAACATTTCTCTTCTCTGAATGTTTGAATATTTCCTCTCTGAGTAGTGCTGAGCCCCCCGGCATTTTTTACAGGGGATAATGACATGGGCAAAGGCAATGACTGTACCACATTGAGGCTTTGTAAATGAGGTACAGCCAAATGATCTGTGTAGGATAGGAGTGAGGCCTGATACTCTGACCCACCCCATAGTCTGTTTAAGAACTGGTATAGGAATTACACAGGCCTTTAGATGTTGTTGGATTGCAAGTCCCAATAGTGAAGAATCCTGGAAGCTGCAGTCCATCCACATCTGGAATTCTGCATGATTCTCACCTTTCATATTGAAGGAGATGAATGAGGTTAGAAGGCTGGGATTGACAGTAAGGGAAAGTGCTAACTTCCTCTTTCTGCAAAGGCTGCAGGCTGGGGATAACAGGTGTGAATTGCTCCCCCTTCAGTAAGTGAAAGTGCTAATTGTGTGTATTAGCTCTCTGCAAACCAGCAGATACAACCTTGAAAGCTGCTCTCCAAAAGGTTCGCTTTGTACTTTTATCTAAGAATGGCTGAGAAAACGTCGGGAGGATCGTTGGCCATGAGCTATAACTTGTATCATTTTCTAAACAAACTCTTTGTTCTCTTCTGTACGTGCGCGTGCTAAGTTAATGATGTAATGGAAAGTTAACCAAAGATCTTTTTCTTCTGTGATGGGTTGGCTAAATGAATGATTGATTGCTGACATAGTAGACCAAAGGTATATAGTGATGCTACCTTAATTAATCAGGACGACAGACCTGGAAACAGCTGTCGTCCTTGCGCAAGTGATTGGAAAAATAAAATGCTTTTTGATTTTTCCCTGAAAACCTGGTCTTTGTCTCTTTTCTGGCCACAACATTTCAACTCATGAGTGGAACATGTAGCCTTCCATGCTGTTGGAATGTAATTCCATCCTTCTTCATTCTTCATTACAGCCCAGCAACTTATATAGGGCCACGTATTCCCTATACCTAACCTAAGCTCCCATTCTGGTGTTCTAAGCTCAATACACTGAGGAGGACAAGTGGGGACAAAAAATGCCGACTGTACCATCTTGCTATCACTGGGATCCAAATTACGAAGTCAGAGGAAACTGTCCACTCCAGGAAACCACACTTACACAAGGAGGGTAATGAGAAAAGTGATGGAGGTAGAGTTAACATGATCATCCCCCACTCCCCCTCTTCCCATGTAGAGGTTACATTCATGTAGAATTCCTGAAGACAGCTATACAGTTTTTGAGTCACCAGAACAAGAGTATCGTAAGAGTATGTCTTCAGCTCTGATCATGTTATTGCCAGCCTTTATGTGTTTGCATTCCAAGGAAGAATTCAAAATCCTAGTTCTGAGTTGCATTGGTACCAGTTAACAGCTATATTGTTTTTCATCATGCCCTCCCCCAGTAGGTTTTGCAAAAGACCTTTTATAATGGCAGCAGTAGACCATCTGCTGTCTATCAGCTATTGAAATATCCACAAAGATAAGCACCTCTGTTCTGAGACTTGGAGCTGACAGAGCTACAAAAGAGTCACACAAGGTGTATATCAGAGCTGCCAAAATTATTGGTGGTTTTTGTGAGGGAGGGGAAGACGAAGTCTGTTGCAGACTATCTCTGTTTTCCCCATACCCATTTCTGTGTAATTATATACATATACATTTTATGACATGTAATCTGTCCTGTGCTTGGCATGAGCTTCTTTGTGCTTTTTTCAGGGTCTCGCATGTTTCAATCAGTGCCTCTTTCTTTGAAGCCCAAACTTCTGCCATTTTTCCTCATTCTTTCTTCTTCAGACTCACTTCTATATTTATTACCTTTAGGTTTTTAGTTTACACTTTACTGTTTTATATTATACACTTTGGTTCACCATTGGTTGGTATCCTACACTTTTTGGTTCACTTTTGGTTCATATTGTAGAGCGCTTTCATTAAATGTGGGGTTTGCCCACTCTTATCCCACCACACTGACACCAAATGTTTCACTCTCTTGCCTACAACCTGTGGAGGTTCTTCTCAGGAAATCCCACTACTGTGACCAAATGTGGGATTTTAATCCTTTAGCCCACCAAATATGAAGACTTCCAAGATGCTCTCTGTAATCACCAAGAGTGAGGGCCTTCTCTGTTCCCCACCTCTGCCACCAGTGGAAGGACTTTCTCGTCTCTCTTGTGTGGCACCAACTGTGGGGACCATCTAAATGTCCTCAACGTTCTTATGATGATTTATAAAACACCACCTTTCTATATTAAATGATGGCACCACAGACACTTTTTTGAATTCGAGCTTTCAGTTAGATAGCATTCCCAAGGGCCAAAAGTGTCTAAAAACCAAAACAATTCTTTATTTACAGGTAAAACATAATAAACCAGATTAAATATTTATTACGTTGAAAACACCACGCATACTCTGACACATACTCCTCTCTGGCTAACTCAAATCCTTAAAATACAACTCATTTATTCCTAAACCTGGCTGACTCTTAGGCCATTTCTGCACTGGACTGTTATAGTGCTATTATTCCACTTTCAACATCCTATGGAATCCTGGGGTTTGCAGTTTAGGCAGGGGCCTTGAGGCCCCTGCCTAAACTGCAAACCCCAGGATTCCATAGGATGTTGAAAGTGGAATAATAGCACTATAACAGTCTAGTGTGGAAATGGCCCTGATCGTAAAATCTTCCATACCCTTTCACTCAGACCAACCATTGCAACTCCCTCCCAAAAAACAGCTAACTAATCCCAATACCTACTGTTTAACTAAAACCAAATATAGCATCAGCTAAATGCACTTCACCAAATGTCATTCTCCAGCCGCATGCAAATCTCCTCAAACATTCCACCAATCAACATTCACTCCAACATTCCATTCTGTCCTCCCTCCTAATGGCTTCTTACCTTATACTCTGTCATGCAACCAATAAAATAAACAATAGAAGCCCATGACATCATAGAATCATAGAAATGTAGAGTTGGAAGAGTCCACAGGGGCCATCCAGTCCAACCCCCTGCCATGCAGGAAAACCCTCAAAGCACTCCCGACAAGTGGCCATCCAGCCTCCGCTTAAAAACCTCCAAAGAAGGAGACTCCACCACACTCTGTGGCAGCACATTCCACTGTCGGACAGCCCTGACCGTCAGGAAATTCCTCCTGAGGTTCAGGTGGAATCTCCCCTCCTGCAGCTTGCATCCATTGCTCCTTGTCCTGGTCTCAAGAGCAGGAGAAAACAAGCCTGCACCCTCCTCGGCATGACATCCCTTCAAATATTTAAACATGGCTATCATGTCCCCTCTCAACCTTCTCTTCTGCAGACTAAACATACCCAGCTCTTTAAGTCTGTCCTCATAGGGCATGGCTTCCAGGCCCCTCACCATTTTGGTTGCCCTCCTCTGTGCATCACAGGGCCCTTTCACACTACACAGTTATAGTGCTATGATTCCACTTTAGCTGTCATGGCTGCATCTTATGCATTCTGGGATTTGTAATTTGGTGTAGCACTAGAGCTCTGTGGCAGAGAATTCTAAATTCCACCTCAAACTGCAAATCCCAGGGCTCCATAGGATGCAGCCTATGGAGTTAAAGTGGAATCATAGTACTATAGTTGGTTACAGTGAAAGGGCCTTGAATATGCATGTATGAACAAACAACTAACTCATACCTCCCAAAGATAATTTAATGGCAGGGAAAACTGTGTTAGTCTCACCTTAAAGGTTAACATATTTTTAGTCAGAATTTTTGGGCAGGGCCTCACCTTGCAGGGAAATGTTAGAATGAGAAAACTGAAAATCAGCCTTTTTTAAAAGTGGTTAGGTGAAAACAGTTGCTAATCACATAGCTACGCAAAAAGCTTCTGTTGGACTGCCCCAGGCTTCGTAATTCTAATGAATATTAGTCAGAGTATGTTGCTTTGTCTATATCGGCAGCTAGTCTGTCATGTCAGAGCTGTTCCTACAAGAATCAGGACATTGTTCGGAAGCTGAGCTCATTATCCAGAACTGTGAGGACTCTCTTATTGACCCATCCTGTTCCTACAGCTAATAGAACTGTCAGCATTGCTGTCAGTCTCCATCATCTGAACCATAAACCCATTAGAAGCTGGAAAAGAAACCCAAGAAATGGGCCATTTCAAGGACACAGTGATCCTTGAAATAAAATAGATTTTTATCTGAATGCCTATGAATATCAGAAATTAAATCCTAATGAATATCAGAAATTAGGATGCTTAAAGTTTATATCTGTGGATATGTTGGGCAGTTATTTTTGTTTTTTAATGGTGTACTGAACAAATCTTATTACAGTGTTAAGTGGTTTTAGAATTCTGAACTATGACAAGGTCTACTACATGAAAAATTCCAGGGGGTCCACTGAGTGTGTGGCAGGGCAGAGGGAGGCATACTCCATGTTTGGTCAAGACCCTGTGTTGCACTATTGCACCTTACGCTTCAATTATATCTCATCTCCTTTTCCTGCACACTTGACCTACTCGTTTTCTGGCTTGGTGCCCACAACTACTGCTCAGCAGTAATGTGTTTAAGTCTTTTACTCCAACCAAGTGAAGTCTCAAGTCCTTGCAAGACACTTTCAAGTCAAGTCTCAAATCTGGGAGCCAGTTTCTGAGGTGGGGAATAGGATTCTTCTTGCTTCCTGTTTCTGAAGCTGGAGGCATTTTTGGAAGTGGGGAATAGGATCCTTCATACTCCCCATTACTGAAGCTTCAAAAGCTTTAGAAAGAAGGATATTTCCTTGAAGTCTGAGGGAGAGTCTTGCCTTCTGCTGCAAGTAAAAGTTTTAGAAGGCTCTTCCTATATGCAGTGGGGACAGGCTACTGAGCAGACCTCAACTCTACCTCAAGCCCATTACCTAACCCGTTTGCTGTTCCCCTCTGAGAAATGAGTCCACGCTTTGGGCTTGAGACAAATCGTGATGTGATCAGTAGGCAAAAAGAGATGGAATATTGTTCAAAACTGTAAGGTTGCTGGATGAATGTGTTATGTTACTGAACCGAGGGCAGCCAAGTCAGTTACTAAAAATATACAAGTGATGAGTTGAGTAAAGTCAGTGTGTCATTTATTGCCAAGTTGAGTCCAAGCTGAGTCATTGAAGTGACTTGAGTCTAAGTCAATTGACTCAGGTCTGCATTACTGCTGTTCAGTGGCCCAGGAGGACAAGTAGGATGAGGGACACACAGCTCCATTCCTGTAGCCAGCTGCTGGAAGATGATGTCATCCTCTTGGACCTCCAGAGGACCCCTGGGAAGTCCACCACAATGCCATTTTCTTCCTGTGGGAGGCTGCAGGAATAGAGGCAGCTGTCTCTCCTTTATTCTTCCCTGGCCACTGAAAGGACACAAGGAGGGGCACTCAGCTAGAAAACAGGTCAGCTGCATTGGGCAGGGAGTTGTAGTGGATGAAGGTGCAGAATTCTTCCATTCACTAAGCCCAGAAAAGTTACATACGCAGGATATATCACTAACAGGATGCCTGCCTCTCTATGAATTTAATAACTTGTATGCCGGAAATGTAAATGTTTTAGGCCCTTCCCGCAACTCACCTTTTCTCAGCGCTGGGGTGCGGTGCTCGTGCAAGCAGCCTCTGGAGAAAAGCTCTTGCGTCTGGGGTCCTTCGGCTCCGCACAAGCTGCCTGCTCTCGCGAGACCCCCACATCTTCCTTTCGCAGTGCAGCCTGGGACCTTCCCAGGCTGCACTGAGACAGGAAGCATGACTGGCCTGGCTCCTGAGGCTCCGCATGCACGGTAAGCACGCGCAGGACCCCGGAGCGATGCACGACTATGCATCATTTTCATCTTAAAGCCGAAAATGAAAAAGTGCATGAGCGGTGCCTACCAGGCTCTGGAGCGTCATGCAAATGTGAGTGCGTTGTGTGGACCACTCCTCACATTTGCGTGATGCTCGAGGGGCCCTTTCACATGGAAAATGCCATGTGAAAAAGGCCATAATCACCCTTTCCAATAAAATATCGTAATGAAAATCTTCAACTTCTTGTAGCTTTCTTTACACAAATATCCTCGGGAGAATCCAAACATTAAGGCAGTGGAAAGTTTGGTAAATAGAACATACAGGTCCCTGAACACATATTAGATCAACTGTCTTGGGTGATGTGCTGTTTATTCCCACCCACAGTACATTAGAATTTTGACTGATGGTAGATACTCTCTGTACCACTGGGAAATTATTTCTGTTATGCGGATGTAAACAAGACAGTAAATTTTTTTTTAAAAAAGGCAAAGTTTGGTGATGCCAATCCAACCTGCTTAAGAAGATGGCATGAGATTCACAAAGTTTAAACATTTACATTAGTTTGCTAGTTAAACCACATGAAGTTGTTTATTCACAATGCAATCCTATACATGCCTACTCAAAAATAAGCCCCACAGGATTCAGTGGGACTTCCTCCCAAGTCAACCTGTAGAAGATTGCAGCCATGGTCTGTCTGCTGATGTTTTAATTTTTGCAGAGTAGTAACAGTTTACAAAAACACGTGTGGTGTAGTAGTTTGAGCATTGGACTACGACGCTGGAGACCAGGGTTCAATTCCCAGCTCGGCCATGAAAACCCACTGGGTGACTTTGGGCATATCACACACTCTCAGCCCCAGAAAACTCTTGATAAGTTTGCTTTAGAGTTGCCATAAGTCAGAAATGACTTGAAGGCACACAACAACAAAAAGCAGTCACTATATTCAGAAAATAAAGTTTCAGTTTCTTAAACTAGAACAGAAACAAGCTCTGGGAGGCCACAGTCAACCACTCTCCTGCCATTTTATTCTTCCCTTTGAGTAAGTAGAAAAACAAACCAGACAAGTACAGTGAACTATATTTTCTTGTCATATTTGAACCAGAGGCAATGATTAATGGCTTTCAAATGAGCAAAGATTTGGAGGCATTTTGAAACCATGGTTTAAATCTTTGTTTGTTTGGACACTATTAAGTGTAGTTCTCTGTGCAGACATATTGAGTTGCTATGGTTGATTGCAGTTTCCTAGTTTGGTTTGTATGGGAAAAAACGTGCATGTAAGTTTGTTCATTGTCTGAACTAGGCCAATGCTTTCCAAGCTATTTTGAAGATTACTGTTTTCCCCACTCATGGTAATCTATATGGTATTATTCTCTTAGAGATCAGGCAGGTATATCTAGGTCCCAAACCATTTAGGGCCTTGAAAACAATTTTAAATAATTTCCAATACAGTAGCTCAGGAGCCTTAAGTGAAAGCGTTCTGAAAGTCCAGGTAACTTTAGGGAAGGTACAGCTTTTTTAAAAAAAATAGTGCAAATGAAATATTACTTTTGAACTTTTGAAAATTTGGTTCTCCATTTTATAGTCAAAAACTCAGTTTTTAAATTTTAAATTGCAAATATAGTCTTTCATCAAATTCTTCATTAATCATTGTTACCACAACACCACAGTTTTTTTCTTTCTAAAATAACACTACTAAAGATCTGTATGAGCCTTTATTGTTAGAGAGGATCTGGGACCATGGGAACTTACATGGGTTTGTGATAGTAGTGGCAGTTCTGGTTAGTGATTTTTTTTAGAAAGCAGTACATATTACCAAACAATACCTATGAATTGCTCCAGAATTAGATTAATTTTCTCTCTATTTGGGAGATAGAAGTAGACTCCAAGACAACACGCTCCTCTGATTTTGTTTGTTTGTTTGTTTGTTTTGGCTTGCTACAAGACATGAAATTGAGCTGGAAAGTGGGTACCAATATTTTGACTATGCAATGGGAAAATTTTAAATTACTGGGAAAACTGACACAAATGCTTAGGGCTATTATACTTTATTTGAACCATGGTAACTTTTTATTACATTTATAATTTATATATTCCTCCTGCTTACTATGGGTCTTAGTGGACAATATTGTAGACTACTTCTGACAATATTTTTATGTTATGGGCTTTACATAATTGAATTTTTTTTTTAAAAAAAATTAAAACCAAGATTACTACAATGCTACATTTTGTTGTTCAAAAGCAGAGGATTGGTAACATCAAATAAATGTGATGTAGAAAAGAGACAGAGTCTGAGGATGCTAAAAAGAATGATAATTTTATTATTGATAACAGCCCAACACATTTTGGTTTGCAAATATTTTTAAGGCCTTCCTCTGGGGATTACAACTTTAAAATCAGCCTGCAGAGATTCTGACAAGAATGTCTCCAAAGCTTATGCCATGGATAATAAAACCATCTTTCTTTTCAACATCTTGAGACTGGGACCGTTTCTGGACTACACTGCTATAGTGCTATTATTTCACTTTCATCATCCTGTGGGGTTTGTAATTTACTGAGGCCAAAGAATTCTCTGGCTGAGAATTCTAAACTGCAAACCCCAGGATTCCACAGGATGTTGAAAGTGGAATAATAACACTATAACAGTGTAGTGTGGAAATGGCCTGTTTCGCTATTCCACATCCTATAATTTTCCAAGTTAACATGATGGTCTGCCTTCTCTTCTCATAAGTTTTTTGGGGGGGCTGTTTAAGATATGTAATTGTCTATTAAAGATATCTAGTTGGATTTTTAATCTCATTTGTTTCAAGATGTTCTGTTCCCTCCATTGCGTCTTTGGAGAGTAAAAAAAAAAAGTTCATTCTCAATTTTCTGAAATGAGCCTATTCAATCTAAGTCCAAAAGATAATTTAGTTCTATGGGTAATGCTATCATCAGCATTACTGTATGCAATTTAGTTCTACAGGTAATGCTATCCTCAGCAATGTTCTAGGCAGCTTTGGGAACTACAGAGCCTGAGAAGCGGCTTATTAGTGGAAATAAGTAAAGCCCTATTAAATCTCATGGAGAACACTTCAGAATTCTTTCCAAAACTTTGAGCGTAAAGCTCAGCCTCTCGTCCATTTTGGAAATCTATCTCCAATGCCAATGCTTGGTGCTGTGTGATGTTTCCTTGCTAGGCCACACAGATCTCTTTGACAATAAATAACCTAGGTGCAATGACAAATGCATTTGATGGAAACGTGAGAGAAACGTGCCCTAAAATGACAAACTGCAATGATGTGCGCATTTTTGTCCTTTAAGTGTTTCACTGCCATACCAACAGGAGTGACACTTGCTTAATAGTTACCAGGTGTGAAATATCCAGAGCCTACATCAACTCTGTCATCTCTTAGACCTTTCCAGCATAATTTTCTGCATTTCAGTGACACTCAGTGTGAAAAGGACCTTGTAACATTGGCAGCCTGAACTCCCCAAAGTCGGCACTAAAGTGATGATGGCATGCTGGTTTGCATATGAAATTGTACTGAACATTGAAAGACAGTCTAATGGAGCTGTTAATGGGAAAGAAGCAGGTATGAGACTGTATTGAAGACTGCAGTTCTTGGGCTGCATGACTCACACTTAAGTTTGGAACTAACTAATCTTCAGTGGCTGAGCCCAGGCCAAAGTTGTTGTTATTGCTGTTGACTGTCCTAGATAAATTCAAATTCTGCCCCATATCTGTATTTTAGTTTTATACTGGCCAGCATAATCCTTTCTGTCAGAATCCTACATCCCTCTTTTAGTTAACACAACTTTACATATACCTTAGCTAAGTATCAGAGGTGCTAAGAAATTGCATTAGAGAATTGCAAAGCTGCATATCAAGACACTGGGACCAATGCACATTGGTGTGCAATGTGCATCAGGCACTTTGATGTCTCTGCTACATAGTGATGTCACAGCAGCCCTCTACTGTATGTGGACATTACAAAACCGACCAATTCTAAATCCAAGTATGCAAGTTCACTTACAAAGATGTAACTCCATATAGGATTCCAACTGCAGTCACTTACCTGGGAGTAAGTTCCAATGAGTTCAATGAATGCAGCTTCTGAATAGATTACCTTATTAATGAAATAAGTTCCAAATCAAACACTATTCTAGTAACTGCATTTTGACCTTCCTTCCTCTCTTTGCAGCATTCTATAGCAGCTAAAACTGTTTGAGATGGTTTTCCAAGCCTTATTTAGCATAAGCTTTTGTGAACTCCACTTCATTAGATGCATACAGTGCAGCTTCAGTTGGTAGATATTTATATGTATGCTAGGACTGAAGAGGAGGAATGAGGGGAATGGAAATACAAAAGGTACCTGCTACTGATGATTTTAACTGTGGCTATTCAATAGTAATTGAGAAGTGGTAAGTGATTAAACTCTACTTGGCTTAGATAAAAGCCATTTCCGCGCTATGGCCCTTTTCACACGGCATTTGCCATGAGAAAGAGTGCCTGGAGCATCGTGAGATTGTGAGGAGCGATCTGCACGACGCACTTACAACTGCGCGACACTCCAGGGTAGAGCAGGCGCCACTCACGCACTTTTTCATTTTCAGCTGAAAATGGTGTGCAATTGCGCATTGCTTCAGGGCCCTGTGTGCACTTGCCATGCATGTGGAGCCTCCAGAGCTGCAGCGGTTGTGCTTCCTGCCCCAGTGCAGCCTGGGAAATTCTCAGGCTGTGCTGTGGAAGGAAGAGGCGGGGCTTCTGCACTGAGGAGCTGAAGCAGTGGGGACGCGAGAGTCTCTCACTGGAGGCTGCCTGCACAATCCCCGCACCCCAGCGCCAAAAAAGGTAAGGTGCGGAAAGGGCCTATGTCACTATAACACTATAGCAGCAGGTTGTTACCAGTCCAGGAGCTGTGCTTCCACACAATGTCATTGTTATCCAGCTGTTATCCTGTCCCCAAGCATCACCAAATTGCAATATTTGATTTCTAGAAAAAATCTGTTAAGAGCCTTCTATAGTGCTTCAATCTCATTAGCTGTCGTAGTGCAGTACTGTTATAGCGCTTGATAGCACTTCCTGTTATGGCAGATCCAGCAGTGGGTGGGCTGTGGGCATGCCCAACTCATCCCTCTCTCAGTGATTTTCATGGTGTGGTAACTTCCTATCACCTCTCCCTGTTTATTTAAAATTTTTAAGCAGTATAGGGCAAAAGTGCAATAGTGTATGAGCATGTCATGCTGTTACAACATTGCTGTGTTAGTACAGCGTCCAAAAAAAAAAAAAATCACCACTCAATCAAGGGTGGTGGGGCAGGGTATGGGAATGACCAAGGCTGCTGTAATGTGGAAGGAACACTGATGGCAATACCACTACTCAGCCGCTTAAGGGGGAAGGGTGTGGAAAAAAGTGTCCCTAGCCCGACAGCATCACGTGAATGGCGATGCTGCCATTATAATGGTATAGCGCACTACCGATCTCTAGTGCAGAAATGGTCGAAGACGTAGGGCCTTTCTGCACCACACTGTTATAGTGATATCATCCCCTAAACTGCAAACCCCTTGTTGTTCTCTGTCTAACTGAACATTTTCTTAGCAGCACCAGAACTGGAGGAATGGTGAAGGAGGGCTAGAAAAACATAGGCCATTTCCACCATTATACTGTTCCAACATCCTATGGAATCCTGGGCTTTGCAGGTTATGGAACGGCATTTAGAATTCTCAGCCAGAGAGCTCTTTGGCCTCAGTAAACTACAAACCCCAGAATGCCACAGGATGTTGAATGTGGAATAATAGCACTGTAACAGTGTAGTGCGGAAATGACTATAGACTTTTTTTGGTGCTGGTTTTCAGCAGTGTGTCTGCAGTAATGAATGTAATAATGGTTTAGCTGGAAAGAATGGGATTCTTAAGCCGATCCTACTGTGGCTCTGTGTGCTTGCCTACAACAGGCAAGGTAAAGAACAGCTGCCTCCAGAAGCCCTTATTAAGCATGCATGAACAGTAAAACAGAGAAAAATAAGCCTGGCCACCTGTCACACCCTGCTTCCAGAGCATGGACTCTGACTCAGGCCCTTTTCGCATGGCATTTCCTTGAGCATCATGTAAATGTGAGGAACGGTCCACATGACGCACTCACATTTGTGCGACGCTCAAGGGCCTGCTGCGGACTGCGCACGCATTTTTTCATTTTCGGCTTGAAGCCAAAAATGCTGTGCAGTCGCGCATCACTCTGGGGCCTCACGCACACTTATCTTGCATGCGGACCCTCGGGAGCCAGGCCAGTCATGCTTCCTGTGCAGTGCAGCCTGGGAAAGGTCCCAGGCTGCACTGCAAAAGGAAGAAGTGGGGCGCTCGTGTGGCCAGGAAGCAGCTGTGGAGCTGATGGGACCAGGACGCAAAAGCCTCTTGCTGGAGGCTGCTCACGCGAGCCCTGCACCCCAGTTCCGCAAAAGGGTAAGGTGCGTAAAGGGCCTCAGACCCTGAAACAGGAGGCATGCCAGGATCTGGTGTACAGGAAGAGGTTACAGTGCCACAAACAGAACAGGAGGGCGATGCCAGCCCCTGCAGAGAGTCCTGCCCCTTCAGACACGGAAGAGCACTTACCTATACCCACCTTTGCAAAGTGCAGACAGCAAAGAGGGACCCACCCTGCTGGATACCTTGATGAATACTTGGATTGTCCTTGGACACTCCCTTGTCTTTGATCGCTGTTGGACTTTATTTATGACTCTGTGCTTACTGCCTGGAAGTAAGTAATGAGCTGTGAGTTATTCAGTTTGTTTTATCAGCTGTGCCAAGACTGAGGCCCTTTTCGCACCTTACCTTTTCACAGCACTGGGGTACAGGGATTGTGCGAGCAGCCTCTTGCGAGAGGCTTTCGTGTCCCTGCTGCTTTGGCTCGGCAGCCACTGCCTGCTGGCAAGCAGGCAGTGTAAGAGCTCCTTCTCTTCCTTCCTCAGTGCAGCCTGGGATTTTCTCAGGCTGCACTGGGGCAGGAAGCACGAGTGCCGTGGCTCTGGAGGCTCCACAGACACCGTAAGTGTGTGCGGGCCCCTGAAGCGATGCGCGATCACAGACCATTTTCAGCTACAAGCCAAAAATGAAATAGTGTGTGATCGGCACCTGCTGGCCCCGGCAGCATCACGTAATTGTGAGGACGTCATGCGGACCACTCCTTGCAATTGTGCGACGCTCCAGAAGCCCTTTCACAGGGTGAATACCATGCGAAAAGGGACTGAGATAGGACATCTCCAAAATGGAAATTGTAAGAAAAGTGAAGGCTGGTGAAAGAAAAGGACATGCCTGAATGCATTTTAGAAGAAGATTTTGAATGGCTCCTAAAAGATTCAAAATGCTTTTGTTGACTTATGCAAAGCTTATGTGACCTGGTTGTTTCATTTCACATATAGTTAGTTTTGTATAAGAAATTTGCCAAAACATACTGAACTGCTTTTCTTTTTTTGTGGTGTAGAATCCCATTCCTCTTCTTTCTGCATTATTTCTGCCTCTGGTACCAAATTTTCTGTTAAAGAAATGGTGCCCAGGATCAACTTTGCTAACTGAGACATAGCTGTACTTGGTCTGCACATAAACTGACCTGATCTACTGTATAATCTGTAGACATGAAAGAAGTGTGTAGGGAAAGGTTTCAAGCAATGCCAGATATGAGAATTCTTGAGGTAGACAAAAGCAAGCTAACTGTTTCCTTGTCTTCTCTTTGATCTCCAAGGCACTCTCTTATTTACTGTGTGTTTAGCCAAGCACAATTAAACTCTTGCCTCCACTCTTACCTCCATTTCCTTGTGGCACTAGGAGGCAGAGTAGTTATGTTTGCAGAGTCTCAGGCCCTTTTCATATGGCATTTCTTAAGCGAAAGGGCCTCTTGGGTGTTGCAAAAATGGGAGGAGTGGTCTACATGATGCACTCCCATTTATGCAATGTTCAAGAGCCTCATGCGCAGCACATACGCACCTTATTTTTGGCTTTTAGCCAAAAATGGTGTGCGCTTGCGCACCGCTCAGGAGCCTGGGGTGAACTTACCTGCCCTGCAAAGCCTCTGGAGCTGGGCCAGTCGTGCTTCCTGTCCTCAGTGCAGCCTACAGCTCCCAGGCTGTACTGCGGAAAGAAGAGTCGCGGCATGGGCGGGACGCTCATGCGACCAGGAAGCTGCTGTGGACCCCACGCAGCAGTGACACGAAAGCCTTCCTCCGAAGGCTTCTCACGTGAGCACCACCCCCCCACCTCGGCAAAAAGGTAAGGTGCGGAAAGGGAGTGTGTAAGGGAACTGGGGCTAGAGGGCAGTTTAAATGCTGTTTTCCCAGACCATGTTCAGACCATTTCTTATTTCAAGAAGAAAAGTTACACAAGTGAACAGGCTAGTGTCTCACAATGTTTTCAGCACATTGAACACTCAAGATTCAAGAGGGCGATACAGATATTACCCAGGGCTGGTAAAGAAACAGCAGTATTTCTTTTTTGCCTGCTTTATAGTTATCACCACAGTTGTTTGTGTGGAGCTGTAAGGAATATATATCTGGGAGGGGGAAGTATGAAACTTGAAAGTGTGAAGAACATTTGGTCTTTATGTTAGCAGGGTGCAGTGGGTTAATGCTGTAAGCTTATGGCTATAAAACAGGAGCAATAATTCTGGATGCTCATAGTAACGTAGAAAGGAAAAACTTGATTTATTGCTTCAGGAAATCCATCAAAGATAGTGCAGAGTTTTTAAATTTGATTACTGATGCCTCTAAAGTGGGCAAGTTTGTTCAGGCAGCCATTTAGAAAGCTTGGGGTGCTGCCTGCCTCCCTCTAGCTGGGGGAAGCAGAATCAGGAAGTGACTTCAAACAAATTTGTTGTTGTTTTGTGCCTTGAAGTCATTTTCTGACTTATGGCGACCCTAAAGCACACCTCTCAAAGGTTTTTTGGGGGGCTGAGAATGAGTGACATGCCCAAGGTCACCTAATGGGTTTCCATGGCCTAGTGGGGAATCAAACCCTGTTTTTCAAAGTTGTAGTCCAATGCGCAAACTACTACAACCATGCAGTGTAATGAAATAAATCCTTACTATACTCATTTACGCATAGATCTAAAAAAAGATGGGGAGGAGAGAAGGGAAAGCTGCAGAGGCTCTCCCTTTGGTTCAGGTTCCTTTTTACAGTGTTGTTGCTTGAAGGAAAGGCTATTTCTTTGTGTTTGCTGAACACGTTTTATGATGAGGGGAATAGAATGGACTGGACACTTTACTAGAGGGATACATTTGAGCCTGTTGATGGAGAATTCATGATTGCTGGTTCGACTGGGCATTTCAACTACCTTATACACTTTTTAAAATTGGCATGAGTAAGCAGTGAGGAAGAAAAAAGTAAGAAGGCACTATCTACTTTATTGTTTTCCCTTCTTTATTGGCAGGAAAACTTTAGCTGGCTCCTGTTCAGAAGTGCTGCTTCATAGGCTCCAAGGTTGACTCAGCCTTCCATCCTTTCGTAGGTCGGTAGAATGAGTACCCAGCTTGTTGGGGGCAATTAGCTAAAATACATTGTAAACCGCTTAGATAACACTAGTTGATAGGCGGTAGAAATAAATGCTATTGCTATATTGCATAGAGGGTTGACAGAGGCCCTTTCCACACCCTACCTTTTTGTGAAGTTGTCTGGTGGGGATCCCTGCAGTGGCTCTGCCGGGAGGGGAGCATGACAGCAGTGCTCCCCTCCACACTGGCTGGCTTCCTGTGGAAAGGAGCACGAAGGCCACTCATCTTCCTTCCTCAGCGCAGCCGGGTACTTTTCCAGGCTGAGCTGGGGCAAGAAGCACAGCCATTGTGTTTCTGGGATATCATGCAGAAGCTTTGACATGGTCCCATCCTTCTTCCGTCCCCATGACGGGATGGGAGGGTGCTGCAGAAAGAGTCAGAATCAAGTTTAGATCTGTGACAAATCCTGGGGAGGGGGAGAGTGGGCAGCAGAGCCACCCTAGCAACAGAAAGGAGTTAATTTGGTTGGTTCTCTGACTAAAGAACCCAGTTTAATCAGGAGGAAGGGTTATGTGGGTGAGTTAGCAGAACAGATATATACTAGAAACAGGGGCTAGTAGAAGGCTCCTTCAATGAGATGAGAGAGAGTGGTAGAAGAGGCAAAGACTTGTTAACCTAGGGAAATGTTTGCCTGTGAATATCTGGAAGTTCTTTTCTGTTTGATAACAGAACATAATTTGCCCCATTACCTTTCCCTTGTTAGTTCTTTTAATGAAGATTTTATTCTATTTTTTTTTTATAAGAGCAACTTGAATACAGTGTTTCTTCAATTTGAGCTCAGTTACACATGTTACCACAAGTGACACATTCATTCAGGATAAACCTGAAAACACTTTGCCCTATATCCACAAGAGTTGTGGGCTTAGGGAAGGCATAAGTGTGATTAAGTGTGGAGAGGGAGCCAGGGGGTGGGAATCATATAAAAGGCTGTTGCTTCTCTACAGAAAGAGAATAAAAGCAGGCCTCGCCTGTCACAGCCCTGGCTGACCCAGATCTCCACGTAACAAGGTCTTCTCTGAGATCATGGGCCCTTAGCAGCTACTTGACTGGGAGAGAAGGTGAAATAAAAAGAAAGGGGGGCAACAGAAGATATTTAGCCAGGAATTAAGGGAAGAGGAGGGGAGAAGGAAAAAGAATATTTTGAAATTTTAGTTATCGACCAAGGCCCTAAAGAGTTGCCTCATATGATACAGTATGATAGGGAAATGTTAGCAGGCCCAATGCAGCCTTCAGGTTGCACTCTGGCCCCCTCCCACCGACATTTTCCCTATATAGGGAATGTTTTTCTGAAGAAACTGCTTATGCATTGAGAAATGTGGAGTATGGCAGCATGTCTCATTCTTCACTGGAATATAAATTGCTAAAAAGTTCTTCAAGTGAGAAGAATATAGTGAATGAATTTGCCCTCCATGGCTTACCTGGAAAGTACTTCCCCTGCGATGGCTTAATAATGCAACTAGTAATACTGAGCCCCAGATTAAAGGCACAACAAAGCCTTTTGGGGGCAGGAGTTATTACTTTAATATGTATGAGAAAAGTCTAGACTTGGTCTTCTTTGACACAAAACCAGCTGCAGCCTTTCTTTGATGTTTATTGCTTAAAGCTCAGGTGCTTCTAGCGGGGCGTAGACATTGGGAAACATGAAGCGTAAAAGCAAAATTACTCGGTCATGGTACATTACGGGAATTTGTTTTTAAAAAGTGTTCTCTGACTGAGCACGGATGCTTCAGTGGATTGATAATCATGTTAGCAGAATGGGACCCCATCAGGAGAACTGTAGGGAGGGGAAATGCATTATGGATGCTTTCTAGAGGCGATTACATTTTTCATTTCAAATTCTAACACATTTGTTCTGCATGAAAGGATGTTGCAAGGAGTCTTGGTTACCACTAATTGATTTTAACCCCACAACTCTATAGGAAGCCACAGATGTTAACTGCTCATTGAGGCACTCAGATTTCCTACGATTCTCACAAAAGGTTCAGGGTAATTGCAAGATATGTCTTGTAAGACCAGAGATTACATAAAGCCAATTCCTCTGAGATTTCTTGCATGGAAATCATTAATGTTAGGCATGTAAGCCTGTTAAATGAAATGAACCTTTTATATGCCTGGCAGTTCCCTCTCTGCTCACAAATTTGAAGAGAATGTGGGAAAGTAAGAACAAAAGGAAAGCTGAAATTCCTCCTGTTTCTTTCAGTCAAGGCAGAAAGATGACTATTAAAATAATTATCTGTGCACAAACAATCCCAATGCTTTGTTTTCTTAGAAAGTAATAAAAAGAAGCTTGTACAAACATAAGAATTCAATACATCCATTTTAAATTAATCTCAGCCCATAGAAAGAAGCAATCAAAATATTCCAGAGACTTTTCATGTTAGCTACCATGCTGTGACTACAACAACATCGAAAAGGCATTTCTGTTCTATTTAAGCTCATCTACAAATACATACAAACTTCTCTGAGGATATTCTGATTTTTAAAATAAAACAAAATGCTTGCACAACTCAGCCAGTTTTTGTTAGGATGCATTTCTGATTCGTGGGGAGCTTTTATCACTGTCCAGGAATGCTGTAGACCTTGGTAGTTAACAGCTATATGAAAATGGAAATGAAAACAGAGGTCTAACATCTAAGAGCTGACTTGTGCCAGCCGCTGATAACGTTGGTTTCTCAGTGTTCTTCATGGCTCCAATAGCTGCTGCAGTATTTGTTTTAAAGTCTTTTCTCATTTAGACAAAACAGGAATGTATATCTCTTTTCGGTCACAGAAAAGTTAGCCTTGTATTCTACAAAGGTTAAGCAACTGTCTTTCACTGAAAATGTACTGAAGGAATAATCTGAGTACGCTGTAGGAAGAGCAACACATAAATAGAAGAGCGAACCATCAGCTGCAAATACAACTGCGCCTTCTCTTTGCCCCATACACTCATCTCTTTATGTGTTATTACTGTCTTATATCTTTGTAATGGATGTTAACTCTTTGAAGTATTTTTGGCACTGATCCTATTTGAAAAGCCATGTGTAAATGTAATGAGTAAACAATTTATTGTATGGGAGAGTTCACTGCACTACAGCCACAAAATGGATGAGAAAGTCAGGCAGGTTCGTTGTTTCTTTCAGTCTATGAAGCCTAAAGGGAAGGATGATAGTTCTCTGGATGATGTGTGGTAGCTTGGCAAGTATTTCTGACTCCCAATCACAACAAAATGCAGTTTCCACCTAAATTAAGCTGCTGAAATGAGGAAAACACGATATAATCAGAATTGCCTGCACTTCCCTATTTCTCAATTTAACTTTGCCAGCTCTCTATTCTACTTCTTGCATTGCCCAATTCTATGTTATCTACATTTTGAGTTTATCTTGTAGCATTGAGGTTTCCAACACAATACACTGCTAGATCCACCTGATTCTTCAGCTGGGTCCATTCTATCCTTCATTTAGTAAAGGAAAGTCCCATGGCATTACCTTCTGTGTCCTAATTTTAGGTCTAGATATTTAGTCTCACAATTGCCAACCAGGTATTAAATGTGTGTATCTAGTTTGTGTTCCCACTTTGCAGGAAAGTTATATATTAAAATATATAATGAAATATATGCTCTTTGGATGGAAGTCCTAATCTGTATTCAAAGACTAGCCTTCCCTTTTGTAAAGCACAAATCCTTCTGTGTGCAATCAGGGACACACAGAAGCAGATGCAGAGGGTGGTCAGCCTTCCAGTCCCAGCAGGACAACTGTCACCTTGAAAGCTAATGACAGACGGCAGAGTAGCAGGTATTTGTTTCCCCAGTGCTCTGTCTGCCTCTTTAGAAAGGAGTTTTTGGCAACTTAATGTCACTGTCAACATGCAGCCCTTTTCTGTTTTCCCATGGCAGGAGGGGACAAGAGCCACTAGCTGTTGGGGAGATATATCCAATGAACATTTGACCATCTTGCAAGGAAAAAGGAGACACTGCAAGGAGAGGGGAGACTCCTATGGGCTTTCATTTTCTCCAGTGCTCCGTTCCAATGTGAAGTATGATTTCACTTGTACACACCAAGAAAATGCCTTGCAAAGCCAAAGCACTGCGCCTAAAGTGCCTAATGGATAAGGTGGCCCCGGGCAATGTCCCTGGTGGGCTTGGTGTAGAACCCACGTCTGCTTTGCTTTGGGTTTTTGGAGTGTCCCTTCATTCTGTATTAGTGGCTTCAGAAGAGCTGTGGTGAACAGCTCCTTCATGATTCCTCTGCCTTAGCCTCCATCTTCTGCTGATAGAATCCCTGTTGTCTACAGCCTGAGATCCTCCTCTTGATGGAAAGACCATGGTTATTGAACAAGATTCATCTGGCCTACATATGATGTTGCAGCCAAGTTGTCACCTTTCTGGGTGGTACATTCTTACCTTAAACCTCCTTTCTGAGGAATATAATCATTAATCATTTGGAAAGGCTGGATAGTAAATGTACAGTAAGCCATATTTTAAAGAGAAATGGAAAAGGGAGATTGCAACAGCAGCTACATCTTGAGGATGGATCCCTACCCTCCCTGAACTGCCACCTTCATGGGGTACAATGCCAATAATGTCATGCTAGCTCCTGAGGCAAAATACCTACGAGATGACTGCTTGTAAATTGGACCCCTGGCATCTTACTTCTGAAGCACATGTAATTAAAAACCAAACAGAATACCACAAATTCATTAAGAATAAAATGAAGAACAGCCATGATGAAGCTGGCCCAAAATGCTTGGCTAAATGGAGCAGAAAGATATAAACAGCAGACACTCTTCCACTGTAACACATTGTGTGGGTCAGATTAGTCTTTTCTTACATCCTTTCCATAAGTGGATCTCTAAATGAGGACAGCTTAGATGTCACCAACATGGGAAAGGGGCTGAAGCAGCAGCACAGTGACAAGTCTGTTAAACATGACTCCTCTTCTTGGTAGCTCAAATTCTAACGTGAAAATAAAGAACATTCCCCATGCCTAGTGCCACTAGGTACCACCTAGACCACAAGTGAAGACTTTAACAGGATCCATGCGAAGGCTTACATTGGTTTCATAACCAGTTATATACAGTTATTGAGCACAAGATCCAAAGATAAATCTAGCAACTCCTGGTTCAGATGAAGCCACTGATGTGGTGTAACTCTCATGTCAAGTATTCCAAGATACTCCTTCCATTTTGGAATGGATGTTCTACCTCATTTTGGATGTTCATCCTTTTTTAAAAAAATGATTTATAGCGTTCCTTGAACCATAAGTGCTTTTGAATCATAAATAAGAAGTCATATGTATAATTAAAAAGTAAAACATTGGCATATGTATTGATATGTTTTATTACGGATCACATTCTGAGAAGTCATGCAGCATTAATTGCGATCAAAATGAAAAATTATTTCCACTCTCTAGATGAAAGAAATCTCAGTTATAAAAATAGACTTCATAAAGCAGAGCTGTCTGGATGTTGTTACTTCAATAGGAATTTACAATCCAATATTCACATCTGAGTATGGACTCAAGGCCTCTTAGAGTTAAAATATGGAAAAGTAAACTGAACTATACTGCGGTACACCAAAGCCATCTCTCAACACTAGATGAATATGTAAGAAGGTAGCAGAATATGCAAGAAAGTAGTTCATTGTATGCACGGATGGAGCAAGTAATGGCATACAGTAAGCTATACAGGTATGAACCTTCACATATATAAAACAATGCTATAGAAGTTAAGTGGCATGTCTCTGAATTTCCTTACTGCAAGCTTTGGGGCTTTCTGAAACAAATGGAAAAGGTGTGTATACAAACTTGGTTTATTTCATAATCTTAACAGTAGATACCTGAAACTTGTCTACTGATTGCATTTAAACTGAAAAGATATAATTAATTAAATGCTTCTATTACCTTTTTTCAGAGCCAGTATACTGCAGTGATTTCTGTGTTGGGCTAAGACTGGGAGACCAAGGTTTGAATCCCTGCTTGGCCATGAAAACCCACTAAGTGACCTTGGGCAATTCACACTTTTTCAGCCTCAGATGAATGCAATCGCAAAACCTCCTTTGAAAAATCTTGCCTAGAAAACCCTAGGAAAGGGTAGCCATAAGTCAGATTTGACTCAAAGGCAGATAGTAACAAATTACTCCTTTTCCCCTTCTTCATTTGTAATTTCATGATACTGAAAATATAGTGCGCACATTTAAAACAACAAAGAATCCTGGGATACCTTAAAGACTAACAAATTTTATTTGGCACAAGCTGTCAAGGGCTTCAGCTCACTTCATCAGATACACCATCGTGGGCTTCAATCCATGAAAGCTTAGGCTAAAGAAAACATGTTAAATCTCTAGAGTGCTGCAAGACTCTGTTGGTTTTACTACAATAGATGAAAACTGCTAAGTCCTTGGAAGCAACTGGACTTCTGAGAGATTGCATGACCACATAAAAGCAACCAAGAGTGAAATATTTCCCCATATCTCTGTATACACATATGGAAAACATTGCTACAGCTAATTTAATTAAAATAAACTGAAGATTGAGAGAACTCTATAAACATTTGTATAAACACATCTGTCTCATTAATATACAAACATACAGCATGCTAATTTTGCATTTTAGATATGAGAAATGTGTCCAAGACTTCTATTTCCTATCCAAACTATATGTCAGTTAAAGCCAGCTTAATTTGACCCTGTACCTTTTTATATTTGGAAGCAGGTGCACAGGAGTTGTGGGGCAGCTGAGTTAAACACACTGTGGCAAGGGGGTTAAGTCTTTATCTCTGCACTGAAGACCCAGAGAAAATTGTAACCCCTGCTGCTCTTTGTGTTGTTTGACAGACATGACATCTTCCCTCCCAATGCAAATAGCAACTTCTAGGGGGCACTTTTCATTGGGACTGCAGCATGGAAGGAAAAGCAAAGCCCCACCTGCAAGTCTTCCCAATCCCAATGCCACCGCTACTTGCAGAGAGAATGAACCACATGACATGTTTAACAGAATATGTCATTTGACCTACTGTCATGTGAATTAAAAGCATCTATGTACATTCCATTAAGGATGAGAAACTTTTTTCAGCCTTAGAGCTGGTTTCAGTTTCCTGTGAGATGTTGGGGGCCTCATTCAAGCCTCGAGCCAAAATCAAATGGATGGGACCATAAAGTGCCAACATATTTTAGCTCAAAGCCATGGGGGTGGAGGCATTTCAAATTTTGTAAGTGGTGGAAGATGTAACAAGTCTTCAACCAACATTTGTGTCATGGGAATGAGGGCCTAGACATTTGGGAATGCCAAGACTAGAATGGGGGCATTAGTGTTAATGACATACACAGACATGTGTTCCACTATGGATGTGTTGTGGCTCTTGTGGCTGATGCACAATGGGTCATATCTGTCAGGAATTTCTCCCTGTTGGGCTGCAGCCAGCAAAGGAGGAGAGAAGCTAGGAACATTTGGGGAATCCGAATATACCAAACATCAGGAAAACACAAGCTGAGCCAGGTCAAGTCCAGTCCAGAGGTTCAGGAGACAGAGATCCGTCCAGAGGGTTTCAGGGAGTAGGAAACACAAAGGTTGTTAGGGCTTGCTAATAATTTGCTGCAAGCAAGGAGCAGCCATGCTGGCAGACTTAAATAGCCCCTGTGAGCAGGTGCTGCTTGTTATTGTTTCCTCAGCCTAGTCCAAGCAGCTTCCCTCTGAGCAGCCCGTTTCAGCCTTCTGTGCGATTAAGGGCTGATGGGCACAGCTGGTTGAAGCTCCTCTTCATCACTGCTGGTTCCCTCTCTGTCATGAGCCGGCTGGGGCAACTCAGTCTCTCTTTGACCTTCCAGTGCAGGGGATGTTTGCAGGTTGACTTGCTCACTCACTGGCTCAGCCCCCTGCACAATCAGTTGCTCCTCAATCACAGCATCATCATCTATCACAATATCTAACCAACTAGTAGCACTCATGCAGTTGCACTATGTGGTAGCAGCTACAGGCACTGGCCACCAATATGCCTATGTTGTACTACATTGCTATTCATAATGCAAGTGGGACATAACTCCACTGGGGTTACTAATGCTACTTGGTACCACTGCAGGATCTTGGTTTGGGAAGGTCAGATGTGGCCCCAAGGCCTGAGGTTTCTCATTGCCGCATTATCTACAACTCCATAAAAGAAAAAAAGAGTCCTCGATAGCTAACATAAATGGCAGATGAGACCAACATTTCTCTGAAACTTTATAAAGGTTAAAGCAATGCTCTAGTTAGTGCTGTATCCAATCTCTTTAGAGGTTGGAGGGTATTCCATATGAACAGTCTTCTAGAGATTTGCTGACCTGTTTGAGAAAAATGTTTAATTTTAGCTATGCTTTATAGATCTATTATTTTCCCTTGGGCAAGAAAAACCTGTCCAAAAAAGGCAACATAGATTCAAATGCACCATTCAAAGAATTGACTTCTGCCATAGCAAACTGCTGAGGATCAAATGTTTGCTAGGATATTCATATCAACAACTAAATAAGAGTGAAATTTGCCCATTAAAATGGAGCCATGGTGAAACTTTAAACTTACTCTATCTAATACAGGATTTTATACAGATTTTACTCTGAACACAAAGACAGAAATCCAAAGCAAGCTTACTTAAAGGATATCCTACTGGAGAATACTTTACTTTATTTCAAAGTAGAAGAATGACACAATGTTTAGATACTTTTTGGTGAAGGGAAAGTTTTACAATTGTGAATAGTTTAACACAAGTGTTTCCCGTTGCTATTCAAATTAAGGGTTCAGTTCTACCTTACAAGAATTAGGAACGGACTCCAACTTTTGATTGTAAGCATCCTAGGAAACTAACCTTAATGATAAACATTACATCACCACAGACCTGCATCTAACAATTTTAGAAGCTGTATCAAAGCACTGTTGAAAAACTCTTTGTTTCCCTACCTGGTTCGCTTTGACCTGTTTCATGGAGCCTTTCCGCACTAGCTTGTTATAGTGCTATTATTCCACTTTCAACATCCTACGGAATCCTGGGGTTTGCAGTTTAGGGAGGATACCCTAGGCCCCAGGATTTCACAGGATGTCAAAAGTGGAATAATAGAACTATAATAGGCTAGTGTGGAAATGGCCCTGGTCCCACTAACAATGCAAGTACGGTTGGTGGGAATGCGAGAGAGAGTGCCTTCTGGAAACCCCTTCCCAACGAGGCCAGAATGGCCCCCTGCTTGCTGTCCTTTCATCAGCAGGCTAAAACCTTTTCATTTTGACAGGTGTTTAAAACACAAGCTTTTAAAAGAACAGGCCAGGGGGTGCTGTATAGTTTTAACTATTGTTTTTAAGACTTCTTTATCTTTTTAAATTGCATTTTATTCTTTTATTGAGGTGTAATTGTTTTAGTACTGCAAATACTATAATTCTATGTTAATATTTGCTTTTTGTATGCTTTCAATTGTATTGTTCTTTTAACTTGTAAACCACTTTGACTAGTAATTTTTTGGGAAAAGCAGGATATAAATAAATGTGATGGTGATGAGAGCGAAAAAGGAGTTAGATCAGCAGAAGAGCACATACTCAGTGAAAACATACACAACCCCAAAGAAAGGAAAATCAGGGACAGGACAATAATAGTAAAAGGTGGCAGGAAAAGGAAGAATTTTCCCCTGGAACCCATGTGCCCGCTGCAGGTGTGAGGTGTGGCGGAAAAGACTATTGTAATTGTTGGTGCTTGCTGTGCTGTAGCTGGGCCTGGCCTATGCTTTGCATTTGAGAGCAGATGCTGTCTCCTCTCCCTTCCAGCTTTTTTGCCTCCATTTCAAGAGAACAGCCTGTGGAGGAGGTTTACTAAGAGAAGTACATGAGGTGTGTGTGACAGAAGCCCTGCTATTTTACTCTTTGGGGGTTTGTATGTGTGTCTGTCTGCTTTTCTCTTCCTCTCCTAAACTCTATACCTTGGTGCTTAGTTCCTGTTTAGGGGCGTGTGAGTAAGAGGTTGCCTTAAATTTTTACCCCCTCTCTTGTCCTTCCCATCACCCTTTCAGAGTTCATAGAATCATAGAATCCTGAAGTAGATGCAATCTGTTTTAATCCTTCAAAAAGAACCAGTCTCTCTTAATCCATTTTCTTTCCCCTCTCTGCTGACTGGTTTAACACCAGCCTTCATTGCCTAGTGTCTAGGCTTCTTCCTTTCTTCCCCTAAGTAGCACTTGTCCCTGTTTGAAATGCACTCTCTTACTCCCTGCATCCAGAGTGAACTCCCCCCACTGCCCCACCCTTAGTATGCCACTGAATAAAGGCATTTTGATTTTACAATAACGCCTTAGATAATATTATGTTGTTGTTAATTGCTGTCAGATTGACATCAACCTATGCCAACCCTATGGATGAGAGACCTCAAGTCATTGGAGCCATAATATTATAGTTATGTTAACTGAGCTGTGTGAGTGCACATACAGAGAGAAATGTATTTATTGATCTATGTATGTGTGTTTTTCCCCCCAGGTTTTTCTAAACAGAATACATAAAGTCAAGGGTTCTCTTCTTAGCATAGTAGTTTTGTGTGTCCTTCCTCATTAATGACTATTACTTTGTTATTGCCTGGCCAAACATTTTGCGGGTGAGCCGGCATGGTGCAGTAGTTTGAATGTTA
Source organism: Iguana delicatissima (assembly GCA_948472985.1). Classification (NCBI taxonomy): domain Eukaryota; kingdom Metazoa; phylum Chordata; class Lepidosauria; order Squamata; family Iguanidae; genus Iguana; species Iguana delicatissima. The sequence continues at coordinate 861,248 of CAOKZL010000469.1, read as the reverse complement.
GACTACAACTCTGAAGATCAGGTTTGAATTCCTGCTTGGCCATAGAAACCCACTGGGTGACCTTGGACAAGTCACAGTCTCTCAGCCTCAGAAGGCAATTGCAAACCCCCCTCGGAACAAATCTTGCCAAGAAACCATAGGGATCAGGTGTCTTAGAGTCATCATAAGTCAGAAATAACTTGAAAGGCACAACACCACAACAAGAGAACTCTTTTGTCCACATTTTGATGATTCTTGGCCAAACATGTTCTGATTTTCTTCTGTGAAATATTGGAGGGTATGGTGAGAGCTCCAGAGATGCTCCATTTTATACTACAATAAATATCTGAAAATGGAGGAGTGTGAAAATTTATGTGTTCTGTCAGTGCCTAATCATTCAGAGAAACACTGGTGAACAGTAACACGTTGATATGTTTGGACATTCACAAAACTGATCTTGTATTGTACCATCCTTCACCAAATTTTGGGCTTTCGCTATAACATGTATAAAACTATATTATCATCCTCAAAATAATTTTCAGTCATGATTGTGACTCTTCTTTATCCTTCTCAAAGTCAAAACAAAAACCTAATGTTGTGGAACCCAGATATATTACTCAGATGGACAAAGAGAAAAGCAGGGAGGAAGCTCCTTAAATTAGTGAAGTCCTTGCAGTGGTAGATGAGGCAGGACCAGAAACCTCCAGGCCAAGTTGATGGGGCAAAACAATTTTAAATGCCACATTAAGCTTGACTCATTAGTACTATCGATGTATCTTTCATAAAAGTCCTGGTAATGTCATTATGGTTTTCCTTTCCTTTTATTTTGCAGTTAGAGAACATAGCTATTTTTTCTATTTTTTTTCACTTAGTTTGCAATTAGACAAAATAGCTTGTCTTATGCTGACTGTAGACGATGATGATGATGATGATTGTTTTACAAAGCGTATCAGGGGCCAGACTTGTTTATATTTTGCTAGCTTGTTGTGTCTCTTACTCAGCACAAAGTACCACTGGAAAATCTCTTTGGTCCTTTTGGAAACAGAGGGTATAATAGATCCATCAGTCATGTTTCTTTGGTGAAAAGTTGCTTACTCTTTATCCATTTCATTTTACTCTCAATCACAAGATGTAAAGCTTTCAGTCTAAGTTTTCTGTTGACATCTGTTCAGTGGCTAATTAGCCTATTGCCAAAGGTGTATTTTTGGTGTGTGTTTGTACCTGTCTTCCATCCCACTTCAAAGGTATCATTAAAATATGTAGAAAGACCATATGATGGATTGGACCCTCCTTCTGGTCCACTTTGCTTGCACCTGCTCATGTCCCTAGACATCTCTGTAATTAGGATGCAAAGTCAACTTGAAAGAGTCATAAGAAAGAGTCCTGATTTGGAGACCTATTATTCAGCACGACAGAGCTTGGCAAGTTCATTTTAGGTTGAGATTTTGTTTCAGCAAATGGCGATATAAGATACTTTGTTCTGTTCAGCTCATGAGATATAACAGGTGACATACTGTACTAATATTTTGATACGATCGGGTAGCACCTTTCTTTGGACATACAAAATCTGCCCTGCCTTGAGTCACAGAATTGGAGCAAAAGTCATTATTGTCTACTCTAACCTGCAGAAGGTCTAATTTCTCAGGCAGAGGTCATATTTAGCCCTAAAATCTGAGGCCCTTTTCGCACCTTACCTCGTTGCGGCAGTGGGGAGTGGCACTTGAGCGAGCAGCCACTCGTGTGAGCCGCTCACAACAGTCCTTCTGCCTCCCACATCGGCTTCCTGGTAGCGCAACCGTCACGCTAGCACCCCACCCCTTCCTTCCGCAGCACAGTCTGGGAGCTGTAGGTTGCACTGGGGGAAGGAAGTGCAACCGGCCCGGCTTGCCAAAGCACCGCACGCAGGTAAATGCATGAGGGCACTGCGAGCATCGCGCCACTGCGCAGTATTTTCAGCTTACAGACGAAAATAAGAAAATTTAGCCTCATGAGCGTCGTGTGAGTGGAGTGCGTCATATGGAGCGACGCTCCCATTCATGCGACGCTCAAGGGGCACTCACGCAAAAAAAAAAAAAAAAAAAGGGCGTGTGAAAAAGGCCTGAGTCTCTCCAGCTAACAGTGATCAGGATTCTACCTAAGACTTTCTACATGCAGAGAATAGAGGATGGTAACTGTCATGTCAGTGGAGTGGTAAATTGGTTTCAGATGTTGGTCCAAACTTTACAGAAGCTGGCCAAGGTGCTAAACTTATTTTGTGGGCTAGAGTTCAGCACCTTGCATAGGTCCTTTAAAAAGCCAGCATGGTGTAGTGGTTTGAGCATTGGATTATGACCCTGGAGACCAGAGTTTGAATCCCTGCTAAGCCATGGGAACCCACTGGATGACCTTGGACAGGTCACACTCTCTCAGCCTCAGAGGGATGCAAAGGCAACCCCCTCTCTGAAATCTTGCCAAGAAAAACCTGTAATAGGTTTGCCTTAGAGTTACCATAAGTCAGAAGTGACTTGACGGCAGACAGCAACAACATAGTTCCTTTTAGGATCTGACTAAAACCCAGAATGTAATCACCGCCCTGCTGATATGGAATTCATCAGCTACTGCTGCATGCAAAACCATATTCTCTTGTACTCAACTGTGGACTCTTATGGACATGGGGCAGTTATTTTCCTATAATTTTATTAGTTAAACTGATTTGCCTGAAGCTTTATTATGACTTTGGGAATTCAAGGTGTCATTCAGCCAGAATTAGGCATTTTAAAGTCCCATTGATTCAGTTGAAATGCATAGCATGTAAAAGTGCTTGTCTCTGGCTGAATCATCCCTTATGTTTTTAGAATCACGTCATTTTCAAGCAACTCAACATTGATTGTTTGTCCTGTTTTGTTCAGCTTAGACCAGTACAGGAAGGAAGTATATCACAGAATGTTCTCAATCATATGCTGTCTCGAATTGACATCTGATGTGTTTTATTGTTTATTATTGGAAAATAATAATGCATCATATTACAGGTCAGCCCTTGAAAATTAGTGAAAGTCTGAATGAGGCTGGAAAGAATCAGGAAAATACAAGGAATCCTCTTCTGCTGCTTTTCAACATACAGCAGTACTTATAGTGAAAATATACCAAATAAATTTGTTGGGGTAATCAGTGATGTGTATTAATATATGTAAGAAATTCAATTTCTGTTGATTACAGCTACATTAGCAATAATGCATCAACATTTTAAACAGAAAGCTAAAATCATCAGAGCGTATAAATGATACTGTGTTTTAATAAACAGCTGTATATTAGCATTATATGTTAGAATTATGTGCTATGTTAGTAATTTATGTATTTAAAAGATTTATCCATTTTGATGTACCCTGTGTATTTATGTATTTAAAAGTATTATCCATTAATAAGCCATTATGCTAAGTACTTTTAAAAGCTGGGATAATTGGGAAAATGCTTTTAAAGCCAATGGGAGTAAATATAATTTTCATCGACAAAATGTCCCTTCTGTAAGTGGAAATATACAAGAAATGTACCATTGTAAATAGCTAAAATGGTAATGGCCATTAATGTTTACACTTATACGCGAACCACAGATGGTTGCATATTTTAGGAATCTATTTCGAATGAGAAAATCTATAACAGCAGACAACATTTCTGTACTCTATGAAAACAATTCATGACCCCATGCACTGAATGAAATTAAAGCAACAGTTTGTAATATACATACATACATATATACATACATATATACATACATACCCAGAAGGCAGCTCCACTGAACTTTGTTTCTGCATGAAGATGTGTACAATTGCACTGTAAGGTTGGCATTATCCTGCAACATTCTGCTCTGGCTGTGAAGTACAACCAGTTCTTTCTTCTCATTATCCAAGAACAACAACAGTAGTATTTGATTTCCCTCTTCGTTATCTCTCCATCACAGCTAATATTTTGTCATCGTATCTCACTATTCATTGAATGATATTCATGTTCCTTAGCTGAATATAGCAATGTTATTTTTTATGCATTATCAGTAGTAAGAGACAAAGAAAAGTTTACCTAACTCTTGTCAGTGTAATAACTACGTAAGTGAGCAGCATTTTAAGATTTTGCCTTCTACCTTTGGAGGGACTGTTGTTCATACATAGAGAAAATCCTAACAGCTTCTTGAAAATATGGAGGATGCATCCTTCCTACTAAACTGTGTGACTCACACTGTACTACTATAGCTATAAATATAATGTGTTAATATACAGTTGGCCCTCCACATTTGCTAGGGCTAGGGGAGCAAGGCTTTTGCAAAAGTGGAAAAATCAAAATATCAAAATATATGTGTGTGTCTGTGGGAAGGGGGCTGAGGCATGGTGGGGAGAACAGGCATGTAGGGTCCAAACCAGGTCAGGAAAAGGGATGGGGGTGAGTTGGCATGGTGGTCCTATACTTTCTCTTTCTCTCTCCCTCCCCCATCTTCTTCCTTGGATGTGGGGGAGGAATCAGGAGAAGATTTGTGGTACTCAAAAATCAGGCTGCAACTTCTCCTTAGCTGTCCAGGCAGTAGCTGGTGGAGGAGGAGGACAAGGACCAGAAGTGGTTTTTTAACGGGCTGTGCGATCTGATCAAAGCCACTGAGAGGGAAGGTTGCCCCAGAAATTAAGTGCCTGAGGAGTTGGGGCAGGGGTTGAAGAAACTTGCAAATAATCAGATCTGTGGAAGTAAAACCCGCAGATGTGGAGGGTGACTGTAAGAAGAATACAAAAGTAACATTTTCCTGGCTAGAAAAACACACAGAAAGGCTTTTCCCTAGAGCTCTCTGGGATCTCAGATTCAAAGACTTAAACATAAAGGGCTAGATTGAAATGTTAGTCCTAACTACAGTAGACCCACTAAATTGATAGGATTGACATGAGGATTGACTTGACAAAACCCATTAATTTAATGAATCTCCTCTAGTTGGAACTAACAGTTGGATTTAGCCCAGAATGTTCCGCATGCAGGCCATCTTTCACAAGGATATAACTGAAGCTTTAATTAATTAATGTTTTTGTTGTTATTGACATTTCTGAATCCCAGTTCAAAGGAAATCAGTGTAGCACGCATGGCCTTCCCTCGTTTTGTTTTAACCACAACCCTGTGAAGTAGGCTAATCTAAAACATAAGAGATTGGCCCCAACTCATCCAGTGAGCGCCATTCATCTATACTGCAGGTCTCCCATCTATGGCCAGCTCTAACTAGGACAGCTGTCTCAGCAAGACAGTGACAGACCGAGCACGGAGAACTCGGCTGAGGAGACGCCGCTGATATCTTGTGAAAGACTGATCTCCTCCATTTGTGTAGAGTGCAGGATTGCAGCCTTTGAAGGTAGCTCTCCCATTGAAGTGAGTGGTCCATAAAAAGTGTTTAGGTTTTGCTTGCTTCTTTGGCTACGGCCTGTTTTCTTTATGAAGCTTGTGGTGCCTTTCTACAGTAAATAATGCTTTCTATTCATTCAGAATAGCATGACCAGGAATCCTAGGTGGTTTTGTTCAAAAAATTAAAATCACAACAGGAGATCAGGATTTGAATAGCTAAGTTCCACATTATAATTACAGAATAACTATGTCCTCAGAAGCAGATTGTCTTCCAATTTTATTTTAACTCAGCCGATTTGACATATGTGAATTTGGGGCTGATGTAAAAATGGAAAGAACTATAAGGGGAGGGCCAGCATAAGGGCAGGCTGGAAACCCACGCACACCTAATTTGCTGTCCTAGTTTCACAGCATCTCCTGAAGGCTAGCCTGTAGCTCCTTCTACAATAGCTCCAAGGCCAACACTTTAAAAGTTTGTTGAGCAGGTTAGCCTCTCTTATTTGCTGCAGGAGGTGGTGGGGAGCAGTTGTTTAATGCTTCTTTGATAAGTATTTCTTCACTTTTATTTGGGTATCTTCCTCTTTGACTTTGCTTTGCAGGAAATGAAGAGGGAGCGTAGGTCGCTATCTTTGTTATTTATGATTTTCTAGGCGTCTATTAAATCTGCACTTACTAAGGTAGATTTCTAAACTGCCCTTGTAATTTATTTCCTTTAGTAAAATAATGATTTGCAATTTTTCAACAGCTGTTTATTTTAAAAAAAATACACCAGCAAGAATTTATCAATAGTTGATTGACTTCAGCAGGTACAGAATGTAAGAAAAACTGAGGACCTTTCTGCACAAGACTGTTATAGTGCTATTATTGCACTTTTAACATCCTATGAAATCCTGAGGTTTGCAGTTTAGGGAGGGGCATTCAGAATTCTCAGCCAGAGGGCTCTTTGGCCTCAGTAAACTACAAACCCCAGAATTACACAGGATGTTGAGAGTGGAGTAGTAGCACTATAATAGTGTAGGGTGGAAAGGCCCATAGTGTTGAAAGGGACTTTGTAGACTCAAGGGATGGACAAAATCTGGAAAAATTTCTTGAAATACAACTACCAGAATCTCTCAGTGGGGTCAGCTGGCTAGGGGATTCTGAAAGGTGTAATCTAGAAAACTATTTTTTCTATAGAATTTGGCACATTTTTGTGGTGTGTGTGGGCCAGAATCAAAAATTGTTGACCTAAAACTTCTCTCATTCTCTCTGTCTGTCTGCCTTCCTCCCACTAACAGAGAAGAGGGCATCCATCACTTTCTGAGGCCTGAACTGATCATTTTCAGAGGGATTATGAAATGAAGGCCACTCATATCATGAGGTTCTGTCCTGATTTAGCCCAGTCTAGAGTTTGGAATATGACCTTTAAAAATGAACCAGTTGCTTTATTTATTATTCCAAGACATCATTACTTGTTGTTGTTGTTGTTCTTGTTGTGTGCCTTCAAGTCATTTCTTATTTACAGTGACTCTAAGGTGAACCTATCACAGAGTTTTCTGGAGTTGAGTGCGTAATGTGCCCAAGGTCACCCAGTGGGTTTCCATGCCCGAATGGCAAGTCAAACTCTGGTTTCTAGGATCATAGTCCAATGGCCAAACCACTACATCATGCTGGCTCTCACTTGTAACTGTTACTGCAAGGTAACTAACTGAGCTAGTCAAAGCAAAGTAGCAATATTTTTACTATTTTTACTATTTACCACTATTTTTACTATTGCGCCTTTGGAAATACAGGAAATTACTCTATGGTTTCCCCCTAGTGCCCAGTTTAGATATCGCACCTCAGGAATTCTGAGTAAAATGCAAAAAGCATTACAAAGCAATCCTTCCCAGCTGCAGCAAGAGGCAACCACCCATGTGACCCTTCCTCCTCTGCCACCCACTGCTCAGGCTGAGCCATCCCATAAAATGTAGTAATGACCAGTGATGTATTTAAGTCTTTTACTCCAAGTCTCAAGTCAAGCCTGAAGTCTCAAGTCCTTGAAGATACTTTCAAGTCAAGTCTCAAGTCTGGGAGCCAACTTTATCCTCAACCTATATTCCAGAATTTCCAGACAGAGTCGAATAAAGTCAGTTTTAACAATTTAAGCAGATTTGGCCTTCCGCATTTGCTATTTTGCCATCTGCAGCTTCAGAACTGGGATTCTTCTTACTCTCCAAATCTGGAAGCTTTTGTGCCAATGGGCATAAGAGTATGCAGCTTGGGAAGTGGGGAATGAGATCCTTCTTACTCCCCATTACTGAAGCCTCAAAAGCTTTAGAAGGATTCTTCCTCCTCAAGCCTGTTGCCTAACACATTTGCTGTTCCCCTCTGAGAAATGCACCCTGCACCCTGTCTTCTGCTCTTAGGGAAAGTTTTAGAAGGCACCTCCAATATGCAGCAGGGACAGGCTGCTGAGAAGACCTCAAGCCCCCCTCAAGCCCATTGCCTAACTGGTTTGCTGTTCCCCTCTGAGAAATGCACCACACTTTGGGCTTGAGACAGATTGCCATGTGACCAGTAAGCAAAAAGACATGAAAGCTTTGTTCAAAGTTGTAAGATTTCTGGATGAATGTGTTATGTTACTGAACCAAGGGCAGCAAGTCAGTCACTAAAAATATACAAGTCTCAAGTCAAGTCAAGTCAGTGCATCATTTATTGTTGAGTCGCGTCCGAGTTGAGTCACTGAAGCGACTTAAGTCCGACTCAAGTCCGAATCAGTCGACTCGAGTAATGACGAACAGGCAGACAACCCATTCCTCTTCTGCAGAAAAGTAGCAAATTCTAGCTGTGTCTGTTACAAGAAGAAAAGTAACTCTGCTCCAGCTAGTCACTGCAAAAGTAACAAGTTGCCAAATTACTTTATAGAGAAATAAGTTGCTGCCTAGCTCTGAGCACAACCTCCTGCTCCATGCAAATTCTCTAATACAGGATGTAACTCCTGCATTTCTGGAAGATGGCTGTCTAGCCTCTGTTAGAGATCTCAGGTGAAAGTGAATCCTGAGGCAGTCTGTTCCACTCCTTAAAATGAATGGGTAGCTGCAGTGGGGTTGGGAGCCAGGTGCCTGAGGGCCACACTTTTGTTCTGTTTTCTTTTCTTTTTTGATTATTTTAACCTATTAATTGAAAAATAGTAATACTAAAAGAATTCTTTCTGGTTGGCTTCAGAGCTACACTTTCACTTTGCTTTGTTCTTTTGTTTACTTCTCCTTTTTAATAATCTTAAACAGTTCAGTACATTAATTAAAGAACTGAATGAAACACAAGGAGTATAACTATTTAATAGTTCTTTAATATTCAAATGTAAACATGTACAATGTATTGGGCTATTTATGTTTCTTTGGGCCATTCTGCATTACTCTGTTATAGTGCTATTATTTCACTTTCAAAATCCTGTGGAATTTTGCAGTTGGTAATTTACTGAGGCCAAAGAGCTCTCTGGCTGAGAATTCCAGATACCCCTCTATAAACTGCAAACCCCAGGATTCCATAAGATGTTGAAAGTGGAATAATAGCACTATAACAGTCTAGTGCGGAAAGTCCCTACGTCAGCCCTTTTCTCACTACCACCCCCACCCAAATACAATAGTCCAGTACAAAATCTTAGATAGCTAGACAACAGTAGGATATTTCTTTATTGTTATTTAATATTAGAAAAGAAGTATTAAATATATATTCTCATTGTTTCTCTCTCATTCCTTTTCTTAACCCTGTGTGTATATGTGCCTTCATGTTGCCTCAACCAACAAGCCTACAGGCTATCCCCTTCACAACTACATGGGGCTTACTTCCTGACTCTGATTTTAGAGATGATCTGCTTTTAGAGGATGGGGAGGCATTTGTGAAGTGAAGAAGTGCTGCTAGAGGCAGATTTGAATGTTTGCTTCACATTCTGTACATCGGAAAGGAGAAGCAACCACTCATTTATCAATGATGCCAATGCTGCTTTGCTTTCCTTAAGAGGAACTTGAAAGCTTAGGTCTGAAAATGATTTTTTTTTTCACTATTAATTATTAGAAATGGAGAACTTAATTTGTTGCCGCAAGCAATAATAACAGAGATTTGTTGATCTCAGCAAATCAACACTATTTAATTTGTTACTTAAAATGTTGTTTTTCAGAACATACTCCAAGATTACAGAGAACTGTGTGGAGGTTTTCAGTGTTGACCCCAGGGCATGTTTTGTTATTCGCTCCTACAAAATTGCTCGTTTTGATGGTTTGAAATTGCCTGCCTCTAAGCCTGGGTTCTGCACCTGCCCACCCCCATGGATTACTTAGCCCATAATTTGATTGTTTCCCAGGAATGGTGGGGATCCAATGCATTTGAAACCTGATGGGATCCCATCTAACAACTCATTCAGTTACATTTTCCCCTGATCTGCACCTCTCATCTCTTCTTTCTATGCCCTTGGCAACCTATATACTTTGCTTACCATGAGCCATGTCATTCATTTTAATGGATTAAAATTAGTTAATTTGTTGAAGTGTGATTAACTTCAGCATTAATCAGGAAACTCATGCCATTAAGCCATGGCAGGGAAAGAAACCAAACAAGTTAATAATTTAATGAGTTAATTAATCACACATTAATCTATACTACTGGCTATTCAAAGTATAATTTATTACCTGAAGTGTACCCAGCAGTACCAGGTCTGTACCTAATATCTCAAAAGGACCTCCTATTTTCTCACTCTCCCCATTTTTAACCTCAAGCACCTTACCAGCAGTGTATCAGAGAGCTATCTCCGATTTCCTTGTCATATTTTTAACCCCAATCTTATAGTTTTCTGTTTACATGGAATGAAATGTTAAACTCAGATTCAACTGGAAAAATAGATGTCTGGAAGTGGGAAGGGTTTTTTTTTATTGAAAACTTTAATAAAAAATTTAAAAATAAAAAAAAATCTTATAGTTTTCTAGTGCTTAATAAGATTATTTCCCACTAAGTTTTGGCAGGTTCCCATTTTGCTTCAAGGAAGCCCCCACATTAATAATTTAACTTGGAGCTGATCACCGGAACGTGGCTGAATCCTCCAAAATACTGTCAACATTTTGAGGTATGTACCATAATCTAGGAAATTATGGCAGGCCCCCTTTTTGTAGGAAAGTTTCCTGTATAGCATTCCAACTTTTTGACAGATTTTGAGTTATCTACCATAATTTTGCCAAAAGTTGCATCTGTCAAAGACAGAAAGATATTCTCTTTTGTTATTACAGATTTCTTTGTGTTTGTCAGGGTAACAATCTGATTTTTCTTCTTAGCAATTGATCAGGCATGACTCATCTGCGCTAGATCTGAGTCCAGGTATCTAGCAAGAGGTATACCAGGCAATGGGTAGTGAGACCAGTACTGCTTACAGAGATATAATTGGAGGTGACTATGGCCTTCTACCTGCAGAACACATTCTCTTCCATGGACCAATGTAGGCTCGCTAATGCTTGTAGGAAGTGCTGTACCATGAAACAAGTGAAACAGCCACCATTTTTAAAGGTGAAAGAAACAGTGCAGGGGTAGTCAAAAATCTGGCAAAATGGCAAAAATGTTTTGGTAATGAAAGGGGGAAGAAACTAGGGTCCTCTGTGTGTAGCTGGACTCCAATTCCTGTGTCCCAAATCAGCCCAACCGTTGGAAGGAATGAGGAATCATTCAATAGCACTTGACAAAGCCACAGCTTCCTCACTCCTGCCTTTACATTATTATTATTATTTTTTGCATTGACAAACATGAGGAGGGGGTCAAGACCTGGAGTTTGAACTGTTTCTGAGTTAAAATGAAATAATGTGAACTGAGTTTAAATCAACTTTGTTTTATGCTATTGCTTTATTTTGAATTGGCTCAAAGGAAGGTTATGAAGTGGGTGACCATCCCTTTCTCAACGTACAGAGTGTTTTATCCTTCTCCTGCAATAATTTTTCTGCTAATTAAAACTTTTAAATGGCTGCAAAAAAACATTCTTCACAAACTTAAGTTGTTGTTGTTATTGTTATTGTGTGCCTTCAAGTCATTTCCAACTTATGGCAACCTTAAGGTGAACCTGTCACAGGGGCTTCTTGGCAAGATTTGCTCAGAGAGGATTTGCCATTGCCTTTCTTTGAGGCTGAGAGAGTGTGACTTGCCCAAGGTCACCCTGGGGTTTCCATGGCTGAGTGGAGATTCAAACCCTGGTCTCCAGAATCATAGTCCACTGCTCAGATTACTACACCACACAGGCTCTCTGGTTATTTGTACTGCTCTAGATTTCTAGTAAAGATAAAGATTTATTCCTATTCCTTTAACTGCCAGTAGAGACTCAGCTTAAATATTAGGGTGACTGCTGCTCTATAAATACCTTTGATAGATAGATTACAAACTGCTCTACACTTGAGCTGAGCTAACATATTTTCTCTGCTCAAGGATAGTGGAAAGGAAAACATAAGGTGCAAGCAAAACAACAGAACATTTGAAAGAAACCTCAAGGGCTTGCAATAACAGCAGCAATAAGTTGGCTGTTAGAATGCACCCTTTCCTTTTTATATTTCCTTTCTATATTCTAAAAATGAATTACCCCAGTGAGCAAGCTGATAGGCTAATATTGCTTTCAGCACCAAAGTGACAACTTATTCTGCTTAGAGAAACACACTGCCAATACAAGCATTTCATTTAGATCAATTCTGTACTGTTTAAAAATATATTTGATTTCAATGGGGGCTAGTGAGTCTGATGTTAGCTGTGAAGTGACTCCGCTCTGGATTTCAGGCTGAAGGAGCTGTCCAAGGTGCCAAACCCTCTCCTTCGAGTAGGTGCAGCTCTTTGAATAGCACATTTGAAGTTTGAACTAGAACCCAGACCAGATTTATTAGATGGTGACACTGGAGCTACCAGCTGCTACTGTTCAAGTCTCTTTCCAGCTGTCAGTGTGCATCTGTGAAGGACAGAAGGGCAGTTGTAAATGCATTTTTATAAGGTTCTAAAACTGATTCACAGCCTTTGGTTCATGCAAGAAGACAGATTTATAACTGGATTTCAACCTGCTAGCACTTAAAAAAAAAGTATTCTGTTAATGCACACATCCCTTCTGGACTGAATTTGCAGTGTTCCTTCCACCATGTTTTCCATACATATTTTAACTGTGTTTCTTTGTAGAGAAATGTATTTTGGGGCATTATAGCTTGTGAGTGAAGTGTGATGTCTTTGTTTAGTTTCTACTCTTGGGGGAAGGATGGTGGATTCCTGGAAGGCTGGTTGCAGGGTGCTCCTTTTAAAATCCTATTTCTATTTTTGTTTTGTTTTCACTGAAGGTAGGTTGGATTTCTTACAAAGCCAGGCAAAAGGAGAATGACAGCCACTAGGGAAAAATATATGAAGTGGGGAGGAAAGAAGGAAGGAAAACTATTAGGAAAAGGAGGGTAAAGACAAGATTAATCTGTTCTTATTTTTGTTTGCATAAGATGCTATTCTCTGTCCTCTTCCATGGTCGAAGCTCTTTAATTGCTCAGAAGAGGTGTCATTTGGGATGAGAAATGAGGTTGTGTCTGTGACTTGTTAGGATAGGCTGAACTATAAATTTAAGAAAGTAATGAGTATGTAAAAATACACTCTTGCATGAGCTATTTGCTACTTTGGGTTGTAAATCGACATGGAATAGTTTTAGAACTTAATAACATTGGATTGGAAATAATGCCATTTACAAAAAATGAGATGCTTTGGGTTTTATTTTTCATTTATGATCTGCATTTTGAGTCATTAACATGTTCTCAGGCCTCCCCTCATTGCAACAACATTCCATTTATAACCGTTAGTTTCCACTGGTCACTTTCGTATCCTACTCAGCTTTCCCGTTTCCTGTTATAATCCATAGAAAGTGTTTAATCAGTTTCATGTGGAGTGAAGGCTGGGGGTATACTATTGACTAAAATTCAGCCAATCAACTTCTATGAAAGTTGTTCTTTGGAGGCCACACTTGATAGAAAGATGGTCCCATCTGTGAGAGATGGGGGTAAAATAATTGAATAAATAAATAAATACATAAATACAGGTCTGCTACCTGATAGGATATTTCTGTGGGTATCACTAGACACATTCCACCAGTTTTTCAAAGACTGCATTATGTTTCTAGGTGCCTCAGACAGTATTCAGTTTTACTGAACATTGGTGAAAAGATCTCTTATCCCTCCTCCTCCACTTTCTCTGTTTATCACTGTGATCAACCAAGACTTTCCTTAATAAAGAAGTTAAGGATTCTTTTCCGAGAGGAAGTAAAGTGCTTTTCTTGGCACCTGCCTCACATCTTTAGAATTATCTTCTCTTAGAAATTTGCCGTAGCCCAAATCTGAGGCCAAGATCAAAGAGACATGGCATGACATTATGCTGAAGAAAGTAGGCATCAGCTGTGCTCTGTCACCTTGTTACAGAACTATGATGTTGCACAACCAAATGTGCATTGTGCATGCATGCACAACAATACAACCAATGTACAGTGGGCAGTGATCACAATGTACACTGCACAACACAGAATACACAACCCTGAGCAGAGGAATCACATGCAAACCTCTGCTTTCAAAATCTTCAGAAGAACATGGATATTGCACATCATCAACAACAAAAAAAGTACAACAAAAAGTTGCACATGTGTAAGACAACAACAAGATACTATTCTGTTTGGGCTCTCCTTCTTGTTTTGACTATAGTTCCATTGTTGAAGCTAAAGTGCTGGCTCCCTTTTGCTCCCATCTTTGTTCTTACTCATTTTTTTGGTTGCAAGAGTAGGATTGAAATGTTGCAATCTGAAGAATGCAGAATAGCCATATTGGTCATTAAACAAAATCCCAAATACAGAGTAATGATTAGTCCAACCAGAGGGCAGAATAAATATCATGACAGCTTTTAAAGATCACTGGCTTCTTCCTCAGGCAAAGATGGTAAAGAAAAATCATTCAGTAAAACAAAGGTGACATGGCTGATGTCAAAAATCTGTAGGTCTGCAGCTTGTTGTTTCTAAAGTTACAGGCTAAAGAGGAGGCTGAGCTTTCTTCCTTCTTTGGCTGATGAAGAAACCAGGAAGTTGGCATACTGGGTTTTGTGGCTTCTGGTTGGCCTAACAAAGTCATCACTAATGTGTACAGTACTTTGGATTTCAGGTGAAAATCTTGAGTTTGATTCTGTACTTTTCAATCCCCCACTGAAGTGGGAGATTCAGCTTATGGTAAAGCACCTGAAAAATAGTCTGAACTGAGGTTAAGCAGTGTTTGAATATCAACTGTATATTCAATCAAAGGTTGCACACACAGCTCATCTAATTTGTTGGCAATGTTGCTTGAAGGTGTTATCTTTTTATTTTATAAGTGTAAGTACAAGCACCCATACCTAAAGGAAACCTTAGCTGAATTGCTGGTTTCCTTCACAGCAGCAAACAACCCCTTTTGGCTTCCCAGTGTGTGAAATTTGATCTCTTTCTTTAGAATGTTCCGCGTTTTCTTTATATTACTCCTGAGAAACTGTTCTAACTGCAAGAGTCATATTGTTTGCAGTAGACTCCAACTTTTACAGGAAAAAATCCCAGTAGGAGATTTGGCCTATTTACTACAATTTGCTTAGCAGTGCACATTCGAGATTTTGTTTTGCCATAGAAAAATGCTTTGTAAATAAGGCCTTTAAGATCTGATATCAGTGCACAGCTTCAGCTACCTAGCTTATCTATCATAGACACAGTAACAGAAGTTCTTTGCAGCCCAGTGTAGTGTGCCCATTTAGAACTCGTTTACATGTCAATTATTTATATCTTTCTTTCTTACACACACACAATGAATTGGTAAACAACCATCACCACCACCACAAAATCCTTTCTCTCAGTAGACATTGTGGATATTCAAATGTTGCAATGGGATCTGAAAAGCACAGGGTGTTTTTTTTCCACAAAAGTATTTTGCCATTTTTTCTTTTGAGTGGGCCCATGGGTCCCTTAAGAGCCTCAAAAACGGCCACAGAGGTCACATATGGCCTACAGGCTGAACTTTGCCTCTGCCAATATGGATCCTAAATTTTGATGTAGCTTAAGAATTCCCTCCTCTCCCCTCCCTTGATTGTCTGGAACATCTGGAATGCTACCTGGCAGTCTGAACAAGTACACACTAAGTGCTTTGTCCTTGAATGAAGACCCCAAACATAAGGTCTTTTTTCTGGAATAGTTCTTCTGGAATCAACAATAAAGAACCTTTTTTGTTTTAGCCAGCAATGGCCATAAAGGAAGTAGATTCAATTGCTGCCTAATTCTGAGGCACTGACTAGTTTGCTGACCCCAGAAATGGAAGACGTTAAATGACTGGACAAAGTAACACACAGTCAAGGCAAAGAGGCCAGCTTTTGCTGAACTCATATTCCCATAAAAGTGTTTGTTCCTCATTCCTCAAGGGTCTTCCTATGACTAATTGGAGGCTAAGATGCTCTTTTTCAGAGCATCCTGTCTGCAATATGCTCTGCATATACTCAGGAACTGGGTTTGTCAGATGAAATAAGGGACAGGGCTCCTGTTGCTTTTATACTTGATCTGAAGAGGGAATTTCAGCTGATGTTTCTTCTCAGGTAACTAGGTAACAAATGACTGAAAGTCTCTTTTCTATACAACCAGCTGTGTTCCTTATTTCACCTGGCAGCCCTATCAGAAACCCAAGAGTTTGTTCATGAAGGTGATTTTTAAAATTTATATTACTTGATAGATCTTATTTGGAATTCTTTGTGAGTGATGGTCACATTCTCTTGATTTCTCCATTTCTCTCCCAAATAAAATTCTTTTTATATCTTGAGATTCAGCTGTGTGGTTTTAAAGGAGAATTTCTCACCAAAGTCCCCTATGTGAGGAGAACTACGAATACTTGCAAAAAGAACATTTGATTTTGAGGATTTTCACAAAGTTTGCATTGAGTGCTGTGTTTGTAGACTTGGAGCAAGAAAATCAATTGTGCTTTTCTTTTCATCCCACCCACAATTCCACAGAAATGGGCTGGAAGGAAGAATCCTCAACCATAGGGATTTAAAACACCCAAACAGCAGGAACAATGAATATGTGCAGGAAACCTCCCTTATTACAAACCCTTTAAAATTTCACAGAGGAAAACCAGGACATATATATCCAAACAACATCAGACTGTGGTGAAGACGGGAAAAGCTATTAATGAAAAAGAACATATCAGCTAGGGGAGGCTGCAGCAATTTACCTTTTTCTGAACCTACTGGGGAGGGCAAGACTCTGCCCTCTCCCCTTCTCTTCCTCTGCTAATTTAATAGAGTGCAAACTACTTTTGCGCTTTGAACTCAGTTTGCAGCAATTGAAGTAAGGTGAGGACAATGGGGAAGAGAGAGAAACTGGGACATTTTAAAAGTAGGTGAAAAGTGGGACAACATTAGGTCTGTCCTTGCCAAATTGGAACAGGTGGAAGGTATATTACTGGTGGCAGCTTATTGGTAATTCTTTTATGGTGGAAAGATTGTGAGGGCTTCCACTTTTCTCCCCTCTGCCGCCAATGTGAAAATCTCTGCCTGTCCCACTGCTATGACATCAAATGTGGAGATCCTTTAGATTCCCTTGTTAGGGTTACCTCTGAACCCTAGGAAAAAAAACCATATTGGGTCAAACCTAAAATATTAGGTCCATCATGGACTCCCCCAAGTAGTCTATGAGATTTGTGGGTGAGCCCTGAATCAGCCTGGAAAGGTCCCCAACTTTGGACTTCCCCCTACCTCAGGAAGAACATGGTCCAAAGCACTTCTTACATGAGCAAAGAGAAGAATCATTTATTGTTAGAGGGAGGGGTTTTTATACGTTAAGGTGATGATCGTCTCATGCATGTGCAAGAATTATTATTTTTTCAGGACCAAAATTCTGATACATGGTCCCTAATAAAATAACTTCTGGTGAACAGTCAACAATGAACCCTGAATCACACATGTATTCACTGAGCAGTGAAGTAAAAGAAATATTGTTACAGGGAATAACAGAGCACTGGAAATCGATGCTGTGAACCTAGGCATTTACTTTACCAGTTAATGTCAGCATAATTTTAAGTAGGCCAAGGGGCTGACAACATGAACAACCTTTAAAGTCAACTAGAATTCAAAATGGAGGAACGTGACTTAAGCAAATTCAGAGAGACACAGAAAGAGTTTCTTTAACTTGGACATTTAATACTCTCTGTGAATAGAAATGTCCTGAGTACTGAATCTCTAGCAACCCTGCAAAGTAGACTGAGGATAAACTGGAAACACCATCTGTTTTGTCTATGTGCTTTTACTGCTTACACCCTCATGATTCCTGTGCAAGATTTTATTCAATTTAACTCCCCACCCTGTATTAATTACTGCCACCGTTGACACTGTGTCTGAACTCAAGCTTTCCAGTATGTATTGTTCTCAAGGCTCAGTTGTATAATACGAAAATAATGATTTGTTAAACAGTAATGAAACAAAATATCACAGATTCCTATTCAATACATATATATCCTGACTGATGCTAACTCTAACACACATCTCTAATTCTCTCTCTCACCCATACCTTACTCTAACTGTGACTCTAACTCTCTTCTATTTCTGACCCTCACTAACTCTCTTGATCACTCAGACTTCTAAACCCCTAAGCTCTCCCACACTCCTCACCATACACCAACCTTACAAAATCCCCTCAGACTTTCCACCAATCACTCCCCTTAATCCCAACATTCTGCTTTCTCACCCCCTCTGAACAGATCCTTAACATGTAGCAACTACTACACAGTGCATACGTAACTATACTTCACCTTACTTTATCTAATAAAGGCAAACATTTTCTATAGAAGTCCAGAATGTTACGGAGACCCTTTTAAAAATGGAGTCCAACAGTACAGAAAGGAACCCCAGATCTTGCAACTCTTTGTGGCTGCTCTGTTTGTGAACCATATCTCTCAAGGCCATGTCAGTCATTCCTGGTTTATATAGGTGGAAACTATAGTTTTGCATAAGCACAAAAAGGCAAGACTTTTTTTAAAAAATATAATTGTCTAACCCAATCCCTTTTCCTTCAATAATGAGTATCAGTGGATGTGAAGTTTTAATATTACTCCTGCTTCATCCCTTCCCATTTTTCCTTTATCTTGCTTTCCCCTCCTCACTTTTTTTCCTATATTTCATTCTGTGTAAGTGAGCCATAGATTTTACTTGTCCTGAATTCTCTTTGTTATACTGCTGGAGTGAATTATTCAGATGTGCTACTTATACCTCATTTGATTAAACTTTACCAGACCCCGCCCCCGAGTCTTTCAGGCAGTGATTGACAGCTCTTCCATTTCCAGTCTTGATCATTGCTAGCTTTATCCCCTTAAGTACTATTTCCATCTAGTCTTAAAACAGAGTATAGTTTACATAGAGAATGCTGCCTAGTACATTATTATTTTATACATTGGTCTTTAAATATTAAAAATTGATAGGTCTTCCAAACCAAGACTATGAAATTATATCCCTCCCTTTCTTCAAATCATT
The DNA here is from genome assembly GCA_948472985.1 of Iguana delicatissima. NCBI lineage: Eukaryota > Metazoa > Chordata > Lepidosauria > Squamata > Iguanidae > Iguana > Iguana delicatissima. The sequence goes on along the minus strand of CAOKZL010000469.1, from coordinate 842,426 downwards.
CCTCAAAATTCCTCATTTGGAACAGCTTGCTAGTCCCAACTGTGTAGCTCCAGTGCCTTACCAAAGGGGTGGGACAGTTTTGGGGGCTGCAATGGCAACCGTCAGAGGTTGGGGGTGCATTGGTCTCCAAGAGACCATGTTACTCTGCTGTAGCCCCCCCCAAAAAAAAACAAAATACTGTGTTGTCCCAAAATGTTCCCAAACGTTCTCTAGGGGATATGGAGGCATTTTCACCATGTTTTTTTGGCCAGGTTTTTAAAAACAGGAGTCACTGGAAGGCCAGAAGGATAACATGGTGGCTGGTATTGAAAGCTGCCATAGAACCAAGAGAGGCTCACTCCCTCTGTCCAGTTCCTCACAAAGGTTATCTAACAAGCTGGCCAAAGCTGCCTTAGTCCCATAACCAGGCCTGAAAGCAGATTGGTAGGGCTGATGGCCAGAGTAAAAGCACTGTGGTATTTATGAATATCCAGAGCGTAAAGATAATTAGCCAAAACAAAGTTTTTACTATGATTGCCTTTTGCGAGATAGGACAGAGTTCTTGCTCTGTTTTCTTGCAAAGCGCTGTCCCACATCTTTTGATGTTTCTTTGGTACTAGAGAGCCTCAAGCACAACAGAGCTGAAGGGGAAAACACATGCTGTTGTAGACCCTGTTTTCTGTTTCGCTACCTTCTCAGGCTTACCTGGTGGCTGCTCCCAGACTCTGGAATTCCCTCCTTGTGGAGACTAGGATGACTCTTCCCTCCTTGCTCTCCTCCCACTTTCAAATAAAAACATTCCTGTTCCATCAGGCCTCAAGAAATTGATTGTTACCACCTTTTATTTGTGTCCTCTGTTGTTTTGTTGATTTTCTTTTAAAAAAATTGTCTTCTAATGAATTTTAAACTTTAATTCGACAGATTGTTTTATTCTTTCTTAAATAATGTTTGTATTTGTATTTTTTTACTGATATTTCTATATGTTTTAAATCTATACTGGCTTTAATAATTTGTAAGCTACCTTGAGTCATATTTTTGGGGAAAAGGCAAGATATAAATGAAAATAGTTACAAGAGTAACAACAATTGGTCTCAATTCGCTAAGGCAGTTAGTCTAGGTTACATATTTGTGAGTGGTTCATATTCATGATCCCTATGTGTTCTCTAGTTTAGGGAATGCGTGGGGACTGTGAAAGTTCCCCAATCCCCACTTACCAAGCAGCAGCCAGTGCAAATGACTGGGGTCTGTTCCCCCGTCAATCAGGAGTCAGCTGACTGATTGGCCCACCCCCTCTTGTGAGCAATCTTTGTTGCAACAGACAGAAGAAGGGTTCCTGTCGCAATTCTCCCTCACACTGGAGATTGCTAGCACAAGGAAAGTGAGTGGGAACATCAGTTAGCAGCTTCCCCAGTGAAGAGGAGAAAATGGAGCTGTCCATCATTGACTGCTACCCAGTAAATGGGGACTGGGTTGGGTCAGGCTGGGAGGCACTTCTTGTCTGTGTAACTATGGTGGTTTCATAGCTGTGTAAAGAATTCTGGCCAATCATCATCATCATCATCATCATCATCATCATCATCATCATCATCATCATTTTTTACAGTGCAACCCTATGGATGTCTTCTCAGAAATAAGTGTCACTGATTCCAACTGCACTTAACCCTTGGAATGTATGTATAAGATTAACATCTTATGGAGAAATCCTAATGCCCTGAGCATAAATGGGATTTACAGCTATACCAAGTGACAGACTCTAGTACTTCTGGAATCTTAAGCAAGGAAGAGAGGCTCTACCTTATAAGGCAAGGTCGGAAATACAAACCTGAGATATTAATTTGCTTGTTTTTCCGCAAGGGTTGTTTTAATCATTGGAACAGAACTGTCTGAGGCAATTAATCTGAGGAATTTGTTCATCAGGTACTAAAATGTAACACTTGCATTGTCATGGAATAAAAATGCTAAAATTGAAAGTGATACATTTTTCTATGGAGGTGTTTATCTGTATGAGACAGACTGATATACTACTTTAATCTTCTTCATTTTGTCTTCAAAATGGAAACAGGCTTGCTTTCTAAAATCTAAATTAGATCTGAGGAATCAGAAAATAGCATACAAAACAGATGCTTATTTCCCCACCTCCAGCACTTGCATTAATAAGTGTAGTATTCCATTTTCATATTTGTACCGCTTTATTGGTGAGTGTGACTCTGAGCTTTTTAACACTACACAGTTATAGCACTATGATTCCCATGTCTGCATCCTATGGAATTATGGGATGTATAGTATGCTCAGAGGTACTAGAACTGCTCTCTGGCTGAGAATTCTGAAGGCCCCTCCCTAAACTGCAAATCCCAGGATTCTGTAGGACAGACCCATGAGAGTTAAAGTGGACCATAGTGCTATAATTGTCTACTGTGAAAATGTCCCTAGTTTTAGTAAGGAAGCCAATTAACTGGTACTTAAGCATGTTATAATTTTCTAGTGCTGCAGTAGTGGTCCTCTTGACAAATCCTGTGCTAGTCAAATGGCAGACGTGGGCATTATGTGTTTGAGTGGAGCAATGCTAGTAACCCAAATTGTAAAATGGTGGGTGTGCCAAGCACAGGGACTAAAGCTTTGACTTATTCAATGAATCTAGCCCTTCAGTCTAATAGTCTTGCCCAATGTGCCTCAAACTCCGTTGAGAAATGTGGGTGTTATACAACAAGGATTTACCTATTCAGTTTAGTTCAGTCCTCAATGGAGATTTCCCCAAACCAACACCCACTGCATAAGTTGGACTGCAGGTTCATCATCTCCTTGGCTGGTTCTCAACATGATGTCAGAAGAAGAACAGAATCAATTCTGGTATGAGGGTTTTTTAGTCTGAAATGGTGAAGTTTTGGTGGGTGGAGATTCTGTATGTGTACTGTGTTTGTTTGTCTTGTATTTTTTTATTCTTATTAGCCCTTTCAGCAGAAAGTTCAGAGTGGCTTGAAATCATATGAGTATTTCTGAATGTCATTTTGTATCCTTCCCTGATATCTTTGGATAAAAGGCAGTTTAAATATCTTTTCCTAAATAAACAAATGAATTTCTTCTTCTCAAATAACAAGTGGAGGGGGAGCCACACACCCCTTGTCACTGCCAGTGACTCGTCTGATTTTTGCAAACTGCATGAGAAGACCTGAAGGGGCGGTCTTCACATATTCAGCTGCATGTTCTTAGAATCCTTTCCACAATCAGTGGAGATGACCAAAATGGAGACTTTCAGGATGAGAGCCAGTAGGCATCCCCCCCTCCACATAATTTTTGGAAGTGTCTGTGAATAACTTCTGAGGAAGCACAGTTCTCTGTCACTTGCATGTCAAGAAAGAAACATTTAGAAGAAATACGGAGCCTTGAATTATACTGTAGTATCCAGATCTCCTTGCAGCCTCTGCAATCAGCCAATTCTTCTGCAGCGTCTTCTGAGCTATATAATTGTTTGCCTTGCTATATGGACATAAATATGTTTGGAGGGCAGCATAGCATCTTTAAATTTATGTTCAGCTATATTGCTACTCTAGATTGCAAACATGCCCCTCGGTTTGACTACTCCATTGATTTTGCAAGGCCTAGGTAGCTGACACTGATTGCAGATATGACATCTTCATGGACAAAAAGAGGTGAAGTACAGAGCCATATTCCCCCAAAAGGAATTGAGAAAATGGGCTGATATGAGGAAAGAATATTAGGCTGGGAAAGGTCAAGTTCTTGGTACAGAAGAGCTATCCCCAACCTGATACCTTCTAGACTGGGCTAGTTCAAGATTTTTGCTGGCCATGGTGAAACAGAAAATTGCTCTCCCCACACTTGCTCAAGTCAAGCTACATCATAACTAAAGCCAGCCAAACTATTCTGGTGAAGAAGCAGAAAATCCTCAACCCCAGATAACTAAAAACTTACTGTCTGCTCATGAGATGCCAAATCTGATGTCTTACTTTGCCTAATGGCAGGGCCAGGCTGGACTCCAGATATTTTGCACTGTGACTCTCAGCATTCCTGACTACTGGCCATGCTTGCTGGAACTGCTGGGTATCCTAAACATCTAGAATGCACCAGGATGAAGAAGCCTGCTGTAATGGTTTGCAAGTATACACAGATGTAGGGATGCAGGATTGCATTGAGTTAGGCCCAGAGGCAGATCTAGGGTGGGGCAGCTGGGGTGTGTGCCCCAAGTGGCAATGTCAGGGTGTGTAAAAAGAAGACCCCCCCACTGTCCTACTGCCCCTCTCCCACCCACTGCTGCTTGCCTCGCCCCCCCTGCTGCTCATCTTTCCCCCTCTCACCTGCCACTTGTCCTCCCCCACACACCGCTGTTCACCCCTCCTCCACCTACTCACCCGCTGCTAAACCCTCCCCGTCCAGCTGCCACTCGCCCTTCCCCCAGCCGCTGCTGCTCACCCCTCCCCTACCTGCTGCCACTTGCCTCACCCCTGCCTGCCACTCATCCCACCCCCTGCCCCCTCCCCCTCCCCCTACCTGTCACTTGGCCCGCCTCCACCTGCCACCACTCACCCTGCTGCCACTCACCCCCTTCCCCTTGCCCTGGGTGCTGTTGAGTCTTGGTATGCCACTGGTCAGGCCTCAGGTTGCCAGGAGAGCAACGTCTTGAGATTTCAGGGAGACAAGGGACACCTGAGACGAAGAGATGTCTTTTTGATGACATAGGATTAGGCCTTGTGATGTCACGGGGCAAGGGGCGGGAGGTGAGTTAGAACTGCTTCTGGGTGATTCCTGAGGGCAATCCAGGTAAATGGGTGCAGAATTAAGGGGAAAACCCTAATATGGCAGCCTAGAGCCTAAGGAGGAGAAGTCAGCAAAGCATTTTTGGTATGTGTCAAAATGCGTCCTGTTGCTGCCATTTCCTGCCAGGGCTTCTATCTGTCATTCCCTTAGTGACACGTGAAACATAGGGCATTTTTACAGGCTTTGGAAATGCTGCAGCTTGTGGATGGTTCACTGCTAATCCCAGAAAGCTCCTCCTTGAGACCATATAAAGACTGTTCCACTCCTTGCCTTGCTCCAAATAGCACCATAAGCCTAAGTGTACCAGCTCTTTCTCCAGTCCTCTTTCCTTGCCCCTGGCTTTTTGGTGTGTCAGTCTTACATAGATATAACACATATACAAACACCTTCAGGATGAGCCAGAAAATCCTTGTGTCAACTCACACACAAAAATCAGGCTTTTGCTTCTTTCAGTGCCAACAGTCTGAGATTTGTCTGGAAAAGGACAAGAGCTCTGTGTTGTTTTAGCTGGTGCCCTACAGCCTTGCAATCTTACTCAGGCCTATGGTTCATCTCTTTACCAACAGTGGCAAGCAGCAGCTTTCCTGGGTTTCAGTCAGAAGGAACTGGGAATGTCCAAGATTGAAACTGGGTTCTTCTGAATGCTGGGCATGTGGTCTGCCACTAAGCTGCAGCTCCACTACTGTTCACAGGGTATGTGCCCCTTTGACCTGAGTTTATCCAACCAACACAGGGATGAAGGCAGGGAGTGCTCTAGGAGGGTTATGTGCAACCAGTGGATTTATGCATGACAGCTGGAGCTACACCTGTATATCCTTCCTTCTGTCCGTCCTTTTTAAAAAGTCCTCAGTGTTATGTGGGTCTGTCAGTGCGATATCATCATTAAAATTCTAGAGGATTTGTTTGGAGTTTTTTTCCCCTGGTAAACCACCTGAAGCAACACTTTGTGGTTCTTGAATATTGATCTTATTTGTCACACGTAGTGCTGTGATATTGGAGGAGTGTTTTGCATTTTTGAACTTTCCACCATTCCTCTTTTTGCCAGACCATTATTTTTTACATAGTCAGAGGATGTACATTTTGCAGGGGCTTGCAAAATCTTTTGCAGAGTGAGTAGTAAGCCTTTGTGTATGCTTCTATAAAAGAATGCAAAACAGGCAAATAGTGGGGTATGCCTGCCTCCACCTGCCACCACTCGTCCTGTATGCATATGTGTGACCTCAACATCTGCTAAAGATAACAAATTTGCAAATCAGTCTCATGCAGCACTACATAGATTAGTTAATAGATATAGATGAGCACAGACCTTGTGTTGGTCCTTTGGCATATTTTCTGGGACCCATCCATCCTGGAAATTTATTCATTGGGACTTGTGCCTTGTTTCCCTTTCTCAGTGGAGGTTGGTGTCTCTGAGGCCAGTAGAGTGGTGAATTCAAGCTTTAAAGTACAGATATCCAAGTTGCTATCCAAAGTGTCGAACTCTACTCCTCATCTGCACAGGTTCAAGACCTTGCATGGCTTCTCTAAAGGCCTTTAAAACACAGAATTGAGTTCCTAGACCACTGGCATCTGAATGACCAGCCTCCATTACCAGCACCTTCTACCACTTGAGTCTGTGGCAGTGGAGCTACCTCCTTCTTTCCATGGTACTTTGTGAACGTACATCAGTGAGAAGGAGGCTGGTAGCTTTCCTCATGGTCACTCCTTTCTATCATGTTAATTTTTATGCAGGCTGACCGACTGAAGGCCACTTGTTTATGGACTGGGAGCTGGGTGGCTATAACTGGGTCATTACAAGTCTGCCTCCAGGAAAGCCCCTTCAATGGGGTGCATGAGAGGGAAGGAAAAGCTGGTGGCTGCAGCAACGTATCCACTGCTAGGAGGCCTGATTAAATGGTGGGCACTAGAGGACTGGATACTGGAATAGTCTGCTCACATACACACCCATTCTGAAACTGGGCCTGCATATGCACTGAGAGTCACACTAAACAAACAGACAGGAAAAGTATATGTAATATTGTTGTGAAAAATAGTTTGGCATCCTGGCAGACAGTTGCTGTGTAAGCAAGACTTATGACCTTGTAACTATTTTGGGTTCACATTCATGATTGTGGCACCCCTGCCACAAGCACAAATGCCCCCCGAACCTACCATGAGGCCAGACAGCCATACCTAGCAAAGGGGTTCATCAGAGCACTGAGGGATGATGTATCCACCTTCCTCCTGCTAATGAAGCTAGTGCGGACAAGGCATGGTGACAGAACCCCACCTAACTCTTTCTTTTGCTATGGCTGCTTGGCTTTTAAGGTGGGTTTTAGGGAGTCAGATTGGAACATGCAGTGCAGCTATGACATCTTACCCATGTGTCACTTGCAGGATTTAGGCCGTAGTAAACACATTCTATAATCTTATCAATACATCTCTAGAAGTGTTCAAAACAGCTAAGAGAACTAAACCAGATCTCTGCCTATTCCAATAGTTAAAGAGAAGACTCTCGCTTTCTTGGAAAGATTGCACAGCATGTGATTGACCGCCTGAATGATATAATTCAATTATTTGTTCATATAATAGTGATAGAATTTTATGATGTAAAATAAATGTAATTAAATAATGCAAAATAAATATAAAATAATTATGCATTTAACTGATTTAATTCTAAGTTGTTTAGTGGTTTAAAAGTTAAATTGTGCTGTTTGAATTGATCTTGGAAAGCAAATAGGCAATTTGTGGGGCTCCCTCAAGATCAATCTTATATGACTCAATTTCTTGCACTTTTGAACCTGCATTCTAGGGCCCTTTCACACTACACAGTTATAGTGTTGTATATTCTACTTTAACTGTCAGGGTTCCACCCCATGGAATCTTGGGGTTTGCAGTTTGGACAGGGGCACTAGAAGAGCTCTCTGACTGAGAATTCTGAACATCCTTCCCTAAACCGAAAATTTCAGGATTCCATAGGATGTTGCCATGGTAGTTAAGCTGGAGTCATACCACTATAATTGTATACTGTGAATATTGCTCCTATACTGTCTGCAGCATTCAAACTTTTGCAGTGAAATCTATAGTAGCTGCTCTGGGGAATTTTAGGTCCAAAGGTGGGTACAAATGGATAGGCTGAGTAATATATATCAAGTGTATTGAATAATGTAAATCATTTTTTGGGATGAATGTGACTTTAACCAGCTAAACAGATAAACCAATTAATTGCAGCAACACTTGAGATAATCTAGACCAGGGTGAGCAACTGGAGAGAGAGTGGGGGCCACTTCTCCTCTCCAACCTGCCCAGTGGGCTGCTCTGTTGTATTTTGGTTCAATAGAAGTTATGTAGCATCACTTCCAGTTCCCCTTTTGGCTGATTTTTTGGCTGGTTTGGGATATGGAGGGTTTGTGAGGGTGCAGGGTTGCAGGTAGCAAACTGCTAGCAAACTGCGGGTGATTTGCTGGTGAGGGGCTTTGGGCTGATTTTCAGATGGAAAATCACCCAAAGACATACCCTCCAAAAACTAAAAGTCATTTGTGTGTGTGTGTGTGTGTGTCTGGGCTTTGGGAAGTCTTCTGGGGGTCTTCAAGGTCTGCACTTAGAGGTCCCAGAGCAACATACAGCCCATAGAATACACTTTGACCACCCACGACCTAGGTTTTCCTTAATCATCTTCTTACAAGGGAGGTTCTAAAACATGCAGTTGATTTTCATCTTGTTCTATTGCAGACATCTTTGCTGCAGTAGAACATTTCATATCCTTCAAGTTGCATTGTAGGGTCTTTCGAAAGGCAGAGAAACAAACGCTTTCATAATCAAAGTGGAATAAATCACATTCCTTTCCAGGGACGGGGAGCGAGTTTTGAAGCAACAATGATTTTCAAACAAATGTCTATATAAAATTATTGTTCTTTTCTAATCTGGTGTCAGCCTAACTTTTTTTGCCAGTATGCCCTCACTAGGGTTTCTTTCTTTTCCCCTGAATGCATGCCATTATTTGTATGTGTGTGCGCGTATGCATATGCGCATGTGTTTTTTTCCCAATAGAAATCAAAATAACAGAATGGTGATTTTCCTTTGATAGTTTAAATAAATGTTTTTCCAATGAATTGAATCTTGGGAACAAAATGTGCCTTTTTAAATAACTTTTTGTCATACTGAATTTGTATTATGCCAGTCAGGTGCAGCTGTTCCAAGGAATAAAGTTCTCCCAGTGAGACTTTGGCATGGCCACTCTGGAGGGGGTTGGTTGTGACCAAAAGGCCAAAAAAGAACATACTGTGTTTGGTTCCCCCAAGAAATGCAACTGCTGGGGACACCATTTTCTCAGAGCAACAGTTTAGAAGGGGATAATTTATCCCTTTCATCAAAGGCTAGCATCAAATCAGCCAGGAAGCAGAATACATATCCCCTTGAGCTGTTTTTCTGTATTCAAAATATCTCTCAAATTTGTTTTTCTTTTCTCCGGGGGGCTGCAAAGGAGTATGGCATCTTTTCTCCCCTTCAGGGAAATAGTGGTTTGGAAGAGAAAGGAAAGCAGCATATCCTGTTGTTGTCAACTGCCATCAAGTCAGCTTTGGCTTACGGTGACCCTATGGATAAAGGACCTCCAGGTCACCCTGTCTTTAACTGCCCTTCAGGTCTTGCAGAATCAGTGATGTGTTGATTCAGGCCATTTCCGCACTAGAGCGTTATAGCGCTATGATTCCATTTTCAACGTCCTATGGACCTGGGGTTTGCAGTTTTGGGAGGGGCCGGCTGGCCCCTCCCGAAACTGCAAACCCCAGGATTCCATAGGACGTTGAAAATGGAATCATAGCACTATAACACTCTAGTGCGGAAATGGCTTCAGTCTATCTATGTACAATGCAGTTTTCCTCTTTTTCTACTGCCTTCTACCTTACTATGCATTATTGTCTTTTCTAGTGAGTCATGTTTCTTCATGATATGGCTAAAGTATGACATCTTTAGTGTAGTTGTCTTGGTTTCTAGGGGGAGTTCAGGCTTTATTTGCTCTAGGACCTATTCATTTGTCTTTTTAGCAGCCCAGGGTGCCTGTAGAACTCTTCTTCAGCCCCATATTTCAAATGAGTTGATTTTCTTCCTATCAGCTTTCCTCACTGTCCAGCTTTCATAACCATACATAGAAGCTGGAAATATGATGTCTTGGACAATCCTAACTTTAATATTCAGTGATATATCTTTACACTTCATAGTTTTTTATGATCTACACCATCAAAGGCTATGCTATAATCTATGAAGCATAGCTGTTTTTCTTTTGAAATTCTTTATTGCGCTCCCTTATCGAATGTACATTTGCAATATGTGTCTCTAGTGTCTCTTCGTTTCCTGAACCCAACTTGGACATCTTGCATTTCTCACTCCACATGAAGTAGAAGTCTTTGTTGCAGAATTTTGAGCATGACTTTGGTTACATGAGAAATTAATGCTATGGGTCTGTGGTTACTGCAAACCCTGGTGTCCCTTTCTTGGGGACTGGAATATATATTGAGGAGTTCCAATTGTTTGTTTTCCATATTTTTGACAGATTTTAGTTAGAACTGGAGTATATTCTGTCTCTGTAGATGTCCTACTTCTCCAGAAAAAAAAAGAACTCCTCAATCACTGTGGCCATCTCTGCACTGTATTGTTATAGGGCTATTATTCCACTTTCAACATCCTATGGAATCCTGCGGTTTGCAGTTGAGGGAGGGGCGACCCGACCCCTCGCTAAACTGCAAACTCCAGGATTCCATAGGATGTTGAAAGTGGAATAATTGCCCTACAACAGTCTAGTGCGGAAATGGCCTGTGTTTCAGTTTTTGTTGGGTTTATTTTTTGCAGGGAGTGGAGTAGAGAAACTAAGCATGATTGTATGGTTGATTTATAATTGGCTCAAAAGACCTCAGATGATGGCCAATCACTTAGAACATAGGAGTTCAAAGCCAAAGCCAGTCTTAGTCCAGACTAGAATTTAAATGAAGAGGATTTGATAGTTAATAGGCACGGCTGGGAATTATATGGCCCTGCAGCTTTTACTGGAGTTCAAGCCTCAGAAGCCCTAGCCAGCATACTGAATTGTGCTGGGAGTTGCAGTTCGATAGGCTTTTGGAGGCTTCATGAGTTCCACCCTTGAATCACATTAATATAAATCTCATTTATTTCAGTGAGTGAACTCTAGTTGGGACTAAAACTGGATTTAGCTCTCAAGTGTTTTTTCAGTAGCTAACTGTGGGTGTATCCTTGCTAAATAGCCTGATAAATTCTTGTTTGAATTCAAGCAGGAATGAAGAGGTTTCATATCATACTCTGGGGAAGTGTAGTAACAGAGACAAATTTCTCACATTCCTTTTCAACACGAGTCCCATTTGTTCATTCTACAATCATGGTGAATCCATACTTAAAGAGGAAGATAGTGCACTGGCCTCACCTCTGCCCCCATTTCCTTATTTTTCTTACAGGGAATGCTGTGAATCTGTGCAGGAAAACTTCTCGGATTGATGACTCTGTTTTAAGAGGTTCTAGAACGTATACTGGGTAGGCTCTTCTGTGCAGTCTTATGTCTCCCAGATGAAAACTGGAATTGGAGATGGATTGGATGGGGCTGATGCATTTCCCCACTTCCAGGTGGAATGAATGGGGTGTGGTTTAAGTGGCATTGTTGGTGTTGTTTCACGCTGTCCAGTTGACTTCAACATATGGCGAACCTATGCCTAAGAGCCTTCCAAAAGATCCTGTTAGTAACAGCCCTCCTGGATTATTGCAAACTCAGGGCCGTGATTTCCTTTATTGAGTCAATCTATTGGTAATACAGTCTTCCTCTCTTCCTACTATCTTCTGTTTTCCCCAGCATTATTGTCTTTTCCTGTGAATCCTGTGAGTTTCTCATGATTTGTTCAAAGTATGATAGTGCAATAAATCATTACAAGGTGATTTTATTGCTTTCCTTTCACAAAGTGAAATATGCAGTATTTCAATGTGGTGAAGCCTGTATTTATCATATCAAGGAATGTTATTGAACGAGCCAGGGCTTGCTGTGAGGTCAGTTTCATGGCTACTAGTCATAATAGGTATATTCCCAGTATTCAAGCAGTATGCTTCTGAACACCATCCAAAATGGAACACAAACAAGAGGACAACTTTGACCTTATATCCAGTTTGTGGACTTCCCATTAGGTCTGACTGGCTGCTTTTCGAACATAATTCTGTACTAGACTGGCCTTTGGTCTGACCCAATACAGTTCTTCTTAAGTTCTTAGTTTTCAATTCAAGTAAATATTTGCATGTGACATTGCTGTTGCACAAATATGCCTGGTGAATTTACCAAAGGTAATGTGTTTCAGTGAATAACACACTGAACCTAGAACTGGGAAATCCATGTTCTTGAAAAGAGTGGCAGCAACTTTGTGATGAAAGATGGATGGGATATTGATTAAAATGAGGCATAATGTCACAACCTGCATTTTAAAAGACCTCTAGTCCTTGCCACATACTTTAAGAATGGCCACCTGCCTCACAGGGATGTTGAGCGAGTAAAATGGCTTGTTAAGTACTTTGCAATTTTTTTAAAAAAACACCATATAAATGATGCTGGAGAGTAGTAATGAAAACCAAACCTGAATGATAGTAAAAATATGAGTAAATAGGAGTATCTGTGCAAGCAAGGGTTAATTTTCTGTTGAAGAAGAATCAGCAAAGGCAGCATAATGTCCTGTGGGATAGAGAAATCATTAAAATCTTGAAGTCAGATGAGAGCCTTTATGTGTTACCACTGAATAAGTTTCAAGCCACCGTCATGCTTAGAGTGACTTTGTCTGGTACTGTTGACTGTCTTGGTTCAGCATTTATCTCTCTCTCAGAGGAGGTGTTATTAGCATTACATAGCTGGTTACTGATTGAAATCAGAGAGACAGAAGGGGAGGGAGAACAGTGAGGGAGAAGTATCCTGATAAAGATTGTCTTACAAGATGCATGGCAGTTTTGACAACAGTACAGCAGCTGTTGCTCCACAGAAGTTGACTTTAATTTTTGACTTTTCCTCCCAGGGTTTCTAAAGAAGTTCATTTTAAATGAAATATAGGTTGCCATAGGAACCACAGATGCTTAGAACAACCCCCCCCATGAAGGTGGTGAGGCCAGAGAAGTAAAGACAACAGTCCCATGAAGTCAGTTAAATAATTTTGATGATTGGCTGGTCTTACCAGTAGGCAGAGAGAGGTAAACCAGGACAGGCTCTGATCTGAGGTGTCAGGAAATGGTGGGTCTTTGTTATTATTGCATATTTTAATGCCAGCTAGGGGAGAGGTACTTGTAGGATTTTCTGCCTCATATAGCAAAGCAACTCAGTTTCGCTTGGCTATTATGCACCTTGAACTGCATGTGCAATGGGCACATAATGCTGCTTTCTCTCAGGCAATAAAATGTCTTGGGCTGGGCTTGTGTAACTCATGCACAAAAGCAGCAGGGTCACTCTTTAAAGTATCTTCTATTAGCAGTGTCTTGGCAGCAAAGCAACCAACTAAATTTACAACATGTTGATGCAACTGATCAGATAGGGTTGCATTCGCTGATAAGTGAAAAAAAATCACTGTGAAAAAGATCCCAGATATGGAAACAATGAGCCCTGATGTGGGAATACATGTTCATGATAACTGTTTACAAGTGGGCTTTGATGGGGTTATGATGACATGGGGAGGGAAGAGGAGGATGTGTTGAACTGTGGTGGCATAACTCATCTTGAAAAATCAGAGGATCCAGTGTAGAGGAGTCAGATATAGAATGGCTCCAGATGATGGGTCCCCCCATCCCTGGAATCTGAACTGCTAGTGTCTGAGGCAGCTGACCAGGAACTTCAGTGGGTTGGGCCCACACCTCAGCTGGAGTTGAGGGATACTTGTGGAACATTGTTATGACAAGGAACAGTGGTGGCAGAGCTAATACCTCTTAAATAAGAAATGCTGAGCAATCAAACATACGGCATCTCGAGGTCACAGCAGCTACAAATCCCACAGCAGCTGCTCTGAGTTTTTTTGTCATTTGTAACCGTTCATTTTCCCTGGCTTTTGTGTGCTTCCTACTTGTGGATTTATTTGGATTCTTGACCTCTGAATTGTCTTTCAGTGAATGTCTCTTTGTGTTTCTCTTCTGGCATCAGTTCTCATGACTTCTGGATCCTGGAACAGCTGAGTTCTTGCTATTGCACTTCCCATAACTACCTATGTACAAACTAGATTGGCTCGGCTCACTCACACCTGCTTCTCCTTAACTGTAGTCTGCCTGTCTTGCTGCTTGCTGCATGTAGGCCTAGAGCCTGTGTTAGTGCATTAGAAGAAGTAGACTGAATTCCATGAAAGCTTATGTTAAAATAAACCAGTTTGCTTCAGAGGTGCCGATAGATTCCCCCCTTCCCTTCTACTTCCTTTTTATGGATAGAGAGGAATAGCTCTTTTGTCTGTTGATGGATTTTAACTATCAGAAAGTGATTATAAGGCCAGTTCTAACTGACCTTATAATCCAAACTGGGCAGCACTGAATGGGGAATGGTCAACATGTCATGAAACTTGACTGGTGGAGAATGTTCAGGTAGAGAGGAGTTTGGACTATTGAGTCCTCTAGAAAGCATAGAGCCATAGGAGAGAAAAGACTTCTGGGGTTAAAGCTATGTGAAGACCTGAGGAACCCAAAAATGATGAGACATAAAATGGTGTAAGTCAATGAATGGTCAGCAGTGGGACCAGAGATGAAATCACAGGGGAAAAAAAGCAAAGTTGAGAAGGACCCTTGTGAGAAGAATGTAGAGAAAGACTCTGTTGGTGGTAGCCTTCATAAGAGCTGAGTATCTGATAGTGACAGAAGAGGTGGCTCCTTCATGTCAGCTGCTGGACCTGAGAGAAGACTTTCTGAGAAGAGATCAAGTAGAATCACAATCGTGTTCAATGCAATTCAAGTGTGGCTTTCCATATCTATGAGTTAACCGGGGTGGGATCTGGCAGAGGGACTGGCTGTTATTTAAGTAGAGAATGGGACTTACACAGAGATCCACATATGAAGTTCTTAAATAGTGACTGTATACCAAAAATTTAATTTTGATCAGCCAGAAAAGTCCTAAGTACCTCTGCCACACATTTTTTAAAAGCTACCTGCAACACAGGAAATCAGAAGGTGACTCTTTCAAAATGATCCCAGCAGCATTACATTCTTATATGGTTAAATCAGTACAAAGCCATTTAAGAAAAATAAAAATAATTTTTAAAAATACCTTGATGAATATTGCCTTGATAAAATCTTTATAACAGAAATGTTCATAACGTGCTATACTTGCTGTTGGTTACTAAGTGGTACATTGTTCTTACTTAAATATATACATTTAAATATATCCATTAATTTGAATATATAAGCCCATCAAATTACTTTATTTGACTATGGATTGCTATTTTATAGCTTTATGCTGAATTACTTTTATTGACTGCCCTAGGATTCATTGATGTAGAGCAAATTAGAAACAATCCATCCATCTGTCCATCTATCCATCCATCCTACTTTAAATATGGCTTAAGTTCTTGCCAAACACAATGTTGCATCTATAACAGACATGAATTTCTGAGAAAGTTAATAACAGTACTTGTTGCTTTTCTTTTTAAATACCAGTGTCCTGTGGTTACTTATAAAAACAGCTCTCTCGCACAGACTAACTGCAAATAGGACCATCCATAAAGCACTTAGTGAACCTCTGGAAAATGATAAAAAGTGATTAATTACTTGTGTTAAATCAAATTGCAGTAGATTACTGTAGCATCCTACAGACAGGTTCTTCAGTTTCCTGTTCTGGAAGATCAAAATTTTCTTCCTGGTACCATTTAATTTTCTAAAACACCAGATACATATCTTGATTTTGGTATGTTTTTCTCCCTTTTTGTCACTGTTTTATTTGAGCAAATGGAAAATGTCTCACACTTCCATGAACAGACTTTTACCATGACCACATCCTCCAGAGTGAAATGAGTAATTCTGGGAATTTTAAGGCAATATACCTCAAATAGGATGCACTGAAACCTAACCTCCAAATAAATATTGTATAGTAGTCTGAAATTAAAACTTCTAAAATGTTTCTCCTATTCAATAATGTTCAAGGATGCCATGGAAGATAAACGTCTGAGAATAAAATGCTTGTCTCTTTAAAATTCTAGTGTTCTTGTACAGAAGCTGGAATTTGTCCATGATGTTTCTCCCCCCCCCTTCCTATTATTATTATTATAGGAGAGAAGGTATGAGTCTAACTTCTCTGGGAAGGAAGTTCCTGAGCCTGGGGGCAGCCACCAAGAAGGCCCTCTCCTGTGTTCCCATCAGATGTACCTGTGAGGGTGGTGGAACAAAGAGAGGGGCCTCCTCAGCAGAGCTTGAAGCACAGGCTGGTTTGTAAGGGAGAGTATGGTCTTTAAAATAACCTGGACTTCAGCCGTATAAGGCTTTAAAGATCATCACCAGCAATTTTAACTAGAAACAGACCAGTAGCCAGTGCAGCTGTTGCAACAAGGGAGTTGTGTGATACCTATAGCTATCTCTATACTGACTGTGTGTCTTTGGACTAACTGAACGCTCTTCCAAGCCAGCCCCATGTAGAGTGCATTACAGTAATCCAAGCAGAATGTAGTTGAGGTATGTATCACTGTGGCCAGATTGGGTGTCTTAAGGAACAGTTGCAAATGCCACTGCTTTTGGAGTTTGTCATTCAGTGGGAAGGAGAAGCCAAGTGTAGCCAGACATGCATCCTAAACTTTAAGAAAGCTCATTTCTGTAAATTTAGGGAGTTACTTGCTGAAATCCCATGATCAAGAATACTAAAAGAGAAAGGAGTTTATGATGGATGGGAGTTTCTTAAAAGTGAGATACTGAAGGCACAATTGAAAATTGTGCCAATAAGGAGGAAAAATGGCATGTGTCTAAAGAAACCGGAATGGTTGAGTAAAGAACTCTCAGCTGAGCTAAGTGTTAAAAGAAACGTGTACAGGAAATGGAAGAACGGTGAAACCACCAAAGGGAAATTCAAACAAATATGTATGTAGGATATGTAGGGAGAAGGTCAGAAAAGCTAAAGTGCAGAATGAACTCAGGCTTGCCAGAGACATTAAAAACAATAAAAGGGGCTTTTTTAGATATGTCTGCAGCAAAAGGAAAAACAAGGAAATGATAGGGTCACTGCGTGGAGAAGATGCCCAATTAATAACAGAGGGAAGAGAGAAGGCAGAACTGCTTAACACCTTCTTTGCCTCAGTTTTCTCTCAAAAGGATAGACGTACTCAACCTGGGGGATGGGGAGCAGGTGAGGAGGGGGGGGGAATGCAGCACAGAATAAGTAGAGAAGTAGTACAGGAATATTTGGCTAAACTAGGTGAATTCAAGTCTCCAGGGCCAGGTGAATTACATCCCAGGATATTAAAAGAACTGGCAGAAGTCATTTCTGATCCACTTGCAATAATCTTTGAAAACTCTTGGAAAACAGGAGAAGGCCCAGCAGACTGGAGGAGGGCAAATGTCATCCCCTTCTTCAAGAAAGGGAAAAAAGAGGACCCAAATAATTATCATCTGGTCAGCCTGACATCAATACCAGGAAAAATCCTAGAGCAGATAACTAAACAGTCAGTTTGTAATTACTTAGAAAGCAATGCCGTAATCACTAAAAGTCAACATGGATTTCTCAGAAATAAATCATGCCAGGCTAATCTTATCTCTTTATGATAGGGTTACAAGCTTGATAGATGAAGGGAATGCTGTAGACATGGCATATCTTGACTTCAGTAAGGCCTTTGACAAAGTTCCCCATGACATTCTTGCAAATAAGCTAGTAAAATGCGGGTTGGACAGGACTGCTGTTAGGTGGATTGGTAATTGGTTGACTGACTGAACCCAAAGGGTGCTTACCAAGGGTTGCTTTTCATCCTGGAGAGAAGTGACTAGTGGGGTGCCACAGGGTTCTGTCCTGGGCCCAGTGTTATTCAACATCTTCATCAGTGACTTGGATGAAGGAGTGGAGGGCATCCTGATCAAATCTGCAGATGACACCAAATTGGGAAGGGTTGCTAATACTCCAGAGGACAGGATCAAATTTTAAAATGACCTTGACAGGTTAGAGAGCTGGGCCAAAGCTAGCAAAATGAATTTCAACAGAGAGAAATATAAAGTCCTACGCTTAGGCAGAAAAAATGGAATGCACAAATATAGGATGGGGGATGCATGGCTAGATAGCAGTACATGTGAAAGGGATCTAGGAGTCTTGATAGATCACAAGCTGAACATGAGTCAGCAGGGTGATGTGGCAGCCAAGAAAGCCAACGCACTTCTTGGTTGCATCAATAGGAGTATGGTGTCTAGATCGAGGGAGGTAATGGTACCACTCTATTCTGCATTGGCTAGGCCTCATTTGGAATACTGTGTCCAGTTCTGGGCACCTCAATTCAAGAAGGATATCAACAAGCTGGAACATGTCCAGAGGAGGGCGACCAAAATGGTGAAGGGTCTGGAAGCCATGCCCTATGAGGAACAGCTCAGGGAGCTGGGTATGTTTAGTCTGCAGAAGAGAAAGTTAAGAGGGGACATGATAGCCATGTTTAAATATTTGAAGGGCTGTCATGTTGAAGAGTGAGCAGGCTTGTTTTCTGCTGCTCCAGAGACTAGGACAAGGAGCAATGGATTCAAGCTGCAGGAAAGGAAATTCCACTTGAACTTCAGGAGGAATTTCCTAACAGTCAGAGCTGTCCAGCAGTGGAATGTGCTGCCTCAGAGTGTGGTAGAGTCTCCTTCTTTGGAGGTTTTTAAGCAGAGGCTGGATGGCCATCTGTTGGGAATGCTTTGATGGGTGTTCCTGCATAGCAAGGTGTTGGACTCAATGGCCCCTGGGGTCTCTTTGAACTCTATGATTCTATGAAACCTGAGTTTCCAGGCTCAGAGTTAAATCCAGGAGTACATGTAAGCTGCGAACCTGTGTCTTCAGGGTGTGTGTGACCCCATCCAGCTGAATCCTTACCCTCTGGTCTGCCTTTTGACTGACCAGGAGCACCTCTGTTTTGTCTGAATTAAATTTCAATTAATTTGCCCTGATCTAGTCCATTATTGATGACAGGCACCACTTTAGGACCAAAACAGCTTCTTTGGCTTGTGGTAGAAATACAACCAAATTGAAAATCCCTCCCCCTTTTCACTTCACATGTCCACCATGAAGGGTGGTTAAAAAGTGCTAATGGTTCCATTGCTTTCTGTCTGTTTTGGACATTCTATGTCCTTTGTGTCAACATCCTGCCCCTAGAGGGGAGTCTAGGCCTGTACCTGCTCACGTATGATTGGAGGATCCTCTACCATCCCTATCACCCTTACCACTGATATCACAATGAGGATTATTCACTGTGAAAATTTCTCATCTATTGAACATCATGGGCGATCCATGCTCCTTGCAAGATCATGGCCTAACTAAATCTGAGGTTTAAACGTATATTTTAAAAAAGAGTGCTTAAGACTGATGTTTTGACTCCAGAGGAAAAGAAATTGATTGAGTCACCATAATTTCTCCTTTCCCCTTCTCTTTTAGGAGCAGCTGGTGAAGAACAAGGAAGAAGGACTCCCCAGTCAGGAAGTCCCTAGTGCATCACCATGGTGGTGCTTCCTCTGAGCTTTGTCATTTCACAAAGTACACAAGTACACAAGCAAGAAGAGGGCAGCTGGTATTTCTTCTCTCTTGCTGCCATTGTCTGAGCAGAGAAAGGAAGCCACAATGCTGTCTACAAAGAAAGCTGAAGTGGATGCATTCCCATGCTCATCTCTTCCTCCTCATGCTTGCTCACCCTCTGCCTCTAATAGGGAAGGATAAAATATTGGTTGCAATTCTAGATCACCTATTTAGCTATGTAACTACCTGTGTAACAGCTACCGTAGTTATGTAACTAAGTAGTGTCTCATGGCCCGCCCCCATCTAGACTTACCTCTATATCACCTCTATGAGCAACAGGGGTCTGCTGTCCTGTTGAGTGAGTCACAGCAGACTGATGTTCTCCTCCACTCTCTCAGTGATCTCTGGTGCACCAGTCAGAAGCAAGATCCCTGTAATAATTCCTCAACTTGCACTAGAAATCACTCGGAGGAGGGAGTGGAAACATCAGTTGCTTGCATCCCGATTGACAGAAGAACAGACCTTGGCCGTTAGTAGTGGCTGCTGCCTGGTAAGTGAGGATTAGGGGATTTTTATGGTCTCTATGTATTCCCTACTCCAGAGCTTTCCAAACTTTTCATATTGGTGACACACTTTTTAGATATGCATCATTTCGTGACACAAAAATTCAGTAAGTAATTCAGTAAGTGGATGCAGCCTCTCCATCCAAGCCTGGCCCACCACTGCTGCCACTCTCATCAGGGTCTTCCTCGACCCAGGGCAGCTGTGGCAGCAGTGAGAGAGGCATCTCCTCCACCCAGACCTGGCTGCCGCTGTCCTCACTGGGGTCTTCCTCGGCCCCAGGTAGCAGCAGGAACGGCCGGAAAGGCAGCCTCTCAACCCATTAAATTTGCGTGACACACCAACACACTGCAGCTGACACACTAACATGTCATGGCACACAGTTTGGAAAGCTCTGCCTTACTCTACTGAATACATAGGGATTGTGAATATGAACCAGTCACAAATGTATAACTAGGTTACACATTCATAATTTGACTGTAAATTCCAGCCACCTTCTGTTATTTGTTTCCTGGCTGAAAGATGAATTTTCTGGCACTTGGTAAACCTGGTCAGGAAGAACAGAAGAAGTGAGGATTTTACTCAGTTTTTGCCCAGTAATCTAATATTCTCAAGACCTTTAGGAAATTATCCTGAATAAAATCATATGTGGGTATTTGGGGGCATATTTGGTCTCTTGTGGAAAACCTGTGTCACAAAAGCCTTGTACCAAAAAAAAAAAAAAGTGTTGTTTTTCTGGCAAGAAAGTGTGTGTGTGTGTGTAAACATTTTTCATGCAAGAAAAGTGTGGCTTTCTGCCACAAATTGCTTTGTGTGTGTGCGTGTGTGCATGCATGCGTGCACACACAGGCAAAAAACATAATATTTGCCCACACATAAAAATATGTGTTCCTAGAAATTTCCCTTGCCACCACTGTGTGAACCTGGGAAAAGTATGACTGCTTGCGCAGTATAGTAAGTGGATTCCAACTTGACCATGTACCACCTAGCCTAGAGTTTTACACAACTCAGGCCATTTCCGCACTAGCCTGTTATAGCGCAATGATTCCACTTTCAACATCCTCTGGAATCCTGGGGTTTGCAGTTTTGGGAGGGGCCGGCTGGCCCCTCCCAAAACTGCAAACTCCAGGATTCCAGCGGATGTTGAAAGTGGAATCATCGCGCTATAACAGGCTAGTGCGAAAATGGCCTCAGAGAAGTAGGAGCACAAAACCACGTAATAGAACCATACCCTCCAACTGTACCAATTTACCAGGGCAAGACCAAGTAATCCCCTGTCATACCACTTTTTTCAGCTGCTTTTAAAATGCCCCAGTTTATCTCTTCTCCCCCCACTTTCCCATCTCTCCTTCCTTCAGTTGCTGCAAGCTGAGTTCAAAATGGAAAAATAATTTGCACTCAGTTAATTTAGCAAGGAAGAAAGGAGAAATGGGAAACTTGCCCTTGTCTGTAGACTCAGGCGAAAGCAAATTGTGACAGCCTCTCCCAGCTTGTGTATTCTTCCTCATTAATAATTTCTGCCATCTTGACCACACTCTGGGGTTGCTTGGCCACATGTATCCCAGTCTTCATCTGTGAAAAGTAAAGCTGAAAATGATTAGCTGTTCTCTAAACAACAGATGTCTTGTCGCTTAGCTGGTGCATGCCTTTTGTGACTTGCCTATCAACTGTAATTCATAAGCAAACAAGCATGGATTATGGAAAGTACATGTCATAATTTCAAAGTGATGCATTTTTACACAAGTTCAGCAGGATTGTTTTGACAAAAAAGGAAAGGGAAAGCAAATTTTATATGTCTAATTACCTTGTATGGTCTAGGGTTCTCAGGCAAATGCTTCAGGAGTATATTTTGTAATCCCAGGTAACTCTGGATCTTTTGAACTCACCTATGTCCAGCGGACAGAACTTTCTTGGTGTGGGTGTAGAGAGTGAGAGAGCGCATCCCACACTATACGCAGATGGGTAAGGGCAAGACGGAGACCTAGAAAATGAAGTTAGAATTGCACAGACAGGTTTCCACAAATGGCAGTCTAATAAAGAAGGCAATTCTCCAAACACCCTCTCTCCATTTTGCCTCTAATTACAGCTAACTACAAGGTTAGTTCTTCACATTAGGTGCACTTTAATTACTCTCCTCAGTGTTGACTTTCTGCATTATGATCTCTTTACACACACTGGAGGAAGCAGACATTTAATTCACCAGATGGCATCCAATAAATCTTAACAGTTATTCTCTGAAATGGAGAAGCAAGCACTGGCTGATTTTTTTTTTAAAGCGGTGGTACTTTTTGGAACTGCTTTTGATGAGAGGCAAAGCATAGATGAAAAAGAAATTCTATCCTGGTGTCAGGGAAAGACGGAATAAATTGCGAAAAGAAATGCTTATAATTACTAGTTGCCTGTGGTCCAAGCGGCAGTGGTAGTGGTGAGGCTTGTCCTGAACCTGTTCGGTCTTTTTGCCACTGGCGCCTGTACAGCTAGAACGTGGTGAGAAACCTTTGATTCTCCAGATGATCTTGAAGCCCCAGGCAGCATGGCTAAAGTTAAAGGGTTGTTTTCCAAAATCAATGTGGTGGTCATATCTGAATTAGACATGTAAACAAACAACCACAATGGCCTCTAAGACACTATATTAGACAACCACTGACAGGTGAATGATATTGTATGTAACTTAAATATTAAACTATATAAACCATACTCATGAATAGGACTGATAACTAAATCATATACATCTATCAATATATAAACATAGTAAACAACACTTGTGTATACATAAATATGTGTCATAACAATAGTGGCAACAGATGCAGGCTTCACAGATACTTATTGGGAACAATATATAGTTGTGAGCATATTATGATGGATACAGACTTCACAGATACTTAATGAGGACAATACATAGCTGCAAAGAATACAAAAATACAAAAGTGCAAATTAGAAGATGCAAGGATACATCCTTTGCCAGAAATAAAACCACTATGGGTAACTTGTTGGCAATGCTTCACAATGGATACTCCTCCAGGCAAAAATTAAACCACTATCGGTAGAGATAAATCAGGAGCTCTGTCAGCAGGAATGTAATAGTGGTCTTATTTCTGCTACAGCTGCAGAGGTGGAAGATGATGAAATTGGGGGATATTATATATATATATATATACACACATAAAAATTTTATTTTGTTCTCAGGTTGCATACAACAAGTAGATGGGGGAAAAGGCCCATACAATCTAAAAGAATTACATATAATAACATACAATTATCCATTTCTCATTGATAAATATTCCCAATACCAATATAAAATGAATAGTATAAAGATAAAGTAATCTCTGTAGTCTAAACTTCAACTTAAGAGCTATCCTCAGTCTCTCAGTGCAATTACTGACAAAGCCCCCCATCTCTTTTCCAGATAGTTACACACTTCTCCCCATTCTTCTCGAAAGATTTATCTTTCAACAAAATAGTAAGTTTATCTATTTGCATCAAATCATATATCTTGTACAACCATTCATCTATGTCCGGTACTTTCTCTTTTTCCAATCTCTAGCAAATAATATTCTGGCTTTAGTTGTCAAATATAGAAAGATTTTTCTGTTATGCCTCCCAATAAATCCCTCAATTAGCTCAACCATATTCAACAAATAACTTTCCCGTAACATGGGGAAATTTGTTTTTAACATTTTCGAAATTTCTATATGGATGTTTTTCCAATATACTTTGGCTTTTTTACAATCCCACCAACAATGATAAAATGTCCCTCTTTCAGCCTTACATTTCCAACATTTATCATTGTTGCCTTTATAGATCTTTGCCAGTTTTGCTGGTGTTAAGTAATATCTATTGAACATTTTCTAATAATTTTCTTTAAACGTTTGACATCTTGTAAAATTCAAATTCTTCCATGTTTGTTCCCAGTTTTGCAATTCAATTGGATACCCTACATTTTGGGCCCATTTAACCATCGTATTTTTGATCGGCTCCTGCTCAAGATCTCATTTTAATAATAATTTATAAAATTTTGAAGTCAACTGTTTATCTCCTCTGTTCAAAATAACATCTAAATCTGTCTTTTCATTATTTATCTTCCCTTCGCTACAGTCCTGCTTGAATCTAGCGAGCAGGTGGGCGTAAAGGAACCATGGACAGTCAACCCCTCCCTGTAAAAGTTCCTCTCTTTTCTTAAGCATTGGCATGCTATCTTCAAATTTTAACAACTCTTTATTAGGTCCACCATCTCTGTATTTTAGGCTCATCTTGGTAAAAAGCTTCTATTGGAGATATCCATAGTAGGAACTTAGGGTGTATCCGTTCTTCAAACTTTTTCCATGAAAAATATAAAATTTTGTTCAAAAAATTCTTTTTGTGGTTGTTTTTTTGAATACCATAAATAAAAATGCAATTCTTTCCCAATACCTGCTCTTTCAAAAAGCAAAATTTTGCTATTTTCTAATCTTATCCAATCTGTTATCCAGCACATAATATTCGCATGTAGATAAAGCCTGAAGTCAGGGAGACCTAGGCCCTTTCCACACGAGAAGAGGAATCCGCGTAGTGACGGTTCCGGGCGGTTTGAACCGGGTTTTTTTGTATCCGCGCTAATGCGCGCTCTCTATTCATACGTCTTATGTTTGATCCGGCTTAGCGCGGTTTCAGAGATCCACACGTTGCCGTCCTGACCACCCCCGCTATTAACATAACCCCGCCCACTATGGCTGTGATAGGTTGTCCACGCCCATGGCCCACCCCCCGTTCATCTCAGGGGCGAATCAGCGCGTATCTGCGCTTCCAAACAAGTGAGCAAGAACGTGATTGCGCGGATCAGGGGGAAAAGAAACACTTTTTTTCCGGTTTTTAAAAAGCACGTGCAAGCACAGTTGGAGACGTTTCTAAACGGATTGACGTGTGGAACTTGGAAATTAAAGACGACTCAGCGCGCTTTAAGGTATGGAAGACCTCCATCAGAAATCGTGCTACAGTGCGCTAAAGCGTTTTATTACCCCCGTGTGGAAAGGGCCCTAGTCGCCCTCTTTCTTTAACATCCGTCATGGAGGTCCATTTGATTCGGGGTTTCTTCCCAGTCCAAATAAATGTAGTCAGCTCTTTCTTCCATCCTTTAAAGACATCAGCCTTTATTATTAATGGTAAGTTTTGGAATAGAAAATTGATTTGAGGTAGTAAAATCATTTTGATTGCTGAGATTCTTCCCAAAAGGGACAGCTTTAAATTCCCCCAAGATTCAATCTCTTTTTTGGTCTCTTTCCATTTCTTGTCATAATTGTTAAGAAAGAAATCTTGGTTTTTCTTTGTTAGCCAAATTCCCAGATATTTAACCTTCTTTTCTATTTTAAATTTAATTTGACTTTGCAAATCTTTCTCTTCAGTTGAAGTCAGATTTTTGGTTAGCAGGGCTGTTTTTTCTTGGTTAATTTTGAAACCAGATAAGTTCTCGAAACCTTCTAACATCTGATTTAAAGGATTTAAGGAATGCAACGGATCTTCTATTATAATAACAAGATCATCCACATATGTTCATACTTTCACTTCAGCTTTCTCAGTCTTAACCCCTCTTATAGCATCATTTTGTCTTATTTGAATCAGATGAACTTCTATAATAATTAGAAAAAGTAGCGCCGAGAGGAGACAACCCTGTCTGGTACTTCTTCTAATCTGGCAGGCTTCAGTTTTTTCAGAGTTAATAATTACTTGAGCATATTGATCAGAATATAATGTTTTTATCCAATTTAGGAAATTTTTACCACAGTTCATTTTTTGAAGAACTGCCAATAAAAACTGCCATGAAACGTTGTCAAACGCTTTTTCAGCATACAGGAAGATTAAACCTAATTTCTCCTTTTTGTGAGATTCAACATGGTAGATTACATTCAAGATCATTCTGATGTTAACTTTTCGATGGTGACGCAGTAAGAAACCAACCTGATCTTCCTGGATCCAGTCTGATAGTGTTCTTTTTAGCCTCTCTGCAAGGATCTTTGTAAATATTTTATAATCAACATTAAGCAAAGAGATCGGCCTGTAGCTTGATAATAATTTAGGATCTTTCTCTTCTTTAGGGATCAGAGTCACATTCGCAGATTTCCATGACTCAGGAATTTTTCTGGTCATCAATCAATTTATAATTTCACAGAGGGGATATATCAGCTCCTTTCAAAAACTTTATAGAAAGTAGCTGAGAAGCTGTCAGGACCTGGAGCTTTCCCTGGTTTCAATTTTTGGATCTTTTCAGAGATTTCGTTTAAAGTGATTGGTCTATTAAGTTGATCCACTTGTTCTTCTGCTAATTGTGGTATATTAATTTCTTTTAGATAGTCCCTGATTCTTTGAGAAGCATTATCGTATTTTGTACCATCTGCGTATAGGTTTGAAAAATATTGATGGAAAGCTCGCTTTATTTCTTCTTGTTGTTGTATTGTTTTGTCTCCAGTTCTAACTTCTGTAATTGTTCTTTTTTTCTTATCTTTTCTCAATTTACGTACTAACCGTCTACCAGGTTTATTAGCTGATTCGAAGTGATATTGTTTCATATCTAACATTTTCCTGTCCAACTGTGTTTCTAACAGAATTGCATGTTGTTTTCGGAGATTTTTAATCTCTTTAGAATTCTATCATTATTTGGTCTTATTTTAAGTTCATCTTCTTTCTCTTTCAATAAGTTAAGTATTTGAGCTTCTTTCTCTTGCTGTTTCCTTTTAATTTGAGCTTCTTGAGATATGATCAAACCTCAGAAAACTGCCTTGACTGCATCCCAGACAGTGTGCATGGAAGTTTCCTTATTTATGTTTTCTTGGAAATATAAATTTATTTGTTGTCTAAATTGAAATTGGGAGATTCTATGCTGGAATCCAGGAGAATTTTTTTAAAATTAATTATTATTTCATTTTACACTAAGAATCCAGGAGGATCACACACTAAAGCAGACATAATCATAGGCAGTTTGAACATCAAAGTAAGAAACAAAAAGGAGGAAGGGTGAGGTAGGGAAAAATATAGCGCCACCTTGAAAAGACCAGCTGTTTTTTTATTTTAGCATGAGTGTTCATGAATATAAATCCACTTCAGATGCACTATAGAGTACTACTAAAGCCTCAGATTATAAAGCATACAGTCAGCCCTTCATGTTTGTGGGTTTCACTTTTTGCGGATTTGATTACTCATGGATTATTTGCTGTCACCTCCCTATGCCATTTTTAATAGGGATTGCAAGCCTCATCAGACTGAGAAACTGTGACTGAGGCTTGTAAGTCCCTATTAAAAATGATGTGAGGCAGCAAAGGACGTGGCAATAAGCCCCACCAGCCACCCATTTCTGCCTTGTGAAGGAACTCTGATGCCTCAAAGGAATCCATGGTGGGTTGAATATGGTGAATATAATGTTAAATATGATTTGGGAGGGCCTAGAGTTATTCACGTTTTTTCCACTTTTATGGGGGTCCTGTGCCCCTAACTCTAGTGAGTGTGGAGGAATTACTGTATTTACACAGTTATGGGAATGGGATGGAATGTAATAGGATCAAGAAAGATGCAAATCATGACCCTCACCCTAAATGTTCAAAGGGTTGCATAAGCTGACACAGGCCTCTCAGATCTTTACAGTGTTCAGTTAGTGTTGATGTGTGAAACTGATCCAAAAGTCAGATTTTCCCAAGTTCAGAACCTTCTCTGAGAAGATTCCTTTTGTTACATGTGCAGTAATTGTATTAATATATGTAGTGTATGTATTGATTGTATTAATATATGTAGTGTGCCAGGAAGCCATTGTCTTTATTCATACCTCTGATAATGGATTGGAATTTGTGAATATGCTTCAGTTCGGCTGCTGCACTTTCTAGTTTTCCTTTATAACTGAACAGAACCGAACACTGTTGGAGAATTTGGTCTAAGATCAAGAAATGAGGCAGGAGAACAACTGACTAAATTTTGCAAATGTATTCTTCAGACAAGCTAAGAGACAACTGTATACATGGATGTCGCTTGATGGTCAATATAGAAATCAAGGAGACTGCATAACTGGAAACAAAAGACAGAGAACCTCTATTCTCTCTGCAAAAACAAAACCAGGAACAGATCATGGAACAGACCATGAATTACTAATATCAAAAATGAAAGATAAAGAACGCTACACTTGTCATGATACCAATATAAAACCTAAAGAACATCCTTGTAGAGTGTAAAGACTATGTCAAAAATAGATTTGCACTATTAAGCCTAACTGACTGGGAGCTAGGAGAACTCTAGACCGGAGCCATGGACATTGTTAGGGAAGAAGCAAAAAGACACTATCTGCAGCTAAGGACACTATACTGCTGTTTCTTATTAGTGGGAAGTGGATGGAACGGGGAGGCAATACAAACCATAAAGATGTGGTTGCTCTCAACTGCCAGGGGAAGGGAAAAGAGGGTGATTGTCACCTATGAGTGTACATTCATTTATGTGGTTTTCCTTCTTTGTATATTCTTTGAGTGGGAAAAGGGAAACAGTGTGGGAAGCGACATGAAGAATTAGGCCTAAAATCTCCCGTGGAGAGAGCATGAGAGAAGTTATACTTATCAGTACTTAGTACGGCCATTTGCTTGGCATCAGAAGAAACCACATAAAGATGACTACTGAGAATCAAAATGGAAAATGGAAAAAGGAGCCAATAGGGAGGAAGGAGTTACCACAACCATGTGGTCTTCACACATATTAACAGAAACAACACACCCCTTCAAAGCACAACAGAGTGAGAGAAAGCAAGTTGGAAATCTATACTCAGAAAAGGGAATTGGACTTTCCCACAGATCCACTTTCCAGATTATTTCTTGTGTGAAATAACCCAGGCAAGAACAGGAACACTGGGATGCCACAGGAAAACAAATCCAGTGTTTGGATCACCTGAAAATAAACCGCACAGTCCCTTAATCAATATCTCTATGGAATAAATTACAAAATCTGTCTTGATTTCCCCTTGTATGTTTTATATTATTTATGTATTAGTTTAATATTGCAAGATGTCTTGAAGACTAGTAGATGGGTGGATGGACAAGAAATCTTTGAAAGCAAGAAACAGATCAGTATTATTATGGGCTTCTGTAAGTGACTGGTTAAGGCAATTTATGGATGATTCTGATGAAATTTTTTATTGTACTCTGACCCATTCTTATTCATGGTATTTTACAGGAGTTCCAGGCATGGTTGCTTTCCATTTTCGTCTTCCCTTTTTTCCCACCAGGTTGTCCATAATTTTCTTTTCACACTTCAGAAAATCTTTTAAGCAGGGGATATTGGAATAGCTAAGCAATATCCTTTGACTAGTAGTGCTAGGAACAGTCCATCCGGAAGCCTCATTAATCTTTTGTGGCAATTATTCCTGTAGAAGCAGTATGAGTGGCATAGCAACTGTAGAACAAACCCAAAAACTTCAGTATCTTTGGTTAGCACTGCTGTTATATTTTACCCTTTTATAGCGGGTTGCTAGTCCAGTGAGGAAGCAGCCATTTGAAAGTGACTCCATACTCAATATTGTCAAGAATACATCTAAATAGACCTCATGGATTTAAGCTAGAGATATACACAGCTCATTCCTGTACTGGATAAGAGTAGCCAGCAAAATTATTTTTCAGATATTCATTGGTTTCCTATTAGTGAATTATAATGGTGAGAGTCAGACTTATGACTTAAGTCAAACTTATGCAGGGCAACTCACTTTTTTGATTGTAGGGGAGTCAGAATTCTATTCTGACCATGAAAGGACCAAAATACCCCTAACCCACCTTATAATTTGTGGAGACTTCCCGAGGATTCCTGGAGGTCTCTGCAGATGCCAGCTGCAGACATCCATCTACAGGAAAATAGCTGGACACATCCTTTCTCAATCCAGAAATGGTCATGTTGGTGGGGCTGAGCTGCTTACAAGGTGAGGTTCTTTTGAGTAACATTGACAGACGTAGCTACAGAGACATAGCTACATGTACGTCTCCTGATGCAAGGTCTCAGATATAGTGTTTATTCTGCATGTGGTCTTAGATTAAAAGCAGGAACCTTATATTTGGAAGTTGTATTTGTCTTGCTGGCACTTGCGCTTTTAGTATTGATGTACTGACATTGAAACTGTTCAGTTCTTATTTTTTATGGTGGAAAAAAAAAGAACATCAGAATGGCTTCAGCTGAGTTAGTGTCTTGTTTTTCCTTTCCACTATAAATGAATAACTTCTATGTAATATTTTTACATCATTGAGTCTCAAATCATAGCAGTCTCTTGGGGGCAAAGTCCAATACCTGTTGATGTTGCAGTACTGGATGGATCCAGGCATTATGGTTGCTGCTCAAAACAGCAGCTTCATACTGTCTCCATGTTTCTCTCTGAAAATACTATATAAAACTGAAGGCAAATTTCTGAATATCCATCCCACACAGTTGGAAATAAAGTTCTGTGGGAACAGGCATACTCAGAACACAGTGATATTATGCATTTTATTTTACTAAGGAGCTTTCAAATAAATACAACATGCATAATTTTAAAACACTATTATAATTCCTTT
This sequence comes from Iguana delicatissima, assembly GCA_948472985.1. NCBI lineage: Eukaryota > Metazoa > Chordata > Lepidosauria > Squamata > Iguanidae > Iguana > Iguana delicatissima. The sequence goes on along the minus strand of CAOKZL010000469.1, from coordinate 811,946 downwards.
TAATGAACGTAGACCAAGTTTTTACAGCTGAAAATAGACAGGAAACATTTTTCTAAATAAATGTTTCTGCATACTGTGGGAGCAATATAACAGAGGCCAATAACATCACTCACAACATGATATATGTATTTTACTTGCTCTTTTGTCACCTTCTTGCCCTGGTGAAGGACAGCTTTTTCTGAGAAACAGGCAAATTTGGCCAGGCGTTTCTTGGTTCAAAGGCTAGAGGTTATATTCATTGAATGCAAAAATACAAAAAGGTTCTGTTATAACAGGGTGCCGATAGAGATTCGGAACCCTGAACAAAGGCTAGGACATGCTTTTATAATCTGGGATCCAGGTGATCAGGGTGCACACCCACTGCAGCATTTTTCACCAATCACAGTATTCAGGTAAACATTATACATACCCATTGCAGCCACCCACCCCATATTAGGTAAATGCCCAGAAACTTCTGACCATATAAGGGTAAAGGTCCAGAGACTTCTGACCATGTAAGGAAATCTCCAGAGGGGCAGGTAGTATGAAGTTTCTTCCAATCACAAGTGACCTTCCAAACATGGCCAGATTCCGGTGAGGTTGTAATAGACCTGAGTCAGCAGACGGGAGGGGCTGGGGTCTCCTGTGTACGTGACAACTCCTTAATCTGTGATGGTGATTGTCTTTCCCCCACTCACACTTTCTTCAAAGTGACACAGACCACCCTATGCTAGCAATGCCTCTCTTCACTCAACATTGGACAGACAGTAATGGACACAAATCTGACATTAGAAATGGCAATATCCAAAAACCAGTTGCAGAACATTTCAACCTCCCTGGACACACGGAAAGTAATTACAGGTTGTAGTCCTTGAACAAGGAAATTACAAAGGAAGATTAGAAAGCAAAGCTGCTGAACTCAATTATATTAATTATATTAATTCCAAATTCCAATCAATTAGCAGAGCTATGAACAAAGAAAATGGCTTCATGGCACACTAATATATTAATATAAGAGTCCTCTGCACATGTAACAAAAAGAATCTCCCCGGAGAGAGTTTTGAATCTTGGGAAACTGAATTTTGGTAGGCAGATTTATTGCTTTCACACATCAACAACTAACTGACCACTGTAAAGATCTGAAAGACTATATTGCATTACATAGCCCTTTGAAAAGTTAGGACAAGGGTCATGATTTGCATCCTTCTGAATCATATTGCATTCCACCCCACTCCCACAACCAAGCAGATTTACTTTATACCTGAGCATTTATTGTCACTCTGTACTGCATCTGAAGAAGTGGGTTTATATCCACAAATGCTCATAGGAAGAAAAAAAAACAGTCTTAAAGGTGTAGCCACATGTTTTTTTTCTTTTTTTTCTGCCTCTTTCTTCCTCCATTTGTGCTAGAAGAGACTAACAGGGCTACATCTTTGAAAGTATTAATGTAGACATTTTAAAGCAAGATGTAGATATTTTAAAGCAAGATTGTCAAAGTCAATAAAATAGTTCATTACTTCTTAATTCCATGACCTCTTGAAGGAGAATGCATGGTTCTTTCTGTGAATTTAACCTCACAATTACTTTGAGAGGTAGGTTAATGTTGAAAGTCACAACTGGTCCCTGAAAAATGAAAATTTCAGGTATTACACATGTAACACTCTATTGTTTCTTCATAACACATGGACAACTGAAGATAACCCACTGTGGCACTGAATTGTTCTTGCTGGGATATATCAGTCTTCTATTCTGCCTTCCCTGTTAGCTTACTCTGTGGGAGTCTGAGATTTCAGACCAATGCGGGACACTCATTTCCCCACAAAATATTGGTTGCTATCCTATGGACAGGAAGGCTTCTGAATGAATCCTTTCAGCAAGTTTTCAAACATGTCTTATGAACACAAGTGATGGTGACAAGTTCAGAAAGAGCGGGTGTGGGAAAAAGGCATCTATCAAAATGAGAGCACATTTGGACTTTCAGACATCACATTTGCTTTCATAAGGTGGCTCTCAACAATTCCCACCTCAACACATCCTGGCTTCAACTTGTGAAATGCAAAAACAAGTCCCTTAGTCAGTGCAATGATAGATGGAGGTGAAACCAAGTGAAAAGACTGGGGAAAAAGAGCAAAGACATAGTCAGAAATAATGGCCTTTGCTTCCTCTGAAGAGTTTGCAGTTTTGAGATAGGAACATGAACCACTGCTAGCTTTGAAATCTGTAATAATAAAAAAGGTTGTATTTTTACCTACCACAGTTGTCTTTTCAAACCTATGAAAGCAATATACCTGAAGCTTCACAGGTATGCAAAGGGGACCCTAGTGGTTTGCACGTAGGGGTTATTTAAATTTTAAATCACATTAATTAAATTAACTTAAATATGTTCACATTTTGACATTTTTAGTAGCATCTTGGGTCATGAGTTGAAATTTAACCACTTCCTAAATTTGCAATCTAAAGCTGAAGGTGGAGGAAAGTAACTTGAGGAACAGAAAGAGAAGGCTGCCCCTTTCCTATACTGTGGGGCATTTTCCCACTCACAGCCATGAGAGTGAAGAGATTGGTTCCTCAGGAATCTCTCAAGTGTACCATGGCAGCAGGTGTGCTAAGGGACTGCAATGGCCATGGCTTGACTCAGACAACACATTCCCAATTTGTCCAACTTTGACTGCAATAAGGACCTTGGAAAAATCACTATTTTGTACTACCATTCCCAGAATTCCCAAACCAGTAGCTATACAACTTACTTCGAAGCCTCAGCATACCAGATCATGTGAAGCCAGTTACTTCTCCTAATGAGGATAGGAATAAACTTGGGGCTATTTCAACTTACTAGAATGTGAAAGCACATTTTCTTTCCTTGATTATCTGTTGGTTTGCTGTCCCAGAAATGTCTGATAAGCAGGTGATTCCAGCCTTTGCTTCCTCCACTGTTGTTTAAATGTCAGTCCTTTCACTTCACTAATTAAAGGCTGTTGATGAAGGGAGCACGACACGGCCTTTGGATGGCTCCTGCATTGCCAACAGAAATGCTATTTGAAATTGGAAGCGTACGCTGTTATAAAAGGGTTGATCATTCTCATTTTTGCCTTATGTGCAGGAAATGAGTCTCAGCGCCAAACCCACATGCTGTACTATCATTTCATTACACTAAACAAGAAACCCTGACCCTTTTTCATTGGCCCAGAGACCCAGCTTTTTACACTGACTGTTTTAGAACTGATCATGCATGCCTTTTTCTGGTGTTAATTGGATCATTGTTTGGGAAAGGTATTTTTTTAGACTAGAAATCCCTAAAACCCCAACCTAGCCAGCAAAGCACTGCCTATGCTGGTTGAGAGATTCTGGGAGATATAGTCCAAAAGTAACATTTTCAGACTCTGAAACTGGTGATACAAGCATTCACTATGACTTTGTAATACAGGTATGTAGGATTATTGACTCTGAGTGATTTGAAATTAATAATCAGAAAATTACTTCTTTACAGTTGTTCATTCAAATTACTTATTGCAATGTTTGTAAAGTAACCCATTGCTGTTGCTCATTACTATGCTGGAGAAGTAAACTGGTACAAGCTTGTTACTCTGCTCGTAATTTTTCTATTAACTTTATTACTTTTGAGGGGGAAATAAATAAAAAATGTTGAGATTTATAAAAGAATGGCATACAATTTGAAAACTTCTTGCCAAAATACCTTCAAAATGCCCTTTTAAAGTGATGAAGTACTCTGGGCTAATCTTGTAATTTGTGTAACCATATCACTAACCAAACAATCTTGTAATGTTTCTGATGATGGCTACATATTATCAATAAGAACTGCAATCCCAGACACACTTATTGCAAAATACATCTCATTGAATTAAAAAAAAAATGTCCTGGTAATGAAAGTTAATAGTTTAGTGTGCTTGTGGCTATGAATAGGTCTGCAGAATTTGTCTGTACAAAATGCATATGGTTCATCAGAGTTTTTCTTTTTGAGGCGCCAACTTCTTTACATCAATTCACCTTGGCAAGGAGCAAGACCAGGAGACTGATCGATATGCACCTGAGACCCATCATCCTCATCCTCATCTACCCTCTAACATTTCACAGATGAAAACTGGGACACATACATTCAAGCAATGTCAGAATGTAATTTAGATGGCAAAAGTTATAATGAGGAGGATCGAAAGCTAGGAAAGGCTGAAGCAGTTTGCTTTTGCCTGAGTCTACTGGGAAGGGTAGGGTTTCATCCCCTACTCTTCTTTCCCCCCAACTGCTGAGTTAATTGAGTGCAAACTCAGTTGGCAGCAATCAAAGTAGAGGGGGAGATGGAAGAAGGAGAAAGAAGCTGGCATATTTTAAAAGCAGTTGAAAAAGTGGGAGGACAATTGGGACTGCCAAATTGGGATAATTGGATGGGATGTGATCATTATCATCAATTATTATTAACATTATTTATACTATATCTTTTCTCTAAAACCAGGACTCAAAGCAGCCTACACATTCAAATGAGTATAATATGGTTAAAAGTATTAAAACAATCAACTTAAAATGGAATTAAACTATTAGCCATATTAAAATAATTTTAGGCACACTTTGAAATTACAAAAAAGCAGTTAAAAAACAGTACAACTGGAACAGAACAGTGCCCTCTTTCAAACATTTCCCTTAGGAACTTTCAGTTTTAAAAGTCTGTCAGAACAAAAAAGCAATGAAAGGACAGCAAGCAGGGAGCCATTCTAGTTCCCCAGGAGGAGAGTTCCAAAGTGTAAGAGAAGCCACCAAAAATGGACAGTGCCATGTCCCTCACTCTACCTATGAAGGTGGAGGGCTTCTCCTGTGGATGTCAGAGCCCAAGTAAGTCCATACAGGGAGACATGTGGAGGAAGTAACAGGATAGCAGGACACATAACAGGATAGACTCCTGAGGGAAGCAAGCTAGCTTATGGAAGCCAGACCAGAAAATACAGCAGAAAGCAATCTCATCAGACAGTGCTTTCATCTCCTCTCTGATTCCCTTCCCACTCCCCACATCTGCTGCTTGACATGGCTGCCTCATTCCACCCAATGGAACAATTTTGGTGGGTGCTAAATGCACCATATAGGAACCTACCTTCAGTCTGGGACAGTATAATACTAATGGCCCTTTCACACTACACAGTTATAGTACTATATTCCGCTTTAACTGCCATGGCAAAACAGTATGGAATCCTGTGATCTGCTGTTTAGGCAGTGGTGTTTAGTATTGCCAGCCAGAACTTGTCAGTCAGACCCCCAAACTACGAACCCCATGATTCCATAGAAGGCAATCATAAAAGTTAAAGTGGAATACGTGCACTAAGATTGTGTAGTAGAATCATAGAGTTGGAAGAGACCACAAAGACCATCAAGTCCAACCCCCTGCCATGCAGGAATACACAATTAAAACACTCTTGACAGATGGCCATTCAGCCTCTGTTTAAAAACCTCCAAAGAAGGAGACTCTACCACACTCTGAGGCAGCATATTCCATTGTCAAACTGCTCTTAAAGTCAGGAAGTTTTTTCTAATGCTTGGATGGAATTTCTTTTCCTGTAGTTTGAATCCATTGCTCTATGTCTAAGTCTCTGGAAGAGGAGAAGACAAGCTTATACATCTTCCATATCAGCCATTTCCACACTAGACTGTTATAGCGCTATCATTCCACTTTCAACATCTATGGAATCCTGGGGTTTGCAGTTTATGGAATCCATAAACCTGTGGTTTATGGAATCCTGGGGTTTGCAGTTTAGGGAGGGGCTGGCCGGCCCCTCCCTAAACTGCAAACCCCAGGATTCCATAGGATGTTGAAAGTGGAATGATAGCCCTATAACAGTCTAGTGCGGAAATGGCCATAATGTGCCTTCAAATATTTAAACATGGCTATCCTGTCATCTCTTAATTTTCTCTTCTCCAGGCTAAACATACCAACTCCCTAAGCCACTCCTTATAGGGCAGTGGTTCTCAACCTGTGGGTCCCCAGATGTTCGTGGACTTCAGCTCCCAGAAGGCCCAGCCACTATGGTCAATGCTCAGGGCTTCTGGGAGCTGAAGTTCACAATCATCTGGGGACCCACAGGTTGAGAACCACTGCCATAGGGCATGGTTTGCAGACTTTTTGCCATTTTGGTCACACTCGTGTGGATGCTAGTCAATATTCTTCTTGAATTTTGATGCCCAAAACTGGACATATGATGCCAGGTGACATCTGACCAAAGCAGAATAGACTGGTACTATGTAAAACTGTGAAAAGGTTGTAGAATGTAAGGGTTGTAGAAGCCCATGTTCAAATTTGTAGCAAAGCTTTTATGTAAGAATTAAAACCTTACATTCTTTTTCATAAAAAGCAGCAATTGAAGGTATCAGTTTACCTTCAAAGTTGGATGCAAGATTTAGAAGTGTTCATAGTACTGATTATAAGGGTGCAATAATCTTGATTGTTCATCTTTCTTTGTCTCTGAAGTAAAACAACTCACAGGAAAGAACAGTTACATCCTCAGACTCCTTTGTCTTACTTGCTACTGAAGTTTCCTCCAATCTGGCTCGGTGCCTTGGTTGGTAAACGTTGTAGAGCAACATATCTGGAGGAATCCATGTTGTGGAATACTGTGTTACAGCTTCAACTGATACCAGGTTTGCAGATCTTCCCTTAAACACATAAACACACACATGCATATATGCATAAGGGCATTTATTCTGCACTCTGCCCTTATCAAATGGGCAAAACCAGTTCTCGAGGTGAGGTGCTTGTTTCTCTTCCTTAAAACTGTCAGTCTACTCCTTTACTTGGTAAGTACTTCACTGAATAATGGTGTTATTTTAAAATTTAAGCTAACACTTGCTAATTTGTGACATATTTCTACCTTGCCTCCTTTCTTCTCTCCTAATGAATAATGGTGGCATGTAAGGTTCCCAGCTCTAAAAACCTGGACCTCTACGGTTCTCAGGATATAGCTGAGGAATCTCAGGGAGAGAGCAGTGTCTTGAAAAGTGTGAGTGAATGAGTGTATGGATACATGCATATTACTGTGTATTGCTGGCCCTGTTGCACAGGGCTTTGGAATGACTACTGTGGAGTTTTCAGGGGATCTATTTGGCCCATTTCTCTATCCTCTTCCAACATCAGCAGGGACCATTCCTAAATCTCTAAGTTTCAGCCTGAAAATTTCAGGGCCTGATATGCTCTTGATCTGCCAATCCTAATTTTCAAATATCATTTGAGTGGTTTTGTCTTGTAGTACTTTCAGTATTTTCTGGCTTTTGTTTCTGGTTACCACTTCTGAAAAGTTTCTAAGAATTTTTACTGACTGGCAAAACATGAGATAAAGATTCATTAGGTGGCTAAGAAGCAATCGTTTTTGTACCTTAGCAGAGTTTCACACTGTGCTGCTTCCTTTAACCAGGTAAGAGAAAAAGTCACTTCATTATGGTGATGGTCTTTTGGGTTGTGTTTTTTTTTCCCCTCGACTAATGTGTTTCCAATTAATGGTAAGGGTAGCTGAGATACTGAAAATCTCCTTAATCTTGAAAACAAAGGCCTGCAATTATTCTTCCTGTCCTCCCCTCCTGCTCTCTTCCCAACTTACATTCTTTGTTTAAGGTTCATTGCCAGAAAGGGATTTTATGTCTTATAATACTTTAAGAAAACTCATTTCCCCCTCCATAATGGAACTTTTAAAATAACACACCCGCAACCATGCATGTGAGGTAATCTATTATAGATCTAATTCCACAGAGTTTTCCAACCAGAACACTGGAGTCACCAATCCACTTCTATTAATATATAGTTAAAGGAAACAACAACCCTGAATGAATGGATTTTAATAATGTGGACAGTGGCAGAAGAAGAGTGAGAAGAGAATTTTGCTTGAAAACTTAAGGGGGTAGGACGGGCACTTGAGGCCAGGTAGAAAATTTTAAATGTGAAAGAAAATTGGGACTTTTCAGACTACATGTTTACAGCGCTATGATTCCACTTTAACTGTCACAGCTGCATCCTATGGAATCTTGGGATGTATAGTTTGTTACTAAAGTTCTTTGTTCAAAAATGGGTAAATAATGCTTCATCAACCACAAATCCCAGGATTCCTTAGGCTGGAACCATGACAGTCAAAATGAAATTATAGTGTTACAGTTGTGTAGTCTGAAAGAGCTCTGAGTATCAGGATGAATATCAAGGACTTGAATCCACAGAACAGCTCACCACACAGAAATATTTATATGGCCTTCTTCAGGGGCTCCTTTTTTTTAAAGCAGAATATTTACCCTGACACTGATTGTCCTCATCTGGATATTCTTAGGTGCTGTTGAAACTGAAGTAATGATAATGTGTACTTGCCAGGTTGGTCTGGCTATTGAAAATTCACATCTGTTTGCTAGCTAATCAAGTGTCAATTTGTGAAGCCACTGAGACAAGATTTACATGAAACCACCAGCAGGAATAAACTGGAGATCTGGGCTGCAGTGTCGTTGACATGTGAATGAATAGCTTTTTCACAGTCATTAATATCCATCTATCCACCTATCCACCTACCTACCTACCTACCTACCTACCTACCTACCTACCTACCTACCTCCAGCAGTAGCCATGTTGCCCATACAGCAAAATAAAATGAAATCCAAAGTCCACAAAAGAGGGAAACCTTTACTGGCCAACCAAAATGCACAAAAGAGATCACACAAGTTTTCAAAGCTCCACTAGCATCTTCCTCAGACAAAACATGTTAAAAAAATCATACCAGGAGAAAGAAGAAAAGGGAGAAGATGTTGGAGTCATAGGCCTACATTTTGTATCAGATACCATGGGGAACCTTGTCAAAGGCCTTGCTGAAATCAACATATGCTACGTCCACAGCATTCCCTTCATCTATCAAATTTGTAACTATCATAAAAAGAGATAAGATTAGTCTGTCATGACTTATTTTTGAGAAACCCATGTTGACTTTTAGTGATCACAGCATTGCTTTCTAAGTAATTACAAACTGACTGTTTAATGATCTACTAGGATCTTTCCTGATATTGATGTCAGGCTAGGGTGATAATTATTTGGGTTCTCTTTCTTTCCCTTTTTGAAGATGGAGACAACATTTGCCCTGCACCAGTCTGCTGGGACTTCTCCTGTTCTCTAAGAGTTGTCAAAGATTATTGCAAGTGGTTCTGAAATGACTTCTGCCAGTTCTTTTAATATTCTTGGATGCAATTCATCTGGCCCTGGAGACTTGAATTCATCTAGTGTAGTCAGGTACTATTCTTGTACTATGTCTCTACCTATTCTGTGCTGCATTTTCCCCACCTTCCCACTTGTTGTCCGTCCCCCAGGTTGAATACGTCGATCCTTTTGGGAGAAAACTGAGGCAAAGAAGATGTTGAGTAGTTCTGCCTTTTCTCTTCCACCTGTTAGTACTTGGTCATTTTCTCCATGCAGTGACCCTATCATTTCCTTGTTTTTCCTTTTGCTGCAGACATATCTAAAAAAGCCCTTTTTATTGTTTCTAATCTCTCTGACAAGCCTGAGTTCATTCTGTGCTTTAGCTTTTCTGACCTTCTCCCTACATATCCTGGCTATTTGTTTGAATTCCTCTTTGGTAATTTTGCCATTCTTCCATTTCATGTACATGTTTCTTTTAACACTTAGCTCAGCTGAGAGTTCTTTAGTCAACCATTCCGGTTTCTGTAGACACCTGCCATTTTTCCTCCTTATTGGCACAGTTTTCAACTGTGCCTTCAGTATCTCACTTTTAAGAAACTCCCATCCATCATGAACTCCATTCTCTTTCAGTATTCTTGACCATGGAATTTCAGCCAGTGATTCCCTAAGTTTACAGAAATCAGCTTTTTTAAAGTCTAGAATGCATGTCTAGCTACACTTGGCTTCCCCTTCCCACTGAATGACAAATTCCAGTGGAACATGGTTACCCCGCACCAAGGATCTCATCACTTCTACTCCATTAACAAGGTCATCCCTGTTGGTCAGGATCAGATCTAAAATTGTTGATCTCCTTGTTGCCTCTTCTACCTTCTGGACCATGAAATTGTCTGCAAGACAAGTGAAGACCTTTTTGGACCTTGTGAATCTTGGCAGAGTTTGACTGCCAACATAAATCAGGATAGTTGAAATCTCTCATTACTACTGCATCTCTCCTTTTTGAATGTGTGGTCAGCTGCTCCAGGATGCCATCATCCAAATCCTCAGGCTGGGTTGGAGGTCTATTGTATAACCCCACATTAACATCCCTTTTGTTTCTTGCTCCCTTAGTTCTGATGCTCTCGACCTGGCAACCTGGATTGAGTCATGGATCTCTTCACAGGTGAAAACATTCTTGACACATAAAGCTATACCTCCTCCTTTTTTGTTTGGTCTGTTTCTGCGAAATAGGTTATACCTCCCTATTCCTACATTCCAGTCATTAGACTCATCCCACCAGGTTTCAGTGATGCCTGTTAAATCATATTTATTTTGTTGTATTAAGAGTTTGAGTTCATCTTGCTTATTTCCCATGCTTTGTGCATTAGTGTAGAGACACTTAAGACCATGTGCCCTTCCCAAGAGTACTTTACTAAAGTTGCTTTTCCTCCCACTGTTGGTCTCTAGTACTACGTGGCCTGCTCTAGCTATATCATTTGGGCTTTTTTGTCCAGCACTTGCTGATTTCTTGCCCTGCATAATACTTTCCCTCTCCCCGCTCAAACTCAGTTTAAAGACCTCCTGATCAGCTTTGCGAGGCCGTTAGCAAAAACATTCCTGCCAACAGTTGTGAGGTGCAGCCCATCCATTGCAGAAGATCATCTTCGTGGAAACGCAGACCGTGGTCCAAAAACCCAAATTGTTCCCAGTGGCACCATGATGTGTTTTGTGCATTTTGGTTGGCCAAGAGCGGTATCACTCTTTTGTGGATTTTGAATCTATCTTTCTTTCACACCCTTTTGTTTTCCACTGGCTAATACCAAGCAATTAGGTGCTTAGATCAGTTTTGGGGTATATGATGGCAAACAAATGGAAGCTGAAACTTAATCTTGACAAGATAGAAATACTTTGGGTGGGGAAATTGATATTCCAGATAAAGGGATACAGCTGGTATCAGATGAATTTGCAGTTTGCCTGGAGGACCAAGTCTGTAATTTGAGGGTCTTACTGGATTTGTCACTGACTGTGGAACCACTGGTAGAAGCAGTGGGAGGCAGGGGTGCCTTTTACCAGCTTTGGTTGGAATTTAACAAAAGCAGACTTAGCTTCAGTTAAGCATGCATTAGGTACATGCATGCTGGACTACATGCATCTTCTGTACATGGGTCTGCCTTTGAAGATAACTGAGAAAATTTAAATGATACAGAATGTGGCCCTAAATGTGGCATGGGAATTCCACAGGACCACTGATATACTCTAGTTCATTGTAATGGAGGTTTTGTAGGATAATTTATTGGCAGACTATATCATTTGGTAGGGGATAAGAGAGTGGAAATAATGGGACTGGGGAGACTAGAGAAAAACAGGCCTTGGCCTATTGTTTTGAAAGGATTATTTCTTTACTTCTTACTTCAGAATAATGCAGTCAAACTTTCCTTGTTGTTAGCATGGTCACATCTTTCTTTGTTCTAATCTAGGTGGCCTTTTCAAAATAGAAACAAAGTCAAGATTATAAAGGTTAAAATCTACATCCATACAAATAACACCTGGTTCCATGGGAGCTGAAGCTGTTAAGAGACACGTACCGTATGGTGCTGAACAATTTTGTATGATTTGCTCTGGCTTTTGAGTCCCACCAAGATGATTTGGTACCAGATGCTTCACAAGAATTCTAGGCATACTTTCAAGCAGTGGCGGTTCATGGACTGGTTGGGGTGGTGGTGCTCCCCCAGAAAAGGGGGGTTCTCCTCTTCTCAGTCCACAAACCATCACAGCTTTCAAGGCTATGGCTGGCATCCTATTAGTGACATAAGCATATGCAAGTCATGCTACATATGTGGGGCAAATTATTTGCCATTGTGCAATGGACATATTTTACTGACAGTGGCAGAAGTGGACTTGTGCATTAAATTATGAAAGTATATATTGATTTTTTTTATATGTATATCTTCTTTTCAATTGGTGCTACGTCTTTTTTACTGGTGTTATGTGTCCAATGTGGTGTTGTATTCTTATCTGTTGTTTCAGCCTTGATCAGTAGGGAGAGGCAGGTAAGAAATAACAACCGCAACAACAGCAGCAGCAGCAGCAGCAGCAACAATAATATGTTGTCAAAGTTGTGTGTGAGCACTGACCCAGTTGTACAATATTGCTATTCTCCGTGGGAGTTGTGTAGTGTTGGCATAGCATAGATTGGCAAGCAGATTTTTATGCTACACTGAGGAGATGTTGGATTGCAGTCTCTAATTGCACCAAGAAGTTCTGGCATTTTTTTTTTTAACTGAATGCTAAGGTTTTAAAGACATTGAATGTCATGGCTGTGACTTCACAGCATATAACCTTAGGGGTATAGTGTTTGTGGAAATTGTATGTGAATATACCTTCCACATAGTGTTTTGGTGTTGGCTCGTTGCTATATCAACCTCAGGCTGGCTTATAGGTCTGACCAAAGACACTGTATTTTCTGAGGCCATTTCCACATTCGCCTGTTATAGTGCTATGATTCCACTTGCAACATCCTATGGAATCCTGAGGTTTGCAGTTTCTGCAAACTGCAAACCCCAGGATTCCATAGGATGTTGCAAGTGGAATCATAGTGCTATAACAGGCTAGCGCGGAAATGGCCTGAGATAGATTAGCAAATGTCACGTCCCCTGAGTTGAGTCCATGTAAAGTCAGCCAAGTTACTGTTGGCAAATTTCAGGTGGAAGGTCCCACAAGTCCCTCTCCCCTTTCCTAGGCAATGACCATACAGAGTGTCTGAGATATATTGTATTCCACCAATATATCTGTTCAGCTAAGTTGTAATCAATGAAAGTTCATGCTAAAACAAAAAAGGGGCCACAAGCCTCCCTATTTTTTTTCTTCCACCCTTCTTTTTATATTTGTTTGTCCCAGTTTGTTGAAAATAGACCAAGAGTTCTGTTCCCAGTTGGATGGGGATACATTTGAAGATTGCATGAGCTGTGAGATTAAAGTCTCCTGAGTCACAGTTTCTCATGGAGACCTTAAGAAAGCCACTATCTCTTCACCATCTGTGCTTTGAGGATGATATTTATGGGGCTGCTCTAGGGACTATTGAGATAATGGAAGCAAGTGCTTTGAAGATGGAAATGGCACAACACAAATGTGAAAGAGGATTAAACTGCTGTCCCACATTCCTGATACAGCTAATAAACACTTTGCTGAGTACATTTTTCTTTGAGTTTGGGTCTCTCAGGCAGGAATCTAGAGGCATGACAAGAGGAGAAGGTCACTGATGATATTTGCTCCCTGCAAACTAAGTGGCAGCAAGTCAATATCTTGATGGCTTGACTCACAAGGTAAATATCTGAAAGACAAGAGCCCCATGCAGTAAATTTCCTTCTATGTAAGCTCTACTCATGAGGAGCAAAGTGTGTTGGGAGGGAATCTGATCTTCCAGTGTTCAGAAATCTTGGGGCAGAGTCTCCATGAACTAAGGAGAAACTTTTTGTCAACCATTCATCCTTGAGGATAGAAGATAAGGAGATCAGGATGGGGGAGGATGAGCTTATCCATAAGGGGAGTGTCTCAGTAGCACTAGCTTGTAGGCATAACTCAGCAACTTCCTAGGTGAAAACATCCCTTCTCCCAGCAAAACTTACTAATAAAAGAAGCAGTATGGTAGTTTGGAAGCTTGGATTTAAAATTTTAGTCCCCTACATAGCTAAATGAAGGAGATGATTTCCTTTCTCTTTAATTTCAAAAAGCCCCTGGTAGGACATTCACTGAAAAGACTTTACAGACATTCCCTCAAGTCTTTCTTGAACAGGAAGGAAAAATAAAAAGGAAGATTCCCTGACTACTGACCCAAAGCTTGCTCCTATGTAGCATAGCAGGTTTTTTTTTTTTAAGTTTCCTTCCTTATACTTTTCAATTGTTGGTTATCTGTTCTGAAATCTGTTTAGGGATCTCAGTAGATCTTTTAATCAGGGGTAATTGTACACAAGCTGCAGAGCAAGGTGCATTTCTTCTGTCTTATTATTTCCTTTATTACTTATTATGTACTATTGGTTCCAGTTTTATCCTCTTGCCACTGTGGAATGTTGTAGAGGGCATGATGAGCTGAAACACAGCGGGCAATATAATTATAAATATACTTTTTCTTGGTAATCTGAGACTAGTTTTTTTTTTTTTTTTGCTTTTTTGTTCTTTTTTCTTTTATCTTTGGGAGGATTTCTGCCAATTTTTTTTTTAAATAATACTTAAGTCAGCAGTTGGTGTCAATTTTTTGTCGTCAGAGCAGCTCTGCTGTTAAACTTTTAAAAATAAGTGTCTTAAATGTTTAGCTGTTGTTATGGTAGTGGTGGTGTTGTGCTTTCCAACAGTTCCTAACTTATAGTGACCCTAAGGCAAACCTATCATAGATTTTTTTGGGGGCGAGAGTGTGTGATTTGCCTAGGATCACCCAGTGGGTTTCCATAGCCAAGTGAGGAACTGAACCCTACTCTGATGCTCAAATCACTATTTCACATTGGCTTTCATTAAACCTTTTCCTTTCTGTTATTACTTATTAGTATATTATTAGTATGTTAGACTTGATTTCCGTCCCAGCAGTTTTCTCTATTGCCTGCTTGTGACCAGAAGTGTACCTTAGGTGTACCATTTGAGGCTGACAGGTGAAAAACAAGACAGGCTCTTGTATCTTTAAAATTGTGTAGACAGCTGTAGCTTGCCATGTGAACTTTGCCTGCTGAAATTCCCTTTTCTGAAAAATCATTAAAAGCACAAGAGCCTTGGCCTGCTTTTCACCTGGCAATGCTAATACAATGCTGTTTGGTATCAGTCCTGTTATGTTGGCTTCCGTCTATCTTGGTTTTATCCCTTGTCTGCTAGTGACACATCCTGATGCAATAGTACAGCTCTTTTGGTCGGAAAGATGCAGTGAGGGATAAAGTAATAAAGATAATTATACAGGAAGCCCCCACCTTTCGATGCTCCATTATCTGATGACTCACTCTTTCGACGCTTCCAAATTAAGGACAAGTTCCATGAATTCAACAGGGTTCCACTCTTTCATCAGTTCTTCTTGTCTATAGAGTCTTGCTTGGGACTGATTGCATGTGTGCACTGTTTGCAAAGTGAGTTGAAGGGCAGGGGAAGGCATTAAGCTGGCTGACAGACTTTGCAAGCAGCATGCACACAACTGCATCCTTCATGGGTCCTGCAGTACAGTACACAGTTCCACATTTTAACCAATTCCATTTTCTGGCAGTGCTCTGGTCCCTAATCTGTCAGGTAAGTGGGGAAGCCTGTATAATGAATATGAATGTATTTAGTGTATGCAGTGGCAGAGCTTGGAGTATCTGGAAGGGGGATGGGAGGGGGTGGGGCTATGGTGCATGGGGGTGTGCCCGCAGTGCATGAGGGTGTGGCCATGGGGTGTGGGGTGTGGATGCAGGGTGTGTGGGTGTGGCCAGGGCACACAGGGGCATGGCTATGAGCCAGGACACCCCCAAATCATTGCCACCCAGAGCAAAGCACCGCCCCCCGCTCCTATGCGACTGAGTGTATGAGTGCACTGTATATTGTGATTATGCTGGGATAATAGCACCATAATGCATAATGCAATAATGCAATTCTATCGAGAACATCCAGAACTTAGGAAAGTTATTTCTTGAAGTACAGAAACCATCAGACAGCATGCTGGGTAGCAGACTGTGGGAGCTGTAGTCTTAGAAAGTAATTTTTTCATTCTCTGATAGACATCCTGTAATTGATATGTTGTTGTGTGTCTTCATGTTGTTTCAGACATATGGCAGCCCTAAGGTGACTCTATCATGGGGAACTCAGCAGGATTTGTATGGAGGAGCTTTGCCATTGCTTTCCCCTGAAAGTGACAGAATGTTTCTTGCCCAAGATCACCAAGTATGTTTCCATGACTGAGTGGGGATTCAAACCCTGGTCTTCCACAATCCTAGTCCAACACTCAAACCCCTACACCACCCTGGTTCTTGTATAGGTGTTTGCTTCACCATACTGTATATGATTTTATTTAATCTGTGTTCTGTGTTACTCCTAATATGGCATATGGTTCACAATGTGAGAGCAGAATTTGAAATTAAACAGAAAGGATTGATTAATAGTTAAGCTATAAGCAAAGTACTAACAGAAAAAAACATAGGGCTAGACTGAAGAAAAATAAAAAGCCAGTGCTTGCAGAAGAAATGTGCTAGTGCTTGCAAAAGAAATAGAGGAATTCTGCTTTCTAAAAGGCCTGAGAAACGAGAAAATAACTGCTGAAGGTTGGGAAATGGGGAACAGACGGGATAGTAACTGTCTGAATGTGGTCTATTTTTGTGACTGATGTGTCTGGTGACATTTAGATAAGAATAAAGGAGGGAGAATGACCACCAGAATTGAACTTTTGTGACTGAAGAGCTAATTAAGACTTAATTAAATATTACTTTTCACTCCTCCAGGGCGGAATCTGGTATTATAATTTTGGGACCACCTATATGGACATGCGCAGTGCCTCAATGCTGACATAATAATGTATTCATGACATAGTTCCTATACGTATGTATTTGGATTAGCCAATTAACCATCATTTCTTGCTTCTGTAGCCATGCTCGCAAGGTATATAGCTGCCTGCCTGCAGCCATTTCTTTGGAGTGGCTTGTCTTGGTTGCATGGGCATAGCCATTCCCCATTTGCACAAATGAAATAAAGAAGAACTCTTTTCTTACTATCCAGGTGTCGTTGATTAATCTTAATAAAGTTAAGTGCAGTAACAACAACACAGATTGAAACGAAACACAGCTGAACACAATCATAACTAAAAAGGCAAAGAACAATTGAAAAAAACATCCTATTTTTAAACAATGGTTAACAATTACATTTTTGTGTTTCATTGGTGTGATTCCTGCACGCATTCTTTGTTTCAGGATTGTCACTGTGGAGGTTGTGGACAGAAAGTCCATAAATTCCATAGTAATACAGATTTTTTTCCAGCAAGTTCTTATTGCTGCTGCTGCTGTTGTTAATATTTATTTATATAGCACCATTGAAGCATATGGTGCTTTACAAGTAAAACAACCAAAATCAGTAGGTCTTACCAAAAGTGTAAAATCTAAAATATATATGTATACACACACACACACATACACACAGACTCAAAGAGAGAGAGGAAGAGAGAGAGAAGAAAGAAGTACAATACTCTCTCCCTCCACCTTTGTGAGAGTTAGGGGAACAGGACCCCTGTGAAAGTGAAAATATCACGAATAAACTGAAGCTGATTTTAGAAGCAGCCGTCAGTAACAGTGGTGGCCAATTGAGCTCCTCACCACCCTTTTTCTACTTCCCCTCCTCCTCCCTGTCCCAGGCAGCATCCCATCATCAGAGCCTCACCCCTTCGCTTACTCTTGTCCTCATGCTCTCTCCAGTCCCAGCAACAGCAACCTCTCATTTGTCTTCCTGCACACACTGAAAACTTCAGGACTCTTTTAGATTCTCAGACCAGGAAAACTCAACCAGGTTTTAACCTTCTCTTCCTCACGATTCTTCAAGATTCTCATTCAGACCAGGAGAACTCAACTGGGTTTTATCAAAATGACCAGCAGCCTTCCATCATCCAGAAGAGTGTTCCTGGTGTGCAATTCTGGAAGAGGCATGAAGTTTCGAATGTGTGCAGGTAGAGAAGTGAGGGGTTGCTGTCATTGGGACTGGAGAGAGGCATGAGAAGGGATGAAGAGAAGTAGGGGGAGGCACTTGAAGATGGGAGGCTGCTGCTGGTGGCTCTAAAACCAAATGTAGTTTTCCTGGTCTGAGAATCTCGGAGAGGAGAAGTGGTGTAGGATGAAGGTGGTGGTGAGGTGTTACGAACTTTCAAACTCTCGAATAATCAAATTCATGAAAGTCAAACCCGTGAATGTGAAAGGCTGACTGTAGTAAAAATGTAAAACTATACAATGCAATTATAGAAGCAAAATACCCAGATAAAATAAAAAAAATACAATATAATATAAAGCAAACTGATAAATACATATGATCAAAACATACAAGTGTATAAAACAGTATTAAACTAAAATTCCAAAAGCTTTGGAACTAAGGAAGTTTTTAATGGATATTAAAAAAAATGAAGAAAGGAACAGTCTGCAAATGTTCAGGGAGGCAATTCCAGGAGTATGGAGCAGAGAGTGAAAAAGGATGAAGTAAAACCAAGGAAGAAGAAATCCTTTTGGGGGCTAAGGATCCTAGAGTTCCTAGAACACAGATCTTGAGCAGGCTGGTAAAAAGAAACAAGAGCTGAAAGACAGCAGGGAGCTAGGTTGTGTAGGGCTTTGAACATTAAAACAACTGTCCCTTCTTTTTTGCACAGAAATCACATACTGGGCTGTGTGGTATGTCTCACAGGTTTTCTTTAAAATTCTACTGTTTCAGTATTCCTCACTCTCCCAATTATAGAATAAACAAGATCTGTGCATGAATAATCAACACTGACCATCCATCAGGTACAGCTTTTCAGTTGTATATTGCTGAGCCTATAAATAAACCTTGACATTGGACTTGTTTTTTTAATCTGGATAATTTCTAAAGAGCAGTACAAACACATTAGTCATTATGCCATATTTTTACAGGCCATTAAGCAATATAAATTTCATCAAGAGCTACTTTATACTAATAACCTCAATTATTTCCTTTAAAATAAAATTTGCTGAGTGAACATTAACAGGGCTGCTCGCCAATGTGAAAGAAAGTGGGAATAAAGGATCATTCCAGGTCAATTAAAGGAAATGTTGGTTGAGCTAAATAACTAAAAGTCCTCATTGTGGGTTCATTCTGTCATAATTGATTCACAGTTTGATGCAATTGTAGAATTAGGAAGCACTCAGAAGGAATGCTAAGAGAGTCTTCAGTGTGGTATAGCGCCTATGAGGAAGCACTGTAACCAGGGAACTTTCTGGTATAAATTTGAATTCACCTCTTCCTTTGCTGGGTGAACTTTAAAACCAAGAAGAGGGAGCCTTTTCCTATGAATGGTCACTGACCAACTAGAAAAGTCAGCCAGCCCTCATTGAATCATGGTGGTTCCTATGTCACTGGAAGAATGAATCCACATGCAGTTTTAACCTGAACTTTAAAGGAGTTATCCAAGGTACCGAAGCTATTTTAGACTTAGAGTTCCACACTTTAGAGAGCTTCTTGAAAGTTCAGACTAAAATCTTGTGTAAATTCATCTTTCTAGAGATGTGGAAGCCCTAGCCACGAAACCTTTGTCTACCTTTCTGCTTATGCATGTGCACACACAAAAACACACATACATACATGCTGGAAGAGGAGGTAAATTCCAGAGGGTCAATCCAGAGAGAAGTCATGGGCCTTCAGTGTCTGGAGATCCAGAGGATAGTGAGTGCTTCATGAAATTAGCCGGCAGTTCCTTCAGAAAATCAAAATGTTATCATCTTTCAGCAAACTAACATGCCACCACTACTATCTCTTCTCATCCTCTCACATCATAGCCTCTCCTTTTCCTCCTCTTCCTCCTCCCCACCACCACTCCTACTGGCTGATGAATTCTGAGAGCTGTAGTCTAAGGAAATTGCTTTTCCAGGCTCTGCACGAATATGAGGGCTCCTTCCTTGCTTTTCTAAATCAGAATGCTGAAACAAAGAAAGACTAAGAAAAAACTATGACTAGGTTTATGTGTGGGCAAGGACCATGAGGTCAGTTCTGTGGCAATGGAAACAGGTTTTTGGCATAAGCATGTGCTCAGCTAGAAGTGGCATCATTGGTAATTCTAAGCCCACCAATTCTGCCTATTTTGCATCCAGGTCTAATTGTGGGTTTCTAGATTCTACAAAAACAACAAACCCACAATGTAGGCCTGCATCTGCTCATGCTCAATTTAAACTTTATTGAATATCAGTGACAGCTAGTACCTTCCATGTCTATGGAACAAGCTGCTCCAGCTTTCAGCTTTAAATAAGCTCTGTAAGGTGATGGATCCTAAATGGGTTCAGCACCCTGGATAGCTCCTTTGCAGTTCTTCCTAAAACCTGGAGTGGATTTGGCATCCCACCAACATGGAAGCTACCGGCCACCACTATGGGAATTAACATCAAGCTAGTCATTTAGCTGATAGTGGAAGGCATGGGTTCACATTGTTGTCTTTCTTCTGCTGCAACTTTGTTTCTGCTGAATGTTCACAGTTTAATGACATTTGAATTTAAATGATTAACACTATGGCCTCAATCCAATGAAGTGTAAAAATCCACATGCAAACCTATGCTGCATTGAGCTACATACCCTCCCTCTGACTTACAGAAAAGCCTCTGAAACTGCCCTGCATGGCCATTCTCTGCTTTGTGATCAATAGGTAGGAGCAGAGAGGCATCTGGCTGTGTCCTCATAGCCAAATACACAATGATTACAGTTGCACTGAAACCCCTGGAGGACCCTGTTGGAACTCAGCCAATGCCATCATTTTGTATCAGGAGATGGGGATGTAGTCAACATTCCTCTGATCCTGTTTGTTCTTTGCAAAGCCCAGAATGGCACTGTGGGGCAGCTTGAGGTCAGGGTGGTATGGAAGAAGGAAGGGGATATTAGCCACTCAACACCCAAAAAAGGACATCCATGCACATCCATGCATGTACACACAGTGGGTGTGTGTACATGCATGTATGGGGAGCTGTCCTCAGACTGAAGAAAGAAGAGTGAATTGAAAGGGGCATTTTGAGGAAATGAATGAGGGATGGAGCTCTTGGGGGAGACAAATGAGCAAGAGACTTCCCTTCTATGTGTTTTGAACAGAAATTCAGTTTGCACCCATTGTTGCTGTGGAAGACAGTGGCAGTGGGTGGCTTCCATGTCAGGGGTGCAGAGATGTTTAAATAAGCTATTCAAGTACTGAATCTGTTTTAACTATGGCGTTCAAACCTTTGAAGTATGCAATAAAACCCAGAGCAAAATCAACGCACCCCTGACATTGATGCCATCACCCTCAACCGGTATAAGAATAACAAGAGCCCCCTTTATGGCGGCCTGAGGGGGATTGTCCCCTCTGAAGGACTGGTTCCTTGGCTCTGCATCAGTGGTGGAGGCAGAGTACCTTGAGAAGACCCTGGAAATACTTGGAACCGGCCCTGAACCTGTCATTCTCTTCTGCTTTGCTGGTTTGGTGAAGTGCGTGGCAAAATTATTTCTTTGGACTACTATACCTCACTGAGATGATGCTGGGAACTATAGTCCCAAAAGGTAATTTTTCTGTGACCTATTCTGGTGTGATAATCTGTAAGAAGTTCTCTCTCTTTGGCTACAGACTCACAATTACATAAGACATAAAGAGTTAGGGACAAAATGTATACAAAGCTTTTTCCTAAGGACTGCAGAAGAGTAACAAAACACTGGATTCAGCTAAAGAAAAAGAAGAAGAAAGCAGCAATGTAGATTTTACCACCTCTTTGGTAAATGAATGGATGGTTGCCATTTGTTTTCTGCTTTAACTTCATTTTCCTTGCTTACAGCTACAGCATGCAAAAGCACAGTTATTTCTCCAGAAGGATGAAATGAAATACTGGGGACCGCTGAGCTCAGACATTAAAAGTCTTTGAAGCAGGGACACGATTTACATTGGGCAAAGGGGTCAGCCCAGCGAACCCGATCAAGAGCTTTTCAAGCCCCACATGCATTGGAAGTAAATAACAGCAACCATCCCAGGGACATGAAGGGCTTGGGGTGTTAATGGAGCAGGAAAGCAACCTACTTATACGGGATTGAGGGGGGGGAGAGGGAGAGAGAGGAAGGATGTGCCTTTGTGTGTGAAGGAGGTTGCTATACTTTCTCAGTGGAAAGGGAAACAGAGAAGTCTAGGAATTAACATTGCTTTCAAGGTGGACATGGCTGCCCCATCTTCCATGGTCCACGCCTATCTACCTTTCCCCACTCAGTCTTCTGTATTGAGAGGGCATAATCCCTGTAGTTTGTCTGACTGCTAGACTGACCCTTGTTCAGCCTCTGGTTTTGCTGAAAGGCCACTATGGGAAAGGATAGGCAAAAATGTTAACCCCAATCCTCCAAGTCACTTTGTGACAACATAGTTTGCAGTGTGACAAGATGGGAAGTTGGTGGTGGTTGAAAAGGGATCTGTAAATGGCAGGACTGACTGAAGACATTTTGCTGCCTGAGCTATTTTGCCCTAATTCCACATTTTGGTCTCACTTCAGCACTGGTTGTGTGATAATGTTCTCCATCGTACCTAAAGGGAAGCAGGCTAATTCAGAGGATGAATGGCAGGCTCCATTCCTCAACAAGTAATTCCTGCCCTTAACATCTGCTGCCAGAGGCAGCTGCATCATGCTGTCTACTGGTAGGCCAGGTCTGTTTAAAAGTATGTCATACTCTAGGGATGGCCTCTACTTGTTTGATCTGAGAAAACTTGTTGGTTCATTCAGACATCTATACCCTCCAATTGCCCTGATTTGGCAGAGATAGCTCTTACTAATCCTCTGTCACCCAACTTTTTCTGCTGCTTTAAAAATGTCTGAGCTTCTCTCTCCTCCTCCCACTTTCTCCTTTTGTCCATAGCTTACTTTAGTTGACGCAAACTGAGTTCAAAGAACAATAGTAGTTTTTAACTCATTTAACTGAGCGGGGAGGGAGGAAAGAGGGGCAGAATCTTGCCCTTCCCAGCAGGCTCAGGCCAAAACAAACTGCAACCTCTCCTAATCTGTGTGTTCTTCCCTACTAACAGCATTTGCCATCTTAACCATGCTTTGATATTGCTTAGCCATATGTGTCTTGGTTTGCTTCTGAGAAATGCAGGTGCATATGGATATCCTATGCCAAGTTATAATCTGCGCTCCAGAAAACAGATCTGAATCATTCATTTGTCATTAGGAGAGTTTTGTCCAAGAATTTAGAAAAGCACTAATGATAACGGGAAGCCATATTGCTAAGCCTTATGTCAAACATGGCTGAGCATCTGCCAAGATCCATTCACTCTTAGGTTGTCTACTACCAGCTACTGTATTTTATTGTATGCTGCCCTCAGATCTTAAGTTATAGGGTAGGGGGTTAAATAATTTAATGAATTATTATTTAATGAATATAATAGAACTCTGACCTCTGGTTTAACTGTATTACCAGTATTACCAGTAAAAGACTTTTCAGATACCTCAGGCCAATTAACTGTATTTTTGATTTGAATTTAAATTCATTTAAACATTTACAGTCATGCTGCATACAATGTTTATAGGTGGTAGAACACCAAGATTAAAAAAAAAGATACCTTAAAAACAACAACAGCAGCAATTCCTGAAATACCAGTGTTGAGGCCTGGTATACAGGAGATCTTTCCACAGGTCTGAGACTGCTGATGAGGAGATCCATATTGGTGTCACCATCAAACGCAACTTGTTGGCTGTGGCATGAAGAACATCTCCCAGAAGATCACAGTGATGTGAGAGGCTGGTAAAAGGAAAGATGTTCTTAAAGTAACATTTTGTAAATGTATTAATCATATGCATTTTATTATAGATAAACTCAACAGAGGATATATATTAGCTTTACTCACATAACAACAGTAATACATTGTCTCTGTGTTGCCACTTGCATTTTGTGTGGACAAATTAATCTCTCTAAATGTTTACAGAGTGCATGTAAAATGACCTTCGTTCAGTGGCAGAAGTTTTAGATGCCTGTGAAAGGATTATCTTCCTCCCACAGGAATCAATGAGTAATTTCCATTTGTGGAGCAGAAGGTTTTTTTAGGCTGAATTGTCCCCTCCTCTCTCAGTAAATCAAATTGCAAATCTCTTTGAAAGAGATCACATTAAGTGAGAAATTAGCATACCTGATAGTGAGGGAGTGAGACAGGCTATTGCAAATATGACTTTTCCTTCTAAATTTAGGGCTTGTTTGTGTCAGTTTTAAAATGGCTTCTATGAGTCCATATGATTAAAATCAGAACATTTTAAAAAATGAAACTGAATGATCTAGTTAAGACCTTAGTCATGTCTTATTTTAATATATATTGGATTTCTCTTCCCATTTGGGGTGATATTTTCCTATGTAAAATTAGTCTTCTCATTTTTTCCCCCACAGGCAGATGATGAGAGTGAATTCTACAAAAAAAGAGACAATACCAGGAACAATTCATTACTGTCATGTCTCTCATTGGCCTAACAACTAAGTGTGGAAAAGAGATTTTTAAGAGAGCAAGAGAGAGAGAGAAAGAAATAGAGTATGCACATGATCTTTGAACATGTCGTTGTAACAGCCCACAGTAATTTAAGATTACAGCTTTTGTAAAGTTGTAAGCAGCACTTTTATTATAGCACAGTATACTATAGCAGTTATTATAGCACTATTTTGAGACCCTTGTATTAAGGCATAAGGTTAATAACCCCATGAACTGCCAGGATTCTGATAACTTATAAAAAGAGATTCTAGGACCCAAAGAGAAATCGGCTCCTGCTCTTTGAAAATCATTTGTTCCCTTTTGGGATGAAAAACCTTTGGTCCCATAAGCCGTTAACATTAGCCATGCTGGCTGGGCTTCTGGAAGTCTGTAACACTTTGAGATTCCACCTCCCCCATTAAAGCCAAGGAGGGTAGAAGCATGAGGGCACACACAGCTATGTCTGTGGAGAGTTGTGAGTGGCCAGGGGCTCATAATTTATCTCCAGGGGACTGTCACTGCTGTCTGAGGTACATGCCTTAATGTCTCTATTGGTAGGGCTAACACAGCCCGACTGTATAGTGAAGCTCTTTATATATTTAAGGCTCTTCTTAGTTTGGTGAAGAGAGGACATCTTTGTTACTGAGCACGGGGTAGGTCTTGATAGCCCATAGGGCCCCTTCCAATTCTACGATTTTATGCTTCTATGTGACACAGCAGTGGCACTCTGAGATTTGACAGTCCCAGGAGAGCTGCAAATTGTAGCAGTAATAGAAGGTAGGTGTATGGGAGTAGGAGACTCCTAAAGAGTGTTACATTGAGCTGTATGACCTCAAATCTTATTTCATTCTCACGGAAGCCCTGCTTTGCCCCCATGTGAAACCTATACTAAATAATATCCTTGAGTTCCCAGCCCAGCGGTTCTCAACCTGTGGGTCGCGACCCCTTTGGGGGTCGAATGACCATTTCACAGGGGTCGCTGCTCCTCTATCCCGCCCCGCCCCCTTTTGAAAGAAGCCGGTCTCACAGCCAATGGGAGCGCTGTTTCTGAGACCTTGTGCTGGGAGGAGGGGAGAGGAGGCGTGCTGGCGTTTCCCCGTCTTTCCCTGCCAGGGGGTGTGCAGAGGTGGCGAGAGGAGACCCTGTGCTGGCAGGAGGTGAGAGGAGGCGTGCTGGGCGCGTGTGGAGACGTTTCCCCATCTTTCCCTGCCGGGCAGAGGGGGCAGAGGTGGGGAGGGGCTCGCGGGTGTAGCGTGGTCGAGGGGCTACAGCGGGTATCGCACCCCACTCCTGAGCCCTCAGAGGGACGAAAGGAGGAAGGAAGGAGCACCCGCACGATGTGGAAGTGAGAGCGTCCGAGCAGCTGCACTCCCTTTAAGAGAGGGAGGGTGGGAGTGAAACAAAACGCATCTGCTTATGCCGCCGCCATCTTTCCTCTCTCCCGGTCCTTTCCTCCCTGTACCTCATGTAAAATGTGGGCTGTTTTGGCATTGCCTTTGGGAGTGACTGGCTTTTTGAACTGTGGAAACCTAACATTCAAAATGAGAACTACTGCCTTAATTCTGGCATTGATGGACACTTTCTGTGCTTAAAAAAAGGGGGAGGGTTACCAGATTTTAAGCATTAGAAGTCTATCCAGAGCAGTGATTTAGGGCAGTGTTTCCAATCTATTCGATGTTGGAAATAACTAACTAACTAACAAATAAATAATAAATAAATAAATAAATAACAAAAATAATTTTATGGTTGGGGGTCACCACAACATGAGGAACTGTATTAAGGGGTCACCACTGTCCCAGCCCATTCCTTCCATAATTTATGTTTTTTATTGTATATTTTATTTAAAATGTTTATATCCCAAACCACATCATAAGATCTCTTGGTGGCTTACAATAAACTCAAATTAGAACAATAGCAAATTATTTCAACTTTCTAAAAACATATTAAGCAATTGAATAACTGGAAAAGCTAAAGTTAAAATAATCTAATACCATGTACATGTACAGATTTGAATGAAATCATTACTTCCCAAAGATTTTTATTACAAAGGCAAGTTTTAATGCAGGGCTGGAATGAAACTCTTGTTGACGCCAATTGGCCCTTGAAGGTGAGGGCATTTCACAATTGGAATACCATGGCACTGAGGTCTGCAAGCATGCCTTGGCAACTGGATTCTCAGATAATGGGTTCTGAAGCAGATTCAGGATGCCACTCTTGTGGAATGACTTTGGAGATGTATGGAATACAACAGCTTCCTCTTTATTTTGTTCCGTCAAAAAGACCCGTGAATGGTACGTGGGTAACACAGCAAAGGAAATACAATTATTTCACAGCAGCAGGTAACAGCTTGATTTGATATATTGTATATTGTGTCCATGAAATTTCCCTGACATAAATTTAATTGTTAATCTCTCTGTAATTAGATTAGGGTGCACATCATTTTATCAGAGCAGGGCCTCCTGAGGTCTTTGGAACAGAACAGCAGCACTAAAGCTATTGCTCTAATAGCCAACATTTCCAGAAGGTGTAACTGTGACACACAGATGCAAGTGCATATAGGCCATTTATTTTGTGAATAGCTAAGGGGAAGGGGGGATGTGTTTATTTGGAAATACTCAACAATACTGTCTGCTAAGAATTATATGCAGAGAGAACAACATTGGCTCTTTTCACCACTCTAGTGGAAATGTTGCTTCTTTTCACCTGTTCATCACTTGGGATCCCGGAAAGCAAAATATTGAAAGCTATTCTGAAAACTTCTGTTACTGAACAAGAATTGCTCTTGTCAGCTCTTCCTCTTCTCTCTCAGGACAAGCATATCATTTCACCAAACTAGAAACTGAATGTGAAATGACTGGAGGCAGAATGCTTCCAGAAAGTATCAGAAGAAAAAAAAATAGTGGAAACAATGGGACCATATTAAGTTGAGGACTTGTAACCAACAAGGTACCCAATATAACAGTTCATCATATTCATTCCTGGATCTGGGCCAGTATCTTGGAATTCCTTGGGTTAGATGTAGGCCATTTCTGCACTACACCCTTATAGCACGATTATTCTACCTTCAACATCCTACAGAATCCTGGGGTTTGCAGTTTTGGGAGGCACAAATCGCTCTACAAGAGTGTAGTGCGGAAATGGCCGTAGATTAGTAGAAATTAGCGCAGTAACCTGTGGCTGAGATCTTGTATGTAATTAGGCTGGCATGGGTTACAGTAACAATATAACATCTGCAGGAATAATAATAACAACAACAACAACAAGGCTGTGGGATAGTGCTATGAAGTAAGGCCTGCAAATTCTTGGTGGCTTGTCTTTGGGAAAAGAAGGCTGCTGGCCCCAAGGATTTCTTCCTATTTCTTCAATGCCAGCTATCCTTGTGAGCATTCTTGGAACTAAACGCTCTCTGGGAAGGCAAATTGCCTCTCCTATAGTGCAGGAAATTTTCCAAGCCAGCCTTCCCATGGGGCTTTTAGCTTCAAGGACGCTCCCTCCCACCACTTGAAAGATGAATGTCAGAGAAATAGGCTGCTTGGACCTAGAAGCCTTCTTCTTCCTAGGACAGCGGTGCTATGTCTGCCTTCCTCACTTTGTGGACACTGTACAGCCTACGTAAAAATGCATTATAGTGGCATAACAGAATTTTATGTCAGTTAAGCTACCATAGTGCATCAGCAGGATTCCAGCCTATATCTATTAAACTTATGCCATTTCTGCACTATACTATTATAGTGTTATTATTCAGTTTCAACATCCTATGCAATCCCGGGGTTTGTAGTTTAGGGAGGGAAATTTAGAATTCTCAGCTGGAGAGCTCTTTGCCCTCAGTAAACCACAGACCCCTGAACTCCACAGGATGTTGCAAGTGGAATAACAGCACTGTAACAGAGTAGTGTAAAAATGGCCATAGTCTGCATCCACGTTCTTATCTGGAGTGCTACTGAATGACTTTGGTGGGAAGGAAGGGGAAGAAAGGTGAAACATGGATTGTAAAAAAACAACTACAGGAATTACAACAATTCTTTCTTATTCTCAACTTAACACCAGGATAGGCTGTTTGGAATCTTTTAGCTATTTTCTGTTCCATCTAGTTCTACACCTGCCACTTTTTTGTGAATGCCTTTCCCCAACTCCAGATGGTAAGAGCTGAATTGCTAACTAGGTCAATACATGTGGTGGCAGATTTTTGTTCCAATGAAGGATTTTATGGTTCGTCTCCTGATAGGCCTTGGTCCTTCCTGGTCTGAGGGAAGAACAACTACATACTTTTGCCGCAGTCGGGTTCTCAGCTTGGTCATCCTCAGCGAATTTGATCCTAAAGCTGTAATGATGTTTTTCATTTTCTGCTTTACATGAAATGAATCCATCTAGAATTATGGATAATGGCAAAGCTAGGAAAAACAATACCAAGACTTTTTCTGTCTGCATGGCTTTGCTGTGGCAGATTTTGGAGGCCTGAACTGGAATTCAGCATATGCTCCCCCCCCCCCCCGATTTCTCACTTATTATAGTGACTCTGCTTGCTATACACACTCTCTTACTAAAGCTCCTGCTGCCCCTTTCTATTTCCAAAGGTACTCTGAAGCACTGGCCCAGCTACTCAACCAAGTAAGCAGTGATGTTAAAAATGATTACTTTGACCAGAGCACTCCAGAACTAAGGTGTAGTGATGTTTCTTCCGAATTAATATTGAGACACAATTCACTCTTACATTCTGACAATCTTACCTCCAGGGCATGAGAGAAGAAAAATTACTCACCTTCAAAGGATGACACTCCCTGTGTCTCTGTATGAGTCACCATTCAGAGCATGCCTCCTGACTGAAGGAGTCATGACTCATGCAGGGATGTGACAAGCAGCCTTTACTCTGAGATATCATTGTATCAGGAGTGATTGGCTAATAAATGTTATCTTGCAGGCAGGGATGGAGAAGAGCTAGCAGTATAGGCAAACTGGTACAATACAAGGGATGGAGAGTAAAACCATGCTAAGAATGGAAGGGATAGCCTCCTCTCTCTGTTCAGTGTGCAGATGTACAGATCTATTTAACTGTTTCATCTCAAACAGTGCAAGACAAAAAGAGAGTGGCAGAGAATTACAGCTCACTTTTGTCTAGGATTTGGTTGCCCTTCGAGTCCTCCCTTTACTTCCACAAAGCACGGGAATACAGGAAAACACTTTGCACCAACTCAGGCCATAGATCCATCTGTCTTAGTACTGTCTACGCTTACTGTTGTGGCTGTCCAGCGTCTTAGACAGGGGACTTTACCAAACCTATGGATTGCCAGAGGTTGGACCTGGAGACATTTGACTTCAAGGTATGTGCTCTGTTCCTGACTTGTGGACTGCCCAAGTTTGGTTAAAAGGCATTAGGTTAGATTTCCTGAACCAAATAGACTATTTATCCTGTATAACCACATGTGAAGTGGAATGCTGGAATATAGGGTAATCACTGATATCCTGAACCGACCACTTAGTTATGTAGGTGCCTGTGGAACTAATTCATGCTTCTTGCCCTGACCTCCTGCCAGCCCACCTTAACAACCAGTAGCTAGATTGAGAGGAGAGTGTCTGTTTAGCTGCCGATCAGGTTAGAAGGAGGGTGCTGTTTCCAGGACCTTAACACCAGTGAGTGAGGCTGCCACAAGGAACTGTGACAAGAGTCCTGATTCTGATTGTCACAGTCTTGTTCACTGGTAGGAGGGGGCTACAAGCATCCTCCTCCTTGCACTCTGATCAGCAGCTGAATAGATCCTTGTGACAGAGCCCGTGGCTAGCAGGGATGCCCTTGTGACAGGTAGCCATAGAACAAGAGTGGCTCTGTTAGAGCAAAACCCAGCCCACTAGTCAGAAGGAGGGGCTGTGGGTGAGACAGCATAAGGCATATAAACAGGGAGAATGAATTGGATTCTAGCATCCTTCAGTGACATTCTTAGAGAGAACTTTAAGTCAGAGCCTTCAGTCAACCAAGAGGGGGTTGTCTTTTCAGTGGCCTAGTGAGAGGCAGAGAAAGAAACAAATAACTTCTGAGTGAGTTAGAAAGTGGGACTCTGAGTTAGGAAATTACACCTTTGCACTAAGGGGAGCCAAAGGTTTTTCTATATGTGAAAGCTCTGTTCTTGAATACTGTGGTTACCTGAAGAAACTTTAGGGAAATGTTATTATGTTTGCATATACTTGTAACACCCAATACCTTTTCTCTGTGTGC
Source organism: Iguana delicatissima (assembly GCA_948472985.1). Taxonomy (NCBI): domain Eukaryota; kingdom Metazoa; phylum Chordata; class Lepidosauria; order Squamata; family Iguanidae; genus Iguana; species Iguana delicatissima. The sequence goes on along the minus strand of CAOKZL010000469.1, from coordinate 781,493 downwards.
TATTTAATAAATATTACATTATATTTTTATAATTTCTACCTCAGCATAGTATTTTCTTCAGTTTTACTTTTATAGGAACACGCTACCACAGGTCATCAATCTTTTTGAATAACCATTGAGAACCTTTGCTGTTCATCCACTAAGGTGGTGGTTTTAAAGGGAAAGCAGAGTTGTATTAGGAAGAAGGGAGGGAGCCACGGTGCTATAGCAGGATTAAAGGGAAGCTGCTACTCCAAGTCAGGGAGAAAGAAAAGCAGACCTGGCCCCCTCCATAATCCCCTTCACCTTGCGTAGCTGCTGGCCATCAAGATGGGCTGGGAGGGATCTTTTACACAGTGTTACAAGAAGACTACATACAGAGCAGTTAGGGAGCCATAACTTTAGGTTACAAAGCTGTAACTGCAATACAGAACGGCAGTCACTATTAGTATCTTTGAAGAGAGAAGTCATGTAATATATCCTGTGTGTATTCTCCTCTGTTCACCTGTCTTTACTTTATGAACAAAACAGAAAAAGCAATGTTGCTAACATAAGGTAAATCTTGCACATTTTAACACCATCTGTCGAACACATGCTTCTGCAAACCAAATGTAGTCTCTCTCTTTTTAATTCCCAGTCTAGCAGTGTACATTTTCATTTTGCAGGCCATTTACATTTCATAACAGAAGGAAGAACATATACCAGCAGCACAGGCCATTGCCGTTCAACAAGACAGTAAATGCTGTGTAACCTTCTATATCCAACCTTTGAACAGTTAACAAAGCTTTTCCTTAACATGATGTACTCTAATTCTCTCACAAGCATATCCAAGCATATACTATAGATTATAATCAGTGAGTTTCTTTAGTCCTTTAGCGATCATAGTCGTAGGGAAGGGTGGGCAGCTGTGCCAGGGTCAGTTTTCACCTCTGTGCTCCCTAAGAAGGGCGCACTGGCTCTAGGGCCTGTTTATATGTCTTTTTGGCAATCCAGGGTATCCACAGAACTCTCTTCCAGGACTGGATTCCAAATGAATTGATTCTCTTCCTATTAGCTTTCCTCACTATCCAGCTTTTGCAATCACACCTAGAAATTGGAAATACAGTGGCATGGACAATGACATACTTAACTCTTGCAACTTTCCTAACTCTTGTTAGTACAGTGCAGAAGGGGGCACTGCCAAAATACTTCTGAATGTCTTTCATCATGAAAACCCTATGATGAAGCAAGATCCTGACCTGCTATAAATTTGCTATAAATCCTGACCTGCTATAAATTTGCTAGGTAGCCTTAGGCAAGCTGCCCTGTAAGCTTCCACACACCTGAATATGTATATAACAATGCTTACCAAATTCACAAGGTTCTTGTAAAGCAGAGAGGGGGAAGTGAAACCCATGAGCTGTCTGTAGCCCCCAACACTGTTTTTGCACATCTTGGTGCACAGCCTTCCTGGAGCAAGTCCCTAGGGCACTCCAATTAATTTTTTTCCAAAGGTATTTTTCTGGGTCCTGATTATCAAAATGGGGGCCAAAGTGCTATAAAATGTGGTGGTTTTGCTCCCTAACCTTCCCCAGCTCCCCAAGAAGCAGCTAAAAATAGCCAGAAATGAAACTGAAAGTGCCATTGAAACATACTTTAGCTGTGTGGTGTAACCTACCAGTGATACAGGGTGCATAAACCTGTGTACAATAAACTATCCCTTCCTCTGGTGTTATTGCCTAGCCTGGATGTAAAAATCAACAGAATTACAATTCACTACAATCTTGATTGTTGCATTCTTATTGTTAAGGGACCTTGGACATATTCTCAAAGCAAAAGGGACCAGAGGAGTGATATACAAATGCAAAAGATCAGAGGTGCATACTTGGATCACTATCACGCCTGGCACTGCTGTTGCTTTCTTCACATGTTGTCACTTCATACCCTCCAGCTGTCCTAATTTGGCAGGAAAGTCCAGATTAAATATCTTGTTTTAGCTGCTTTTAAAATGACCAAATTGCTCTTTCTTCTTCCCACTTTCTATCTTTATCCTTAATTTACTTCAGTTGTTGCAAACAAGTTTAAAGCATAAAAATAGTTTGCCTTCAGCCTACTCAGCCGTGGATTGAGGAGAAGAGGGGTTGGAATCTTGCCGTCCAGCCCATAGTCTCAGGCAAAAGCAAACTGCTGCAGCCTCCCCTATTTTGTGTGTGTTTCCTCTTTTGTCATCTTTAAAATGCAGCATGTGCCTTGACTTTACCATAGCAAAGATAAACATGCCAACCAAATCTTAAATTACGGTGTTCAAGTTCCAAGAATCTCACACCTCTAAGGAAATATCCATTCCTTCAACCATATAAAACAACAGGCCTCATAATACAATTTGACATTAGGCCACTCCTTTCCTTATCATTGTACAGTGTTTTAAATTTTATTCTTTTTTAAAAAAAAATTCTTATTTTTGTTACTTCAAGACCCAATACCAAATGCAGAACAATACATGTTAATACTACCCAATGCTAATCTATCATTAATCAAACACAAAAACAATACTAAAAATGCACATAATTAAGAATTAGTTCCCGCACTTATTGCAAACAGCTCTTCATATATTGATTGTACTTAACATTTCTTTAAAAAAAATTACATTTCATCCAAGTAGTACATTGTTACTCTTATATTGTATCCTCAACACTTTAATAATGTTATGTAATTTCTACAAGTCTCATCTCTTAACTACTGAAATAATATAATTAAATCTATAATACTATCAAGTCCTTACCTGAATAATTCTTACTTAACATTACAAATTCTTAGATCTTCTAACATTAATCTTCTATTATATATTTTAACTCTAAAATTAATACAACATTATTTAATCATAATCAACTTAAATCTCTAATGAAGCAATGCTGTAACACTATAACCGAAAACTATAACAATAAAATGTAATCTAATATTACATAATGTCTTACTCATACTGTATAGAACTAAATCATATTATTATTTTAATATCTTAGAAACCTATTATCATCAATTCACCCTGTTTCATTTAAATAGTTAAACAAAAGTTTCCATTCAAATAAGAAATCTCATTCATTTAATCCTTTAATCTAGTTGTTAATTTATCCATTTCTGCTATTTCAACCACCTTATTAAGCCATCCATATGTTGATGGAATCTCCAGCTTTTTCCAATATTTTGTATATGATAATCTAGCTGCAAGTAACATATATTGTATAATCTTCTGCTGAGTCTTCCTGACATTAGTATCTTCATCCCAAATACCTAACTGAAGTAATTCTGTTTTTTTAGAAATTGAACTTTTCAAAAAAATTTGCATCAAATTCTGAATATTACACCAGAATTGTTTAGCCTTGTCACAAGTCTATCACATATGAAAAAAGATCCAATATGATCTTGACACTTCCATCAAGTATTTTCAATGTTTTTATACACTTTAGCTAATTTTTCTGGTGTAATTTATCAATGGAACATCTTTTTATAGTACTTTTCTTTAAGGTCATAGCAGAAGACATTTTTAATTTCTTTCGTTCATAACTTTTCCCATTGATTCATTTGAATGTTACATTCAAAATTTTTCACCCAGTTAATCATATATTCTTTAACTTGTTCTTCTGCCATTTTGAATTTCAATAACAATTCTCATTTCTGTTCTATAAAAAGCTTCTTGTGGAGATATCTAAAGCAGTGTTTTTGAATAAATTTTAAATTTGAATAAATAAATTTTAAATTTGAATAAATTTTAAATTTTATTCTGAGTTTCTTTGCTTGCCAGACAAATCTGAAAATCTCTTTGTGCCATTGCACAAAAAATATTCCATCTCTTATGGCAGAGACCGTTTGAAAGAGAAGTAAAAGCTTTGGCAAAACATTTGCTGTCCTTACTGCAATTCAGCCTGAAAGGGATAAATTTAACTTCCTCATTTTCCTAAGTCTTTTAAAAAAATTATTTCCAAACTTTTTCATACTTGTTTTGAAATAATGAGCTGTTCTTTGTGATTGTATCTCCAATATTTAACCTCCCTTTTTCCACTTTAAAATTTGAAAGCGTGGTTAATTCTTTGTCCTCTTCTGGGTTTGTATTTTTAGTCAGCAATTTTGTTTTCTCTCAATTCATTAAACCTGGAGCGTGCCCCCAAGTACCTATTTTTTTTCCCCACAAGAGCTTTCATTGCATCCAGTAGGTTTTGTGTCACTCTCACAAGATCATCCACATAAACTCTCAGCATCTGCTGTTGCTTTTCAATCATCATCCCACAAGATTTTGTCATCTTGTCTGATCTCTCAGTAGAGTCTCCACTACCAAAGCAGAGGACAGCTTTGTCCAGTTCCCTTTTGTATTCCAATTGATGTTGCTGTATTGCCATTTACTAAGATCTGGGCCTTTTGAACTGTCTTTATTGCCCAAATAATATTTTCACCAAAGTCTATTCTCTCCAACGTTAGAAATAAATAATTCCAAGATATATTAGCAAATAAATTTTCTGCACCTGAAAAAATCAAAATGGCCTTTTTATCATTACGACGTTCCAAAAATTCAACAATATTAAAAACAGTTCTTAGATTATTTCTTAATTGTCTTTTTGGCAAAAACTCCATGGATATTCTGAGAAATATGTTTTCTTAATCTGCTTGCCAAGATGGCAGTAAATATCTTATAGTCATTATTTAGTAGTGAGATAGGTCTATAATTCTTTCTTAATGTCTCATCTATATTTTCTTTATGAATCATTGTAATATAGGCATTTATCCAAGTATCTGGTATCCACCCTTTTTCTAATAACTCATTACATAGCATTTTTAATAGTTAAAATAACTCATCGTCAAATTTGTTTTAATATGCTTCAGATGGTCCATCTGTGTCTGGCACTTTTCCAGATATAATCTTTTTAGTTGCTTCAATAAGCTCTGTAGTTGCCACAGGCCTATTCAGACTTTGCTTTTGTTTCTAGCATAATTGGTTCAATTGCAGTTTATCCAAACAGTCTTTCATATCTAAAATTTTCTCAGCCCTCCAAGCATAGAAGTTTCTGTCATATTCTTTAAAGACTTTTAATATTTTCAAATTATCCATTATAAACTAATCTCTCTTCCTAATCTTTGTGACATTTTTATTTATCTTTTCCTGTTTCAGCTTATAGCAAAACCACTTCCCAGTTTTATTTGCTTTTGGTTAAGCTATAGTAGTTTGGCATTCATTTCTTGGACTGTGAACAATGTGAATAACTGTTGTTGAAATAAGCTGATATTTCGTTAAGCCTTTGTCAAAAATTTCCTTATGTTTTTCCTCCAGGTTCAGCATGTCATCTATCAACTTACTCTTTTTAGCTTCTGTTTCTTTTTTTCAATCTAAAATCATATCTAATAAATTGTCCTCTCATATAAGCTTTGCTTGCATTTAAAACTATTCTGGGCTTTGTACCCTTATTTAAGTTCAGCTCAAAATACTTCCTCAGTTCTTGTTTATATAGTAATATTTAAGTCTTCAGAAATAAATATTCATTAAGTCTCCATCTGAACTGTGTTTGCTCCATTTTCAGAGACATCATACGTTGCATTATGATCTGAATAAATTTTGGCAGAGTGTCTGTACTTTTAAGTTAGCCATATTCTTAGAAATCCAAAACATATCTATCCTAGAAAAAGATTTATGCTGTGAAAAAAAAGTATAGTCTGGCTGCAAATCTCTCCAACTGTCTTTTAATCCAAAGTACTCTGCATAATTAAAGAAGGTTTTTAGGTAGTCTCAGTCTTCCTTAATACCTTTACCGGAACATTTACCTTTATTAGGATTAACAATCTCATTCCAGTCACCAATGCACATCAGAATTTGTAGGTCTAGCTGATATGCCTTTCTTAACAAATTCTCATAAAATGTTGATTTCTCATTAGTGGGTCATAAATACTCATTAAATGGAAGACGGGGGAAAGAAGAGGAAGAAGATTTGTTACTTAAATATTTCCACATTTTAACAGATCTCTTCTTATTCTCTTTTTGGAGGATGCTATTGCCAGAAATGAAGCCAAGTGCACAAGCATCTGTGACAGCCAAAAGATCTCAGCACGGAATGTGCTGCTGGAAGGGAATGAGAAGGCTGAGACTGGTAGAATACAGCAGTGCCACCCAAGGAACCTTTAAGGAATACTTTCCTTTTTAGGAAAACAATTTGTAACTATAAGAGAGAAAAAATGATTAGATAGTAGAAAATTGCTGAGTACCAGCTGTAGTATAGGAATTAATTTAACTCACTGTGGCAGACAGGGATAAGCAGAATTACTTTATCTTGCTCAAATCCACATATGGGCTAGAAAACAAGGTTGTAACTTTTCTTTAGCTTGCCCTCTGTCATATTGTAATGCACACATGGTAGCTGTCTCTCTCTTTCTCTTTTCTGTTACTTTTGGTTAGAAACGAACTTAGTGTATGTTTCCAAAATCTCTGCCTGCATGGTGCAGCATCTTCAACAGTGGATCAATGAAGAAGGGCTGAGTCTCATTCAAGCCATGTCCTTGGTGCTCAGCTACTCATAGAATGATGCTCAGTGACAATTGAGATAGTACAAACTGAGAGACAGTGGTGTACCAGGGTTATCCAGTGATTTTCAAGACTGAGCGTAGAGTTAGAACGGAAGACCAACACATAGCCATTCTGCCACACCTGCTGCGGAGGAAATAATGGACATTGACCCTGGGGTCCAAGTTACTCCATCCATTAAAACCAATGAATAATCAGAATTAGAATAACTTGCATCTACTGGGATGCTCATGAAAGTAATGATGCAGTTGATATATCCAGAAATTTGAGATCAGACACTGAACACATCATCTGTACTCTGGGTGATTTTGGCTGGGTAAAAAGCAACAGCTTTTGTCAATAAACTAGTCTACATGATATAATCTAAAATGAAATGGAAGTAGAAAATATGGTACTGAAAGAAGTGGCTCCTTTCTAGGGAAAGAAGATATATTGATTCCTCTAAATGCAGGTGATGAATTTTCATTTAACTTTAATGAAAAAGATATTTAAAGGCATGCATTTTTTTTTCTTTTCAGGTACAGCTCAAGGCAAGCTGGGATAGCAAAGTCTAAAAGCTGCTGACAAATGTTTCTTTTATACCCTCAATGAGCTTCTTTATTTTTTTCTTCAGATACTAGAAATAGCTTTAAAAAGTCTTCTCAGACTACTGTGAACTTCAAAACTGTTCCAGTGGAATACACCATAAATGCATTTTTCCTGTCTCAGTCATAATGCCCTTAAGGAGTGATGCCTGAGCAGCAGATGAGTATCTAATATAATATATTTATTTGTTACATTTATACATTCTTATTCTTCTGGTGAGTTCAAGGGTGAATTCATGCCCCACCCCCTTACAACAACCCTATAAGGTAGCTCAGGCTGAGAGGGAATGACAAACCCAAGGTCACACAGTGAATTTGATGGCTCAGTGTGGATTACAACCTGGGTCTCCCAAGTATGAGCCCCCAAGTTCTAACCACTACACCACACATCCTCTGTTTAGTATTATCTTTTTTACTTTCATTGGGTTTTTTTTTTTGCAGTTATGTCATCCAGACATTGGTTGGCAAAGAAAATAACTGGACATTTTGAACCAGCGTAGGTACTGCCTACCTTTGGAAATTAGAGTCCCAAAATCATAGTTCAGCTTTGTTGTTGTGTGCCTTCAAGTCATTTCCAACTTATGGTGACCCTAAGACGAACATGTCATGGGGTTTTATGGGGCTGACACACCCAAGGTCATGCAGTGGGTTTCTATGGCTGAGCAGGGAATCAAATCCTGGTCTCCAGGGTTGTAGTCCAAGGCTCAAACCACTATGCCATGCTGCCTCTCTAGGACATTTCTGCAAAAGAATCCTTTGATAAATGAAAGACTCACTTAAAAATCACTTAATAATGGAAAAAGAAGGATTTACAACCACTTAACAACCACTAAAAGTTTAGAATAGTAAAAATGTTGCTGTCCACCTTAAACCCTCCAGAGACTGGGACCAGGCATTCATCCCTTGGGTGGGAGTTCAACAAATGGGATGCTGTCACTGAAAGAGCCTCCTCTAGTATCATTGCCAAGCATGCCTTATTCTGCAGAATGCAGAACAAGGTCTCTTAAGATGACAGTGGACAGGTGGGTCTTGGAGAATGGAAATCTTCCTGTCCCTTCATCTCAACAGGAAGCAATTATAGTGATTTCTAAGGATGAAATACAGTGATTTCTAAGGATGAAGAAGACGGAAGAATCCAAGGTCAAACTAGTCAATATTTGTAACACTTTTAAAGAAGAGATTCTATCTCAAATGCTGGGAAACATCTGTTTGTTGAGTCCCCTGTTTGTCATGTGGAATGCATTGTTTTGTGACTGACCATTAGAAGGTAAACATGGATTTAATTTGCAAGTTTCATTGTTTAGGTACATTATTTCGAGGGAAAATGCACTGGAGGTAATCACAGGGAATATGCACTCTCCTTAACATCCTTAAATCTAGTCTGACCACATGTTTCCTTCATCCATTGTCTGCAAGACTATTTCCATGTGACTTTTGGAAAAAGATTACTTTTTGGACTGCAACTCCTACTGTCCCAAATTAGTATGACCAGTAGCTGTGCTGACTGAAGATACTGGAAGTTGTAGTAAAAAAACAAAACAAAAACAAAACAACAACAACAACAAAACTTTCCATGACCTATTCTCCTGCTTTCTTCTGTCTACCCAGGACCTGTGGTAGTATCTCTCCCTTCATGTCCCATGCAGAGTGGACTAGCAGTTGAATCTTACAGCATCATTCACCTCACTTGAGGGCAGCAGGCTAGTTTTAGAGATCTGTACAGGTGATGCAGTAACCAAACCTCTGTCCTTTAGCTAAGAAGAAGGACTGAGAAGCTGCCAGGGTCCCTCCAGCATCTGTTTCCTAAGTCAGTTGTCTCACTCTGCCAAATGATAGGGCCAGTCCATTCTTCTATGCAATACCTCTAGAAAGGTGGCACCTCTGTAGTCTTCAGTTTTAAACATGAGAATCTACTTATTTTGCTAACAAATGTAACTGACTTGGTTCATAGTTGAAACTCTCGGTGCAATAGTCTTGACTTATGCAGTGAGTGATTTTGAACAGTATGACTGAGCAATCAACTCACCTTTTCCTCTGGAAGAAGAAATGTCAATGTCAGCTGAGTTCTTTGGGGGGTTGCAGACTAAAGGCACTGGGAAGATTTTTTTAGATCCCACATGTTTTAGTTCCATGTCATCAGTAAAATCTGAATTCTCAGTCTGTAATTGCAGTTCTATAATTGAAAATAATTGGAATTAACTTCAGACATTTACAATGGGAAATGCCAGCGTATCCTAACAAATTGTATGAAAGTGTAACCACCCAAAGAGAATAGGCAAAGAAGAATCACGTACATAGCCAAAATCTCTAGATGTACTTGTGTGTGGATGGCTGAATTCTATGTAATAATTAAAAATAACCCGCTAGATAATGAGCAGGGTGTGTGTGATCCTCCAATTGTTATCTGACCACAACTCCCAGCCTTTCTTGCAATGATGATGGTGATGATGATAATGACAGCGATGATGATGGCAGCAGCTGGAATCCTCTTGCAGTTACAAAGACAATCTAGAGTTATACACTTGGGACTGTTATGTTGTGTGCCTTCAAGTTGTTTCCAACATAGAAACCCTAAGGTAGACTTATCACAGGGTTTTCTGAGGGTGAGACTGTGTGATGTACCCAAAGTCACCCGGTGGGTTTCCATGGCTGAGCAGGGAATCGAACTCTGGTCTCCAGGGCCATAGTCCAATGCTCAAACCACTACACCACTCTTTAGGAACTGTGAAGGTATACTAATCCCCACTTACTGGATTGCCGCTACTCTGATAGATGGAGTCTGTTCACCTGCCAATTGGGAAGCAGCTGGCTAATGGTCACCCCCCCCCCAGTGATCTCTGGTGCAATGAGGAATTATGACAGGGGTCTTGCTTCTTGCTGTCACACTGGAGATCACTTGTGCAAGGGGGTGGAATAAACTGCTCCATTGATCACAATGGCAGTGGCCCGGTAAGTAGTGATTGAGTGGTGGGTCTGGGATTCATTGTGTAGCAGTGTTAAAAAAATAAACAAAAGTTAAAACTAGAGTACTTTCCACCCCACAAGAAGGCTCCCTGCAAACAATTAGTCATTAAAAGCCTACTTAATCAAGAAGTTATTTCACTTCATATTAAAACATATTTAAACAATCAGTTCATGCTTTGATACATAGGTATTTAAAAATTCATTTACAGTCAGCCCTCCACATTTGCGGGTTTCACTTTTGTGGATTTGATTATTCACATATTATTTGCTGTCACCTCTGCTGCCTCCCTGTGCCATTTTTAATAGAGACTGTAAGCCTCGTGAGACTGAGAAACTGTGAACGAGGCTTGTAAGTCCCTATTAAAAATGGCGTGGGCAGCAGTGGAGGTGGAAATATGCCCCACCAGCCACCCACTTCTGCCTTGTGAAGGAACTCTGATGCCTCAAAGGGATCCATGGTGGGTTGAATATGGTGATCATGCTTTTTTTGTGTTAAATATGATTTAGGAGGGCCTAAAGATATTCACAGTTTTTCTACTTTCATGGGGGTCCTGTGCCCCTAATCCTAGCGAATGTGGAGAGATGACTGTATTTAAAAATCACCTCGATGGGCCCACTAGAAAAAAGTGGTTTATTGCTGCTTTAAACTCAAAAGGTATATCCAGCAGATAACCCCCCCCCCCCAGCAGGCCATTCCACAACCTTGGATGGGGGGAGCTGAAAAACATGTCCTCTAGGTAACAGTGGTCGGCCTAGTTTTGACTTACTGAAGTAAATGTCCCTCAGAGGACTTGAATGTACAGAGTGGATTATACAGGAGAAAGTGATCTTATAAGTAACCTGGACCCAAACCATGTGCGGCTCTAAAGGTAACAACAGACACTTTGTACCTTGCTTAGAAGCAATTAATGGTCTCAGCCACCACAGAACCACTGGATCTGTTGTTGAATGGCGAGTCTCATTGATTCAATGCATCTTTTCGAGTTGAGACTAACAATAGGATTCAGGCCTAGAATTGATGAGACTTGTATTTCAAAAATGTCTGTGCAGCCATATGATTCCCTCTCCTGAAGTAGGTCTGAAGATTTCTGGTTTACTTTAGGCTTCCATTTACATTACTTGGTGAAAGAGATTTTGTAGCTTTTTTGACAGCAAGGAGGATGATAATCAAGTCTATTACATTTTATCAGCCTGTGAATCTCAAGTTATATGACTGCGGTGACACTTAACTATACTTGGAAGTAGAAAGAATGGCGCAGAGGGTGGCCGATGTGACATAACTGATGCAAATTATACAGCCGAAAAGATTAATAGGCAGTTTGTTTACAAGCGGCAGAAAATGTAAGCAAAGAGAATTTTGATGAAGAGAGCACTTGGTTTATGATTGCAGCATGTCTTTCTGTTTCATATCCAGCTGATATATCTAAGTTAACAGTGTGCTTTTAGGATTCTTTTAAAAAGGGATGTAGTAAAAGTGCACTGTGGAAGCTTCAAGAAATAATGCATGTGGAATGGCACATAATTTAATCCATGAGATGTAGCAGCAGTATCAGTTTTTTAATCTCAATACACAGATTTTGGAGAACTGATTTTCCTACTTGGCTGCAAAGAATGCCAGAAGCAAGAGGGCAAGGCTGACTATGTGAGTTTGTCCCGCCAAACTGGCTCTTGGTTGGGATGAGGAGTGCTGAGTGAGTGACAGAACCCCATGATGGTCAGCCCTACTCATGTGGTTGGGCCGTCTACATACCCACCAAGCCAGCTGTATGGTCTTGCCTGGTGTCTTTTTTTTCGTAGCAGACAACCCAGTGTTTCTAACTAGTACAAGAGGACTGGTCAAGCTCAGGGAGTCTGGGGGCCATATTTCTGGCCCTTGGACCCTCCAAGGGCCACAACATTCCCTTGGAATGAAATTGGAAGCAGCCACAAGGCCACTCCCAGTTTTAGAACAAAAAATCCCGTTTTAACTCCCCTCCTTCTCTTTTTGCTAAAGTAAGTTGTATAGGGACACACCTTGTTTTAGAGGAGAATTACACACTTTGCAAGAGTGACTCTTCCTTTCTGGAAAAAAAAAATGGTGACTTTTGGTGAACCCTGGGATTTTGGTGAACCTTTTGAGGATGCAAGCAGCCTATCGTCTGTGGGATCCCACCTCTACAGTGAAGTCTGGTGCCCTTTTTCCTGGATTTGTTCTAGACTGCTTTCAGAGTGACTGAATAATTATGGTCTTTTTAAAAACAAAGCCCAAATGGACTGGCATAAAGTCAGCAGGATCATCCATCACATCTCCTTAGCACACCACTCCTATGGGATCATGCCCTTACCATCTTTTCCCATCACAGTTGTACAAAATTATGATTCCAGAAGGAGCCAGATACACCCATCAGACAAAGAAATTGAAGGAAAGTTTTCCAGAACTCTCCTTTTGGCTAAATAGTAAACTACTTTAAAAACAAAGTAGGAGGGGGTTGGAGAAAGAGCTGGATGTAATCAAAAACCTCCAGAGCCAGCCAATTCATAATAGACAATGACAGTCTGAGAAGTGTTACTCAGTAGAATGAATTAGCTTTGGTCTCACTTTTGCAGTTATCTGTGCTTCCTCCTGCTTAAAAGGTGGCACTTCCTTTTGACTTACTATGTACCTTTAGCTGTGCTCATCAACTTGGCTGATTTATTAAAATGAAAGGGCGGAAAGGAATTGTTTTGTTTCACGCTTCTGCTGACCTTGAACAGATTATTGTATTTGTTCTCCCCCTATACCAGTGGTTCTCAACCTGTGGGTCCCCAGATGTTCGTGGACTTCAGCTCCCAGAAGCCCCAGCCACTATGCTCAATGCTCAGGACTTCTGGGAGCTGAAGTTCACAAACATTTGGGGACCCACAGGTTGAGAACCACTGCCCTAGACTGAGGAACAAATTGTTTTAGGATAAGTTGTTTTTGCTCCACTGAGATCCTTTCTTGCTCCTTGGGTTCCCCAGTGACATCATTATATACCTCTTACAGTCAGCCATCTCCAAAGGGACTGCTGTGGGCTGGCAGAAAGGAGCATAAATCCAAACAAAGCACACAATGTGCCCATCTTCAAATAGAAGCAAATCATAGGTGAGTGGCCTGCTCTTATTATAAGAGCACATGCTGTTGTTTAAGAGCATCTTAGGGCTCTCCAAAGAGGTAGCCTCCCAGTAATAAACACTGATGCTGCAGTTTTCTTGCTGATGACTAATGCATTTAACCTAAGATAAGAAACAAACCTACAGTGAGGTAAAGAAGAAATCAACTGTGGCAGTCATACCAAAAGTCATACCCATGTATTTTATTGCCCTTGTTGGGACTTATGCATGAATATTACAGGCTGCAATTCTACCCACACTTATCAGCAAATAGGTCTCAATGGGGCTTACTTCCGTGCTGCTATGTTTAGGATTGGACTGTTATAGTGATGGTTAGCCTGTAAGTAGCAGACTGCCAGGAATGAGGCATCTTGGAATAAAGCCAAGGCCAAAGGACAAACCAGGAGGCAGGACTAAGGAGCAGGTCAAAGGCCAAGAGCAAAAGACAACCAAAGGATATTGGAAATGATCCAGGTTTCATGAAGTTGGTGTTGTTCAAGCAAGAGTTAAATGAAAAAAGAAGACCTTTTAAGTGTTGGGAGTGGCAACCTTTGCATCCTTAATTAACTGGCTAGTTAGTTTGCATGTATATTGTAGGCATAGAGGGGACTGCCTAGAGTAAACTTCATGTTGTTTGGTCAACACCCACTTCCCCTTGCATGTTCTCTTCTTCTTCCCCCTCCTTTTTTTTTTTTTTGTTCTTCAACTTACCTGCAAGCACATGAAAGCATGCTTCCCTGTAAGCATGTGACTGCTTACTTTCTTCTTACCTTTCTTCAAGAATTTGAACGTTTGTAAACTATGCATAAGATTATGTGAGTAAGTCCTTTTTATATATTTTTAACCCAACTGTTTGTGTTTATTTTGAGCTTGATTAAGTGTGTCTGGGGTGGAGATGATGAAGTGGGAGTGGTGATTTGTTCAGCTTCTGTCTGTGCATTGCAAAATGCTCTGCTGATTGGGAGACTTATTACTAAAAATCTCTCAGTTCCTCAACATCAAATACCTTCCTTAAGAATTCAGTAACCATCTTGGTGATGGAGGTGTTGAATCTCAGTCCCTAAAGTTATTAAGTTGCCAATGTAGAGATGACAACATGGAATTCAAGATCAAACTAAGCATTGTGTTAATCATTTGCTCATCCCCTTAGGAAGCAAGAAATAATTTGCTGGTTTACTGACAATTTCAATAAAATATATTGGAATCCTGCTGGTGTCTTAGGTATGCATGAGTTCCCCTATAGAGGTGGTTGAATATTTTTGTCCCCTGCCAAACATTTGTGTTCATTTCAAGGTCATACAAAGGGAATTGCACATGTGTTACTATGCAGATGTGCATGAACACACACATGTGCATTTTGTTGCTCATTGAAGTATGCATTCAGTTGTACAACTTAGCCATTCAACACCAAGGTTGCATAGCACAGTCAGTGCTTAGTTTGTTGTTTACCCTATATAGCCCTGACACATGATCTTATCTTGAAATTATCAGTTAAACAACAAAAGGAATTGCCAAAATTCTACATGGGCTATTTAGTTAACATTTGTGTAACTTAGATCTGTGTAATTTAGTTACATTTGTGTGACTAAGTAACACCTCCTTGGCCCAACCCTCCCCAACCTACTTTAATGGGCATTCACAACACTAAGAGAAGGGGATCTGTTCTGCTGGCTATGGGGGCATGGGTGGATTATGTTTCCACCCCCTCCACCAGTGAGAGAGGCTGCAACAAGGACTTGCAAAAAGAGTCCCGCATCTGACTATTATAGCTTCACAGAATCATAGAACTGGAAGCAGCCTTATGGGCTATTGATTTCAACCTCTTGCTCAACGCAGGATCTCCAGCTAGAACATCCCCAGCAGGTAGCTGTCTAGCCTCTTTTTGAATATGTCTAGAGAACAAGACCTCACCACCTCTCTAGGCAATTGGTTCTGTTGCCAAACTGCTCTAACTGTCAAGAAGTTCCTTCTAATGTTCAATTAAAATCTACTATTCTGTAACTTAAAACCATTAGACCTGGTCCTACCCTCTGAGGCAGCAGAGAACAGGCCTATCCCCTCCCCTCTGTGTCAGCCCTTGAGGTATTTAAAGAGTGGGATCATGTAACCCCTCAATCTTCTCCTCTAGGTTGAACTTGGCTTGGTCACTGGCAAGAGATGGTAGAAATGGTCACTCATCTGGGCACTATTTACTAGCAGAACAGTCTTCCTTCTCTCAGTTCAGCTGATGCCTGGAAAAGTGGGTTTGCTAGGGCAATTGCAATTGTATCAATAGTGCCACAGTCCTAACTATGTAGGGATTGTGAGTACAGTTCAGTTATAGATGTGTAACTTCCGTTCTTATTCCTAAGAGAATGAGTCTTGTGGGACAGGTGGCTTAGCAAGCATGTATCATGCACACAGTTCATTTCTGAGTAGTCCTCAGTGTAACTGTTTCAGTGAGAGTCTTATCCTTTTTAAAATTTCAAATCACAAGCCCTGGGAGACAGCATGTGGAACTGTGTAGAGCACTTCCCTTGATGCTTCTGACAGGACTGTATAATCAGCCAAACCAAAAATAAGGGGAAAGAAATCACAAGTTACTTTTTGGATGACAGTACCCAGAAGGCCCTGACTATGCTGGCTGGGGGGATGTGGAAGTGGTAGTCTAAAAACGTAACTTTTTCAAGCTCTTGAATTTGACATGGTCACATCTGTGCTGACAACCAGTGACAGTTGCTATGGTCATCAAATTACAGTGAAACCTCTATGGCCATTTCTGCATGGCGTCACTGTTGCATGATGGGTATGCATAGGCACCAGTCTATCGATCGTGTTTTCACATGATGTCGTTGCAGTCCCACAGCCAGCACATCCCCATACCTTGTGATTGTGGGATATTCACTTAATGGAAAAAATCCATTAAGCATCTGTGATTGTGTGATGTTCCAGTCATCACTGGCCATGCGGAAGGGCTGGAAGTGTGATTATGTGCTTCCTTCCCCAGCGCAGCATGAGAAAGAGGTCAGCTGTGCTCTGGAAGGAAGGCGCATGTTGCTCACGCTCCCTTCTGCGGACAACCAGCTGGATGTGGAGGGGAGCATTGGTGTTGTGTTCCTTTCCTGGCGAAGGCGCTGCAGGGACTGTGACAGGAGGACAACAGAAAGAGGTATGGTGAGGAAATGGTCTGTGATATGGCTTTTGGCTTTGGTTTGGTCTGGGCACAAATCACTAATTTAATTACCAGCAGTATAATAGCATGTGCAAAAAAATTTGGTTTAAAGTGAACTTAAAAGTCAGACTAGCATGCATTAGAATGCAGTAAACTGTACATAAAGGGATTATACAAGGCTTTTGTGTTTTGCCTGAGAAGAGAGCCACATATATCTATAATCTCCACTGATTAATGCCTGGGCTTGCCAAAACTCATTTGAAGTCACTTGGGCTTTTCTTTCATGGGTTTAGAGGTAGCCCAAACAAAACTATGCTGGAAGGAGGGAGGAGGGAAAAATTGCAGCGCCAATGTCAAAACATCAAGCTGGGATGGAGAAGCTGACTGAATGATTCCCATGAGGAAACGTCAAGAACACAATGTTTCAGCTAGTCCACAAAGGATCCTTTCAGATCTTGCTTTTGAGATGGTTGATGCAGCTGATCCGAATGCAGGGAGTTGGAACAAAAAATAAGCTGATATCTTTCACACTGAAGGCACTCAGTGTGACAATAACAGCTATTCCCCAAGAAGATTCTCTTTTCATGAAGAGATCAGAAATACAACAATGAAAAAGATTATTTAGAGAGATATTTATCCAGGGATGACTCCAGAAGGTTGGGCATTTTCCAAGACCCCAAGACTAGTAGAACGTCCACTCAGACTAATAGTGCCACCAAAATATATGCCACCTAAGGATGCCAGGGCCCCCAAATGTCACCATGCTCAGTTGGCCCAGGGTATGCTGAAAGGCCAGATGCCCTCTATGAGTATTCTCAACTTTTCCAAGCCCTATGGGAGCAGTGAGAGTGCCATATCATGCCACTAACAATTCTATCCAAATCTGTATACAGTTAGTATGACAATAGTTCCCAAAGAAAATTGTCATGAGTGACAAGATTGGAAAAAAAGCCTCCTTCCACATTCATGGGTTTGACCTTTGTGAATTTGATTATTCATGAGGCATAAGCTTGCCTTACCCCCCCCATTATCCTCCTCTCATTCCCTTGCATTCCTCACCCTAGACCTGTGAAGTTTGTGTTTAAAATGGACATTTTTTTCTTTTGAATGAGCAAAGCCCCTCCCCCATTGCTGGAGGCAGCCTCTCTGCCGCATGGCTGTACATTCTGCAGTGTAGTGGGCATTGATTGGTCAGGTGCTCTCTTTGCTCCTACCCTTCCCCTCTAGGAAGAATCTCCTTTCTCAAGATGGTGGTTGGAAGTAGCTAGAACACCAGAACTCAGCATTCTGCTCTTCTCTGTCTGAGGGGAAGGTACCAGTAATCCTCTTTATCTTGTCTTTTTAGTTCCCCCAGGGAATGCTGGGGCCAGAGGCAAGGGAATGGGAGGGGGAGCTCTAGAGAGGAATGAGAGGAGTATCGCAGTGGGAGGTCTTTGTGTTTTTTCCACTTTTGTGAGGGTCTGGTACCCTAAACCCTTGCAAATGTGGAGGGACTACTGTATTCACAATTAATTGTTCCCAGATTTTAAAAGAAAAACAGGTTTCTTGAATAAAAGATCAGGAAGAATTTTGCAAAATTTTCTCCTGGTATTCAACATCCCATGGTATTCTGCAGCAATTATTCTATAGAGAAAAACATATGTTTTTATGTTCAAAAATCTGTTTTCTACACAGAAAATACATTAAACAGAAAGCTATGCCAGTGTATGTCAGCAACACTAATTCTGGCCATAATGTGACTTATTTATATCTGTATTACAAGAAAAAGGACTTCGCTACAATTTGACAGAACTATTTTTTATGTAACTAGATAACTCCAAGTTCTGCACATGATTCCATTCCTCATTGTAATGTTTGCTTTCAAAATATGAAGTGATCCATGCCCCTATATAGCCTTTGGCAATCATTCAAGTATTCTATAAGTTTCACATTATCTGCTTTGTTACTTTTATCAGCCTTGACTGGCCTCATATATATGAGCTTCAGGTATTATAAGCACCATTAACATTTTGAATATAAGTGTGTATTCTAGAACATGCTAGTAGGAGACCAGGAAATGACAGAAGGGCTTGCATGTACATGATATATAGTAGATCCACAATGTTTATTTCATTAATTGGTTAAATGAATTAATCAAAACATTATTCAATTTACTACAATGTACCACTTGACAGGAAGCAGATTTTTTTTTATATTGCCTATGGATCCTGGAATGTTTTCTGCAGGCATTGTATGGGAATAAAGAGCCATGTCCTTATTAACTATAAGGATTACTAACTATAAGGATCTGCAATGAGCAACAACTTGTATACCATAGTTAACACTTTTTAGTTTTTTTCAAATTTTCCTACAAAACAGAAAGAGAAGCAAATCTATCTTTGTATGAGTCTCAGTTCTAGCTCTCTCTAAAGGCTAAGCTACAGCCCTGTTCCCTTGTTCTATTCAGGTAGGGCATGAGAGTGTTGAAGCTGGGATGCCAGGCATGTCCCAGTCCTAACAGCCATACATCAAATGCAGATGTCTAATATATGCCATCTGTGCTCAGTTTGTGGGTGTTTGGGATGGGAAACAGTCTAAGTAAGTCTCTTTTCCTTCTTTTTGCTTTACATGCATGATTAGGGCAGTAATTTAGCCTTCAGAGAGAACGAGAACCAAGAACCATCCAGAGATCAAGCTGACTTCTTTTCTGCTTATGTGGGGGAATGCAAGAAAAGAGACATTTATAGCACCCAGTGTTTTAACTAAGTGCAATATAGATTCTGACTCTTACTGTGGTGCCCATAAACTTCAAAAAGACAGCAACCTCCATCCAAAGTGCAAGTAAATAAGATGTGTTTGCTGTCCTGAATGTAGCTAATGTTGACTGAATAAGAAGATACCAATTTCCTGTTTCGTGCTAGTGCCACTGTGTTTTGACAGTATAGACTTAGTGTGACATCTTGCAGATGCAGGAGTCTAGTATAGCAGGCAATCTATATTTTATCCTTTAGGGAGAAGGGAAAGCAAGACTTACAGGAATGAGAGGACCTAATAGATCATTCAGCTTGTTTTGCAGTCCCTGTAGCATTGCTCAGTGTCTATTAATGCACAGTGCCTATATTGACCTTCTCTTTTTAAAAAAATGGGGTGGGGGACAGACTACATGGCAAACAATTAATCAATTTGTCCTTATTGTTTCATTTCTCCAATACATGCACATGCCTTGATATATTATCTCAAACTTCCATGAGGAGTGTGTGTGTGTGTGTGTGTGTGTAGGCATTGAAGTGTTGCAGACTGGAAATATGAAGTCAAAACTGCATCCGCAAACTTATCATTTCTGGTTTCTACATGTGTTTAGAGGACACTAAATATAGGAGGGCATCAAGAGAAGTAAGGGGAAGGTAGTCTCCAGGCACAGAGAAATATACTAACAGAGCCCAATATCTTTCATATACCTTCTTCAGGGTCACCATTAGTTATAATGAACTTGAGTTTTTGACCTTGAAAACTAACTCTTGTCATAAACAATACAATGCCTGAAGAAAATATTTGAAACATTTTGGTCTCAATAAGAACATCTTGATGTACCTGGCTTGCTTCCCCTTTTTCCTCCTTCCTATTTGTGTCTGGTTCCTATTAAGGGTTTAGAGCAAGGAAGGCCAACACATGAACCTTGGCTTGCATGTTTGTCTTTTCAGTTGCTGTGTTGGATTTTGCTGCTGTACTGTTGAATTGTCACAGCATACTTCCAACCATCCTGATCTGACAGGGATAGACCTGACCAATAATTCTTTGTCATCCCACTTATCCAGGTGCTTTTAAAATGTCCCAGTTTCTTTTCTTTTTTTTCCCCCCAAAAAATGTCCCAGTTTCTCTCTCCAACTCCCATTTTCCCCTTTGTCCTCTACTTACTTCAATTGCTGCAAGCTGAATTCAAGGTGCAAAGTAGTTTCCATTCCATTAACTCAGAAAAGGGGAAGAGGAGAGGAAGGGGCAAAGTCTTTCCTTTCCCAGTAGACCCAGGCAAAAGAAACTGTTGCAACCTATCCTAGCTTATCTGCTCTTCCTCAATAAAATTTACCATCTTGACCACATTCTGATGTTTCTCATCCACACGTATCCCAGTTTTTATTTGTGAAATGTTGGAGTGTATGTTGCAATGGACAAAAATAATACAAAGATTGGAATCTTTTTGGGCGGTTACAAACATGTAACCTAGAGCTAGACTTGTGACTGTTTCATGGTCTAGCTATCTAATGTGTGGTGACCCCTCCCACCCCCCCCGGCAAATGTTTGCTATATTTGTGTCCACTGACTACAACTGTTTCTTCTCTGGACGTTCACTGCAGAGTGGCATCCAAAGATCCCTGGCTGTCCACCATTTTGAGGATCCACTTTGCAGTGGATATAGCAGTGGTCTGACACTAGGTGACCTTGAGCTGGTCACTGTCTTTCAGTGTAACTTATGTTACCAGTTATTGTGAAGACAAGATGGGATTAGATGATAGTGGTGATGTATGACTTGGAACTTTGGTGGGATACAAATTTTATTAATAATAAGCTTGGGCAAAAGTAATGGTTCATGGCTTACTATATGGCTGGAGAGACCCCATCTGGACTTCATAGGAAAAGAAGGGTTCCAGAGTTGGAAACTGGAATCATTTACCTTTCATCAGCTTCCCTTAGTTCTCCTTACTAAATAGATTTGAGGAAGGCAGTAGGAGAAAGGGAATTGCTTGTAGGGTAGAAACAGCATAGGGGAGAAAGGGAGGCATGTGGAATAGAATGTAGAATGTGGTCAGAAGAAGTCTTCCAGTGCTTCAGAGACTCTTGGCAGAAGACCAATTTTTATTTGAAAATTGTCTGTGGAAGTTAAGAAAACAACAACAACCCTATCCTGAATTAAGAGAATGAATTTTAATCACTTTTGTTCACAAGCTGTTTATAAAGTTCCCCTAGTAAAATCTGTCCCTGGTGCTTATTACACTTCAATCCACTAATTACTTCCTTATCCTTTCTTGATTAACTAGGAACCTATAACAACTCAACATCAGCATCATCTGATGAAGCCCTTGGTATATTATTCAACAGATTTAGAGAGTGATCCACAGTTTCTTTATTAGGCTTATGTGATGGATAATGGTTTACAATATTCATAATAGTTTTCAAATTCAGAAGCAATATGCTTAGGACTCACTTTATAACTATTATAACTTTTTACTCTAACTGTTTTTGTTACTCCTTTAAAACTGTATTTGCTGAGAGCACATCATGTCAGCCTCATCTCCTTTATTGAGGAAATGTCTCGAATATCTTAAGAGACATCATGCTTTTTCATTTAAGTTGTTTCTTTACTGTTAAAGGTTTCATCATATACTGTTTTCAGTGGTGGTCTTTAATGCAGGTCTTCTCAGCTCCTCAATTCCACAATCAGTTGTCCATCTCTTTGTTTTAGACTCTCAGATTTAAATATGCCTGCAGTAACTGAAGGGCCATTTCTGCACTAGCCTGTTATACCACTATGATTCCACTTTCAACATCCTATGGAATCCTGGGGTTTGCAGTTTCGGGAGGGCCCGTGGCCCTCTTGAAACTGCAAACCCCAGGATTCCATAGGATGTTGAAAGTAGAATCATAGTGCTGTAACAGGCTAGTGCAGAAATGGCCCCCGTGTCCAGTACAGATTACTTCATCATCCTTTTCTATTCAAGACTATAGTATGCAGTATGAGTAACTAGATATGTTTTGAAAAAAGTGGCTCCCAATCTGCTCTCCCCAGACATTACATGGACAACACAGATCACTTATTTATTTGATAGATTGATCACTACACTACTCTTCATTAACCATCTCAGCTGGTTAAGATGTACACACACAAAATATAATAAATAGCATATTGAACCAGAAGTGGGAGCCAGCATGATGTAGTGGTTTGAGCATTGGACTAAGACTCAGGAAGACTAGGGTTGAAATCCCTGCTTAGCCATGGAAATCCACTGGGTGACTGTGGGCAAGTCATACTCTCTCAGTCTCAGAAGAAAGTCATGACAAACCCTCTCTGGACAAATGCCCAAAAAACTCCAAGCTGGAAATGATTTTAATGCACAGTTATGATGATCTGTATCTATCGAAATTGCTGGAACATTGTTCTTGGGAATTTTTTTTTACCCCTGAACATTTTGTTTCAAAAAGTCTCCTTTTATTTTTGTTACTATTATTAATCATCCCACCTTTTTCCCAGTTCAGGACTCAAAGTGGCTCACAACAAATTAAAGAAACACATAGTCAAAATTCACAAAATATGGAAATTAAAAAGTGCTTAAATTATTTTAAAAAATTAAAATCAGTTAAAACATAAGCTATTTTCTCTCTCTCTCTCTCTCTCTCTCACACACACACACACACACACACACACACACACACAACAAATAGAAAAGTCCAAGAAGCTAATTAGATGGGATGGGCTTTCTAAATTAGTCCTCAAAGGACAGTCAAAACAGAAATGTCTTCTGCTGTCTGTGGAAAGAGAGTAAACAGGATGCCAATATAAGTTTTCTGGAAAGGATCTCTAGAATCTAGAGGAAACCCTCTCTTGTGTTTTCACCAGATGTACCTGTGAGGGTGTTGGGATAAAGGAAAGTGCCTCCCCAGCAGATCTCAAAGCCACAGGCCAATAGTAGTCAATACTCTAATTGCCAGGCAGATATTTGGAGGCTGTGTGTAAAGTGGTTTCCCATCACCTTCCTTTAAGCTAGAAATACACATGACTAAGCCAAACTCCTTCTGCATGTGTTCTTTACCAGTGAGCAACAAGACCTGTTGTGCAAAAAGTGAGATATGAAGCAACACTCAGTTGAAAAATCCTGTGATGAAGCCAGATGCAAAATTTCTAGAGCAATGGAGATGCTTTGGAAATGTCTTCACTGATTTCATTTGAAATATGCATGTTTTCCAAGGCTTTACTTGGGGTGGGATAGGTAGACATCCCACCTGAAGCAGAGAAAGGCTAATGAGAGCATGTTCTCCAACATTCAACATATATAATCTGAGTGTTCTCAATACAGCAAAACTTATTAATAAGAAAGAACAGACAGTCTAGGGAGAGCCTTTCGCCTGAGCCTCCTGGGAACGTCAAGACTCCATTTCTCCTCTCTCCTCCCCTCTACTGAGGCCATTTCTGCACTACACTGTTATAGTGCTATTATTCTAGTTTCAATATCCTGTAGAATTCTGGGATTTGTGGTTTACTGAGGCCAAAGAATTCTCTGGCTGAGATTTCTAAATGCTCCTCCCTAAACTGCAAACTCCAGGATTCCACAGAATGTTGAAAGTGGAATGATAGCACTATAACAGTGTAGGGTGGAAATGGTCTGAGTTAATTCAGTGCAACTACTTTTGCATTTTTTATCTCAGTTTGCAGCAGTTCAAGTGAGCTGAGGACAAAGTGTGAACGTTTAAGGAAGAGCGTAAAACTGGGATATTCTAAAGGCATCTGAGAAAGTTAAACAGCAAAGGATTAATTGGGACTGTCTTGACAAAGTGGGACAGTTGGAGAGTGAGAGGCAGTGTGGCACCATGGTTAAAATATTTTACTAGGATTTGGAAGAGACAGTTCTCACTTAATTATGAAGCTCACTGGATGATCTTGGGCTGTTCACATTGTCTCAGCCTACATCACAGGGCTGCCGAGAGGACAGAAGAGGGAAGAAGAACCATGTATGCCACTGAGAGCTCATTGGAGGAATGAATGTGTACACGGAGCTCACTGACTAACTGATCAACTAATAAATCAATTTGCTACTATGCTTCCCTGTTATCTATTTCTATTCCAAATCACTGACAAAATCAGACTCATTCTGTAGTTAAAGTGTGGTAATACCCTGTGAGTTCACTTTTTATAGATCACCTGTATTCACCCTTAAATAAAACCCATAACACCTGGCCTTTTGTGTCTAATCTGTTAGTCACAGTGTTCCTTGTTTTACATTAATCCAGAAAATCTCTCATGCACAGAATATGCAGGTTCAAATTTGTTTCTCTCCCCACCCCTCCACCCCTGTATTAGAAGACTATTTATACCCGAGGCAGGAGGTTGCCCATAGGCAATAAGGGCCTCTCCCAAACCATTTTTGTGCTTCCCACTGTGTTACTTTGTTTCTGCGCTTGCTGTTCAGCACTGGCCCAAACTATCCTCTTTGTGCTATTTTCTCTTGCTTCCTCTTAGTTTTTCCCCCTGTCTTCTGGCTTCCTTTCTGTATTCTACCACAGAGAGCTGCCACCATAAAGAACTCCTGCATTTAACTCTAAATTTTGGTAGCAAATATGCTGGTATAATCAGTACCACCCAGTCTGGCTATAAACTGATGTGTCATCAAATAAGGTGGTGGTGTAGCTAACATTATGTTCAGGCTAAAGCTAGTCGGTTCAGCTATCCTACTGATCTGGAACTGACTTGCCTGTCTGCTTTCTATTTATATTATAATCATTTTTAAAAAAAGTTTAAGATGAATGATTAGTCTCATATTCAGAGTCCACAGTAATCTCTTTAGTCTCATAAGCAGAGCCTAAAAACATGTACATACCATATAAATTTTAATATTTATACCCCATGTTACTTGGATGAACAGTATTGATAGAAACTTCAGTATGGAGAAGTGGTCTTAATTAGCAGCATCCCACTGTCTTAATCATCCTTGCAAATCCCTTTTTTGAAATCAGGATTTGCAATCAATTCATAAATCCTGAGATGACATTTGTTCTGAGATTGTGATTCATTGGTGCATCAGGCTGAGCAATCTTCCCCATTACACTTGGGAAATCATTTAATTGCTGGGCTGGATTTTGCCTACAGGTTAGATTTATGGGGTGTTCTTGCTTCCCTTTTTCCCTCTCCCTGTCAGCTACCTAGTGCAGTTCTTTATCAAACCTTC
Organism: Iguana delicatissima; assembly: GCA_948472985.1. Lineage (NCBI taxonomy): Eukaryota > Metazoa > Chordata > Lepidosauria > Squamata > Iguanidae > Iguana > Iguana delicatissima. The sequence continues at coordinate 756,254 of CAOKZL010000469.1, read as the reverse complement.
TTATAAGTGAAAATGTAATTGTTGATGACGGTGCTCAACAGGATACTGTTAGGCCCATCAAAAAGTTCAATCCATCATTCTACCACTTGGGAGTACTAAGCCTATTACCAGAGAATTCAGCTCTTGTTATATTTTAAGTATGTATTTGAAAAATAGGCTATTAAAATAATGGATGAGTGCTGTAGAATGTTCACCTTTGCATTCAAATCTAGGTTTGCTAAAAAAGAGAGAACCTTCCAAATGAGGATAACAGTGCACAATTAAAGTATTACGAATTTGATTAATCCTTTTCAGGCTTATTTTTAGAATTTATTCATTAAGCTGCAACATTGAATAAGATGCAAAGAGGTAATCTCTCTGTATTAAATAGCCTTTTGTCAAAGGAAAAAAATTATATTCATGGAAATTAATTATAGCATTATTGAACTTTGGGCCAAAGTTAAATTCTTCCCACCACAACAGATACTGAGGTATACCTCCTGCTGGTATCTGTGGGCATATAACAAATGGAAATTGTCAGTTTTTAAATATTTTTCATTATCTGGCCACCTTCTTTCCCTCATAATAACTGCAGCATTTTTTGACATTTCTAGAAAGCAAAACATTGGTTATGCTTAGATAATGGAGAGATAGTTCACAGTTCTTGATATCCTTTATGATAGGAACAGCATCTGAAAAGTTACTTTCGGACTACAACTCCCAGAATCATTAGGTATATTGTATTTAAGTGTCTAGCCACTGTCATTATCTTTCTAAAACTTTCAGCTTTAATTCCAGGGGACATCTCTGTGATGTGTGCCACTTTGATATAAATTGCTTAGAGCTGGAGGGAGCTGCAAGGACCATTAGTTTAATCACCTGCCATGCAGGAATACCAACTAAAATACTAAAGTACTCTTTTTAAGGACTTCCAAAGTAGGAAAGTCCATTACCTTCTTCAAAGAGCTCTTACAGTAAATAAGTTTTTCCTAATATTTAGATGAATCTCTTTCTTGTAATTTGAATACACTGCTTCATGTTCTGTCCTCTGGAACAGCAGAAAACAAACATGCCCCATCTTCAGCACAATATCTCAAATGTTTAAAGATGGCTGTCATGACACTTTTTGTTTTTTTCTCCAAGCTAGATGCATCCAGCTCCCTAAGTTGTTCCTCATAAGGCTTGGGCTCCAACCTTTTACAGTCTTGGACATCCTCTTCTGCACATATTCAAGTTTGTCAACATCCTTCTTGAACTGTAGTTCCCAGAAGTGGATGCAGTATTCCAGGTGAGGCATGACCAAAGCAGAATAGACTAGGACTTGTACTTCTCTTGATCTGGACACTATGCTTCTGTTGATGCAGTCTAGAATCACACTGGTTTTTTGACCACTGCATTACACTGTTGACTCATGTAGACCTTGTGGATGCCTTCCTTTTTATATGTACTGCTTTCAAACCAGCTGTTAGTCATCCTACATTTGTGCATTTCATTGGTCCTGCCTAGATGTAGAACCTTACATTTACTCCTGTTGAAATTAATTTTGTTAGTTTCAGTCCAGTTCGCCAATCTGTCAAAACCATTCTGAATTCTATCCTTCTATCCTTACCTATCCCCTCTACACACTTCGTGCCATCTGAAAATTTGGTAACAACGCCTTCTGTTCAATCATCTTAATCATTTACAGAAATGTTGAACAACACTGGGCCCAAGATAGAAGCCTGAGGCATGCCACTTGCCACTTCTCTACAGGATGAAAAGCAACCATTGGTGAACTCTCTGGGTTTGATTGGTCAGCCAATTACAAATCCACCTAACAGCAGCACTGTCTAACCTGCAATTTAACAGCTTGCCCACAAGAATGTCGTGGGGGACCTTGTCAAAAGTCTAACTGAAATCAATATATACTACATCTACAGCACTCCCCTACTCTACCAAAATTGTAACTCTGTTAAAAAAGAGGTAAGATTAGTTTGACATGATTTGTTTTTTTAAGAAACCCATGCCTCCTTTCAGTATCCCAGTGAATTTAATCCTGCATGACATTTATGAATGCATAACCTAGCGTAACTGCTACATACTCATGATCTCTAGTTTAGGGACTACATAGGGACCGTGGAAGTCCCCCATCCCCATTTATGGGCATCAGCTGCTGCATTTGATGAAGGTCCATTCCTCCCTCACTCAGGAAGCAACTGGCTAATGTTCCCACCCACCCTTCATGCAAGTGATCTCTGCTGTGAGGAGGAATTGTAACATGGACTCTGACTCTGTCTGTTGCAACAGGAATTGCTCTCAAGATGGTGTGGAACTATCAGTCAGCTGCTTCCCTGTCAACAGAGGAACAGATTCCTATCATTCACAGCAGCTGCTTCCCAGTAAGTGGAGACGGGTGAGACTGGGCTGGGATTCATTGCATAGTGCTATAACTGTGGTGCTTATGTATATGTAAATCCCATAGAGGATTCCATCAGCATTCTTTTTTAAGTATGCACAAACTGAGTGTTTAATGATTTGTTCTAGAACCTTTCCTGGTATCAAGCTGACCAGTTGTGAGTTGCTTGGGTCTTCTTTTTTTGCCCATTTTTTACATGATATTGCTCCACTCTGAGAATTAAGAAAACAATTGGTTTTCCCTCCTTATTGTATAAATCTGCTGTGGAGAAACCCGCTTCTTATTTTACTTCTGCAAAGGAGCAATTTACATCCTTTTTCCTGCCAGGGAGCAAAAGAAATATGTTCATCACATTCCCACATGCAGTTATCAACTTTTCTGTTATGCCTTCTAGAAGCCAGCCAAAGATATCAGCTGCCTTTCCAGAGGCATGAAATTTCCTTGTGGAGGAAAGCAGTACCTCCCTTCCAGGAACCTAGGGAAGACAATGGGAGGGGGGAAAAAAACCATATACACTCCTGTTGGTACCTCAGCAAGCAGTATTCACCTGCCAGAAGTTCAGAAAGGGAAGCCCAGCCAGCTACTGCCCTTCCTTTCTGTCACCTCACCAGCCAAAGGGAGCAGGTCTACCACCCACCATCCCCACAGGACAGGTGCAAAGCAAAGGTTCTGAACAACCTCAGTCTCATAAAAAAACTCATAAGTTTCCCATAGTATTTCATCCTTTCACTGCTCTAGTGGTTGCAGTTGCATGGAAGCCAATAGAGAAGAATAAAGATAATGGTTAAAAGATTGCTCTGTTATGTCTTGTGGTAAATGGAGATGGCACATCTTTATTCAAAAGGGAAGCCACTATTTCAGAAGGTAAATTGATATACATAACTCTATATAGAGAGAACTTTAAAAAGCTAACACATAACTGCTATGCAAGCATCAGTTATCAGTTCTAGTTCACATCTTAATAAGCTTGAAAACCACTCTATTCATTTTAATTTGCTTATTTAAAAAGCTGCAGTGAGTGTTTATAGTAGCCATGGTGACACATATATCAAAATAATCCTACAGTTTTGCTCTTCTTTCTGCTACACTAATGGACATAACAGGGATAGCTGAGCCCACTTATGTAATAAATTATACCCATTTCTTTTCTAAGAGGAATGTGTGGTAAATATTCTGGACACCCACACTGTAAAATGATGTAAGCTCTTAACTGACATGAGAAAACTGTGCTTGAAACCATTTTAGAGCTATGCACCAAGGTGAAACAGATCATATAACTGCAGTAATGTTAAAATTGTTTCTTGGATTTACATACCGTGTGATTGTCTGAGGCAACTGGGATATCTACAGTAAGCTGGTTGAGCCCAAGATATTTAGGTGCTTGACGCACAAGACAACATGGGGCTTTGTCCTTCACCCCACAGATAGAAAGTTAAGTGGACTGCTAGTCAACATTAGTGCAACCCTCATGGTAGAACAGTGTCCTGCACCAGCTGATGGGACAGTGTGCTTCACCAAACTCAATGGCAGGAAGGTAACTTGGGATTCTGCACAAGGAAACCCTAAGTCCATGGGGCTCAGGTGGGATGACTGGGAGGGGGGCTGCTATGTACAAACCTTCAGCATCTGCCTAGTGGTATGGCCATCCTTTGCAGTGGTGCATACTACAGTTCTGAATTTCTACCATCCTGCTGAGGTAAGTCACCAAAAGGAGTCCAATAAGGAGTGAGCCAATAGAAGGTAGGAATCTGAAATCCTGCAGGTAAGGTTGAGTAGGCCTACTTTTGTAAGATAACAGGATAGGAGTCCACCTGAGGAACATATATTCAGAGGAGAAGAAGGGTAAAACTCAATAAAGCAATGAAAAGCATACAAAGTCCCCCCCCCATTTTGTTCAATGTGTCAAATGGCGGATATACCTGAGCTGATTTTCATTTGACTTTTTGACTTGAGCGCAGAAACTAGGAAGGCTTAATAGAAGTTCTTGCTCTTGTGTTTTAAAGCTACAACAAAGAACAGCAGGCAAGGGCAGATGTATCTGTGCAGTATCTGAGCAGACTTAAATTTTCATATTCCAGAAGACACACCTCTGAAATTCTAGCTCAGTTTATCCATTCAGCAGAAATAAATGGCAAATGAGTTGTTATGTCTTCAGGGTGGAAACAGTACACTGAATCTTTGGGCTGGATCCAAAGGGGTAATCCATTAGCAGAAGCGCTTTCATCACCAGAAGCAGGAGGGAGGGTGAGGAATACCTGCCACAACATGCTCTGGAGGGCTGAGAAACCCTCTGGAGCAGATTTTCAGAGGTATGAGAGGGCTTTGAGGGACAGATGCTGTGTTGATGGTTGTCTGCTAGCATGACACAGAAAAGTTGCCTTTTGGAATACGAATCACTGGCCATGCTGGTTGATAGTCCAAAAATTGATCTTTCAAAGCTGTGATGTGTATATAGGACTTTAAATCCCCTCTGAAATTCTCTGCATATTGAGGTAGGCAAAATGCAGCCCTGGGGCTTCCTTGCAACCTCCAAGGCTGGTTTTTGTGGCCCTCAATCCCTGTGCTTTCCCCAGACTGCACTTTTTCTAGCGAAACAGAATTGGATTACTATGCTGGAAGCATCCAGAGACCCTTTCACACTACACAGTTCTAACACAGTGATTCCATTTGAACAGCTATGGTTCCATCCTGTAGAATCCAGGGCTTTGTAGTTTGGGGAGGAACACTTAGAATTCTCAGCCAGGTACACCAAGCTACAGATCCCAGGATTCCATAAGATATTGTCTAGCAGTTAAAGTGTAATGGTATAGTTGAACAGTGTAAAAGGGTCCAAAGAATGGGAATTCACCTTTTGAATAAGTTGTAGGAGCCCCTTGTACTGTTCAACCTCAATAAATCTCATTGTCACAAAACTGCTTCTGTTTTTCATTTTCATTTTTGATGATGTTGGTTTCAGCCACTTGAGTTGGCGGAGGGAGGTTGGCATTTTTTGGCAGTCTGTGTGATCCCTTGAGAGTCTCAGTGGCAGAAAATGGAGCCACAGACTCACTGCACTTGCCAATCCCTGCTGTACCTTAAAATAACAACACCCTAGCACAGCCCTTTACTCAGCCTTTTTACCCTGGAATAATTTTCAGGTCTCAAGGAACCCCTCCATATAATATTTACAATTCTAAAGAAAATCTTTATTTTTTTTCCCTACCCACTATCTCTTGTGGAACCCCAGCAACTTTTTAGGGCACCCTGGGGTTCTAGGGAACTCTGCCCGAGAAACTCTGCCCTACCACATTTAGGAGAAGAATTCAGCCTAAGCTTCTCCCAGTCTTGTTACTTTTCTACAAGCAGGGAGTTCTATTTATGGGTGAGAATATTCAGCTTATGCAGTCTTTGACCTCCAGCCTGAAATGGTAAAGTGCAGAGAGAAATGTTCTTTCAGTGAAGTATATCAAGTGTGCTTTCATATGAAAATCATGCCCTATCTGCATTACCTAGAAGCATACCGTCAAACCACAGTGCACTTGCTCCTCCTGCGTAGGCTTCAACTAAGTTAATTAGTACCACACTGACATAATAAATGGTTTGTGGGCTACAATCCTTATGTGAAAAATAATGAACGCAGAAGGGCATGTTGGAAACTTTGTTGAGTTGGCGGGAGTGGGGAAAGCAAATCGCTGTTCTAAAAGACCTTGTCCTTTAGGTGTTTTTTATGTCCCCTAAATGATGACAAAGTACAAAGGTTTTCTTCACTGGGAATTAATTAATTTGATTAATTAAAATGGGCTAATATTTTAGTACAAACTGAATCCATGTTATCACAGGAGAACAGATTTTGAAACAGGAATACCCAGACAGTCTTTCTTCCAAACATAAAGGCTTTATCAATAGGCCAGTATGACATTAACAGCAATGCTGACCTACTTAGAAGACATAAAATGTATAAGACGGGAATTCACACTTCTCTTTCACAGAAGAAAAGACTGGAAGCACGGTCCGGGAACAAGCAGAACCAGAAAACAGAGCACTATAGGGCTCCTTGTATAGCTGTTCACTTACTGCAGCAGCTTATTTTTTTTCAATCAATCTTAGCACTGACTGACTAAGTCAATATATGCTCCACCGTGGGAAGGACATGAATGATGCATAATGTAGCCAAAGTACATTTTTTGAAAAGCAAAGCTTTCAAACTACAAAGCTTTTTAAAGAAAAACAAAACACCAGGAACAAGGTAGTGATTGCACTAAATGAATTCATGTTTATTTCCTATTTTTTTTTTCCTCCTGTGAAAATACATCAGATTTGTCCACTTTAAAATCAGTTGGCGTAAACTGGAGCCTTCAGCAGGAATATTTGCCACCCAACCCACGAAATGAGGAGACCACGCACAGGGCTTGGGTTGAACTAGGGCAATTTATTAATATGCCTAATTAACATACAATGGTAATTAACTTGAACTTGAACTTGAACTTGGTCTTGAACTTCTATCCTAAAGGGGGGGGGTCAACAGCATGGGTGGACTAGGGCAAGAGTCAGCTCCCGCCCATCTTCCCTAGCCCGTAGGGCGAGATACCGGGCCCCAAAGCCAATCGCAGAAGGTGGATCAAGACTTTGGCCAAGTCTTGATCCACCTTCTGCTTGGCCAGCCCTTGTCTGGAAGGTGAGCCCGAGACCGAGTTCCCCGGGCTCAAGCCAGTGAGGGCTAGTCCCGGGCCCTCCTCAAGGATAGACATTATCCTACACCAAAGGGTGCCATAGGTACACACCGAACCCATAGACCCCCCCCCCCTTACTGGCCATGGATAAGGGCAAGCGTCCGCTTAGTCCTTATCCCCCCAACCCCCACACGGGATGGCTTCCAGCTCCTGCTGCAAATGCCACAGAAAGATTTCATTGCCCTCAGGTCCCAGTGAACCCCACTGTGATCTATACAGCTCAGGTTTATCAAAGACAATGTCACAGTGATGAATGTATCAACCTAAGCCCTGTCACCAACATTGGAGGTTTCCTTGTTCACTCGCCTACGAGCGAACTGCAACTTATTCACTTCTATATTTATCCATTCATGTTTAATTTAATTTTAGTTTAATTTTTTACTTATTTTAATTAATTTGTAATTTTAAATCCACATATCACGAATGGCCTATATGATCAAGGCCTGTCCTTTTAAAAGCCCCAGGTCATTACCACCCAGGTGAATAACCAACACATCGGCAGAGGCCAACGGCTCTCCCCAAACAGCGTAGGCAACAAGCCATGCCAACAAAGGCCTCTCTTGCCAATCCATTGGAGCGAGGCTTGGCCACTGTATCTCAATGCGTGCCAACATGGCAATCATGAGCCTGTCGCTCGTCCAAAAGATTAAGCCTTTGACCAAGGTCATTACCACCCAGGTGAATGACCAACACATCGGCGGAAGCCAACGGCTCTCCCCAAACAGCGTAGGCAACAAGCCATGCCAACAAAGGCCTCTTTTGCCAATCCATTGGGCGAGGCCAGGCCACCGGATCTCAATACGTGCCAACATGGCCATCCTGAGCCAGCCACTACCCAAAAGATTAAACTTTGACCAAGGTCATTACCACCCAGGTGAATGACCAACACCTCCGCGGAGGCCCCCGGCTCTCCCCCAAACAGTGCAGGCAACCGGCCATACTAGTGAAGGCCTCTCTTGCCACTCCATCGGAGCGAGGCTTGGTCACCGAATCCCACATGCATGCCAAATTGGCCATCACGAGCCTGCCGCTCTGCCAAAAAGATGAAACTGTGACTGCAGCTCCGCACTTGTCTCCTCACATTCAGGACAGCATAATCTGAAATGAAACCAAACACATTGTAACTGGTGACTCAGCCTGACAGTGTAACTGATGAGCCGGCCTGACAAAGCGCCGGCACGCTGTGGTCTTCCATTTCCATCTACCATCAAAGCTGCAGTGGAAGCTCGGCCTGCACGAAATGAATGTGTATCAAATTTAATACGTTGTAAGCCCTCAGCTCCCCGACAGAGCGTAAAGCGGCATCAGAAAATTTGCGCCACATAACCCCAGTGCCCCGCTTGGCCTGATCAGACTCCAATCTTTTATGTGAAGGCGTTAACTGCCACTCACCCCAGGTCAAGTCCCAGGCCTGTCCCCCTTGCTCTGAACTACCAACTCACCCTCAACGCGCCAAAATTGCAGCGAAAGCTACTGGGTGAGGAACAGAGCCTCACATGCAGAGGTGCACTAGACCCTCCATGTTATGCTAATTCTGCCCTCAAACACCTACAAGTAACCAAACAAGACTGTTTGTATTGTCCTGGGAAAAGGCAGAGAAGAAAGTTCAACATTTTCAAACTGATGTGAGGCATTTCCCGAACACAGAGAAAATATAAATGGCTAATATATAACCACCAGCGCCCAAGAATTTATTTTCTCATAGGTAATCCTCGTCAAAAGGATATGAGATGTTGTAACCTTAATTTCCCAATCTGTCTAGTCCAGTACTGTAACTGGAGCCCAGGCAAGCCAATGGGAGGGGGAGACTGGGAGAAAGGCACCCACACAACTTGCATTAATCAGATTCATAAAGGTCAAACCTACAGATGTGGAAGGAGGACTGTAATAAAACTATCAATAAAACTACGCTTGGCAAGTTAAGTCGACCAAAGCCGAAGTACTAGTAACAAATTGTTCTGCAGCTCGGACTATTCATGAGAAGCAAAAGCAAAAACTGGAATTAGCAAACGCTCGACTAATTCCTCTCATTTTGTAGCAGCATTTCATAGATCCGCCTTGAACATTACGCAAGGCCTTGTTCTTGTGTCATCATACTTCACCCGCAAGAACCAATTATCTATTTCCACTGCTTCGTGAAGGAAATGTAAGGTGGATACAGCTGATTTCAAGTAGACAGCTGAGAACTAGACAGGAATTGGGCCGATATAGGTAACAATATAAAGAAATAATAGGGTATAATCTAACCCCCAGAACCCGCTCTTTCGCTCTGAGATAAGTTCTTCAAGTGTTATAAATTACTTGCAATGAAAGGACAGCTAATATACTTACTGAAGTCTGTCAGTAGAGAGTTAACAAGGAACACATTATGAACAATGGAAAAGCTAAGAAGGAGAAAATGCATGGCATACGGTTTCAAAATATAAATTAACTTACTGTCCTGCTATTAAAAATATTGTTACCAGAAGGGATCTAATACAAAAAGTGGTGCTCGGAGGGTTAGTACAGCCTCTCACAGAACTGGAACCGTAATGCTCTGTATGAAGAGGTTACAACGAAAGAAAATCATAAAGAAATCTCGATTCTTTTGCTGTATTTATGAACCACCCATTTTCATATCTGCAGGTTGCTCCTGCGTGTCCTCAAACCGCCCCCGACCCATGGCAACCCAGGGGCGAACCCACCATGGGCTTGTTATGTTACGGCAAGGATTTTTAGGATTTTAGGATTTTTAGGATTTTAGGATTTTTAGGGGGGATTTGCCCCTGCCCTCATAAGGGCTAAGAGAGATGGTCGGCCATGGTCACCCAATGGGCCTCCATGGCTTAATGGCAATTCAAGCCCCAGTCTCCACACTCAAAGCCCAACGCTACAACCTCTGTGAGCACGGGACTGAGACAATGGAAGACCAGGGCTTTCACCGCCAAGGTTCACTCACCCCAGGGTCGCTGCAAGCCAAAACAACCCGAAGGCACACAACCACAACACTCTATGGATGTAGGATGCTGTGGAAATGCCAGCAACTTGAAGGACTAGAGTCCAGCTCCCTGGACTTCAACCATGGAGAATATATCAGCTCCTCCAAGCCAACTTAAAATGACTAGAGGGCCTTTGCAGCCTTGAATTACTTCTGGTTTAACTCCACTCCCACTGCAGTTTTAAAATCACGCTCCCAGCCAGTCACATCCTCTTGCACCAGACATCAAGGTGGGGAAGAAATGGCTCCTAGGCCACACGGGTAGCCGTGTTGGTCTGTAGTTCTGTCTTCCTTACTCCAATAGCTTATTTGGGAGCAGTTAACGCTGAAAACTAAGAGAGATAGAGTTAGGAACAAACAGCAATGAATTTGATTGCTCAAATAGCCCCACAATCCATAAAAACTTCTCCATTCAAACAAGTATTAGTTTAAAAAGGAGAGAGAGGTGCTCACAACCCTCTACAGATGTGCACCTTTTATTTGGGGATAATAGGAATTGCAGTCTAATAACATCGGGGGCATCAAGTTGGGGAGTAAGTATACCTCAATCTACAGTGGAACTTGGAGAGGTTGTTTATTCGAACTACAACTCTCATACTCCCCCACCCCTATCAGCATTCCAGTAACTGTAGACCAGAAGGTCATAAGCTAAAAGAGGAAAATGCCCAGTGTTAGCAGAACTCGGTAAATGTCAATGATTCAAGTTAATAGCCAATGCCTCCTTGGTTTTTATGAGCCGCATTGCAGCCCCAAACCCCTGTACGTAAATAATGTCTCTTCACCTAGCGTTGGAAGCCTTACCGTGGCCATTCAGAGGATCAGGCATCGCTCCCACTACCTCTAACAGTAGGAGAATTAAGTTACCTGGCCCCATGGCAATTCAAGTTCCATAATGCTCAAAGCCATCCAGTTTGTTTGTTTGTTTGTTTGTTTGTTTTTTTGGCAATGGAGGTAGAGGGCGAGAGAGCCAGAGAGAGGTGGGGGCGGAGGGAGGAAAGATGCTCTACATGGACAGCGGAAGCACTCTCTGACCCGTTGGCACCCCTCCGCCCAGCCCAGCCCAGCGTACCGGAGAAGTTGCCTCCAGCCCTACCATGAACCTCTACTGTCTGGCCACCCCAAAGCCCACTGGCTGCTAAGAATAGCAGAAAGTGAAGGAAACGACACACTTTCCCAGTCTAATATATCCCAAGTAATAGATGGAAGCCTAGAACACCCGGTATTCCCTGGCGGCCTCCCACCCAAGTCCCAACCAGGCCCGACCCCGCTTAGCATCCGAAGACAGCCGAGATTGGGTGCGTTCAGGGTGGTATGGCCACAGTAACTGTCCCCCACTAGTTCCCCAGACGCCCCCTTGCACCAAGGATCCCCAGGCCGACCACATGGTCGGCCCAGAGCAGCGGAGAAGTGGAGCAGCGCCCCAGCTGAAGCTCGCCCGGGGCGTGGCCCACCTCGCAACCCTGAGGCTAGTCCCCATCGGCTGCCCTGGCCTCGCGCGGATCTCCCGCCCCCCGGCGAGCCAAAAGATGACCTTCTTACCTGGGCGGCCGCTGAGGCGGCCGCTAACCGCTATGAACAAAGGCCTCGCAGCCGTGCCACGTGGCCGGCCCACGGGGCCAGCTGCATCCGCTGTCAGCGCCGTCCAAGGGAAGAAGGCCGGCGGGTGGGAGGAATGGAGCTGGGCTACCCACGAACGAAGGCCTCCCGACCGCGCCACATGGCCAGCCTACGAAGCCAGCCACAGTGCCTGCCGACATCGCCGCCAGAGGGAAAGGCGAGCAGGAGGAAGGAGTGGAGGCGGAGGAGCAGGAGGCGCGCAACAAAATCGCGACCAGCTGCTTCCCCAGCCGCCGAACCATGGCTTTCCAGGCCGACTACGTGGTCGGCCTAGATCTGCAGGGCAGCGTCCTCTCTCCTGCTCGCAACGATCTGGAGAAAAGAGGCCGAGGGGGAGGCAGGGCAGCCCTAAATAGTGCCTTAAAGCCCCGCCTCCTCCCACCGGTGCTCTCCTCTCGCGGGAGGACGGCAAAGAGCGCCCTCCCCCCTCCACCCGTTGTCACGTGGGCGGTGGGGGGCGCATTCCCATTGGTTTGCTAGGGGAGCACAGGATGGAAGAGGTCTGATTGATTGATTGATCGTATTTTTATGCCATCTTTTCTCCCAAGGTGGCTCCCAAAAAGTTAAATATTAAAAATGTTTTAAACAATTAAAAACTTTGTTCCATTACAATCTGAAATTCTTAAAACTTCAGTCTTCTTATGAAAAAACCATCATGTTTGTCTCTTCTGGACAATTGCTCCTGTTTGCAATTTGGTCCACAGTTTTTTTTAGTCTGAACCCATCAGTGGGTGGTGCTTGGGCTTGCTTCTTCCCAATAAACCAGAGAAAAAAGACAAGACTTTTTTGTTCTTTATTTCTCTGGCTTGCTGTAGAAGAAGCAGCACCTGCTAGGTTTGCTCATCTTGCACACAAATCAAACTTGAATGGTCCTTCAGTCTCCCCACAACACTGTGGTCCAGTAGTGTTACTTGGAAGGCTTTGAGGATCCCATCTGAGATGTGCAATGGTTACATGGAGGTCTCTTGGATTTTCTGGCAGCATGAATTGGATTAGGTCTTGATACATGTTTGCCTAAGCAGTTTTCTTTGCCTATGATGTGTATTCATGTGCCATATTTGTGTTCCCAGGTGTTGGTTTTGTGGTGTTGCTGTTAATGTAGAAAATCTTACTATTTCACCCCCCCCCCCGGGATATAGTATGGACAATCTATATGATCCATATTCAGCACAGGTGGTTTGTTGAGATCAAATACTAGGATGAATGAGATACAGTCCTCCCTCCATATTTGAGGGTTTGAACTTTGTGAATTTGATTAGCTGTGAGGCATGTGCTTCCCTTCCCCCACTTCTCCTCCCATTCCCTTGCATTCCTCACCCTAGGCTTGTGAGACCTGTGCTTAAAAGGGACATATTTTTTTTTTCATTTTGGGTGAGCAAAGCCCCCCAAATTGCTGGAGGCATGTCCTCTCTGCCACATGACTGCACATTCTGCTGTGTAATGGCTGCTGATTGGTCAGGTGGTTTCTTTGCCCCTCCACTTTGGGAAGAATCTCATTTCTTAAGATGGTGACTGGAAGTAGCTAGAATGTCAGAACTCAGTGCTCTGCTCTTCTCCATCAGAGGGAAAAGTATTGGTAAGCTCTTTACCTTGTCTTTTTTCTTCCCCTAGCGAGTGATGGGGCTAGAGGCAAGGGAATGGGAATGGGAATGGGAGCTCTGGAGGGGAATGGGAGGGGGATAATGGGAGAAGTTATTCATGGTTTTTCTACTTTCATAAGGGTTCTGCGCCCTGAATCCTTGAGAATGTGGAGGGGTGCTGTGTTCCAGCAAAGGTGGTGGGGTGAAGGGCAGAAAGGAAAGCCAGATGGTGCAGAACCTTGGAGAGTTCCCAAGGGAATTCTTTGGTCCAGCAAACACTTTTTTCATATTGCACAACTATATAGCACTATGATTCCACTTTGGCAGCCATAGTTAGATCCTATCGAATCCTGAGATTTGTAGTTTTGTGAGGTACTAGAGCTCTCTGACCAAGAAGTATAAATTGTTGTTGTTATGTGCCTTCAAGTCAGACCTTCTCCCTAAACTGCAAATCCCAGAATTCCAAAGGATGTTGCCATAACATTTAAAATGGAGTTGCAGTGCTATAATAGCAGAGTCTGAACAGAGTGCTGCAGTGCAGAGTGCTGCAGTGCCTGCTGGGACCCATCACACAGCCCCCACTTCCTCTGTCCCACACCTGTCAAGTGAGGATGGAACATTAGAATGTCCTTTAAGACCACTGAACAATAAATACTGTATAGGGAAGACCAATTATTTTTGAAAAGTAACTTTTCAGGCTTTACTTTTAAAAAATAATTGGTCTTCCCTATTTTTCCAAGCCCACCCCAATACTTTGTTACTTTTATAGTTCAAGGTTTTAGAAATTAATTATTTTCCTTTCCTGTTTCTCAAAACTAGGATTGTTACTTTTTTTAAAAAAGAAAAGCATCTGGAATCTTTTTGGTCACAGCACTCAGGCCATGTGGTATTACTTCTCCATGTGAGGCCGCATTCCCATTGGTTGCAGTTGCAGAACAATATAAGTGATGCTATCCCCTGCTAAGTTAAAAGTCTAAAGTGATACAGCTGTGCTGTTGTTATTGGGAAGAGGAACTAATTACAAGTACTGTGTTAATTTGTGAGCAGTTACATCTAAGTTGTGCACGTAGGTAGAATTTAGTATCTCTATTTGCACAGAAACCAAGATGGCAGAAGCAGAAACAGCATAATGGGAGGACAGTTCAATGCTTACTTCTGGAATGCCACTTCCAGCCCAAATGTCATCTTTCATCTGGAACGCTTTTCTTAGGAAGGTTATACTGGTGCTCTCCTGCTATCCTTCCATAGTTAAGAGAAGATCTTTTTGTTTCGGCAGGCTTTTGAGATGTCACAGAGAAAGGCCTTTCATGTTCTGGACTGTTACATTTGTTGTTCTTCTTTTTAACTTTTTGTTTTTAACTGCTTTTAATTTTATGGATAGTTTATTTATATTTATAGCTTTTATGTTATATTTTTAACTTTTGCAAAATTAAAATTTTTTAAGTGTTTTAAGTGTTATCTGTTTTTGTAAGTTCTCTTGTGTCCGAGCCTGGGAAGAAGGAAGGATATTATTACTATCATCATCATCATCATTATCATCATCACGAGCAACAACGTGTAATTAGTCTGTGTAATTGTGTAATTAGCTCTTGATTATTAGAAAAACTGTTCTCTGGAAGAAATAAGGAAATAACAAGATGAGGTGTTTTTTTTGAGAGGGCAATATGCATAATTTCAAAAGCCTATTTTGAATTACATATCTTGGAGGGAAACAGAAAATATGTTAGGCAAAGGGCTTGAGGAGGAAGGATCCTTCCTTCTAAAGCTCTTGAAGCTTCAGTGAATATGGAATAAGAAGTATCCCATTCCCCACTTCTGAAAAAGCCTCCAGCTTTACAAATGGGAAGTAAGAAGAATCCTATTTCCCACTTCCAAAGCTGCAGATGGCAAAAGCACAAAAGCGGAGGGCTGACTCTACTTAAATTGTTAAAACTGACTTTATTTGACTCTGTCCAGAAATTCTGGAGTACAGGTTGGAGTATAAAATTGGCTCCCAGACTTGAGACTTGACGTGAATTATCTTGCAAGGACTTGAGACTCAACTTGAGACTTGAAGGTAGGAACTTGAGACTTGACGAGACTTGGAGTAAAAGACTTAAATACATCACTGTTAAAAAGCTTGACATGTTTCAGCCTGTGCCCTGTGCAAACTCTGAAGGCCTTCTTCAGGGGCAGTATAAAATCATGAAAAGACAGCTCATAGATGCGTGGTATAACAATATATAATGTAACATTACATCATTTTTTATTACCTTTGCGCACTGTGTGTGGCCTGTACATACCTGTCAAGGAAGCCACAGCCCTGAGTGCACAAGGCCTGAGGAGGGCTGATGACAGGGTGACTGGGCAATCTTTCACCCAGAGGGTCATCATAAGTTAAAGTTGACTTGACAATAATTAAAAGCAACAAATGCTACATTGTATATTGTCATACTATGTATTTATGATTTGTCCTTTTATGATTTTATAGACCATCAAAGAATGGTCTGGCACTGAAGTAGAGCATCATGTGGTTTTTTGGGACCAGATCTGTCTGGCATTTAGGGAGGTACTTGTGTCTGTGTGCCTTCAATTTGCCAGTCAACTTATGGTGATCTCATTGAATTTTATAGAGTTTTCTTAGACAAGGAATACTCAATAGCAATAGCATTTATTTCTATACCGCCTATCAACTAGTGTTATCTAAGCGGTTTACAATGTATTTTAGCTAATTGCCCCCAACAAGCTGGGTACTCATTTTACCGACCTGCGAAAGGATGGAAGGCTGAGTCAACCTTGAAGCCTGGCAGGATCGAACTCACAACCTTGTGGTTGCAATACTGGCATTTAACCACTGTGCCACCAGGACTCCTCAGAGATGGTTTTGCCATTTCCTTCCTCTGAAATATAACCAATGCCTCTGGTACTCGTGGGTGGTCTCCCATCCAAATACTAACCAGGGCTGATCGTAATTAGCTCACTAGATCAGATAAGATCTTAGGATATTTAGGTCCTTGGGGATGTAATATTTTGATCAAATCCTTCTTGATTTGGAGAGTCTATCTTGGGCATATATGAGCCAATTTAACAGAGGTTTTGTTCATCAAGGCCATCACCCTCAGGGTTAAGAAGATCATTCACCATGTAGATTGGGAACGATGGGACCTATAACCCACTGCACTTGCAAAGTATCAAACTAGGGAAGTCTGCTCTACAGCAATTTTTTCAGCACTTTCGCACACATTTTAGGCAGCATCTACTTGCCCTATATTTTTCTTCTTCTTTCTTCTTCCTTATTCACTTCAGCTATTTTTGCACTGTGTATGTAAGACTGCTTGGTGATGCACACAATGATTATTTATTGTTTTGTTTAGGGAACTTTCCATTCCAAATCAAGACAATGTTTTTGCTTCACCAGTTCAACTTCACCAGTTCTCCCTAATTGCTTCCAAAATTTGCCTTTCTCTCTTTTTTATAGCCAGAGTTCACAACTATTAAATGACCTTGCTCAAAACTGACACATCTAAACACAGGGTAAGAAATGCACGCTATTGTTCACATAATCCACCTCTCACTTCCTCAGTGAGTCAAAAAGTATTTTGGACTCTGTGTTCAGAACAGAAAGAATAACTGAATGCATACCCTCTGCTAAAGTTTTTACTTACTTACTCATCTGTTTCTGCTGATTTCCCCCTTAAAATGCAGCCGTAAAAATTGTGTAATAATTCAAGCAAGCCAGAGACTGTAAGCATTATTTATGGATTACACTTTCCCAGAATCTCCCAGCCAGCATGAGTAGGAAAGTCCACTTTACAACAATGCTGTCAGTATAGTGCCAGATGGCGAGATATAAAAGAGGACAGAATTCCTGCCTTTTTAACAGTTATGTAGATTTCAGTAAGTGTGATCAAAAAATAACATTTCCAAGCTGTGCTCTCAAATTCTACTTTTTAACATTACTTTATATTATGCTTAACAGCTGAAAAAAAAAAACCCACCTCTTATGAAACTGCCTTGATTGTATGGACTCCACAATGGTCATCCCTCCACATTTGCAGGTTTGACCTTCATAAATTTGATTACTCGCAAGATGCCTGCTTGCCTCCCCCAACATTCTTCCCTTCCTGTTCCCCTGCCTTTTACCTGGCCGGGTTTGCCTTCCTTCCAGGTGCCCAAGCAAAATGCAAATGAATGGCAGGGGAGACGTGTGTGCTTTCTCTGGGCATGGGACTGCCCTCTCCCATTTGCTTGTCTTTTACCCAGGTGCCCGGAAGGAAGACAGTATGCTGAGACAAAATGCAAGCGAATGGTAGGGGAGACAAGTGTGTGCTTTCCCTGGGCATTGGTCTGCCCTCTCCTATTTGCTTGTCTTTTGCCCAGAAAGCTAGAAGGAAGGCAACACGCCTGGACAAAATGCAAGTGAATGTAGGGAGAGATGCATGCACTTTCTCCAGGCTTGGTGCTGCCCTCTCCCATTTGCTTGCCTTTTGCTCAGGCGCCTGGAAGGAAGGCAACATACCCAGACAAAAGGCAAGCAAATGGGGAGTGGGGGGAGCCCTGGAAAGAGGAGGAGCACTCACTTGGGTGGGAGGGGAGTTATTTGCAAGGATTCTGAACCCTGAACCTTTGTGAAAGTTGAGGAGCCACTGTAATGAGGCTGGCAGCTGTGAGATGCTAGGGGGCTACTTTAGTTCCCCAGGAGACCTTGGAGAGTCATACTCCTCCAAACACCAACCCACAAAAAGTTTTTGCCCACAAATGCCTGGCAGCATCGCATCCCCATGCAGGGATGTTGCCATCGTGCAATAAGGGTCTATGTTTAGCCATTCAGAGACCTAGCTATGTCACTCTAGATCAGTATGCAAAAGGATATAGTCACAGCTTTGAGACTAACTGAGAGAACAAAGTTTGTAGCATAAGCTTTTGTAGACTGAGTTTACTTCATGGGATGCAAGAGTGAAGTGCCCCCAGACAAACAGTTATACCATGAATGAGGGAGTTGTGTGTATGAAGAGTAGTATAAATGCAAAGCCTATGGGTATGGTGATGGGGTGACAAGTTCAGTTTTAACAATAGTTCTTAGCAAGGGGAAGGATATTGCTTAAAGCCAAGATGAGTAGATACCCATATGAATGGTGGAGGGAGTTCTTGTAATATAGTATGTTGCTGGCTGGAAGCCAGAAGGAAATGTGATAAAATGGGCAAGAGAGCCCTCATGAGGCTGGAGTATTCACCAGTCTCCTAAAATGTGTAGTGTGCCAGGAAACCATTCTCCGTGTTAACACACTGTCAATGGACTGGACTTTGTAGATACATCCAAACTCTGTTGTTTCTCTTGCCAATCTCCCCTTGATTTTTTTTTTCAGATACTGCTGTGCTGAGGTCCAAAATGGAATGTCCAGGAAGGTGGAAGTGTTCTTCAATTGGTTTCTGTGTATTTGCATTCATAATATCTGATTTACATCCACTTGTGTTTTGACACAGTTTAGCAATGACATTATTGCATATATTAGGATAACCATGATGGAGGTATCCTCACAAGAGGCAACAAGACTGGAGATGGAGAAACAAACCTAGTTAGGACATCTAGCAGGTGACATCAAGAGTAGCTTCCCTGTTTCTGCACGTAAGTAATGGCTGTTGGGTTATGCTTATGTAAGAGTTGTCATGGCTGTTCAAATACGTTTAAATAAGAGTAAACATTACTATGCTCAATGGGACTTATTTTCATGTAAGCCTGTTTATGATTGCAGCTCCAACCTTTTGAACTTGATATATTATTGCCTTTAGAGCATGGAAACATTACTTGTTTGGACTACAACCTCCAGAACCTTCTAAAACTATTACAGTCCTTCCTCCCCCTTCATGAATTTGACCTTTGTGAATTTGATTATTTGCAAGGTGCACATGTGCCTTCCCTCCCCCATTCTCCTCCTCCCATTCCCTTGTGTTTTGCTGGGCATGGAGAAGGAAAGCAAGCACCCAGATAAAAGGCAAGGGAATGTGCAGGGAGGCATATGTATGCCTTCCTTCTCCCCTCCAGAGCTCCCCCTCCCATTCCCTTGCCTCTCGCCCTGGCACTGAGAACTTGCCCTGAGGCAAAAGGCAAGGGAATTGGGGGGGGTCATGCAAGCCTATGTTCTACCCTCCAGAGCTCTCCCTCATTCCCTTGTGTCTGGTGCACAAAAGGGAATGGGAGGGGGAATCTCAGGACAAGGGAGTTATTTGTGGTTTTTCCACTTTCACAAAGGTTCTGCATCCCAAACCGTAGCAAAAGTGGAGGGGCCGCTGTATTCCTAGAAGTCCTCAGTCAGGTGGGAAGGGCGTCTGGGAGTTTCAGCCCCTCAACTTTTCTAAGCTCCTGTTGTATTACAGATCTGTTTAGGTTTTTAGAAACTGATCTGCTTTATTAAGCACTACTGTTGCTGGGTATCAGCAATAGGCCTGCAGAGTGCAGCAACTAGCTGTTTTCCCCAGTCTCTTGGCAACCTTAATCTACACAGTTTATTGCCCTAGAATAGTAAACAGGATTGTAGTTCAGCAGTTCCCACAAGTGAGAGGCCCAGTGAGGAGTAAAGGGGCTTCCACGAGAGGAAAAAGAATGTAGCTCACCTGGCTGAATCAATAAGGAAGGGCTGCTGAACTCAGAACTGGAGGAGATGGTGGAAGGCAGAGTCCAGGGAATTTTCAGCCCATGCTCTGAAGCTTCTTCAGGCCCATCCAGATTTGCATCTCTGGGCCATAAAATCCGTGTGTGTGTGTGTGTGTGTGTGTGTGTGAGAGAGAGAGAGAGAGAGAGAGGTAATAAAACCTTTAATTAATTGCTATTGTGAAAGATCTGCAGATACAGAAATGCCAAATGGCCTGCATCATAACTGAGGCCCTTTCCTCACGGGGGGGGGCGAAATGGGGCCGCGCACGCAGGGGCAATGCTTACCCGTGAGCGGGTTGCTCCGTCCCTGCAGAGAGCGCGGATCTGCTGTTCTAAACACCGCCAAATTTCAGCGGCGCTCACCGGCGCCCAAAATGGCGGCCGGCAGCTTCCGGCGGCGCTCCGCCAATCAGGACAGCGCGCCAGCCGGAAGCCCGCCCCCAGGCAGATCTGCAGGGACACGCTACCGCGTCTCTGCAGTTCTTCACCGGGGGCTGCTACGGGGCAGCGCAGGTGACTTGTGAAGGTGGTTTTTATAAAACTCACAGCGCCACCCCCGCGGCTGCGCTAGAGCAGTTTGAGGTCTAGAACCTCACTTTTTTTAACTGCTCTAGCACACCCCCCGGTGAAGAAGACCTCCAAGAGAGGTCACTCTAGCGTGGGCAATATGCCTGTGTAGAAATGGCCTGAAATGACTTCTTCTCTTCCTTTTGGTAATAAAATTAGAATGTGGTTGGCATTTGGCTAGTTAGTCCCTCCTAGAGTATGCCTATTGAGTCAATTTTTGAATGAAGACATAGGTAAATCTAATTGATTCAGTAGGTCAGCTACAGGCAGGACTAAGGGATTTAGGATTTAACAATAATTACAGGATTTAATAACAGGATTTAGGCCCACAGGTATTATGACTCTTCACTAGGTGTTGCTGCTTGAAAAGTCTGATAATAGAAAGATGAGATATAAATGTTAGATAAAAACAAGTAAAGAATTTGAGCTTTTATTTCAAGCAAATTACTTAAGAGAAACATGTTGTCTTTTCCCTTCTTTCTCACAGGTGATACTTCAGGATCAAATCTTATAAATAAAACTAATGCTGTGAAATTGACTCAACAGAGCTTTATCTTTTTATCATATCCATATTGTTGGAATCCAATGCATTCTAGCATCCATATATACTTACAGCATACTATTCAGATGTTCTGATTTGGCAGGGGGAGCCCCAATTAATCCTCTGCATTCCACTTTTTCAGCTGCTTTTAAAATGTCCCAGTTTCTCTCTCTTTCTCCCCCTTCATCCTCAGTTTACTTCAGTTGTTGCAAACTCAATTCAAGGACCAAAAATAGTATATTAACTCAGCAGCGGGGAGAGGAGGGAAGCGGTGGAATTCTGCTTTTCATAGGTAGCTAAAGCTCATATGTTCTTCCTCATTAATCACTTTTGCCATCTTGCCCGTGCTGTGATATTTCTTGGCCACACTTGTCTTAGTTTTCGTCTGTGAAATGTTGGAGGGTATGCCGTAGAGGGGTCCCAGAACTGTACACACACCAACCCCAGCTTCCCCGTGTATGCTCACTTTGCCCCATGGCTCTTGACTTTTGCAAGTTCAGCATAAGAAACTAAGGGAAGATTTAAGTGCATTCTAAATACCTTCACAAGTTTCTTGTAAATCAAAGAAATAAAGTCACTGGGGAGGTGCTTGCGCATGCAGCACCACTGCCCTCCCAACAAATGACCAAAGACAGTTTTTTATGGGGCTGTATTTGCACTACATAATTATATCAGTTTGAAACTACATTCAGTTGCCATGGCATCATCCTAAGGGAAGTTGAAATGTGTTAATTTGATGATGTACTCAAACGCCCTCCCTAAACTGCAAAACCCAGGATTCCATAGGATGTTGAAAGTGGAATAATAGCACTATAATAGGGTAGTGTGGAAATGGCCTTAGAGTTCTCAAGGTACTCAAAAAACAAAGGATTAGTATAGCTTAATTTTGTAGTGTAGACAAGTAGAGTACCCAGATTTTAGTTCAAGGGAGTGGACTAAAGCTCTCTAACAGAGAATTCTAAGTTCCACACCAAACCACAAATTCTAGGGTTCTACAAGATGGAGTAAAAATGATTATATCATGCGACATATTAATATATTAGGGGAGATATTAATATTGTTGTAATTATATTGTAACATTAGTGTAGTATGATTGAAAAATTTTTAAATAAATTTTAAAAATAAAAAATAAAAACTGTTCCGTGGACATCCATCCAAGGAGCTGTAGTCCAAAAAATAATAATTTTAATGCTGTGATTTCCTTTGTTAACTGTTCTGCTGTGGGTTGCTTTGCCTCAGGCTCCCCTCCCTGTCTCTGCTTGTGTGGCATATGTTTGGTCACAGAAAAGCAGTAGGCTCAGCACTTCTTTTGTATGCTCCCTTTCTCTGATACAAATTGCCAGAGGGATCATGCAAACTGGGAAGGAGCCAGGATCCTAGTTACAGGGGCTTGCTATGGATTGACTCTGACTGGAAAGAAATTAGTGCCTCACAAAGCAGAAGTAACACCGCTCTTTTTTTGCCCCCCACTTTGGAGCCAGTCCAGCATTTGGATGTTCTCAGTGCTGGGCCTTCCCAATCTTCCAAGCAGTCTTCTCATGCTCTTTATATATATTTATATATATATATTTATACTACTATATGTAAAATCTTTGAAAATGAGAAATAAGAATAAAAATGAACATATACTTTATATTCCTATTTTCAACTATGAATAACAATGAACAATCCAATACGGCAATTTATTCTGATTACTACTTTTTAAACTAAATACCCTCCTCTCTCCACACACCAACATGCACAGTCTTGTTCAGGTACCCACTGACTAGATTTATATTAGGGGTTACTACCTCACCTGTCTACTCTCTCCCCGCTCAGTAATCCATCTCCCCCTTTTATTCCTTTCTAATATATTCTAACACCGTCGTTTATACTTTCAACTGTACTTCTTTCGATTATTTCTTCTACTTTTCCTCTTTGCTAGGTGTTTCTCTCTCTCTCTTGCTTGCTTTTTCTTTTTCCCTTTTTCTTTCCTTCCTTCTTCAAAATCGATCTGCTCTGTACCTTCTCTTCTTTTTCCAATCAATGTCTTTACCACCCCACTAAAGTCATTAAAGTCAGTTCTGTAATATCTTCAATATCTTTTCTCTCGAAATCTGAGCAATATTCTTTTTTTTTCTTTCCCCTTGTGACGGGTTCTAAACAATGTCTTTCCAGTATTCCAAACAGTGGTGGCAGCAGCGTTCCAAACTGTCTTTGTCATCCAGTCTCAGATCTCCCTTTCTCTTCTCTACAGTCCCCGAACTTTAGTCTATATTACAAGTTAAGTCCAAGTCTCTTTCCCCCTTTTATATTTTATCTATAGTCTTTCTCCCTTATACCTCTAGATCAGCTTTGCCCAGCAGCTGTAATCCTTTCTTCCTCTCGCACTTTCTTTTTGGTCTACTGCTTCCACTAATCCTCCACCATTACGATCGCCTCCTCTGTCTACATGTTGCTTTCTATTCCGCTCTCGTAAGTCCAAAAAGTCACATCCAATAGATCTTTAAAGCTTGTAAAATTGTCAGTCCTTAATCTCCTAAAACCTTCAATATCCAAATATATTCAAATGTCCAAAACAACAGTTCTACTTATTTTCCTTCTCTTGCTGTTGTCGCTCTTTCCCTTTCGGTCTGTCATTTTGCCCATGTGTATCTTGGCGTAAATTTGTCCTTGCACTTCTTCCCCTCTTTCATTATCTATAATATTGATTCTTGCTTTTATTATTAATAATATTAAGGGGGAAATTGATTCTTAGGTTCTGATGTCGGTTTTAGTTGGGTATTCAGAGTCTTATTTGTAGATTAAAAACAAAGTTGTTGCTGGTGCTAGGCAGGTTTCCCTGGACTGAGCCCAGTGGCGTCTGCTCCACCAACTTGATCCATCCGCTAACGACTCTCTTCCCCCACCTCATCATCGCTGGGTCAATCGTTGGCTCCGTGAGCTGCTCCGGATCCCCTTTACCGGGAGGATTTTTCTCAACCCCTTTTTTGGGGGTCTCACGATATTTCCTTTCCTCGGGTTCAGTGACAGCCCGGGACTGTCTGACTCAGGCTGCCATCTGCGCTGACATTACAACTGGAAGTCCTCTTATGCTCTTGAAGACTTACCATATTTGCTGGTGTATAAGACAACCCGTGTGTAAGACTCACCCCATTTATGCACTGGTAAATACTATTTGCTGGCATATAAGACACACCCACATTTAAGATGAACCCCCTTTTCAAACAGTATTTTTTGAGAAAAAAAGTGAGTCTTATATGCCAGCAAATACAGTAGGCTATTTCTGGCCTACACTATTATAGTGCTATTATTCCACTTTCAACATCCTGTGGAATTCTGTGGTTTGTAGTTTACTGGGGCCCAAGAGCTCTCTGGCTGAGAATTCTAAATTCCCCTCCCTAAACTGCAAGCTCCAGGATACCATAGGATGTAAAGTGGAATATAGCACTATAACAGTGTAGTGCAGAAATGGCCCAGGAGTTTATGAAACAGGGAAGAAATGAAACTGAAAAGTCTTCTCTGTGATGGATTTTAATCCAAACTGGAGAAGAATGTTGCGGATCCCAAAGCCTACCCTTTAAATTTCACAAGGCCCTGAAACATAGTCTGAGCTCAGTGAGCTGCTGTCAGCATCCCAAGTGGCTAGAGCATAAACATGTGGTTCACTGTGGAGGAAGGCATATTTGTCAGGAATCAGCAAT
This sequence comes from Iguana delicatissima, assembly GCA_948472985.1. Lineage (NCBI taxonomy): Eukaryota > Metazoa > Chordata > Lepidosauria > Squamata > Iguanidae > Iguana > Iguana delicatissima. The sequence goes on along the minus strand of CAOKZL010000469.1, from coordinate 731,575 downwards.
TGAGTGCAAAAAGTGGGTTTTATTGTGGTGTAATGTCTGGAACAGTACTGGGGCTGCGTTTTTGTTTCTACGGTACAAATTCAGTGAAGAAAGGTAGCTGAGTATAGCGATGGAAGTAGTTTTTCTCTCAAAAGAGAGTCACTGACATGCTGTGTTGTGCATTAGTATAGCAATAACTTTGACATTGAGTTTTATGAAATATTTAGACGCCACCGAATGTAAAACAAAACAAATGCCATTAGTAGTAGTTCCCTTCCAGCCATGACTGTTGGCTGCAGCTACAGAATCAGTGATTTGTAGAGCTGCCGTTGCAGTATTGGAGTCTGAGGACAGGAGCTGTTCATCATAAAACATTTAAACATCTACCTTGTTTCTGATCAACCAGGTGCTGTCAGGCCCTTGAAATTCTATGCAAAAGACCTGGCATTTACAAGAACGTGGGTGAAGAGAAACCAGGCTTGATCTGGCAGTTTCTCTTCACAGTTAATTAAATGACTTCCTATTTGAATTATGCCATTCTTGTATCTGTCTCACAGTGGGTTTCTCAGAAGAAGATTTGAGAATATGCAGCTGGGTTGGCAGATGTAAACTCTGGAGTTTGGTTTGTATGCATTCCTCCTAGGATGGGAGTTTACTTCTCATCCTTGATGACAGAGAGAAGAGAGAGAGCCTGTATATAAAAACAACTAGCAATCTGCTCTTATTACAAATCTCTCCACTGTGTCGATAGTGGCCAGTCAACTGCAAGAGGAGATTTCGTAAAGGTAGTGAATAAAAAGTGGTGCCTAGTGTGTTTTGAAGGGGGACCTAAGTTCATATTGCTGTTTTACCATAAAATCACAGGAGATCCTTTGCAAAATGTTCTTTGGTGATTGCTAAGGAAGAAATATATACAGGGCCAAGTTGTACTTATGACTCAGATGTTTAGGAAAAGAATGTGGAAAACATCTGCTTCATGAAGTGGGGATCAGCTATTCCAGATTTTGGAAATAAGGAGTGACAAGAAACATAGCCAACTGTAGCAAGTTATATTTGTGTTGCAAAGGTATAATCAAGTTATATTTTAAGTAGTGCACCAAGTGAGAAAGTAGAGCACCAAGTGGGAAAGATATTACTTGGTGGATTTAATGAATAACATTTCTTCATGATATTAAAATCATTAAAAGGGATTAAAGATGTTTTGACAGGAATTTCTCAAGTTTTAAGCTATTATTTTGTCAATCCTAAGTTTTTTGATGGAAAAATAACAGACAACACAAGTAATATGAGATATTTTTTCACAGTAATGGTAACAATAATAAACTACTTTTTAAGCAGTGTAACAATAAAATTCAACTTTCTCTGGCTAATGACATTACCATGAAGATCTGTTTCCACATATACATATCTGTTTCAGGTTAGAATCATAGATGTTCTCACATTATGAAACAGGCATGTCATCAAAACCTGATATGAACTTGTCTGCTTCAGACTGTAATGTGAGAAGCCATATAAAATTCCTGAATACCATCTCTAAGAGGAGAAATCCTGTAAGTCATTTTGCGTCTGACATGCCTCACTGGACTGTATCACATACGAAATCTAGGAGTTGCCAAAACTGATGTCTCCCAATGGGATGAACAGAACTCTATTAATATCCCAAATGCCAGAGCTGAGAGAATCAAGGTAGCCTTTTGTCTAAGGTATTTTTTATTGTTAAATAGGGTCAACCCTGGCATAAGCAAAGGGAAGTGATTGGAACACGATTCTCCTTACCTTGCTATGAAAATGTTACTTTTGTTAACCATCAAATTTGTGAAGCAGTGTGTGTTGGGTTCCATGCAAACATGTAAAACATGCAAAAATGTGTAAGGGAACAGGTGGAATGTGGCCTCAATGAATAGGGAAGTTGCTTTATTTCAGGGCAGCTGACCCATTTACCATCATTTGCTTTCCCTCTGCTTTCTTGCTTCCCTCTGACGCTGCTCATAATGGGGTATGCCTAACAAAGCTAGAAAATCTTCTTGCCGTTGTTGATTTGATTCTTTGCAGCTAGCTCTTTCACAAGCTATGGAGTATGATAATTTTCCAAAGCGCATCCTTTGCTTGTCAGTGGTATTCAGCAAATATTCAAATGCTTGCAAATGGGATCAAAAGGAGTATAGCCCTGCTCACAACTTCTTGCAAGTGGGGGAAATTGATGTTCACATCCATCCAGCTACTACCCTCACTTTTTAGTAGCAAGCCACAAAAATATATTTTAGTTACACATTTTCTGTTGTTTTAATGGTAGGCAATGATCTTTTTATTATTCTCCCTGTCCCAAAATGCAAAATACCCTGAAGCTGTTGATTCCCACCCCCCCCAAATGGCTGTGTTGATATGCAAAAATATCCTTTCTGGTTGAAAGAGAGAAAATGCATGAGTATTCATTACATCCTTAATCCTAAATATTCAATTAACTAACCATTGACATTGTAAATTTATAAACAAGTATCAATTAGTCAACAATATAGGCAAGCAAATTATTTTTTTAAGAAAATTGTCCAAGTTGTGGCGCATTTTCAGGTTTCACTTTTGTAGATTTGATTATTCACAGATTATTTGCTGTCACCTCCACTGCTGCCCTATGCCATGTTTAATAAGGACTGCAACCCTTGTGAGACTGAGAGATTGTGAACAAGGCTTGTGAGTCCCTATTCAAAATAGCGTAGGGCAGCAGTGGAGACAACAGCAAGCCTTACCAGCTACCCCCTTCTGCTTTGTGAAAGAACCCTGATGCCTCAAAGGAATCCACAGTGAGTTGGATATGGTCATCATACTTTTTTGAGTGCTAAATATGCTTTGGCATGGGGAATAGAGTTATTCATGGTTTTTCCACTTTTGTGGGGGTCCTGCTCCCCAGCAAATGTGGAGGGATGACTGCACAGTGATATGAAGTTCTCTTAGTGATGAGAGATGTTGATGCCAAGGATTATTTAATTTTATACAGCTTGTAATTTCTTTTTATAACTGCCAGCTTATTAATTTCATTAGTTACCTTTATACCCTGTGTTGAAGAAAACAAAGCATATATGGCTGTCCTCCTCCCTGCAAAAATCACAATGCCCTTATGAAGCAGGTCAGATTGAGAAGGGCCAACTGGCCCAAGGTCATTCAATGAATTCCATAGCTCAGTGGGGACTTGAATCTGAATCCCTTCTCTCCCACAAACTAGGTTATGAACTGGGTAGTCCCTGGTTCAAATATCATCTCAGTCATAGATCTATCAGGTGACTTTAGACAAACTACTGCCTTTCAGCCACAGCTATATGCTACATGCAATGAAAAATATCTTACAGAGTTGTTGTGAGGATTTCTAAGACCCAAACACACTGTATCAACATTGCTCTTTCATATCCCCATGATACAAGTAGGCACTTGTAGTCCAGGACTGCAAGTTGAAACATGTTAATGAATGATAGGCATTTCCTTGCAAAGGAACATGCTGTAATTTGGGATATTCCATTCTTTTGATTTTATTTAGCTGGTTCCACTTTTTTAGAAGAATATAAGAGGAGCACAAAGAGTTGCTAATAGTACTAGGTAGCATAAAATATCTACAAGTAAATGTAACCCCTGTCCAGGACATCGCTGAAGAATTTGGAGCATGTTTTAGCACAAGAAAGAGTTACCATAGACTCAGATAAGATTTCAGATCTCTTTGTGTTGTCATGTGCCTTCAAGTCATTTCTGATATAGGGTCACCTTCGGATTGTTACATCATCACTACATCATCAAGTAGTGGTTCAGCATTGGACTGTGACCCCAGAGACCAGGATTCGATTCCCCAATTGGCCATGGAATCCCACTGGTGACCTTGGGCACATCATGTACTTTCAACATCCCAAACTCCCCATGATAGGTCTGCCTTAGGGTTACCATCAGTTGGAAATGACTTGAAGGCGCACAACAGCAACAACAGAGTCATTGTTTACTTTTGATTTGTATTATAATAACAAGCAAAATGTTCGGGAAGCTATTACCTGAGGTGGCAACCTCCCTTAGGCTAATGGCAGGGCCAGCCTGGATTCTTGTACTCTAAGTAACACTGAAAAAACTATTTCGTCTTCTATTTATCCCTGTTTCCTTCTCTGTTCCTTTTTCCAGTTGTCTACCTTATGTCAAATTTAAGTCTATAAACTCCTCAGGGCAGGCACAATGGACGGTGGCAAAGTGGAAGTGATTTGTGGATACTTCATCACACAACTGACATGGAATCCACCAGATGCCACTGGTAAGATGTACAACAACCATTTGAGTGAAAGAAAAATCCACCAAAAAGTCCCCTGGGAAAAAGTTTGTAAGTTGCTCTTGTAATATGCTCTATGTCATCTTAGTAGAACCCACTTCTTTTTTCCCTTTCAAGTTTTAAATTTTCTACTAATGACACATCTCATTGGTTTCTTTATTGCCTCATTTCAATATCCCCATAGCGCTATTAGGCATTAAATGGCTTTATTCTCCATTCTGCAGGATTTGTGTTCAGTACATGTATTTTTTTCACAGATCTCCCTATAAGGATTCTTACAAGAGTTGCCACAGCCACAACATGAATCAAATTCTAGGTAGTATGCATGTTTATTTGCTTTGGGTAGGCAGTGGTTTCTATGGCTACTGCACATCTGCTTAATGCAGTTTGCCATGCATTTTTGGTAGCTGTCTCAGAGCAGATATTTAAAGCACATGCTGACCCCTTTGACTAAGCACAGCAACCTACCTGGCATGAAAACTAGACTTGTTCCAAGCTGCATGTTCTGGAAAGTGAATGTTGAATACTCCAGGTGCTGCTTTTGAGCTGTGTGACAAATCCTCTTTTTGTCAGAGTTCCTAGTCTGTCTTCTGAATAGAGAAACCTGGGTCTGCTCCCACTCTGGGGGTACTATAAAATGAGGTTTATTTTATGTCATCCCCCTGCTTCACTTGTAGAATTCTACAGCATCCAGGTGACGTTGTCCAGTGGTCATGATGGGATTCTGAGAAATAAAGTCCAAAAAAGTAACTTTTCCAAGCTTTGACACTGTCTTCCTTTTGTAATCCTCCAATGTGTTGTTGCATCACTTCCTCTGCCTTTTCTGTTTGCACAGGAAACCCACTGAAGGCAAACGGAACAACATCAGAACACCTTTTGATCATTAGTGCTGAAAGCCTGTCCATGAAGTGCCCAAGGGCTCTATAGCACAGCTAAAGACTTTCTTTTCCAGAATCATCTGGAATCAGAATTAACACGAAGGACTTAGCACAGCTCTATTCTCTTACCACAGTCCAGGCAACGCTTCGATCCATGCACATGTTCTCCAGCTTGACTCCAGATATCTTGCTGCTCAGTGCAGTGGCAAATGATACTTCCCACAAGTCAAAATAAATAGCATCCAAGACCACTCAGGTTGTTTTGCTCTGGAGATGGGACATCCCACAGCTTTCCAACTCTGGGAGTAAAATGAAAATAGATTTAAAAAACAGGGAGGAGCTAAAAAGAGGCTGGGAAAAGAGCAAATGTTTCATCACCTGCTGTGATTTTTATGGTTTAAGCAACAAGCCATATTTAAAGCAAATCATAGTTCATTTTGACATGTGAACACATTTACTATCTGTGAAAATTGTAAACATCTTGGCTGGAATTCTATGGCGTAGTTATGAATGCATAAGTGAGAGTTACGCATATGTAGCTGCTTTGTATTCAAGATCCCTACATATTCCCCCATTTAGGGGACACATAAGAACTGTGAAAGTCCGCCAGTCCTCATGTACCGGGCAGCAGCCACTGTGATCGATGAAGGTCTGTTGCCTTGCCAATAGGGAAGCAGCTGACAGACAGCCCAACCCTCCCTCATGTGAGCAATTTCCTCCTGGGGTGGATTGTGATAGGCATCCTATTTCTGCTTATCACAATGGATTTGCTTACATGAGGGGATGGGAACATTAGCAGCTTCCCAATCAAAAGTGGAACAAACCCCTGTTTATCACAAATTGGTAAGTGGGGATGGGTGTGTGCATTGGGCCGGGATATACTATATAGTTACGTAGCAACCATGGTTATGTAGTAACATAGTACATAGAGGATTCAGCTGTTATTTGTTATACCTTTATACCCAAGAAACACTGAGCTAGGAGTGAACCTGGCCTTCACTTTCCATGTTTATGGAACAGAACACTGAGGAAGCTGCCTGAAGAAACTTTATCTAGTTTCTCAGCACTTGTTGTCTTACTGTTGAGGTGTACAGTTTTGATTATATCTTTCCCCAGTGAAACCCACGGCTGGTTAATAGCATGCCTTGTTCATAATGTGCATACATTTTTTTCTGGCTGGGATATTACGTTCTAACATTCTCTAGCGACTCTCTTGAGCACTTCATAAATCGGCAAAGCATACAGAAAAAAAAAGATGAACCCATTAGGAAGTGCAGCTAGATTACAAAAAGATTCTACTCCTCCACTGTAAAAATATTAAAATCCGAAAGACTTTGTACCAAGAAAATGTGATTTGAATAAGTGTGTGCAAAAGTATTTGGTCACTATATTAAAGTGGGTAGTGGCAACAGCAAAATTAAGTTGTTTCATATGAGTGTTAAAACCTTATTCATTTTAAAGTACAGGTCTATGGTTACCCAGAAGAAAATCCTGCTACACTGAATGGGTAGTATCTCTAGGTAAATATCTGTAGATTTGCTCTGTTAAGCAACACCTTATTTATTGAAGAGTAGCCATGTACCAGTAACACTGCTAGGAAATAGTTTGACAGTTATGTGTGAGCAGTGCTATTCAGAAACCAAGGCCCTTTTCGCATGGCATTTGCCATGCGAAAGGCCCCTTGAGCATTGCTCGATTGTGAGGAGCGATCTGCACGATGCACTCACAATTGCGCGATACTCCAGGGTAGGTCAGGCGCTGCTTGTGCACTTTTTCATTTTCGGCTTCCAGCCGAAAATGGTGCGCGATTGCGCATTGCTCCAGGGCCCCGCACACACTTGCCATGCGTGCGGAGCCTCTGGAGCCACGGCAGTTGCGCTTCCTGCCCCGGTGCAGCCTGGGAAAGTCCCAGGCTGCACTGCGGGAGGAAGAGGCGAGGCTCTCATGCTGCCTGCTTGGGAGCAGGTAGCTCGTGTGGAGCTGAAGCAGCGTGGAAGCAAGAGCCTCTCGCTGGAGGCTGCTCATGAGATCCCCGCACCCCAGCGCTGAAAAAAGGTAAGGTGCGGAAAGGGCCCAAGAGTGGGATTTCAATAGATTTAGTTCCACTGGCTTCAGTGAGGGCTGTTAGCCCAATTCTTTTTTTGTTGTTGTTGCTGCAGTGGAATATGTTGTTGGTTTGTTTGCTTTGGTTTGTTTGGGGATCCCATTCTCCCTAGAGCTAGTATACTGTAGTGGTTTGAGTGTTGGGCTAGAATTCTGGGAGCCTAGGGTAGCTGTAGAAACTCACAGAGTTAACCCTGGGAAGTCACATTCTCTTGCCCTCAGAAGAAGGCATTGACATATCTTTAAACAAATTTTGCCACAAAAATCCCATGATAGGTTTACTTTAGGATCACTATATATTGGAAACAACTTGAAGGCAAACAACAGCAGCCCAGCTAGAAAAGCAAAACCCAGTTGGTTGTCAAATAGCGTGGATCATTTTAAAAAAGAAGGAAGAAGAAGAGGTGAAATTGATCATGATAAAATGGATAGGCAGGCATGACTTCTACTGTGTACAACACCCTGACAGAGTATATGATTGATCATCTTTTTCCATTGTGCTCTTAGGAGTATCTCATTTGTCATTTGCAAGCGGCACTGTGGCTCCTTTCCAGCAGTTTAGAGCCTTAATGTGGCAATAAGTGTGTCACTTGCCGCCTCGCTGTACTAGTAGGACTTCATGGGAGGAACACATGAAACTCCGTGTTCCCTAGAGATTGGAAAGGGAGCCTGTTGCTTCACAGAAAAGCAAAACAATCCCCTGAATGGTTGCTAAATCTTTCCCTGGACCACAGCAGGTGATCCCATGAGACTGGAAGGGGAAATGTTTAACACTGTTCTATCGTAAATGGCAATTTTTTTTTAAAAAAATGCACAGATGAAGAGGTCCTCTTAGTCATGCAGGGCTGGCAAGTGTGCTATTTCTGGCTTCACACACTATCTACCTGAAAGGTAGTAAGTGGTTCCAGGGCTGCCTCAGAGCCACCATTGTTGGAACACAGTTGATAATAGCTAGGTTGCTCACAGGCCATAACTCAGCCCAATTATTATTCCATCTGCTGCTTGAAGAAGGAGTACAAACCAAAAGATTATTTTATGCTTGCCAACCTTGATTGTGCTAATATAGGGCAGGTCAACCAACTAGGACAGAATATGCCAGAAGTATTTGTTCTGAAGGCCTACTGTACTGGCTGCCTGAAAAATATTCAGAAACTGTAGCTAACAAGGGATGCAGCTGATTACTTCTTGCCAGGGATAAGAGTGCCAAAAATGGATACCTTATTCCATAGGTTAGAAAAGTTACTTTTCTAGATTGCAGCTCTCAGAATCCCTCACCCAGAATGGCAACCAGCTATGTTGCCTGGGGTATTCTGGAAGCTGTCTTCCAAAAAAAGTAAGCTTTGGCTCTCAGTGACTGGAGGTTTGCTTCTGGGGACAATTTAAATTGATAATCTTTAACTACAAGGACCTAAATCACCAGATCCTCTAAAGTTTCCTTCTTCTTATCCATTTCCTTCTTTCTGCCTGCTAAGAATTGTAGAGAAAATTCTACTCCAAGTTTTGTTGTCCTGTGGGTATAAGCAGATCAAGACGAGCAGCAGAGTCGTCATTACTGTGGGACCCCAATGGTATAATTCTTTCCCAAGGGAAATAATATTTATTTTAGGCTATTTCTGCACTAGACTGTTATCACGCTATTATTCCACTTTCAACATCCTATGGAATCCTGAGGTTTGCAGTTTAGGAAAGGGACTTTGAGGCCCGTACATCAGGGACTAAGTAGGGCCTGTGCCCCACACAAAGTGTAGAGGGAAGTATCTCTTCTCTGCTTACCCCAGAAGTCACACACACCCATATCTGACAGCTAGTTAAAACAATAGCTGAACTTAAGAAACCTGTGACTGGGAATGCGGATGGGAATTCTAATTGACTTATAATACTGATGCCTTTGTTCTTTAGGCCAAATTTCTATGGAGGAGCATAAAATGCACAAGGAAGCTGGATGGTGACAGATTGGCAAAGTACCTGAGGGTAATATCTAATTTATTTTTATAATTAAAAAGAAGCACTCTTCAACCAAAAAAAACAAAAACAAAAAAAAGTGGATTACATTGCAAGATACATTGTTTAAGTGAAAAGGAAAAGGAAAAAAAAACCCTAATCCAAAGTAACTAGTAGTAAAAGAGCTACTAGCTATCATTCCATAGATGGCACAGAAACATCTGAGATTCCCACCCAATTCAGGTAAGAAGAGGGATCAAAACTCTTGAATGGACACCAGGGCCTCTACACGATTCTACAAACACATGGCAGAATTTTGCCTTTAACATCTTTCTCTGTGCAGAACAACTTTCATTGGATCAGGGAACACGGGGGGGGGGGTGACTTAAACTGAAGATATCTTTATATGTAAATATACAGATTAAGAATCACCTGGCAGAGACAACAGCAAGCTAAGCCTTCTCACCGCAGTGGTCGAATCCATTCAAGTCCTAGCATCCAGAAATCTTAAGAGTGCAGAATGCTGCATTACTTGGCAATCTCTTGTCTAGTTTGAAACTTAATAAGCAGCATAATAAGCAGCAAAGGAAAACCTGGATAATCCAGATCAGAGTTTGGGATCCAATCCTTGGCCATGCTAGCTGGAGGGTTCTGGGAGCTGCACTCTTTACAAGAAACATGTCCAAGCTCTGCTTGAAATTCTTAGAATATTTCATTTGGTCAGGAAATACTTCATATAGAAGTTCTACAGTTCCCCATCCAGGACACTGAAACACAAGAGCTAAGGATACCTAATTCTAGCCTGTATAGATTCTGATACAGCATGTAACAATGACAAGGCTGTGGACACATTTAATATACAAGTGTTCTCACCAGGAAATCAAGAGTTGATCATGCTTGTCTATGGTGTAGATTCAGTGGCAAACCTGGACTTTCTCCCATCAATGGGATGAGGTTTCATGGGATCCAGAGCAGTAATGGTGCTGGTGTCTCCTTCACCACGCTATTTGGGGCAGAGTTTGGACTCTGTGTTACAGCACACAATTTGCATACCAAAGATCTGAGTTTCAATTTTTGGCTTGTCCAAGTATGTATTTATGTGGGGATAGGGGGATCGGACTCATGTCTCAAACTCTAAAGCAGGATTGGGAATCACGTAGTTCTCCAGATGTTGTTTGGCTGCAAATCCCATCATCTCTAGCCATCGTAGCCTGTGGTGAGGAAAGCTGAGAGTTGTGGTGAAGCAAGATCTGAAGGGCTACATGGTTTCTGCCTGCAGAATGCCCTAGACAGCCAGTTAGTGTAGACAATCCTGAGCTGAGATGGATCAGTATAAGAGATACCTTCACGTTCTTCCTACCATATCTGACCAGAAGTATCGGCATTAAGTGCCAAAGCTGTCTAGGTTGTCTTTAAAACAACTACAGAGATTTTTTAACCTGTTTTTTAATGTGTCATTTTTCACAGTTTGGATCTGGGTAGATCAGCTGTCCAATTTGTTGCGATTTTGCAGATGTTTGCAACCAAACTTTTTTTGGTGTGTATGTATGACAGATGCAGGTCTGCTGCTGCACTTTCTTATCCCTAAAGATGGGAGCAAGATCATCGAGTGCCACCAGTTCATGTTTTAGCTGTGACTCACAAAGGCTAACAATTCATCATGGGTTCCTTTGCAGCCCTATTTTTGGTTTGCTTTCAGCACACAGCCTCCGTGAAGAATCCCAGGTGTTCTCACTCTGAGCAAAGTGAGCATGCAAGGATTGCCCTCAACAGAGCAAATGTACTCATTAAAAATGATTTCCGAGAAGGGGCGAAGACAACTCATGGTTTCAGCTTCTCCTTGCTGTAACCTCAGGAAGTACAAATACACCTGAGAACGATGAACATTAGGTCACTAGGGATACTGAGGGTGAACCTGAGGCAGGCTAAGGAATTATGGATGATGTTGATTGTATATTTGAAGCATCTCTCCTAAGTTTTATCAGTTATGACAGATATTTCACAGGCAAGTTCTGTGTACTGGCTGATGGGACAATTGTATTTGCAAAGACTGGCTAATTAATCAAATAAATTAATCAAATAAATACACCTGAAAATAATGAACATCAAGTCACGAGAAATACTAACCTGGACAAGCTAAGGAATTATGGATGATGTTGATCATATATTTGAAGCAGCCTTCCTAAGTTTCATTAGTTGTGACTGATATTTCACAGGCAGGTTCTGTGTACCGGCTGATGAGACAATTGCATTTGTCAAGACTGACTTATTAATCAAATAAATCTTAATACTGGCCATTTGTACATTTATTTATTTTTCTAAAAAAAGGAAGATTTGAGGATTTGTCTTTCCCATCACTGTGGGATCACATGTTTCAGTCAAATGAAAAGATTTCCATATAAATAATCTCTGATGCTTTTTCACCTGCTAAGGTGATTAGGTGCAAAGCACAGTAGAGTTTCTATGTACCTAATAGCTGTATAAAAGAGAGGAATTTCAGTTCCAGAAGCTTGTCATTCATGCATCAGTAACACGTGTGCGTACGAGGGGCGGCTGATGAAATACCTTTTCTACATCATTATTAACACCCCTCTTTATAGAAACCCTGAAAAGCCTGGAAATATATAGATGTAATTATTTTAGAAGTAATTATTTCCATTATGTGCAGTGGTGTTTGAAAAAATAACCTGTTGCCATTGACTCACTACAGGGGTGAAAACAAGTAACCCATGCGTTACTTGTGGTGCTCGTTACTTTTCAGTGACTTTTTTAATGGAAAAACATTTAGAATTGATAGGAGAGTTGCATAAAACTTGAAAAAAAGTCAAGTCAGAGGACCTATAAAAATGCCTTTTACAAGTAATGTTTGAAAGTAACTAAGGACTTTTACTTGTTCCACCAATAAAGTAATGTTGCTCTTACTTATATTATTTGAAATGTGGTTTTACTCCCGCTTGCTACCCTAAAACTAACCTGTTACAGATAACTGTATTACTAGTAACCCATTACTTCCAAGCTGTGAAAACCTTCTCTCTCTCTGTCTCACCTCTTGTCATCCTGTTGCACAACCTTTAATTTTTTTTTTTCATAGCCTTCCACTATAATGGTCAGGGATTGTCTCATTATGTAACACCATGTAGTTTCTTGTGTGGGATGAGCAAAGAGACTGAAAGTATGGATTTTGGTATTTCGGATAAATATGAAGGAAGATTAATTCCTTTATGTCCCTCAGGTTCCATTCTAGACAAGCTTTCTAAGCTTGGGGTGTGCAACTGCACAGAAGTTGGGAGGTATCCCCCCCCACCTTCAGCAGGACACACAGACTTTCTCTGAGGAAGCAGAAAGGAGGGCACGAAAATGTTGTCTTCATTTTCGGCTGCACATCAGCCTTTTTTTATTGTCCCCAGGGGGCAGTAAAGAGTCAACTGCCACATTTTCAGTCAGTTTTTTGGGGCTTTTGCAAGGGGGGAAAATCCCCTAAATAATAATAATAAAAATGGAGCTTGGAAGCGTCCTGGAGAATATCAGGGGCTGATACACCTCTGCCCTATGTGTGTACAGTTACCCTTCCCCACCCTAGCTGTAAGATAAAAAGCCTTTTAGTACTAACTGTGAAAATCCTACAAGTGATGTGAAATATGCATTGAATTATCTCTGCATTTTATGGCTCTTATTTTTGAGTTTCATACCACTTATGAAATGCTAATAAATAGATATAAATAGATATTGCCTTCCTGAAGGAAACAAATTACATTATATTGTTACTTTTGTGATTTTTTTTAAAAAAGATCCAAATATGTATAAAACAAGTTTTTCTTTCTTTTTTTTTAAAAAAGACAAGATTTTAGAAGGGAGTGTCATAGAATGATCCACATGTACTTGCCCAAGATAGTGAGCAAGGGAAAAAAAAACAAGTCAAGAGAACAACTTAAGGCCCTTTCCACACGAGGAGAGGAATTCGCGTAGTGAGTTTCCGGGGTTTTTTTCCCGTCATTGGGGGTTGTCTGGCGATAGAGCAGGTCCTCCTGTCATCCACCATTTCCCTTAGACTATCGCAAAGTGAGTACTCTACATCCATCCGGGGCCCCGCCCCCCCCCCTCCCCCCCTCCATCCCCCCTTTCCCCCCCCTCCCGCCCTCTCTCCCCCCCCCCCCGCACCCCAACGTCCCCCGGTGACACTATTCAGCCTACAGAGTACTTTGAAAGGAGTAATGTTTGCTTTTTGTGTTGCCACCCATTGCAGGTCATGGATGGATTCCATCATGGGATTTCCCCAATGCATCGGCGGGTTGATGGTACACACATTCCTGTGCGGCCACCAAAAGAAAGGGGGGAAAGAGTTCAAACCAAAAGCTCCTTCTCCATTCTCCTGCAGGGGATGGTGGACCATGAAGGACGGTTTTTGGATTTGTCCTTGGCTTTGCAGGCAGAACACATGACGCATTTGTTTTCCATCACTCCTCCTTGTGGCACGCCATGGAGGCTGGCGGTATTTCCGGGGAACCCAACCGTCACCACACATGGTGTTGCCATGGTCCAGTCATCCTCGGAGATGAGTGTACCCCCTGTCAAGGTGGTTGATGAAGCCATACGGAGGGGCCATGGACCCAAGGAAGTTGGCTTACAACAGGGTGTTCAACCGCTGCCGGAACGTGGTGGAGCGGGCCTTTGGAAGGCTCAAGGCACGGTGGGGCTGCCTCTCAGCTCCCCTAACCGTGTCCCAGAAGAACCACCTTCCAGTGATATCTGCTTGCGTGGTCCTCCACAACATCTGCGAGTCCAAGGGCCACATCCTGCACCCTGACCTAGCCCCCCCCCCCACCTCTGGTTTTTCCCAAACATTGATACTTCCGACCCCACTCCTCCGCCAGGAGGCTCCGTGAAGGGGAAACTTTTAAATGCGATCGCAAGCCTTATTGCCGAGGACAATGTCCAGTAGTTTGATTTTCCTCCTTTGTCTGAAATTGGAATTTGAAGGTTTTTTTGCCCCTCCCTTTTGTAAATACTTTCCCCTTTACAAATAAACTTTACTCTGGTTTTGTTGCTCAAATAACAGGGATTGCTTTTATTATTTCAAAAACACAAAAACGACATGAATGGCAAACAATATTACTGACTTCAAAGCAAAACAAGATATATGGCAACTCCCCTTTCATAGGAGAAATGGAAAACATAACTTTAAACAGTTAGATCATGGATACTGCTAACAATTATATGACAACTAACGGGGCCTTTTTGTACCTATCCAAATGGGCAGGTAGGGGGGGAGATGCATTTCTAAAGGGTGTACCTGTGGCAGGGTCTCTTAAACCCCTTTGGGGAAAATTTGCTTGCTGCCTGCTGCTGGGAGGAGGTCGATGGGGTTTCCCCCCCATTGCAAGGCTTTGGCCGGGTTCGGGCTCAGTTTTTAGAAAACCGCTTTATTCCTGGGGAGGATTGCAGCATTTCTTGCATTCACTGCATCCGCAATTGCGGACATCCCATACATTCCCTAAGCGGGGGAGAGCAGCTCCCTGTTTTCTTCTGTCGCTGTGGAACTCTCATGCTGGAACTCCCTGGAACGCATTTCCCTGTTTTTTTTTCTGTGCGGCATTTTCCGCTGTCCTTTTGCCCCTCTTTTTTTCCATTTCCCTGGCTATTTCTTAAAATATTTCGATATTCCAGAGCTTTCCTAAAGATCTGCCTGGTACTTCTGTTGCCCCACACTTCAAGGAGATCCTTTACCTCGGAGTGTGCCACGTGACCCCCTGCCTTTTGCCCTGCTTTCCTCGGGTTAAATCTCCCTCTCCAGGGCTGGAACATTTCCCTGGCTTGCATTTTGGGTCTCCATAGCCCCCTTTCAACAAAACTCTTCCGAAAATTTGGTTACCACGAGGTTGCTAGTTCCAAGAATGGCTTACTCCTGGTCACCCCAGCGCATTTTCCCCGGCGCCCCACATGCGCAGTGGCCCCCAGGACTGGCGACCCCCCACAGGAAGGCGGGGGAAATGCAGCCTTTGTGGGCGTGTCAGGGCGGAAGATAGGAGGCAGGTAGAGGTAGAGCGGGGGGAGTTCCTAGATTTATTACTTTTTACCTTTTATTACCCTGCTGTCCCTTTAGGTAGATAGGGATAGATAGATAGATAGATAGATAGATAGATAGATAGATAGATAGATAGATATTATAGGTAGACAGAGGATAGATAGATAGATAGATAGATAGATAGATAGATAGATAGATAGAGGATAGATAGATAAATAGATAGGAGTGTAAAGGTATATATATATAAAAGAGAGAGAGAGAGAAAAATGGAACGTGAGGGTGCCCTGGGGGGGTTTTTTGAAACTAGGGGGATGCTGGCTATGGCGAGTGGGGGGGGGTAATGCCCCACCCCGTAGTACAAATGCCCCCAAAGGATTTCTGTGAGACCATCGCAAGGGGGTTGCACGGAGGGGTTTGACAGGACGCCGGCGCAGGTCAACTAAAATTCAAAGCCATTAAGGCAGCGTTCTACAACTCGGGAACGCTTAAGGGCCCACCCCCCCCATGCAGCGAAACCCCCCTTTTTGGCACCATGCTGCGGCTGTGGAGCTGCCGGGTGCCCCCCCCTGCGTGGCCGGAGAAGGGACTGGTCCCTTGAAAAACCCCCCCCTCCCAATGAACAAGTGATGGTCAATCAAACGGTGGGGGTTCCGGGTTCCCCCCATTATGTAACAAATACAGCAGCATGTGCCACTTCCCAGGTGCCAAGGGTGCGACCGGGAAAGATTTTGATGTCCCCGGGGACCTCAGAGAGGGAAACCAAGTGCAATACCTCCATTTATAATAAAATTTTCCCAGCCCTGCCCTGCGTACGCAAACACGGGGGGAACAGGTTTTTTCCAAAGGCTGCCGCTGTTTTGAAAGGGTTTAAAAGGCTTTGCTTTTTCCTGTTTCTCCAGAGCCAGAAAAATCCTGCTGGGTGACCCTGGCCCCCCGGGAGGAAAGTGATGGTGGAGGTGCTGGGGAAGATATAGGAAAAACATGTGCAACAGCTTTGGCGTAAAAACTTTATTCACAGCTAGGAAGTTGATCTGTTTCCGGGGCAACTTCTGTTTCCCGTTTGTTTCTTTTTCAGCCACAGGTGCACAAGCAGAACCCCCGCTGTTCCTCCCCCAGACGGCGACCTGGTGTTATGTGCCAGGGGAAGGGAACAAGCAGTTGAAGGAAGTAACCACCTATTTGGGAAAAAATGAGAGTTTAGATGCCCAATTGTTGACAGGGATGTTGAACAGTTTTCTTCCTTTCGCAGTTGGCGCACTGTCCGCAGTGGAGGAAGACAGGAATGTCCAAACATTTTGGCCCACCCCACCAGCTGGCAAGTATCAATAAATTTTCCGCGGGAAAGGGGGCACACATGGAGGCCCCTCCAAGGAGTGGATGGTCGCCAAAATTCCTTCTTCCCAGGTCCCTCCCCCCAGGAGCAGGTCCCTTGCGGATTCTTTATGGTGGGGATACCACGCTGGAAAGGAAAACAGCGATGTGTGTTTGCAAATTGGGTGGCCATGATGGAAGGTTGACTACGGTGCTTTCAGCAGCGTGTCAGCACGGCGTCCCAACATCTGCTCTCCCACCCACAGATGAGTCTGCGAGAAACCTTCTCGAGGGTCGTCCGCCCTCGAAACGTACGCGGAAAAAAGGAAAGGGAAATTTCAGGACCCGAAGACACAGATGAGGAGGGGCAATCCTATAATCTTTTGCAACCTCTCTTTGCTGGGTTTTTTGTTTTGTTTCAAATTTTATCGTTTTTTAATAAAAATATTTCTCCAAGTGTTCCTGTAACTTGTCTTCAATGGTTGCATATAACCAGTTCACCCTTGGAAGCAGTCTACAGTTTGACCTGGACCGCCCGCCATAGCAAGGCATCACCATACCACACAGGTGTGGAAAGCACTTAAAAATGTGTGAACAGGCCCCAAATCCCATGCTAACCTAGGATGCTAAGCAGGGTGTGTTAGGATTTAAACTTGGATGGGAGACCACCACTGAAATCCATCGTTTAAGGAACCCATAAACTTATGGCCTATACCTGCTAGTACTTGAAGCAACTGCTTCTTTTGAAAGAGAAGCCAGGCGACCAGTTTGGGCTGCAGGCTTTTTGGAGAACTGGAAGCTGGAGGTTTTTTGCCACGGAGTGTTCCTTGTGTGATCCCTCTCTCAGCCTCGAAGGACGGGCCACCAGGAATTCACCTGCGAGGAAATGTGGGTTTTGGGGAGGCTTGTGTACACAAAGCAGATGGTCATCTTTCTGTCTGGACACCTCACTTAGCCCCCTCCTCCCCCTCCCGTAGACCGCGTCTCGTCGTGGCCCCCACCAACCGCCCACCAATCAGGTCTAGTTCTGTTGGAGAAGGAATGTAGTAGCCACCCCACCACACACATTTTGGTCCATTCTGCCCAATGCAGGACATGGCCCCCTGTCCCGTTTTCCTTCATGTTCTGGGCATTTCCGGGGGAGACCATGATAGCCCCACGACGCTTTTTTAACGTAAAGGCGACATTAATTCCTATGACAGCAAGGCTTTCCTTGGCCCCCCTTGCCCCCTGGCTCCCCATCCAGCAGTTTGTGGCAGGTTGTGAAATGACGGTATTGATAGAGAGGAGACTTTCAAAAAATCACCCCCCCCCCAAAGCCACCGCGGAAGAATCCACAGCCCCCAAACTTCTACCCCCACTGAAATTCAGGTGGCTGTGGATCTTTGCTTTCATCCGCGGTGGCATATTGGGGGAGGGGGGGTTTGAAAGAAATAAACCCAATTTACCAAACCTGTAATTGATATCCCCGCAGTTCTTTTCAAATGAAGGCGCCATTAATCCAGGCTTTCCGGGGACCCCTTGGCGGCCACCATGCTGCCCCTTTTCCGTCCAGGCCCTCTTGGGAGGGTGCCGAAGGGCCCCCACCCACCGCCACCGGGGTTTCCCCCCCCCCCCGGGGTCACACATCCAGCAGTTTGTGGTGGGTTGTGAAATGGCGGGGTCACTAGGGGGGCGACTTTCCAAGAAATTCCCCCCCCCCCCCCCACCCCGAATAGCCCACTCCAGATGAAAAAAAAATCCCCGTCCCCCGAAGTAACATCCCCAGGAAAAACAAAAGGCATTTTAAGATGGACAGTATAGAAATAAGTCCAATTTAGCATACCTGCAATGCTTTTTCTTTTTTCCCGCTGTGGGCTCTTGCAGGAGGATTAAAAAAAGGCGCCGTCCAGCTCTTTGTGGGGCGGGCCAATGCCGAACCCGAGCCCCCGGCCTGCCCCCCATCTCAGGGGCGAATAGCGCGAATCTGCGCTTCCACACAAGTGAGAAGCACGTGATTGCGCGGCTGAGGGGGAAAAAAAAAATTTTTTTTTCCCGGGTTTTTAAAAGCATGTGCAAGCACAGTTGGAGCGTTTTAGCGGATTGAGGTGTGGAACTAAAAATTAAAGACGACTCAGCGCATTCTAAGGTATGGAAGACCTCTGTCAAAACGCGCTACAATGCGCTAAAATGTTTTTTCCCCCGTGTGGAAAGGGCCACAGATTCAAAGGACAGCATCCTGATATACTTTCTGTTATTGCTGCTCCCCAACATTCCCCCAAAGTCTTTATAACTGCTGACAATAATTACAGTAGTTATTGGTTCTTAATAATTCCCACTGGCAAGTACAAGCAACACCAATAAAATAATGGTGCCAAAAGTGCTCAGGAATATGCAACTGAAATGATAAAATAAACCAAAGCTGAAGAATGTGATGATGGCAAAGTAATTTTCTGAATGGCATGAAGAACATTGGAGGAAGAGGGGGAGGAGGAGTGCTGAGGCTGGGACTGGGATTAGGACTAGGACTAGATTGTATTTGTTTACTGACCAGGCCCGTGTTAATGAGTGATGGAAACATCATGACCTACTAGGAATGCATTTTGTACTTATTGGCCAAGACAAGGGCTGAGTAGTGTCCTGGTTAGAGCAATGTGGTAAGAATTTCCCTTTAAAATCTCTTCCAGCCAGTCACTTCCATGTCAATGGATTATGAATCCACTCTATGATTTATTCCAGACTTCAAAGGAGCTTCCCAAAGGGGATGACTCCATCTCTGGCTGCTTTAAAGTCTGTAATAAAACCAGAGTGGGTTCACCACACCACAGACATGGAAAGTTCTGGCAGTCTTGCTTTCCTTTGCTTGGGGAAACACAAAACAGTGGGTTGAATCCAATTTAGGCCCTTTCCACACAGCATTTTCAATGCAAAAGGGTCCCCGGAGCGCATGCGATTGTGAGGAGGACTGCACGATGCGCTCACAATTGCGCGACGTTCCCGGGGCCGGCAGGTGCCGATGGTACCTTTTCATTTTTGGTAAAACTGAAAATGGTGCACAATTGTGCATTGCTTCCAGGGCCCCCCAACTTTCCTGGGGGGAGGAGCCTCCGGGGCCGCCCGGTCATGTTCTGCCTCAGTGCAGCCTGGGAAGGTCCCAGGCTGCACTGCAAAGGAAGAGGCGGGGTTTTCAGTGAGCAGGCTGCTATACGGAGCTGAAGGACCCCAGACATGAGAGTCTTTTGCTAGAGGCTACTGCCATCCCCCACCCCCCCGCTGGAAGCAGGTAAGGTGCGGGGGCCCCAGTCATGCTTCGAGAAAAATACTGAAATCAATGGGGCTTGAGTTAGTCATTGTAATAACCTGTCTCATTGGTTGCAGTCAGTCTGCTGTAAGTATAGTCAAGTCTGGATCCAACCTAGCATTTTTTCTTTATGCCCCAGCTTTACAAATTTTGAATATTTATAAAGCTAGGATGCAGAATGAACTAACTGTTCTTCCAGAGATTTAAATTTACTTTTGAGGACTATAAATTTCAGAATCTCCTAGGCATCATGGTTGGAGACCATGGTAGCCAAGAGATTCCACAAGTTGTACGCACTAAAACAAATTTTCCCAAGCTCTGTGTTCTTCAAAAATTCCCTTGTTCTAGTTTCCCTGATGTTCACATGATACATTTCTTACGCCCGAGTGTCAGCTGTAAAATGCAGTAGCTGAAATGGAAGCTTGTCTTCAAAGGAAAGCTATTGAAGTTTCATATTGCATCTGAGAGCATTATGTTGTTTCCTCAGGAGGTCAAGTCCATGTTGCATGATATTCAGAGTGTCGTGTGTGTTATCTTCCTGCATTCTCATTTTACTGCCTTCATCAGCTAAACACCCTTTGCGCTATCAGTAATGAATGTTAATGAAGTCAATTAATACTGTACTAGGAACATGTGTGCTTTCAGCTTTTGCTGACTTTCCTACAACCAGTCTTTTCCTACAACCAGTCATAATATGCCATCTTCTGCTAAACATGGATAGCCTCAAGGAGTGTATTATATTTCATCCTGAAAGCTCTCTAATGGGTTTGTATTTAAATAACTCAAATTAATACCCTAGTATGCATGTACTTGCTCGCAAATGTATTACTATTAGGTAGCCTCTAGGGTTTCTTCTGTACAAAGATGCCCAGATATAATAGCTCTCACGCAGAACAAGGAGGTTCCTTCTCAAGTATCGTTTTATTGGCTGAAAACATCCTGAGATTGGCATAGCAAACCCTTTTGAAAGGAAAGTATACATCCGTGGGAAATATAGCCTGAATGGTGGGTTTTCCTCCCAATCTCTTCAACAATTTAGGCCCCTGGCAAGACTTGTCAAAGTAGAAAGCTCACACATGTCCCTCCCAAACAGTTCTGTTTGGATAATCCAAGCAGAAGTACTGACAAATTCCAGGTGAAGTTGCTGTTAATCCCACTTTTCACCTCGTTACAATGTACTTGTCACTGTGCAACTAATCCATCTCAGACCAGCACTAGAAGACACATGCAAGGCATTTAAGATGTGCCTAAAAAAGTAAAGAAGGAAACTTTCAAGAAGCAATGGGATTTATTTATTTAACCTTACTCTCAGCTTTCTTCCAAGAGGCTCAAGAGATATTTTTCTAAGTTTTGTTGCTATGGAGGGTAGGATTTTTTTGGTGGAGTCGGGGAGCAACCGTTCCAGCAAGGGCCAAAGTGGTATAGTGGTTTGAGCGTTGGATTACAGAACTGGAGACTAGGGTTTGATTCCCCCCTTGGCCATGGAAACCCACTGAGTGACCATGGGTGCGTCACATACACTCAGAGCCAGAAAACCCTATGATTGGGTCACCTTAGGGTTGCCATAAATTGGAAAGAACTTGAAGTAACAACAACAACTGTTGCAGCATGCTGAGAGGGTTAATCCTTCTCTTTCAGCTACAATCCCACTTGAAAATATCCCCCTGCATGGCCATTAAGCTAAGAAATAAACCCCAGACATTGCTGCCAATGAGCACTCAGGGATCTAAAACTCCTGCAAAATAGATTTAGGGCTGCCAGGCAATCTCCCAGCCTGGTACCAGTTAGACCCAAATCTGCTTAGATTTAGGACAGTTTCTGATTCCTTCCGACCATGCCTCATCCCTATACAAAAGCCTGGATTTTAGGGCCAGTATAAAAAGGCCTTTCCAGGTCTCTTATCAGAGTTAGCAAACTCATAGAATCATAGAATCTTAGAGTTAGAAGAGACCACAGGGGCCATCCAGTCTAAACCCCTGGCATGCAGGAAGACGCCATCAAAGTATTCCCTACAGATAGCAATCCAGCCTCTGTTTGAAAAATTCTGAGGGAGGAGACTCCATGACACTCCAGGACAGCATACTCTATTGTTAAACTTCTCTTCTGTAACCTCTTCTGTAGTTTGAATCCGTTGCTCCATGTCCTAGTCTCTGGAGCAGCATAAAACAAGTTTGCTCCATCCTTCATATCACATTCCTTTGAATAATTAAATAAGACTGCCATGTCACCTCTTAACCTCCTCTTGTCTAAGCTAAACATACGCAGCTCCCTAGGCCATCCCTTATAGGGTATGGTTTCCAAGCCTTTTACCATTTTGATTGCCCTTCTCTGGAAATGTTCCAGTTTGTCAATATCTTTCTTGAATTGTGGTGCTCAGAATTAGACATAGTATTCCAGGTGAGGTCTGACCAAAGCAAAATAGAATGTTTCTATTACTTCCCTTGACCTAGAAACTATACTTCTATTGATACAGCCTAGAATTCCACTGGTTTTTTTGCACTGTTGATTCATTTTCAACTTGTGGTCTACTAAGACTCCTAGATTCCTTTCATGTACTGTGGTCAAGCCAGCTCTCACCCATCCTATATCTGTGCATTTCATTTTTTCATGCTCAAGCATGGTACTTTAGGTTTCTTGCTTCTGAATTAACTTAGTTAGTTTTGACCCAGTTTTCTAATCTGTCAAGGTCATATTGAATTTTGATCCTGTTCTCTGGCATATTAGCTACCCCTCCTAAGAATGCCATCTATTCCATCACCCAAGTCATTTATAAAGATATTGAATAGCACTGGGCCCAGGACAGAACCCTGTGACACCCCACTTGTCACCTCTCTCCAGGATGAAGAGAAGCCATTGATGAATACCCTTTGGTTTGATTGGTCAACCAATTACAAATGCACCTAACAGTAGCAATGTCTAGCTACTGTTGTGTTAAATTGTAGGCTATAACTCCTTGGAGATAAGGACCTGTCTTCTTGTTCTTACTCTCTTAAGCACCACCCACACTTATGATGCCATATGAATTAAGCTGTAAATCAATGTCATCATGGAACTGTAATCTCTTGGTATTTTCCTCCTCCTGCTCCTCCTTTCTTTTCTCTGTTTTCCTTTTTTTTTTTAATCACAGGAAAATCCATTTACAAAGAAATGGCTGGACAGCAGCGCAATGTTGTTGCTGAGCTGGACAGGAAAATGTGTCACTGAATCGCAATCCATGGAGAAGGTGGAAGATGGGTTGAGAATTCTCCTCCTGTCTCTAGATTTCTGTTTCCTCACTGCATGTTGGCTTTTATAGCCAGTCAGAGAGAGAAAATCAATCCAAAACAATCTCCAGCTGGTGAAACTGACTAGGGCCATTTCTACCCTACACTATTATAGTGCTATTTATTCCACTTTCAACATCCTATGGAATCCTGGGGTTGCAATTGAGGGAGAGACACTTAGAATTCCCATCCAGAGAGCTCTTGGGCCTCAGTGAACTACAGACCTCAGAATTCCACAGGATGTTGAAAGTGGAACAATAGCACTATAATAGTGCAGGGCGGAAATGGCCTAGATGTTAAAGGTATCTGATTAGATCCAGTTGTGAAACTGTTAACAGCATAGTCTGAGTATTCAGGAAACAGGGACACCACTGGCTCCACTGCAGATTTTCTTCCAAGGAGGGTATGCTTACAGCAGTAACTATAGAACAAGGGTTGGGTAATGAGGAGCACTGTGTCACTTGGTAAGACTCAGGGCCAGCTCATCAGGACCAGACTGAGCTGCACACCTCATAGACAGATTTTTGGCCAGCACATGCTATACCTTTTAGTTATGTCCTTTTTATTATTGAATTTCTGTTACCAGGACAAGAGAGAAATGCTTATGGTTTTTTTTTCACTCACATACCCAAATAAAGTGGTTGCACTGGGTGTTTTGACTTGGATGTCTGCTGGAGGCTTTGCAACAGCCCAGCTTACTGGAGTGGTGGATTTTTACACTCTGTGGCTATAAAAACTCCTCATTTCCTTCCAAAGTTTTCCCAGCATCATATGGACTTATAGGGGATAACACAAAACTATCTGTCCAATATTTACTTTTCTCCTCAGGTCTCAGTAGTATCAAACAAGGGCTAGTTCCACCCCATACTATTATAGAGCTATTATTCCACTTTTAATATCCTGTCGAATTCTGGGATTTGTAGTTTCCTAAGGCCAAAGAGCTCTCTGGCTGAGAATTCTAAAGGCTCCTCCCTTAACTACAAACCTTAGGATTCCACAGGGTGTTGAAAGTGGTATAATATTACTATAACAGTGTGGTACGGAAATGGCCAAGATGTTAGGTTTCTGTTTTGCCCATATTACTGCTACTTCTCACTGCTTCTTCTAGGTAGAATGCCTTCTTTTTGTGGAGGACGAGACTGCATTTTCTTTTGCTTTGAGATTTTTTTTCCCTCCCACTTTCCTAAACCTACAATCTTTCCTAGGTATTTCTTCCATAAGCCAGCATCCTTCTCCTTTCCTCTGTCACAACAATCAATCTGTCAAGGTTCTTCCTTAGCCCTCCCTTACCTTAATACTCCTCAGATTCGCTAATCTTCAAATGTCAATTTTCCATACTGAGTTGTCCCAGTGAAATACAGGTAGATCCCTATCATCTCATATCTGCAGGTTTACATGCTATCACAATAGCATGCCCAATGGTCAAAGAGGACTTGCAGATCGACAAACAACACTCGGTGTGTGTTTAACCTCTAGTTTTTCCCTGGTCTGTAGTCCTGTTAAATTTCTTTGTAATAAACTACACTTCTCCTTGTTCCTTTCTCATGTCTATGTACCAGTTTTCATCCTGAAGTGGATGACATTTTAACACCAGGACTAGCCACCAAATCATTTGTGGTCTGCTTTTATGGAATTACAGGAAATGGGGGATAATCTATCCCTAGATCCACAGTGCATGCAAAATGCAAGTGCACTTCTGGAGAAATGTTTGCTGTTACCCAGGTATAAAAGGCACTTGTTCAAACAAAAGCTTCACCTGTGTGCTTTCTGTGTGGGAACATAGATATGAAATGAAGTGAAAAGCTTGTTTAAGTGAGTAAGGACCAGTCTTGCACAGAAGAGAAGGCAGCAGCAAGCCATAATTGTCATCATTATGCACTTAACCATGATGCTTTCTCCTAATGGCATCTTTACATTTGGTCTCTCATACTTAAGGTGCATGCTAACACAGGAATAGAGCTACAGATGACAAAACTTGACTTTATCTTCTTTTTGCAAACAACAATAGTGATGCTCTGTCTTCAGAACTCTACCAATGAACCACCACTAACAGAGTTTTTGGAATATGGCTGGTTAATAACTGTGCATCAATCACAGGTTGATAATCCCATCAGCATATATCACCAGTGGAGGATTACAAAATATTTGGGGATTTTTGTGGCTGTATTTAATAATTGTCATTGTTAGAGACAACGGGTTGGATTTGGCTTAGATATGATTTACAGTAGGCACACTGAAACCAGGGAACTTAACTTACACACACACACAAGCACACACACATGGTACACTGAATGATCCCCAAATATTAAGTATAAGATGGAGGACACATGGCTGGATAACAGTATGTGTGAAAGGGATCTAGGAGTCTTGGTAGATCACAAGCTGAACATGAGTCAGCAGTGTGATGCAGCAGCCAAGAAAGCCAACGTGATTCTTGGTTGCATCAATAGGAGTATGGTGTCTAGAGCAAAGGAGGTAATGGTACCACTCTATTCTGCATTGGTTAGGCTTTATTTGGAATACTGTGTCTAGTTCTGGGCACCTCAATTCAAGGAGGATATTGACAAGCTGGAGTGTGTCCTGAGGAGAGCGACCAAAATGATGAAGGATCTGGAAGCCATGCCCTATGAGGAATGGCTTAGGGAGCTGGGTATGTTTAGTCTGCAGAAGAGAAGGTTACGAGGGGACATGATAGCCATGTTTAAATATTTGAAGGGATGTCACGTTGAGGAGCGAGCAGGCTTGTTTTCCGCTTCTCCAGAAACTAGGACCAGGAGCAATGGATTCAAGCTGCAGAAAAGGTGATTCCACTTGAACTTCAGGAAGAATTTCCTGATGGTTAGAGCTGTCCGGCAGTGAAATATGTTGCCTTGGAATGTGGTGGAGTCCCCTCCTTCTTTGGAGGTTTTTAAGCAGAGGCTGGATGGCCATCGGTCAGGAATTCTTTGATGGGAGTTGGACTGAATGGCCCCCGTGGTCCCTTCCAACACAGTGATTCTATGATTCTATTTATTATGAGGGTTCCCTTTATTTTTTCATCTTCTGGAACAGTATTTTAGATCATGGCCATGATTTTGTATCACCTATTTGGCTATGTAATCACCCTAGTTAGGTAGCTAAGCAGTGTCTCCCAGTTTGACCCACTTACCATGCAGCAGCCACTGTGAGCAACAGGGTCTGTTTCCCTAGAGTCTGTCAATCAGGAAACAGGTGAGAGGTGTCTTGACCACCTCCTGCAAATGGTCTTGATACAACAGTCAGAGGCTGAGTCACTATTGCAATTCCCACTTGCACTAGAGATTGCTCATGAAGCTGGGTGGGAACATCAATTGCTGCATTCCAATCATCAGGGAAACAGAACCCTGTCAGTTGTAGCAGCTAATGCCAGATAAGGGGGGATTGGAGAAGTTTCATGAGGGATCACAAGTATGAATCAGTTATGAATGTGTAACTCTAGACCAGTAGTTCTTAACCTGAGATCTGGGGACCACTGCGGGTCTGCAGAGCACTCACAGAGGGTCTGCAAAGCCCTGCTGCTGGACACCAACAGCCGTGGCAGCGACGGGGATGTGGTGGGGGTGGATTCTGGTGCTGAAACTGATCATTCATTTGCAAGCAAGGAGCAGCTTGGGTAAGCACACGCATACCCTGCTGCTGCATCCCTGACAAAAGGAACACAGTAGCAGGTGGGTACACATGCCCAAACTATGACTCTGGAGACCAGGGTTTGAATCCCCACTCTGCCATGGAAACCCACTGGGTGACCTCAGGCAAGTCATATTCTCTCTGCCTCAGAGAAAGGCAAAGGCAGCAAATCTAGCCAAGAAAACCCACCAGACAGGTTCATCTTAGGGTTGCCATAAGTCAGTTTTCAAAGGGGAGAGACATGATGGCTAGAAAGAATGTTCCTCTGTCAGCAGCAGCACTTTTTTGTCATGTGCCTTCAGGTCACTTCACAGTTATGGCAACCCTAAAGTGAACCTATCACAGTTTTTTGGGGGGCAAGATTTGTTCAGAGGTGCTTTGCCTTAGCCATCCTCTGAGGCTGAGAGAATGTGACTTGCCCAAGGTCACCCAGTGTCTGAGTGGGGATTTGAATCCTAGTCTCCAGAAGCCTTTAAGATTTACATAAATATTTGAATATTTAAATAATATTTGAATATGTAAATCTAAATTAAATTTTTAAATTTGAGTTAAGTTTTGGGGGTCTCAGCAACAAAGGAGTCCTCGGTAAATAAGAGGTTAAGAACCACTGCTCTAACCTATCCATTTGTAACAGCCTTTAGTCAATTCCGGCCCACTTTGGTCACACTTTGGCACAAAAGTTGTATTAGTGGCTACTTAATAGAGGGTCACTCCACCTCCCATGCACAAAATAAGGGAGTGCAGTGGTAGTTCCTCCCCTTTCCCTCACTGAGGTTCCAGAAAAGGGAAGCAGAGACTGGCTGCCAAGAACCTGAGCTTGGCAGAAGATACTCATAAGCTGCATCACAAACATGTCTTCTCCCGCCTCACACCTTTGGAATTTCCTCCAGTCAGGCAGGAAAGAAGAGAAGATATGGAGGTGGGGTGAAGGTAGCTGCAGCTTCCCTTTGAAAATAGAACTGAAGGGAAAAAAGGAGCCCCTGATTTATATTTTAGCATGAGCATTTATGGATATCAATCCACTTCCTCAAGTGCAATGACTGAAGAAGTATATTGATATCCACAAACGCTCATGTTAAAAAATGACTTAAAATATAACTTAAAATAAAAAGTTATATTTTAACATATCTTTTAAATAAGTCTCTGACCCTTCTGGAAACAGAGACAGACTGCAGAAAATGAGGTCCCTCTAGGCTTGAGGAGAGAGCTTGCTTTTGTTATCCAAAGTTTCCTAGGTGAATGCTGCAATTTTGTGGTCTGTGCAAAGAGCAGAGGACTTTCTTTCTTTCTTTCTCCTCCCTCCCTCCCTGCCTGCCTGCATGCCTGCTCCTTCCTTCCGTTCTTCCTTCCGTTCTTCCTTCCGTTCTTTCTTTCTTTCTTTCTTTCTTTCTTTCTTTCTTTCTTTCTTTCTTTCTTTCTTTTCTGGCAATCATTACAAGGTTTTCAGAAAAATGTGAGCTCTATTGTATTTTCCCCAGGCTTCTTGAGAGCCGAACAGGAAGCTCCCAGATGGAATGGAGATGAGAGAAAGCCAGATAAAGGATAGATAGATAGATAGATAGATAGATAGATAGATAGATAGATAGATAGATAGATAGATAGAGAGAGAGATAGAGAGATAGATAGACAGACAGACAGACAGACAGACAGACAGATGCATAGGTAGATAGATGCTCACTGAGGAATGATAGCTGTTTACTTTGGGTTTTAGATTTCTTGAAAGTAATTTCCAGTAACAAATGAAGTTCTCTAGGAAGGGCTAATTACTCAGGCACATCAACCCTTAAATAGATCTTTAAAATAAATATGAGTTATATATTTATATTTATCAGGATGCCATTCCATTCCTTACTGTAATGTATTCCACAGCAGGGAAACAAAAGAGAAGCTATAAGGTGAATACAAGTGTAGGACTGGAGGAATATATTTTAAAAAGTAGAAATAAAATGTAGGAGGGTGGTGATAATAGGGAAAAAGGTGTGCCACACCAGCTCGCTACTAACATTGAAAATGCGTGTGTGTATTTTTACACAGAGGAAAATAGACTTTTCGGGAACTTAGTTCTGTTAGTCTTTTGAAGGAAAAATGACAAAAAAGTATTGTGGTAGCTTAAAGATGAACAATTCTTTTTATATATTAGCTTTCCTTGATGGCACTGCCCCCAGCTGTCCCATGCTCAGCAGATTCACCAACCACACAAGACTAGGAGCCTTATCACACCATACCTTAATACTATGTTGTTCCATTGTAATCCCAGTATAGCCATTCCCATGATGGTATCAGGTTATTAATGCTCTCTATAGCACCCTTTCGACATCTGCAGAAGAGTAGCATCATCCACACTGTTCTTCCGTCCACGTTAAAGTGTCATTGCTGAATCCTTTTCCCTACCCCACACCTCAAATTTCAGCTGAAACCTGCCAAA
The DNA here is from genome assembly GCA_948472985.1 of Iguana delicatissima. NCBI lineage: Eukaryota > Metazoa > Chordata > Lepidosauria > Squamata > Iguanidae > Iguana > Iguana delicatissima. The sequence goes on along the minus strand of CAOKZL010000469.1, from coordinate 702,437 downwards.
AAATGTGGAAAACAAAACAATGGTCTATGGACTAGATATATTCAATATACATTCTAATCCTCAGGAAACAGGACACTAGAGATTGCAATCACCAATGGATTAATCTCCTGTGTAAGCAAAGTGATGCTCAGAATTTTACAACAAAGACTTTTACCGTATATATGGAGGGATAAATGGCAGCTATCCAAGCTGGGTTCAGAAAAGGAAGAGACACTAGGGATCATACTGCAAACATACATTGCATAATTTTTTCCTTTTTCTTAGAAAAAAATATTAATGTGATTTAAATGTAGTAATTATTACTTTTTTCTTTTTTGTACTGTAATATTTCTTTTATTATCTTTAATTTATTAATTAATTAACTAATTAGTACTGATATGATTATAGATACAAAATTCAATAGAATGGAATTGTCACTGCTGTATTGCTGTTCTGGCCATTATTATTTTTTGTTTCATTTCATGATTATTACTGAAAATAATTTGGGAGGAGGGAGTGTTTTAAAAAAATGTCCTGCATTGGGTGTCAAATATACTAGGTATGCCACCGAATGGTATAACTTATATTCTTATTTTAAACTCTTCAGAACATAGGCTTTCATCATTACATATAAAAATCATCTTTTTTCTTAGTAAGAAACAATTGAACATGCCACAAGATACTGTAGCATGGAGTGCTCTTGTTCAAGAAGCCACCCAATCAATCCACCAACTAACAATCCTTTCTTCCAGAGCAAACCATTTTGTCCCATATTCTTGTTTCCTGTTTTTCCTTATTAGGAAATGTGGCTTTAATGAGACAAATGTAGGCACCTTGAGAGCTAGCGTGGTGCAGTGTTTTAGATGTTGGACTAGGATCCTGAAGACCAGAGTTCAAATTGCCAGTCAGCCATGGAAACCCACTTAGGTGACCTTAGGCAAGTGACACTCTCTCACCCTCAGAGGAAGGGAAAGGCAAACCATCTCTGAACAAATCTTGCCAAGAAAATCCATGAGAGGGTTGTCTTTGGGTTGCCATAAGTTGACCAAATGACTTGAAGGCATACAACAGAGCCCTGGTGGCACAGTGGTTGAATGCTGGTATTGCAGCCACGATGTTGTGAGTTCGATCCTGCAGGGCTCCAGGTTGACTCAGCCTTCCATAGGTTGGTAAAATGAGTACCCAACTTGTTGGGGGCAATTAGCTAAATAGATTGTAAAGTGCTTAGGGAGTGCTTTTGTCCAATCTCAGTCCCAGCACAGTTGATAAAACTAACAAAACAAACTGAATAACTCTCAGCTCGTTATTTACTTCCAGGAAGTAAGTGCGGAGTCATAAATAAAGTCCAACATAAACAAAGTCCATGGCAAGGCAGTGTCAAGGGTCAGTCCGAGCATTCGTCAAGGCATCCAGCAAGATAGAAGGTCAGATAAACTCTGACAACTTCTAATTGGTCTGAAGCCTAGCGCAGCTATGGCTTGATTGATTGTTGCCAGTTATAAATTCTGAGAGAGCAATGCCAGGTCTCTCTTTGCTGCCTGCACTCTGCAAAGCTGGGTATAGGTAAGTGTTCATCAATATTCGAAGAGGCAGGACTTTCTACTGGAGCTGGCACCGCCCCTTGTTCTGTTTGTGGCACTGTAGTCTCTTCCTGTACAGCAGGTCCTGGCATGCCCCCTGTTTCAGCCTTTGGCATCCCTCTGTTTCAGAGTCTGAGTCAGAGTTCATGTTCTGGAAGCAGGGCATGGCAGCTTTGCACTGATAAGCAGTATGGAAATGTAACTGCTATTGCTATTGCTATTGCTAACAACAAACTACCTTGCATACATGCAAACTGAATACACACATTCTGGACCTTTGGGCACTGACCAGTGGGTGTAGAGGTAAATCCAACACTCTGAAAGCTGAGGGAGTCTAAGACAACAGAGGCTGACCCTTACGAGCAATCAGATTTTTTGACCAAGGAAGAATTAAAATGATTGAAATTATCTATATGGGAATTAGCATCATTCGTCCAAAAGACATTAGCAAGAAGATAGGAAACCTGACTTTTTGTGGTAGGTAGTTGTTGTTTCAGCATAATTCACAGTTCAGTGTTGACAAGCTCAATGTATTTTGGTTTCTTTCTGAAACTGCAACTCAAATTGTGATGTCTTGTTATTGACAATCTGTGTTGCTTAGTCACTTTCCACCATTGCCTTAAAGCAAGGCCTGCATTTTGCAAATGTTAACCAGTAGGAGTAGAAGAGATCAAGAGACAACAGGCTCAAGTAACTTCAGGTTATATTGGTTTCCTATTTATGTATTAAAATGTTTTATTCTGCCCTTTTACCATCGGATCTCAGGGTAGAAAAATAGATAAAATAATATAAACAATGTGACAATTCCAAATTACAATCAAGACATGATTTGAATAAGACAAAAACATATTAACAATTCCAAACAAGTTAAAGCAGCTTAAAAAAGCTAAAAGAGTTTTCAAAAAATCATGCACATCCTTAAAAGACATTTTGAAAGTGGGGTGTCAGAGAGAAAAAGGCCTTCTCGTATGCCTTTTCTTATTGTATTGCCCCCACTGGTGAGACACAAAGGAGGGCCCTTCAATGCATGGGGAGGGGCATTCCTTCACATATCAAGTTCCCAAACCATTTAGGGCTTTGTTTATGATCACCAACACCTTGAATTCAGATTGTAAGCAAACTGACAATCAGTGTTATTCCTTGAAGACCAGCGTATATGTTATCTGTCTGTCACCCTGGTCAGCAAAATTCAATGCAGCTTCCAAGTCATATTCATAGCAGCCCTGTGTAGAGTGCATTATAGGGCTTTTTCGCACTTGGCGAAGAAAACACCCTGTTCTGTTACTTACCGGACTGGCGTGCTCCCTCGGAGGATCCAGGCTGATCTGGAGCAGTGCGTGGACGTGCTACACACTGCTCCAGGGACGAAAATGGTGGCTTCCGGTTGGTGGAGGCTCTCCACCAACCGGTGAAGCTCGCCAGCCTAAAGCCCGCCCCCAGAAGATCTGCAGGCTCGCGCTGGTGTGAGCCTGCAAATCTACACCGGAATGCAGCCACGGAGTGAGGCGCGCTGCGCTGTTGAAAGACCTGTTTTAAGCAGTCTTTCAATAGCACGGTGAGCAACCACTTCTAGTCGTTCCGGAGTGGGCTGAAGTCCAGAACTACAGAAAGTAGACCGGACCCAGACTGCCCCCAAATGCAAACGTCCTCGCTGGAAGACGCTCTGCCCCGTTGCAAAAACAAAGTACGGAAAAGGCCATAGTAATCTAATTGGGATGTTACCACCTCTTTCATACCCCAACCTGTGGGACAGCAAAATTGGCAAGAAATATCATTTTCATACAGAAACTGTACACCTATAGCTGGGAAGTGTGCAGTAAGCAGAACACTGGCTGTACACCTGGGCTAGGTCAACATGGCCTCAGCATAGCCAGGTCATAAGGTCAAGAAGGTTTAAGCAGGAAAGTTCAGAGTCAATAGGCTTCCAGTAATCCTGTCAATGACCCAACATCTGAATACAATGTTTAGTGAAGCTACCTAGGTGCAGCAAGCAAGCACCCCTGCCGTGCACATTTCCTACCAAAACTTTCCCGGTTCACGTTACCCAGCCATGACGTTAAGAGGCTGTCAGGACTCTCATGAATGTTTTGTCACCTGAAGTAAGACAATCAGTCTGTTCTGGACCTCTTTGTTTACTTTGCCAGAGAGCTATTAACAGCCCTTCAGAGGAGGAAAAAGAGTTTAAATACCTAGCTTTGTCCCTGGCAATTTGTAGTACTTTGGATGCACATTGGTGCATACTCTGCATGTTGGCCTCGCCATCCCCATACTCTGTGCTACCCTTGGACTGTGGTCTGAGCCACTCCAATTCAGCTTTCTTCTGGACCAGTAAGTTTCTCTTTCTATTTCTATCCAGTGTTACTTGCCATTCCCTTTGCTAGCCTTGTATGGTTCATGAGACTGCTTGACTTCTCCCAATTTCTAAGGAGAAACTGGCACTGCTGGTGGAACTCAAGGTCCCCCACCTTTTAGGGTAACAGGGAAGATTCCAGTGCATGGAATACTGTGTGAAGTTGTCCCTGTCCAGGAAAGGCCACAAATGGTACACCAGCTGGAGCTGGTCCCCAGCCTCCAAGCCATAGAATCCACATGTGACAAAGATGCGTCTAGGGATGAGAGCCAGCATGGTCTAGTGGTTTGAGCATTGGACTACAACTCTGGAAACCAGAGTTTGATACCCCACTTGGCCATGGAAACCCATTTGGAGACCTTGAGCATGTCACGGACTCTCAGCCCCAGAAAACCCTGTGATAGGTTCGCCTTAGAATCACCACAAGTTGGAAATGACTTAAAGACACACAATAATAGCAGCAACAGCAGCAGCAACAACAACAAGGATGCTCTCAAGCTACATACCAGCTTCTTTGGCAGAGTGCAACCCCATCCAAGAGACATTGCTTACTTGAAAACTGCCAATCAACAGAATCTTTGTGTTATTAGTATACTGCTTCAGTTTATTGCCCCCCTTTTTTTTTGATATTCAAGACATGTACAGTCATTTTAGTTGAGACTCTTTTTACTGCTTTTTCCAGGCTCCCAGAAAACAGTCTCTTTCCAGACAGAGGTCCTTTTTCCCCAAATAGCAAAATTCAGGGGAATGTAGTAATGCCCCCAACCAACCAACCAACCCTCCGTGTGATTTACACACGTGCTGTTATTGTTGTTATTTTTTATATCCTGCCTTTCTCTCAAAATTGGGACTCAAGGGGCCTTTCAAAAACAAAACAAAACAAAACAAAACAAAACAAAACAAAAGCTAAGAACATATAAAGTGAACATTAAAATGAGATTAAACTATTGACAATATTACAGTGATTTAAAGCTACACTTTAAATGTCTGCACTTAAAAAGAGTGTTGCCATTTGGGTTACATAAGGACTGGCATTTAAGAATGACTTCTCCGTTAATATACACAATGCAAAGTCTTGGGTTAAACAAAAACATTACAAAGTACATCACCTGCCTCCCTGATCTCTCATCCTTCCAAACTCTGAAAGACTGTGATACTTATAAACTTAGCTGCTTTTTAACAGGGGATGATATACAGTTGGCCATCCATATTTGTGGGTTTCAACTTTGTGGATTTGATTGTTCACTGTTGTCTCTGTTGCTGCCCTATGCCATCTTTAATAGAGATTGCAAGCTTTGTGAGACTGAGATATTGCAAATGAGGCTTGCGAGTCCCTATTAAAAATGGCATAGAGCATGAGTGGAGGTGGGGGCAACCCTGCCAGCCACCAAACTTCTGCCTTGTGAAGGAATCCCAATACCTCTAAGGCATCCATGGTGGGTTGAATACATGGCTCATACTGTTTTGTATATGAAATATGTTTGGGAGAGTTAGAGTTATTCCTGTTTTTTCCATTTTAATGGGGGGTCCTGCACCCCTAACCCCTGCAAAAGTGGAGGGATGACTGAATTGCCAATGTTGTTGTCTTCTATGTGGTAATCAAGCAACACAAGTAGTTATTGTAAGTACTGTCTAGCATCAAAAAGAATATTCATTCAAGACAAATGAGTAGTTGTATCAGCCTTGTATTGGCTGTACATAAAACAAAATTTGTTTCGGGACAGAAAATATATGGTGTTTCCAAGGTTGGGCTTAATGACACTGTGTCATTTGGTCTAAAAGAGAAGGTAGATGAACCTGAACTATTATGTTCTGGGTGTTCTGTAACAGACTTGGCACTTGCTAGAGTTAAGAGCGCCTGTCTCCTTTTCTGGATTCATTGATTCTAGAACCTTCACAACTGAATTGACTGGAGATGGAGGATGGGGGAATAAAGACTTGTGCCTGGTGGCTCTGCCCCAATCTTCATGTGCCATCCAAATCTGTGATCCTATGCACATAGAGGCTGTATCCTTGGTAAAGTTGAGAACAGTAGGGGGAAAAAAGAGGGGTGGGGAACTAAATTACAGGTGGATAGACTCAATCAAGGAAACCATTACCCTGAGTTGGTAAAACTTGAGCAGGGTTTTAATAACAGGGCCTCATTTACATGGTTTCCATACGACAAAGCTGACTTGATAGCAAATAACAACAACAAGGTTCTCTCAAGCCTGTGGTATCTGGGGGTACAGTTTTGCAAACCATCATTTGTTAGTTTTCCAGCTATTGGTAACCACTTTGGCTCATCCGCTTTACCCCATCCCCACCCCAAAATTTGAATTTCTCTGTTGTAGTATTGGTAGAATTGCCCATTCCTTCCTTTTCTCTTGTTAGCCACATTATAGAGCCTGATAGGACTCAAACAGAGAGAAAAACTATTTTAAATCAGAGGCAGGAACTGGGGGTGAGGGGCCTTCCAGATGCTGCTGAATGGCTCAGGTTGCTGGGAGTCACACTTCAGCACCATTTACAGGGCCACACAATTCCTACTTGGCTTTAAATAAATATCACTCTCAAAGGGTACCCTTTCCCCCATTGTGTAGAACACATGTAATGAGTGGACATTACTCAGCAGCTTCCAGGAGTTTTACAGAAGTTGTTTTGAAACTCGCAACTATTGGAAGATTTCATGTAGGAGTTCCCTTTATATGGAGAGCTGAGGCGTTCCTTTTAAGGCTAGTGAGTATTTTTGGAAAGGTTAACATCTAATTGCAGCCATATTAAGGACGCATGAGTATCAGAGGGAAAGAAAGAAAGGCTGAGAGAAAACACACACACACACACAAATGTGTTCTGTGAAAGAGTGCCAGCAGCTGCCTGAGGTGAAACTGCAGACAGACAGTGTTTCTTTGCTGTTCCCCATGGAGAGAGGCTGGAAGGAATAAATGTGCATGGGTATCATAGATTGTTATTGACATTTTCGTCAGAGCTATATTAAATATCTAATCGGGCAATAGCTGCAGCTTGAGTAAAATTAAGCACTGGAGAACGAAACAAGCCGGCAACTTCTATAAGAACCTGCTCCAATTTCTTTGTAATCCTTAACCTTTCCAGCTGATTCCCCAGTGATTACAAATTTGCAAAAAAGATTTTCATCCTTTTCATTTTGCCGCCCCACTCTTTTAAGAGCAAATGCCTTTACTTTTCTTCAGCTCAGTCTTGTATTGTTTATGGGACACAAGATAGGCAAAACAGAAAGGGCAAATTCAGATGATCAGTCCATTGCATTTTGAGCCTTCTTATCATACTGTAAGCCAGAACTGAAAAACAATAGCAAAGCATGCAAACCGTACATGGCGATAGGATTACCTCTATCTATACTGCTTTTGATCCCATGCAGCTCCATAGATAACAAATAAATACCACATAAATTGTTCACTCCAGTACAGGGTGAGAGAACCTAGAGCTTAGAAATTGTGGATGAAATTACAGGCTGGGGGTGGGCAACTGAGCAGCTGAAGGAGGCCATTTTCCCTCTTTGCACCCATCTGGAAGGCTGCACCTTTCTGTTTCGGTGTGCCTCAAGTGACATTGCCACTATTTTTTTTTTTTTTTTGCCAATTTTAAATTGTTTTCTGTGTTTTGGGGAGGTTTGATGTTATCCTAAGAGGTGGGGGATATTGGTCCCCCCACAATGTCAGTGTCTCCTTAGAATTTGGGGGACTTATAGCTCAAAGGAGATCTGTGAAAGGAGAGTAATGGTAGGATCTCTGATTGCTTGCCAATCTGGGCAGTTTGTCTTTCTTTGTATTCAAAAATGCCAAGAGCCTGAAGCAGTGAAGGGATTAGTACAAACCCATCAGCATTGGGTTTTCCACATAATCCTATCTGAACTTTCATGAGCCTGAACATGTCTCTGCCCAGCATGATCTCAATCATGTTCTCCAGTCCAAAGTATGAAAATATATTAAAGTCCAATGTATGAAAATCACATATCTCATAGGAGGGGTGGTAGGGTATGATAAAATAGTGATCTTTGGAGCGTTAGAGAGGCAGATTGCTGTGGTTTGGGAAGATTTTGGCTGGTTTGGGGCAAAAAAAAATGCTTGCTTGAAAATTGGCCTGAAAAAATTAATTAGTGAGGCATCTGGGGGCTTCAGGGGCCACATGTAGGAGTCCCAAGGGCCACTTGCAGCTTGGTCGTTGCCAATCTCTGTGATAGCAGATAATTTGAGGTGATGGAGCAGGGTGAAATTTGCTGAGTGTTAACTCATTTTTGTCTATTAGTTGCACACTTGCAAGAAAATCAGAGCAAGAAGAACATTTCACAAAACAGCATTGGGTAGTTCTCGTGCATTGCCATCCACAGTGCAGGCAATTTCGCCTAGATTCCATGATAGCTGCTCTATACTGCCATTGCTATAGTAATCACAAGGAGCTGTTTGGGAAGAAATCTGTGCATCTCTCAGCAGAAAATGTTGCTGATTTGAATGCTACAAAATATAATATGCCTTGGACAGATGCTGAGAAGACAGGTGGGTCATTTAGCTTACCCCGTCTTGAAAATGGAGTTAACCCAGTAGCAGAAAGACAAAAAGAAGGACAAATTTTTAAAGGGTCAGCTCACCCTTTATTGAAACCACAGATGCAGCATCTATAGTATAATAGAATTTGATGTAGTGAACTCAGTAATAGGGATGGAAAGTGGGTGAGAAGGTAACTAGACTCTAGTTATGGCTGGCCAAAGACATTTTGTTGTCTGAGGCAAAGTTGGTGTCCCCACTGCATTCCTGGCTGAATTGGCATTTGAATCTTACTTCTGTGCTGATGACAGAACAGTATATCCCACCCTACTTGAGGTCTTGTGTCAGGATCGTGTGAGAGGAAATAGGACAGGTTCTATTGTATAGACCATTGGTTATCAACCTTTGCTCCCTCTGATGTTTTGGATTCTCAGAAGCCCCAGCCAGCATGGCGAATGGTCACAGATTCTAGGGACAGAAGCCCAAAATATCTGAAGGAACAAAGTTGTGGCTACTGGCACAGATAGTTCTCTTCTTTAACAGAATGGAATAGCTGGAGATGTGACAAGAAATTTCTCAGCAAATGTGACTTCTCTTACTGAGCATCTGCTTCCTAAGGCAATAATTTAACTCTGCCTAATGGTAGGGCTGGTCCTTGGTGTATGTCCACTGTGTGTTGCTGATAGATATTCTTCCTTGGGGTTTATTCATTTGCAGAACACATCAATTTGTAAACCCATAACAAATACAGCTCTCCAATAATAGGGCTAATTGGCCTTCAGTGATGCTAAAAGGAAGAAAAGATTGTCTATCTGATAGGCTGATATGCCTGCACAAAGGCAGATCAGAAGAAAACAGATGTGGAAATTACAGCTCTCTTTTGCATCGGAAATGTCTATACACCTTTATCTTCAATCTCCTGTATGGTAAATTTTTATATCTCCTTCCTAATACCCAACTAGAACTAGAATAGATAACTACGGGTAGGTTGCCTTTTATGTCCACTATAGGTCAAATAAACTAAAAATGATTTGAAATTCATTAAAATTAATTCACTTATACTTACCAATTCAAATATTAATACCATCACTGCATGACCTTTTTTATGGTGCTGCAGATGGTATAAAGGAAGACCTGTACAGTTAGAGGTTTCATAAAACATGGCAGCATGATGAAAATATGAGAACGCTAGCACCCTGAAGAGAGATAATACAATTGCCCATACCTTCAATCAGGTGTGGGCAAGTTCTTAGTGCAGATGGGCACATTGTACTTCCCTCATCCACTAAAATTGTCACACCACTGCCTCTGCCACAGAGATTTGGTGGCTGCCATTGAGAAGCCAATCACTGACTCCATTGTCATTAAAATTTGGGAGCAACCACAGCAGTTGTCTATGATGTGGGAGGGTGCTAGAATACCTACCTGCACCACAGAGCTTTGTGGGCAGTCAGGATAGAGCATCTGCTTCTCTTCTGGAGGGAGGGAGGGATGATTTTGGCTTCTTCATAGGCTTTCAGTAGCTAGTTTCTGTTGTTGGGAGGGAGAACAAATATAGGCAGCAAAGGCCATAAAAATGACAGTACCCCCTAGTCACTGCATACAGCCCTTGGCCTGCATATTTTTTGTTATTTCCTTAGATGGCTGAGCCGCCATGTTGATTTAAATCAGTGGTTCTTAACCTTTTCTTTACCAGGGATCCCCGTAAATATAATTTGTTGCTGGGGACCTTCCAGACTTGACTAAGATTTAAATATTTAAATTTAGATTTAAATATTCAGATATTTATTTATTTACTAAAGGCTTCTGGAGACTAGGATTCAAGTCCCCATTAGACACTGGTTGACCTTGAGCAGATATATTGGATTACAAATCCCATAATCCTTGACCACTGACAAAGCATCAAGTTGCTTAATCCTGACTTGTGTTTCTTTATTTTTAATGGGATGTTTTTTAAACGTATCCCTTGCTGGAGACTGAAGATACAAGAACATCATCCAAGTGTACCTGCAAGAAATGATCATGCAGAACATACTTGGAATTCTGCTTGCTGAATTCCTTATACCGTCTTTGCCTCTAACCGTCAAAAGTACAAACTATTGAGTCTAACAGAAGCTTATCTCATTGCTGTTGAAAGTCACTGTTGCAAAATTGGCCACAGTGATCCAGCTCCACATGGTAACTATATATGCCTGCTAGCTTTACTGACTTCTAGGTGTGTAGCTGTGGGATTGTAGTCCTAAATTTGGCATTCACTTCCATGTGAATGGAAAAAGTCCTGAACAGCCATTTATTCATTTTATTATGGAAATATTATGTGCAGGTTTTTCTCCTACTTACAAAAGCGTTTTCTTACTACTTGTTGGATTCAGTTTCCACGCAGTCTCCCCTGAAGACGTGTATTCTGTATATGTTCTGATTTGAAATGGTAATACGTTGTTTTCATGTTTGCAGATTAACTAAAGCAGCAATGAAAAAGCTGATTCTGTAGTGAAATGAGAAAGCACTGAGAGATAACCTCTAAAATTTATGTAGCTTGAAGCATTTCCATTCTATAAATAGTTCTACAGAAAGCAAATGCAATATAATGTAATACAATAACAACTGTCAGAAGAATACTGAAAGATGTGCCAGACTAGTGTAAAGGTGCGTACCAGGGTGGCTGGTCTGTACATACTGCTTCTTTTTATAGCTACAAACCTGGATGTATCTGAAGAGAATGGGTTGGATTGCATAAAAAAAAATCTATTAGATAATTACTTAATATGAACAAAAATCCCAAGTGTTTGTCACCTTTGAAATCCCGTGTGACCTAGTTCATACATATCACAGGAGCACCATTTCCCATATTATCTCCCTGAAATATAAGATGCTCTCGACTGGGGTAGGAAACTGAAGAAGAGGGGAGAATTCTATCCCCTCATAACTTTCCAGTGGCCATATTGGATATCATGTCACTTCCGGTTCTGGGTAGCAGTCAAAATATGGATAAATTTGTGTTCTGGGGATCAAGGAGACTGAAACAGCTTGGGTGGGGGTAGTTTGGGTGGTTTTTGACTGGTTTTTGGTTGGATTTTTTTTGGCCACAAACATTCTTAATCAGGAGGAAGTTTAGGGACTTTGTGGCACACATAACTAGGAGGAGGTATAAGGTCTTTGTATGGAAAATTCGAGTGCCACAAAATTGAGCCCCAGGAGAATGTCATATGGCCCATGAGCTGCACCTTCCCTACCTCTGCTATAGATGGGTTTTCTAGATCATGGTTATGGTGCTAGTGTGTAAACAAACAGCATGCCCAGGGATGAGCATTCTAATGTAGACATCAGCATCTACATTTCTACACATCCCAGGCTCTTTTCTTTCTCCTCACTTCATGACTCAACCTTGGCCCTTTTTGCACGGCATTTGCCATGTGAAAGAGCCCCTTGAGCATTGCACGAATGTGAGGAACAGTCCACATGACACACTCACAATTGCGCAACGCTCCAGGGTCTGGCAGGTGCTGCTCATGCACTTTTTCGTTTTCGGCTGTGAGCTGAAAATGGTGCGCGATTGCGCATCGCTCCAAGGCCCGGCGCACACTTACCGTGTGTGTGCGGAGCTCCGGAGCCATGGTGCTCGCACTTCCTGCCCCAGCACAGCCTGGGAAAGTCCCAGGCTGCACTGCAGAAAGAAGAGGTGGGGCTCTCTCGCGAGCGGACGGCAGCTGTGGAGCTGAAGGAACCAGGACGCGAGAGCCTCTCGCTGGAGGCTGCTTGCGTGATCCCTGCACCCCAGCTTCATGAAAAGGTGCATTGTGGAAAGGGCCCCTGTGTCAACTACATACCTTCAGGAATATTCTGGAAACTGATTCATATGTAAAGTTTTCCGTCTGGAACTTGCCAAGTCATATCTTTCATCAGCAGATAAGTGTTTCTTTGCTTTCTGTAGCTTTCGCATAATTTTGCTATTTTATTTCCTAATTCTTTTGCTGATGGGGTTGTTTGTTTCGGAGTATTCTGGTATATTGTGCAGTTGCTTCAGTGGTACTGGCTTCTAAATTGACTTTTAATCACTGTTCTAATGTTACGTTTCATTGCTTTTGTTGTATACCACTTCAATTCCTTCTTCAGTAGAATAGTGATTAGTAACTTTGATGTAAATAAAGAAATAAATGGAGCAAGTCAGATTTCTCTCATCTTCCAGGTTATGAAAGTTATTTAAAGAATCCCTATCAAAATGTCAGATCTTTTTGATGCTAGTCTATTCTTTAAGGAATATCAACCTAGTAATCTATATTGTTCCAAACAGATACAATCATCCCTGTGAGCTTGCCTGCTGAAATCCTATCTGAATCTGTCCTTTTTCCATTATGTAGTGAAAGTTTCAGATGAGGGGATTTTTATCTGCTTTTTAAATTTATGTTATCTGTAATAATATTTTCACATCGGCTGTAAAACAAACTCTTGAGATTTCACACACTTTGCTTCTGACATCCTCCACCCAATGCATCTGCATTTCCCTTTATTTTAACCACACTGGATTCAGGCAGAGCACAAAGGACAGTAACTAAATTTGATCTTGGACAAATTTTAAATATAATTAAAAACCATTTATTTGAGTTGCTCAGGGGCACATATAAACAATTTCATTTATTCAATGCTGGATAAAAGGAAAGAGTGTTTATACACAATGTTGTGAGTTCCATCCTGCTAGGATCCAGGCTGACTCAGCTTTCCATTCTTCTGCAGGTTGGTAAAATGAGCACTCAGCTTGTTGGGGGCAATTAGCTAACACATTGTAAACCACTTAGAGAGCACTTAGCTGATAAGCGGTATAGAAATACACATACTATTGCTACACAGCTATGACTAGAAAGAGCATAGAATTCTAATGATTCAAAGTCTTAATAACATTGGTAATAACATGGTCTATTGCAGGCTTTGTCAGTGTGGTGCTCTCCAAATGTTTGGGGCTCCTATAATTTCTGGCCACTAGCCATCTGCTAGTGGTAGCTGCAATCCAGAACAGCCAGAAGGCACCAGGTTGGGCAAATCAGGTGTACCGTGTCTGTGCCAAGAGTGCAGCCAGCTTCTGTGCTGATTTTCTGATGGTTTTTCTGTTTTGCACAGAAAGGCTTTGCAGTTAATGGATCTGTACTAGAATGACACTTTTTAAGTCCTTTTGGGATATTGGATGCTTGAAAACATTAAAGACAAACATTAAAAACTGTGGCCCTTTCCGCAGGAGACAACATAAAGCAGATAGTATCATAGTGTACCATAGTTAAGGTGGATTCTCTTGAAACGCAGTAGCAACGCCACATTCCGCACCTCTCACCATGAATGCAAATTGAAGGGGAGTGTCTCTTCTGCATTGCAGTGTCTAGTCCAGTCCCCTGGCCTGCCTTTGCCCCACTCTTCTGCCCCTGATTGGCCTCCTGCTGCCTCCACCATTTTCTTAATGCACGGTAAAGCTCAGTTAACGTTTCTGCATTGAGGCGGCATAGGGGATATATGCAGATGAGGTGGCGAAAGACAGATTTTTTCCGAAGTTCAAATAATGCATCCTAGCTACATTTTTAGACAGGACAGCTACTGGATGGCTACAATGTCATGTGGAACTGCATCCCCTGAAATGAATACATCCCATAGCGACTACGTTTTAGCAAGACCATGTGGACAGGGCCTGTCAAAGTGGAAGAAAAATGTAAATCTATGATTTTTGAAAATATGCCCTTCTTGGAAAGAAGAATCTAATGATTTACTTGCAAATCACACTTTTCTTCATTTATTCACTGTACATAAAAATATATTTCTCTCATTCCTGCCACCCTCACAAGTACACTTGGTGGGAATGCAAGAGAATGTCTTCTTGGTGGCTGCTCCTAGGTTCTGGAACCAGGGACCCTCAATGGTCAGTCTCCTTGCTGTTGTTCCATTGGTAGGTGAAGACCTTTTTTTGATTTGAGCATTGAGCATTGATCTGGGAACTGCTTCACAAGAAAAGGGCTTTCCTGGGCGTGCTTTATTATCTTTATTTTTTGCTTTTTTGTGGGTATATTTTAAATGGTCTTAATTCTATACACAGTTTAATTGCATTCTGAATGTAACTTTTTGGATGTTTTCCTATCTATTTTTACTAGTATTTCTGTTTATCTTGTAAGTCACCTCAAATCCCAGCTTGGAGGAAATGGTGAGGTAAAAATAAACAATGCATTCGGATATCAGAAGATCTACAATAAAAAAATGCTATAATTTAAATAAATAAATAAATAAATAAATAAACCCACATCAAAGTGAGAAAAGCAAAAAGATAGAAGTTGTTTGGCAGGAGCTATAGAATCCAGTGTCAATATTGTGGTCATGAAAAAGAGCCAGCCCTCCCATTAGGCAGAAGGAGGCAACAGTCTCCTGGCCATTCCTTTCATTACCCCACTGGAAAACCCTGTCCTGGGGTCTACAATTTTGATATTAAAATGTGATTCTATGTGCCTGAGAGGTCACCCCGATGAGCACGTAGGCAGCAACGGTTGAATGATCGAAAACCAGGTCAGGCCAGTAAAATCCCCAGTCACGTAGCCCCAGGAGACCTCAGGCTGTGCAAACTCACAGTAGACAAAGGGTCCTCAGCCCCTGAAAAGCCGACTTGAGGGGATTAGCGTGTTTGCCCTAGGTTGAGCACCGATAGCAATAAAATCCTATCAGGCAAGGACCATTTACATAAAGTCACACCACAGCCCAATGCAGCTGAAGATCCTGAGACTTTGGCAACACCTTGTAATCTCATCATGCAAAGGAAGTTACCATTGTGGAGCTTCTTTCTCGATGCAACACTCATTGTTCTTCCCGGGAAAGGATTAGCCCTCCAGGTACTGTTTCCTCTACAAATAGTCCCAGTTTTTGAGCGGTTCTTTGGATCACTCCTGGTCATCCCAGCAGAGCGTTTCTCCATCCGTTGAGTAATCCCCTCTGCGCTGAGCTCCACTTCTTCGCTGTTTTTCCCAGACCAAGGACTTCAGGAAAAGGTGCAGTATTACCCCAGCTACAATCCCTTCAATATTTCCTCTATCCAGTTTCCTCTCTTTTGCTTCTTAATAGGTCTTGAGTGAGTGAGTGTGTGAGTGATTGCGTTGCTGCGTAAGACTTTCATTCAATAAAATCATTTATTAGACACCTTTAGTTTTTGGCTTGGCCAGTTTTTACCTGTAAAAACTGGATAAAAAGACCCCGCTAGGTTACCCTGCCTCTCGGATTGCTATTGCTCGTGCTCTGGCTAGTTTCCATTCCCCATCACGTGGAGCACATTGAGGTGTCCCCCAAGGGACCCCAGAAATCAGGGTAACACTTTCCTCAGAGTTATATGCCACAGAAACTATCCTGTACCCTCTAAACCACCTTGGTGCTTTCTAGTGTAGTGAAGGACCCTATCACGTTGTTAGTATTGACAGAAGCTTCAACTGCCAGTGCAATCAACTCCTGTACATGGAATGGAAGTGGTGACACTTTTTCTTTCAGGCTGCAGAATGTCTTGGGCCTGGGCCTGCAATAGTAGATATATGGACTAATGCTGAATTAGGAGAGTAAGATTCTGAGTAAACAAAGATCTCAAAGCAATCAGGGCCTGTGGGAAAACCTTCCAGAACCCTTTATTTGCTTGTGGTCCATTTAATGATTGCAAGAGGTAACTTCTCTTGCTTGTCACTTTGAGAATCACCTTGAGGCAATTTTACACTTGCACAAACAGTCAAATGTTACTTTTTAATCCAACTCTACAAGGCCACTTGAGACATTGTGCTCAGTGGTCACTGGTGGTTTCCATACCATTGAGGCAGTGAATCTCCTCTAGGTTTTAGCCTGGACTTTACAGAAGGTATCTGATAATCTTTTTAGGGATAGGTCCTTCAAAGCTCAGACAAAAAAGCAGGTTCATTACCCCGTTGACACGGAAGCCACCATGTCATTGATTTTGAGGTCTGAGACAAAAACATAATGCCCTCCTCCCTGTATTGTACACTGGTGAGATGCTTACTTCAATACTGGCGATAAGGCTGTATCTTCCATGATACCTGATGGCAGTAGGCTAATTTAGAAGCCACAAAGCAAGCCATATGACACACACCACAATGTAATTGTCCTTCCTCTCAACATCTACCACTTGAAGCAGCTGCTTCACTCATCCTCATTGTAGGGCCAATCTTGCAACTCTGGTAGCTGTAACTATTGATCAACAAATTTCTTTACAACAGACAGGCATTTCTGAGGGTGCACAAACATTTGACATAGGTATATATGTATATCTTTCTTATCCCAACCATCTTATCACACAAATATTTCAGAGTGCCTGGGCAAGATTTTGTTATTCAGGCTAAAACTCTGAGCAATCTAGGACAACTAACTATTAGGAAAATGTAAGTTTAGGAAAATGTAACATGTTGAATGATATAAAAAGAAGCATAAAAATTGTTCTTTCCAGATGTCAAGTGGATTCCCAACTTGGGTTGAATATTCTCATTATTTTGATCACTCTCAGAGAGCATAACTTGCTCTCTTCTGACATTCTCTGGCAAAGCCCAACGAAAAAAATCAGTGAATGAGCTGAGCCAAGCTGTCTGAGCTTCAGTGATGCCACACTTGTAAACAGAACAATATCACCTGAAAGTGAAGCAGTATCACCAGGCCCTCACATTCAAATTTTGAAGTCCTAACCTACAAGAAGCACTGACATTCAGGCCTTGGAAGCAATGTCTTGCAAACAAGAGCATTGCCTAAAATGTGTTAATTTTTTTGCTTTTGCAAAGGAATGCAGCTTTTAAGAAATGTAATGAATAGAAGTTTGTCCAGAATGAGCAGACATTGAGGATTATACGGCCTTTTTCAGTATTTGCCAGCGTTGTGTGTATTGTATAGCACAGCATGGCTGTTTGGTGATTTTGGTGTGTGTGTGGGAGTGGATTTTAAGGTCTTTACAAAAATCATTTATGGGTAGCTCTCCACCTCCAGAACAGTGTTTTAAAGCAAAAAACTGCCCCCACGCTGACATTTTCTTCTGTGACAAAGTGTTTTGTTTGGGGTTGTTGGTGTGGGCCCTCAAGTTGTTTCTGACTTATGGAGACCCTAACGTGAATCTAATACAGGGTTTCCTTGGCAAGATTTGTTCAGAGAGGTTTTGCCTTTCTGAGGCTATGACTTGCCTGAGGTCACCCAGTGGGTTTCCATGGCTGAGTGGGGATTCAGACCATCTTCTCTAGAGTCTCAGACCATTTCTGCACTACACTGTTATAGTGCTATTATTCCACTTTCAACATCCTGTGGAATTCTGGGGTTTGTCGTTTACTGGAGCCAATGAGTTCTCTGTCTGAGAATTTTGAATGCCCCTCCCTAAACTGCAAACCCCAGGATTCCACAGGATGTTGAAAGTGGAATAATAGCACTGTAACAGTGTACTGCCGAAGTGGCCCTAGTTCAACACTCAAACTGGTTAGGAGTACCAGGTATTTAAGGAACTGGTGGTCATCCTAGGCTCTACAATTTCCACCTTGGATTTACTCCTTATTTCTAAACTAGTTTTTAAATTTTAAGCTACATTACAGTAAAATAACAATAAAATAATGATAAAGAAAGCCATTCTTAACAGGCTTTGTTCTTGCTGTGTGCCTTCCAGTCATTTCCAACTTATGGCAATCAAGGCTTAGGCAAACCTATCATGAGGTTTTCTTCGCAAGATTTGTTCAGAGGGGCATTGCCTTTCCCTTCTTCTGAGGCTGAGAGTGTGACTTGCCCAAGGTCTCAAAATGGGTTTCCATGGCTGGTCTCCAGAGTTGTAGCTCAACCACTACACCACTCTGGTTCTATATCATTAGCAGGCTACCATCCTGATATTATTAAGTAATCAGTAATGCCTGACCCTTTTAAAAACTCTTTACACTACGGTGCTACTTTTTAAAGCAACATTCCAAGCTTTTCTTACAGACAGGGTAGGATGGTGATAAGGGAGTGCTCAAAAAATAAGCCATTTGGGGCCTCAGATACACTCTTGTGTTCCCTCTGGTGGCCATTTTTGTACAAATGTACTGCTTTAAAGGAAACAAAAAAGACCCGGGCTGACATTCGGTATTGTAGTTATGGATTCATAATGTACAGTTACAGATCTGTAGCTGCTTCGTATTGAATAAGAGCATGGAGCCTTACTGTAAAAGCATGTGAATGGCCTCCAGTCCATGTTAGCAGCCTCCAACTGGATTGTGTGAAGGAGCTCCGATTGGGGCACGAGGAGAGTGACACTCCCATCCCTGTGCCCACCAGTGAGTGGGGCTGTGACTATTCAAAGCAGGACCCTTGTCACTGTCCATTTTTGCAGCCTTGCTTGCCACAGGGAGGGCATTGGAAACATCTTCCTTGCACTCTGGTCGGCAGATGAAGAGACCTCTTTTGCTTAATTGTACTCTTGGCTGTTAAGGTGGGCTGGCTGGTTGCACTGGGACATGTTACTTAATGACATAGATGTAACCACTTATGTATGTGCAGCTAAGTACATACCTAAGTAGCCAATACAGAACATCAGTGCTGATCTTTTCTGTGATATGTGAGTACTCAGCTATGAGGGTTTTTTTTTAACATAAACGAAGGGCAGCGCTGCACCCCAGGTAAGTGCACACCAATCAAGGAACAAACTTGATGGGGGGTGGTGTTTAAAACAAAAGCAACCACTCAGGCCTGGCACACACATCACATTTCCCTTCTTGTTTTGATCTATTGAGAGCAAATTGGTAAATCAAAATGTAAAGGGCTTCCAATTTACCTGTAAGCCATGCCTATAGACAATTCAGTAGACCAGAAGGAAAAAAAAATCTGTAGGGACTAGGGGCAATTATCCCTTGGTTATGGCCATAAATACATAATGTGCTCACTAATCCTCAAGGGATTAGACATTTTCATAAAGAAGAGAACTAATTACATGCAGCTAAAGAGAGGGACTGGAAGGTTGGTTTACAATGTAAACTGCAAATTTGGCTTCCTGATATTAAATACTTATTTCAGTGGGATTTAGTTTTACATAATGGCTGCTATCTAATGGGTCCCTTTATGCATGTACGTAGCCTGGTGAGTACACCACTGGGATCCTGCTGACACAATATGTAGGGAATTAAAAATAAAAACAAAGCTCACAATCCAATATGAGCAGACAACTTGTTGAGAAAGGGGGCGGCAAAGTCACACTGAGCATAAGAATCTCTTCTCTTTTTTAGGATTGTAGCCAATTCTCCCTTCTCCTCATCATTATCCTGTCATGTGTAGTGCGAGTTTAGTGTGCAGCCAGAGCAAAGAGTGGGGGTTCAAAATTCTCACCAGATGACCTCAAGTCAGCCACACTCTCTCCATGGCCATGCTAACCGCAAGTATAAGCCAGTATTGTTGTGAAATAGTAGTAGTAGTAGTAGTAATAATAATAATAATAATAATAATATTGTTTGTTTATAACACTCTTTACACCAAAGGGTGGAATAATATAACATAACACCACAACAATACATGGAATGAAATCCCCAACACCCCACCAGTCATTACCCATCTCAGCACCTTAATCACAACTCAGTGACTTAAGGTGATGTGTCAAAGAGGAAGGTCTTCAACTGTTTATGAAAACAGGTGAGCTCCTCCTCCAACCACAGGTCCAAAGAAACAACATTCCACAAATGCGAAGCCAGATCTTGAAAGGCTTGCAGCCTTAACAGAGCCGTATGCATTGGTGGAACAGACAATAATCCTTTGCCTGTAGATCTTAATTTCCTGGATGGAACATACCAAAGAAGCTAAGCTGCGAGGTACTGAGGGAGGTTGGAACACAAAGCTTTAAATACCAGGACCAAAAGTTTGAAACAGGCCCTGGTAGCCAGTGAAGGGATTTATGGGAAGAAGAAACAGGTGGATATTTTGGCAGATTTAAAACAACCCAGACAGCATTGTTCTGAATTAAAACCAGACGAAGAAGGGAGCAGGAAGGCAAATCTGCCAGTAAGCTGTTACAATAATCCAGGTGTGAGATAACTAAGGCCTGGACAAGCGGATGGGCAGTCTCCGACAGTTGTGTAGTCAATGACACATAGTGAGCCACAGCCTTGATTTCTTCCATTGTACAGCAGTCAATGGCCTTCCCAACTGCCAAATCCAGAGAGAGATGACTGTGCGTGTGCTTGCACAATGGTTGGCTGTACTGGGGGAATGCAGTCTGAAATCTCAGAGAAAACACCACTGCTTATGCCAGCACAGCGCCTCAACAGGATTCCACTCCCTGTTTCTCCTAGTATGGTTGTTGAAAATGGGGAAGGGAATTGTATGTGCTGTTTTGAGATCCTTGGTGAAGAGGCAGGATAAACATAAGAAATAAATAAATACAGTCTCTTAGGCATAAAAACTCATATACTTGTAGACCTGCTCAAGCACAGAAGTGAACAGGAAAGCGAACTTATTTGGAAGTCTAACTTTTGAAGAGAGGTGGGGAACATTTACTCTTCCAGATGGTTCAGTCTACAACTCCAGATGTTTTAGCCCCAAACAATATGGCCAATAGGAACCCATTGTGGGAATTGCAACCCAAACTATCTGGAAAGCCAATGTTCCATGCTCCTGGTTTGAACAAGAAGTCATCCAATGTTTCATAGGGTGGGCTTTGTTGCATCGTTATATTTCATATATATATATATATAAAAAAATCAGAGCATTGTTTTTGTTAAAAAAAGACCAAAAAAAAAATAGGTGACACTCATTTAGTCACTTGCTAATTTACTTCTAAAAATTTATTCCAGCAATCTCTATACAAAGTTATCTACAACAGTTTGTATAAACATGCACCACAATTAACATTGTATTTACATTTTTAAAACATAGTTGTTTCAAAACTCCAGTCCAATGTAATCCATGAGGGACAGACCTGCTCAAGCCATGAATATGAACTGGAAGAATAACTAAGCAGATCAATGACACCTCTGCTTTCGACTGTTAGCATCTTCTCACATATTTTAGCTATCTGTTATGCATGCCCACATCCTAATACATATCATTATTATTATTTATTGAATCTTACGTGCCTAAGTGTTTCTCAATGAATGTTATGTAAACTTTTAAGATTATATTGGCATTAACTATAACACTCAAGAGTTTTCAGACACTCAGTGTATATTTTTCATGCATCATTTCTAAAGCAGTGCAAAAGGTTGAAAAAAAAGACAATCATTTCCCAAGCAGATGATCGAGGGATCCCATCTTTGCAACACATGAAAAAAGGCTGTGGATGTAAGCCACATGAACATTCTCCTGGGCACACTCTGTTTTTTAAAAAAACCCAAGAACTGTGGAAGAGCTATAATAATCCTTGTGTACAGCTCCCACAGGCTCCCGCGGGACTGTGGTCTGTTCATTCAATAATTAACCAATATTTCAATTATATTTTCTCACTAACTATTACTTCTGAAGAATGCAATTCAAGCTAATAAAACAGAGAACTTGAATCAATTGCTTCTGAGAATAGGAAAACAAGAGGCCTGCTAGAACAGATCCTAAGGCCTATCTCAGGGATGAATTATATATGGGGCCTTCCAGATTTTGTTGGATTACAGAGCCCATGATCTTTCACCAGTGGCTATCCTGGTTAGGGCTGATGGGAGCATCAGTCCAACATCTCAAGAACCACAAAGTTTCCCAATCCTCATCTACATAATCCAATATTCTGTTTCTTAACCCCCATCAAAAATTTCCGTGAAGCCCACAAGGAGACATATGAGGGCAACAGATCTCTCCTACTGCATGCTTCTGCTAGTCCTGAAGGTAGACCTGTTCCAGCTAATCATGACTCACAGCCACTGCATCTTATCTTCAATAGCTTTCATAGCTCACAGCCATTACCAGTCTTATCTTCCATGAGTCTTTTGCTTGCATTTCAAGAAGTATTTGTACAATTTCTATGGTTTGCATGGACATAATTGTGTGCAGACTGCAACACAATTGGGAAAAGAACAGGGCAATAATAGTTTCAATCCAGATTTAGTAATATCTAGACTCACTGAAATCAATAGTACTTCAGTTAAATCACAGCTAACTTAACCTCCATTATTTTCAGTTTACTCCAAGTGTGACCAAGTTTACATCCAAACTAATTCTTAAACAATAAAGATTTATGTCAAGTAGACTAAAATCCAGTGTGCACCTACCTAAGAGTAAGCCTCATTGAACAGCAAGCATACATAATATTGGGTTCCACAAAAATTAAAATGAAAATTAATTAAAAATTCAGGATTTTACTCATCCAAATGTGTTTAAAGATTCTGTTGGATGGGAGCACAAGAGTGAAACATTGACTGATAGCACTTTGTCTTGTATTTACTTTTAAAGGTGGATGCATTTAAAAATAACTGCCGGAATCGTGTTGGGACCTTATGTTTTTGCAAGTGGAACTACATCTGCAGGAATCAGCATTGTGCAGTTGTGCACTGGCTGTATCCAATAGGAGTATACTGTTTACATTACTACATAGCAGAGCTGGCAAAGTGCTGATGCAGATCAGTGTGTAATGCACATTACTGTGTGATGTGATCATGTAGTGATGTGCATTGCACACCGAGGTGCACGTGCAGTGATGCACACTGTGCATGAGGTGCTCTTGCTAGTGTCCAGTTATGTATCTTTGCCATTCAGTAAAGGGGTTTTTTAGTGCTTCTGCTACATAGATCAATAAACATAAAGTCGCGTAAAGTAACAGGTCAGACAGGATTCCAGCAAATATATATCATAAGGAAGCTTGTTCCTCATACTGGCATTTTTCTGTACAATCAGTAGATAAATTAAGGGAAGATTTGTTTAAGCTGAGTCTAAAGACCCATCCTGGCCTTATTTGAACACTTATTTGCACAAAAACATCTGCATGAAAAATTGTGCTCCAAAGTCCTGACCTGAAAAAAATGCAGTGGTTGAATATTTCTTGGCAAGGTATTTCAGTGGGTCCAGATTCCCTTTCTCATTGAAGTAAAAATATTTAGTATTCTTTACATCCCTTGACTTGGATAACCAATGTGGCCACTGTGGAGTTACAACAGCATTAGAATGAAATAACTCCGTCTTGAGAACCTTCCAACAGATTGTATGCTTCAATCCTAGCATTTGATTTCTAAATGCCACATAAAGGCTTCTGTTTCTGAAAGCTTAATTTTAGCCCACAATAACTCTTGATCTAATGCCACCATCCAGAAGCCAGTTTAAAGCATTTCCTAGGGTCTGATATACCTGCTTCTCTTATTGGCTGAATACGTAAATTCATGTATTTTCAGACATATGTACAGAGGCAGAGAGAGAGCATACACTAAACCTGGCACCTCAACTCAAATCAAATACAGACCAAATTTCAGAAGTTGAAGTACAAACAGTAGAAAATCACCAACCAAACCTTGCAATGGGCACCCATAAACCAAGATCATCTGGACACAGGCAGTTTGAATTTTGAGTCAGTTTGGATTTTGAGTATTGGCTTACATGATGGATAGTAACAGGAGTCAATAATAGGCAACGAAACTGAACCAGAGGAAGAATATATAAAAACTGTACTGATGGAAGATCTCATTTTGATATCCATCTGTTAGCAAAGCACTCCAGTTCCCACACTGGTGGCCCTGCTTTATATCAAGTTGGGAAGAGCAACCCTTCTTCAAATTGTCACATCTCAGCAAGACACACTTCTTGGTACTTGCTACCCACAAAACACACCATTTAGGTGCTTCTGAAACAATTCCATCCCTAAGTCTCCACTGGTTGCTTAGTCAGGTAAGGCAAGGCAACCACAACTGTTACAGGGGGAAACATAGAACCGAATCTTTCCCAGAGCTTGGAAAAGTTACTTTAGGCAGCAACTCTCCAAGCCCTGGAGCAATCATGGCCAGTGACCATGCTGGCTGGTGGACCTGGATAGCTGTACTCTATAAAACTAAAGTTCCCAAATTCTGATCCTTCGTTATCTCCCCCAATAGTAAGGCAATATAACCTTGGGCCGTGTTCTCTTTCTCCCCAGCTTTCATCAACATCATTCTCGAATTCTCAACATTACAATTCTCACTTGTATTGTTCTACAACTCAGTCTTCAGTAATTGCAGACGTTACAACTTTGAATGCTTGAATGAGAAAAAAACAAAAGCAGAACAAAACCAAAACCAGAGGTTTCTTTTATTTTGTGCGAAAGCTCAGATATATTATTACAAATGCATCCACTACACAGCAGGTCACACAATGGGTCAACGACAGTGACAGGGTATTGTCTAAATCAAGTAATTGTTTCAGTCAAGCAGGTTAGAGTCCTCATTGCTGACAGGGACACTGTCAAGGGCTCCTTTGTGAGCGCAAAAAAAATCAGTCCAGCTTTGCTTCTGTGCTATACAAAAAGGAACTCAGAAGCCTGGGATTGAAAATGTTCTCTTACCCAGTCTCATTTTCCTTCCTCACATGCACAGAGTTATTGTTGTAGCGTGAGAGCATTCAACTGCCGAAGAAAGAAAGAAAAAATTGAGTTAGATTTTGATCCCCCCACCAGCTTTGACTGAGTTCCTTAAATGTCATGACTTAAGAGGAAATTAAAACAAAATGTATAAACATCTAGCGGCAGTCAAGCCAACTGCTTATCCAGTTTGTTGGCAATAGATCAGGGACAAACGGGGTGGGGGTGAGGATCAAATTTTGAGCGAGAGGTTAAAAAAATAAACAGAGAACTTTCATATTGCTAGCTCATAATGAGATCTTATTAAGAGCCTATTGACATGTGGGTTTTCTCTTTCTCTAAGGGGCAGAATGATGTCAGAGCACACAGGCAGGGTGGAAACTATGGCAAAGCTGGTAAGTAAAATAAAGATGTGGATGTAAGGGCCAGAATGCTGTTGGTGCTCTATGACAGGTGGTGGAAGGAGGAAAAGGAAAAAGGAGAAAGATAAAAAAAGAAAAAGGTTTTGGAGAAAGATGTACGCTTCTCAGAGCCAGCAGATTCTGCCCACCTTCCATTCCTCACCATGGTGGGAGTCTGGAAGAAGGGCAAGTGTAGCACTCGGAACAACTGCTGCATCTAAATGCAGCTTCTTTATTCAGTATCTGCTAGAACAACCATCAACCTGGAATCTATAATCCAGTAATCCAAACTGTAATTATGTGGGTACAATTAGTACTCTAGGAAAGAAACAAACTAGAGAGGAATCATAGGGGAGCAAGTCACAGGCATGGATCAAATTACAAAAGAACAAGCCTTATGAAGGGGTGTCTCTCCATGAAAGAGTGGATATTTTTCATACAAAAGGTTTTGTGTGCAATTGCTGGCAAAAAAGATGGGACAGAAATAAATATCATTATACAAAAACAGTAAGAACAACAACTCCAGGGTCAGGAAAAAAAACCCAGTATGAAATTTTGAAGAGAGTGTTATCTGTGTGGACAATATATACCAATTAACTTGGTGGTTCTTAACCTGTGGGTCCCCAGATGTTTGTGGACTTCAGCTCCCAGAAGCCCTGAGCATTGACCATAGTGGCTGGGGCTTCTGGGAGCTGAAGTCCACGAACATCTGGGGACCCACCGGTTGAGAACCACTTCTATCCCCCTGTTGCTGTCTCCTACAAAGTGACAAGAGAAGTCAAAATTTGGCTAAAAATGGGTAGAGGAATCACGGCAGGACTTGTAAATTTTATTTAATGGCACTCCTTTTCTTTCCACCACTGAAGTAAAACTCGTGTGTGTATGTGTGTGACCTCAAGTCTAAAAAATTAAGGGGAAGAAATTGCTTTGTTTTGGACAGGGCTTGTGATGGCCCAATACAAACAAAGCAGGCATCTATAACAACAGCGCATGCCCTCCCTGGTGTGAGTCAGTTCTGCACAAGAATACCTGTTAATGCCGTGAAAACAGAGCAGGGCAAAGGGCCCGTCTTTGGCTTTGGATGCAGTGTCCTAAGAATTACTGCTATGGCAAACCCTCTCCCCCCATCATTAGATGAATCCTCATCTTTGACTTTATGCAGAGATGGTATTTTACAGCACATCAAGCAGGGCACTTCCCTACTTCCTTTGCTAATTATAGGATGCCACCTGACCTATTATCCCAGCAGAAGAACCGATGGGTGCTTATCTCAGCAAAACAGTTCATGAGTGCAGGACACAGTGTAGCAGATTTAATGAATTTAATTTGAAGAGCTGGTAAATACTTAGAAAAAAACCTCACACAGAATAATTTGTCAAATACTTTGGGTTGCCCTGAAGAGGTGCAGGCTATTAAAATAGTTGCCACTGTTGGTCATGGTTTAGCTTGCCTCAGATACACTTTCCAACACTGCAAAACTATGCAAATGGAATCTGCCTCTATCCTATTGCTAGTCACCTTAAGAGTGAACATTTACTAAGAACAGGGACTTAGGCATTTTAATGCCATACATATCAGCCATGCTTTTGCATGTGACAATTCCAAATTAACAAACGAATCTGATTTCTTTCAGTTGCTTTATCTCAAGTGGTATAAAGAGTCTTAAAAAGCTTTTTTAAAAACCCTCCCTTGCCAGTCTGACATTACACACCTTATAAACCTCTTATAAACCTGTCAAAGAAATATTCACTGTGTCACAACTTGCTGAACAGCCACAGCACTGGAAAAAACAAGTTCCAGGAAAAAAAAAAGACATAAATAAATCATTTCTAACTGTACTTTGAGGGAAAAATAAGAACATCTTTTCCAAGAATTATACTCTGTATATTGTCATCCTGTTATACAATAAGAAAACAAAGCTTTCTATAAAAATAGATGACAATGTATAAAATATCAGTCTAACTACTATTTGTCAAACACATCTGGGTACAATACAATAAAAAATGCATCATATATTAAGAAATGCACAGCAAAATAACAGATAGGACTTTCCTCTGAAGTGGAAGTGAACAGTTCTTTAATGAGACAAACATTTTGGGTCATTTCAAAAAACTGTTCTCTTTTCAGTCTGGCAGGTACTGGCAGTAAAGCAATATTTATCCATTAGAAAGTATAAATTTGTTGAGTGTTTTAATGAAAGACTATTTAATTCAAAGTCATCCAAACCACCTATGCATATTGTGGCATACAACACTATTCAAAGTCTTCATTCAACAAGATATTTCCCTGTCTCTTTAAACTCTGCTCACAGATGCATTTGTTTGCCTGGTACATGTTTTACATAGGGTAATCTAAACTTTACATTGCATTATTGCATAGAAGAGCAAACACTGGAACCAAAAACCACTTGGTGTTTAGTGCTCTCTGGAAATGAAAACATCAACACAGGAATTAATCAGGAAGGACAGCAAAATCTAGAATTATGAGCAGAGCTAGTATTTTCAACAATTACACTATCCTTAACATCGTTGTTAATTGAGTCCTGCTGCACTGAAACATTAGATGGCCCATAGTGTATGCCAGTAATATTTATATTAGAATCATAACAATGTGATGATAGGTAGAATAAGTATATCTTTAAAACTAAAACATGCCTTTAGCATAGACACTTTTCCCTTTGGTCCCTAAAATATGGTGTTGATCTTAGAATAAAAATTTCCAAGTCAATAAAAGTGGAAAGTTAGTATCTCCTAAAATGAGATGGGGAAGCTTTATGACCACTGAAAATGATGCCAGCCGTAAAGTTAAGGTCTTACAGAAGTTTGAAAGATGAACAGCAGATTACAAACTCCATGTGCAGTTACACAGGAACACTGGAACTTATTTTCACATAACCATGCATTGCTGTGTTGAGTTGCTACAGTAAGTTATTAATGTTTTATTGGACAAGCAAAATCAAGCATTGGACATACTATACAGCTTGACCAAAAACTGATAAAGCAGCTTAGTTTGAAATGTTAAGAATTCTGTTAAGAGCTGACTGGCATCACATTTTAGGCATTCCTATTTGTTTATAAGAACAACATATTCACTAGGTATCCTGTGCCATCACAATGTTAGCAGCAAAGTATATGTGATACTGTGATTTTCAGGAATTTTCCTTTATAAAAGTTTGTAACACAAGTCACATACAGTTGTAGCCCATGCATAGGTCAAAAGCAGAAAAAACGCTCACACATGTGTCTATATAACATTGTATCCCAAGTAGATTTGAGGTTTGCTGTACACATCATTGAGTATATTTACAGAATTTGAAAATTTGACTTCTCAATTATCTCTTCAGTTTAACACTGAGGTTACAAGCAGTTGCCCCTCCAAAGAAATCTGAGCACATTTACTCACAACTTCGGCCTCGTGTTCATGCGTGTGAGGCAGCAGACTGGGTTTTTGAGTGGGCTATCTGAGACTTCAGGTTGTGGGGCAAGTTCACAAGGCTGAATGCTCACAGGGTTGAAAACAAAGATATAAACAACTCCCCTGCCCCTAAACACAGAAACCTGGCATGCTGAGGGTTATGCTAAAGTAGAATCATTTTCCCCAATGACAGTTTTGTGTATGGGAGAGCACATAGGAGCATGTTCACTCATGTGAGCCTGTCATGAACCTGAAGCACCCATACTTTACGACTTCATCTACTGTTTGTGAAAACTAAGGCCAAGGACACATTGACAGAACTCGCCAGTCAGGCTGAAGTTCTATGTGCACTTGGGAGCAAGCCACTGTATTAAGTTGGACTTGTTTGCAAGAAAACATGGATAGAGTAAAGCCGTATTTGCACTTATAACCACAGCCTATTACTTCATGATCAGATCCATCAGGTGCGATCCAGTCAAGCATATTTTAAGGCCAGCTGACTTCAGCAGGAGGCAATTAAACATACACCTAATTCTCTCCCACTAAAATACACAGAACCCTAAGATTATGCATGTGAATCTGGAAGTAAGCCCTCTAAAACTCACTGCACCTTACTTTGGAGTAAATATAGTCAGGATTGCACTATATAAATGTTTAATGTTGGACATGTCATTCCCATTACTCGGCAGTAAAGCCCACCAATAGCAGTATCTGTTTTAAGAATTATCCATTGAGAACTACAGCAGCAATTTAACAGATCCTCATCTGTACATTTAATGGCATTCTTTAGAAAAGAATATGAAAAATGACACATGTATAATGAAAGAGATGGCCATTCACATGCAATTTAATAAACAAGTTCAAATCAGAATAACTTCTTATCTTCATACTCTGTCTGAGGGACAATCTACATTGGCAAAGATGCTTTCAAGAAAACATTTTAATAAATGAAGTATTTGGCATTTGCCAAACACTTTTTAAGGAAAAAATGAGTTTATCACATTAGCAACAGTGTTAATTCTATATTGTGCTTCATTTTCAGACTAGAATATTAAAATAGCAAACTTCTAAAAACAGATGCTCTTGTAAGAATATTTATTGAACTATTTGCCAGTTTAAACTCAGTTCATATGCAGTTTATATCCTTTTGCATTTTTTTTAAAAAATCGTGTTTTCATGTAAATTGCAAGTGCTTGTGCCTTTTATCAATAGTAAAACGGTATGGAGGTTGTTAGTTTCCTCCTACGCTGTGTAAAATCATCAAGTATTTGCATGCTTGGATTTTATTTTTTTCTTTCTACAAAGAACTTTTTAAAAAGGTGAGTACTGAATACATATGTAGTCTACAGAAGTTTTCACACTTTGGCTGCACAAAAAACCCGAACTGTACTGATAGATAAAACATTTCTCCCCATCAAAGTGTGAGGCAGCCTTTGTTGAATGGTATTCTTACTTCTTGATATGCATGCTGTTGTGGTTTAGGAACATTAGGAAGCAGAGGATAAAAAACACCCCCCTTTATTATTATTGTTTTAGACACTGAGAAATCTTCAAGCAAGGAAGCAACTTGCAAAGCAAACAGGCAAGGAGACAGAAACATGGAGTTTTTTCTTAAAAAAAACACATACAGGCTTTTACCATGCACAACTGACTGTGAGCAACAACAACCATAACCATAATTGCAACAACAACAACATGTGAATTTTGTGGCACAGGTAGGCATAATTCTCTGCACAGCACACGTAAGTCTGTGATGTCTCTAAGGTGTAACGAGGGGTAGCAAGCATGTGGGGACTGGGGGGATAAAAGCTAATAGTCTACATCTCATGCATTGCTATTGTGTGCTGGGCCTGCCTTCTCCCACAGAGAGCTTCTTCAGACATCTGAATTGGAGCTGAGGTGCGTCAGCCTGGGATCAGCGTTGATCTCATACCTGTAGTGATATCCCTCCATGTGGTCTCTACAGGCGTCCCTGATATTGTACATCCATTTTTTGATCCCTTTTCGGTTCAAGTATAAAACCAGGAGGAAAATGGCACCAATGAGGGCCAAAACTATCCCAAGGAAGACGTAAGAAGTCTGCAGCTGAGTCTGGTCATCCATCAGCTCGGGGCAATTCAGGTCTGAGAAATCAAGGCTCACCAAGGAGCTGTTCTCCTTCTCCTCAGGAAAAGAGCACTTGAGAGACTCTTTGGCCTCCACCTGGTTGCTTTCCTTCAGCCAGTTCACCATGTCCTCGATGTTGCAGTCACAGACCCAAGTGTTGTGGCTGAGGTTAAGGTTGGAGAGCCAGGGGAGGCTGCGGAGCTGCACAAGGGTGCTATTCCTCAGGTGCTTGAGGGAGTTGTCCCCGAGGTTGAAGCTCCGCAGCTGGCGGAGGCCCCAAAAGGAGACGTTATGCAAACCCACCAGGGAATTGTTGTGCAAGTCCAGCTGCTGCAAGTTGGGCAGCACGGAGAAGATGCTGGCTGGCAAGTAAAGCAGGTTGTTATCAGACAGGTCCAGGCGGGTCAAGTTCAGGAGGGTCCCCTTCTGGAGCAGCTCAGCAATGGCTGCCACCTTGCTGGCATTGTAGAGGGAGTTGCGCAGGTTCAGGTCCTCCAAAGAGCTGCTGCTAGAATTGCCAAAGGCTTCGGGGCTGATCCAGATGAGGGTGTTGTCACTCAGGTCCAGGCGCTTCAAGCCGGACAGCCCAGCGAAAGCCTCCGCATCCACCCGCTCCAGCTGATTGCCACTCAGGTTGAGGCTGCTGAGCTCCAGGTGGGGTTCGGAGAGGAAAGTGCCAGCAGCAAGGTGCTGGATGCGGTTGCCAGTGAGGAAGAGGTTCTGGGTGTAGGGAGGCAGGTTTGGTGGGACCTCTGTCAGGTTCTTGTTGACACACTTTACTGTCCTGGCTGCCTCAGAGCACTCGCAAAGCTCAGGGCAACGGGCGGGCTGTTGAGTCAAAACCCAGCCTGAGAAAATGAGCAGGAGGAGGAGGAGCAGTTCAAGCCACCCGGCTCCCTTCCTTTCCCCGGCTGGTGTGGGGGGTGCACAGCCCCAGATAGAGCACCCCAGCATCACCGCCTCTCCCAGGAGATGCACTCACACTGTCGTTTCTCCTGCCAGGCGCTCTCTGTTGTCTCCTGGATCAGTTGTGATGTTGGCACTTGTGTCAAGCGGGAGAGGCAAGAGAAAGAAAGCCCAGAAAGAAGGGTTCGCCTCTGGGTACATTCAATGCCTCTGGCAAAAGGAAGGAGCCAAAGAAGCCCTTCCTTTTCTCCCCAGTAGACCACTTTAATGCAGCATCAGCAGTAACACTGGAGTGCAGATGAGTACCGTTCCTCAAGTGTCCAAAGTGCTTTCTTCTAGTGTTCCCCCGCCTCGGAGATCTTGAAGTCCTTCTTTTCCTCCTTCTCAAGTCCAGCCAGCTCTGAAAGGAGAAGAAAATAAGGAGGATGGAAATCAGAGAAACAATTCGCATCATGTTCCAACAAAACCAGTCTTCATTCTCAGTCTTCCTCCTCTTCTAACACAAATTCGTGGTCTTCAAGGCCATTCTTCTCTCCATAGGGCAGGCCTGACAAGCCCCCAAAAGACAAAAACCAGCCCACCCTTCTTTAGAACAACCGAGTTGCCCATCTGAGAAGACAATTTGGGCTTGGGTTGGCTTTGATCAAACACTCCCTGTTTATTTGCATCCCATCTTTTTCACTAGACAACAGGGCTGTCATGCTGCCCGAGAAATAAGTCTGTTTGGATTGTCCTGTTTTTCCCTACCTTGCAAGAGTTCTGATCAATTTCTATAAGCCTCCCCACATCTGATGAAAGTTCAGGAGTCCGAACTTTTCCCTTCTTTTCCCTTTCACTTCTTAACTCACCCCCCACAAAAAAAGGTGTCTCTGAATTCTAGATTTTGGAGACAAACAGGATTGCCATCAGCTTCATGCCCTGCTAGGCATCTGCCTGTCCCTTGCCCAAAACACAACACTGTGCTAAAGTGACCCTCTTCTAGGACAGTGTGATAGTTTTCTTATACATTCACTTCACAAATATGTTTCCTAGCCACCCACCACCCACAAAAATCTTCTGCAGCCAGAAGTCAAGATCCCACCTGTTTCATAAAGCACACTCCAACCACCTTGTGGTGCCATCAATCACAAGGCATTTATAAGTCACAGGTGCACATCCAAACAGACACCCAGTCCTAGCTTTTGGACACCCAATGGAGATATACGGACACACACAATTTAATCAGTGCACTTCACTATTCCTACCCATTTCAATGCCCTCTTCAAGTCACTGCAAACTGAAAATAAAAATAATCCCCAAATGCGTATCTTTTTGAGAGCCAGAATGGTATAGTGGTTTGAATATTGGAGTAGGACCCTGGAGACCAAGGTTGGATTCCCCGCTTTGTCACCGAAACCCACTGGGCATGTCACACACTTTCAGCCCCAGAAAACCCCACAGTAGATTCACCTTAGGATTGCCATAAGTTGGAAATGATTTGAAGGGACACAACATATATATTTTTTGCAATCCCAGATAAGTTGTGGGTTTTAACCCACTTTTCTAAGTTTTGATCACAGTTTTAAGGATTCCTTTCTTAATTCAAATTATTTTCCGGTGGTGGACTAGATAATAAAAATTGCTAATATATTGAAATGTTTAAAAGCATTTGCAGCTCTGTATTGACTTTCTCCCTTAAATCCTTTTCAAGGCAATCTGAATGCCGGGATTGTAGGAAGCAGAGAACTTTCCACTCTTGAACCTTTTGAAAAGAAGAACGGATCACCAGAAACAACTTCTTTAAAAATGCCCCGCTCAATCCGTATCGAATCGGTCCCAGCATTCTTTTACAAGAACCTCTTTAAAGACAGACAAATGAGTTTAACCATATCGCCTTCGGGGGCTAGAGAAGGAAACCCAGCACAATTTTTTCCGTCTTAGGACAGTGCAATCTTTCAAGTTTTCGCGAGCGCCGTGGGTCTGTTGCAAGAGCGGAAAGCCCCGCGCTGCCCCTGGCGCTCTCGTCCCCTTTCCCGGCTTCCCTCTCTCCTCCTCCTCTCGCCAGCCACCCCAACTCCGCGCCCGCCTTTACTTGCGAGGAAGCCCATTCAAACTCAGTGGGCCGTTACTTCCGAGCAAGGGTGTCCAGAGGAGAGCACGCAGGGGGCCAAGGAGGTACCAAAACGCCTCGGATTGGACCAAACTGCTACAGGACCGCGGCCTGCTACCTGCAAGGAGTTCGGGCTCCTTCTCTGCGCGCCCGGGTGGCGAGCTGGTAGATGACTGGGTGCGCGGTTGCAGCCTCTCCGCCTAAGCCAAGGAACCTCCGCCTGCACGCTCCCTCTGGCGGATCGTGGCCGCGGCGATGCCCCGTCGCCGGGATCCGCGCCTTACCTGGCCGCGCCTGCCTCCGCCAGGCGCTCCCCCAGCCGCTCCCGAGCAAACTCCCGCGCCGAGTGAGACCTGCACGGCGCAGGCAACCACTTTCCCTCCCACTCGCCTCGGCCGCGCCGTTCGCCCAGCCTCCGCCGCCAGGAGAAGCCAATGGCAGCCCGGGCCGCGGGGAAGCCGCCCGGCTGGCCGCGCCACGCCCCCCGTGGCAGCCGGAGCCTTCTCCCCTCCTCGCCGCCCCACGCCCGGCGGAGGGTGCCTTGGTGGGGCGCCCCTCGGCTCCGCGGAGGCGCTTTCTGGGAAGGCGCCTTCCTGCCCCGCTCTTCGATTTATCTGGGGGCTGCGCTTTCGGACCGAGGGTGCTGGCGCCTTCCTGGGTTTCTCTGCGGGGTCTCAGTGGCGCAGCAGCCGAACGGGGCTGTTGCTGCGCGCTCGGAGAATTTTGTGGAGGCAGGGAAGAGGCCTGAAGGGGAAAGGGAGAAGGCACTCTGCGTGCGCTCAGAGACATCAGCTCTCAGGTCCCGGGGCTGAGTTTTAGGACCCAGTGAGTAAAAAAACAAAAAAGTGCAATTTATTTATTTATTTACCTCAACTTCGGCCGTGGAACTCAGTACAGCAAATAAGGCCTTGTCACTATTATCTTGGGTACAACCCTGTAAGGGAGTCGGTTGGGCCGAGAGAGCATGTGCGCCTCACAGACTGAAAGAGGAGGTGGAGTGGAATCTGGGAGCATCGACCTTATTTGAAATGGGGTGCTGGAAGAGAGTTCTGCGGATGTCAGGAACTGTCCAAATGATCAGTAAATGGGTCCTAGAGGTAGTCAAGCTGGAACTCTTCCCTAGAAGCCAAAATGATCAAGCTGAGGCCTTAATTGTTTGGCCATATCATGAAAAAACATGACTCATTAGAAACGACTAATGCTAAGTAAAATGGGAGGCAGTAGGGGGAAAAAAGACTGCGCTACAGACGGTTTGATTCAAGTAAGGAAATCCTGGTCCAAAGCCTGAGGGATCCGAGCAGGGCTGCTGGTAAAAGAGTGTCTTGGAGGCCTCTCATTCTCAGGATCGCTCTAAATCTAAGGCAACTTGATGGCCATTAATAACAATCCAGAGAGTTGCCTAACTGAGTGAGAATCTGAACCCAGACAATACACAAGGGCTTTCGTTCAGACTAAACAATTTAAAAAAAAACCTTGGTTTTGTTGTCCAAGCTTTGTTTTCCACTTAATTGTGATTCATCATCTATTCTAAATGACTTCACTCTTCATCGGTTCTGAGGTCTTCTCTCTCTGGGGCCCTTCTCTCTTTTCCATTTCATTCCTACTGTTGCTCTCACTGCACGTTAATATCCATATGTTCTTCCTATGATGAACAACTATTAAAAGCAAATACCAGACTCTGTATTGTAGCAATACTTTTATTAGGCCAGGCAAAAAGGCACAGAATTGATCGCACTAGATTTCAAAGTTCACAGGCTTCATCATCAGGGAAGGTGGGGAAAAATATATATAGGGGAAAGAGAGTGATAGTATACACAAGAGGCAGTACAAGAAAATTTGCTTACCCACTTGAAAATATGATGCCTTGGCCCATGTAAAGTTAGGTCTGCTCAAAGTCCATCTGCAGGAAGATTGCTGAGAGTTTCTCAGGAAGTCTCTCCCCTGTCAGATCTGAAGATAAATTAGGTACTGGAACAAACAAAGGGTGTCAAGAGTAGCCAAACTGAGTAGCTTTACTTCTAGCTGAGGAAAGAAACACTTGGAAAATCAAGGAAACCAGAAGGATGGTCACTATCTTCTTCAAGTCCTTTATAGTTCCTGGAACACTGAAAACATACAGAGATTTACTTTTATAGGAAGACCAAAGTGATTACGAGTTTGCTAGAATCAGCAGCTGCAATGATTTCACAATCCTTGCCAATAACATAATTTTGTCTAGGAAGTGATTAGAGACATCTGGAAGGGGGAAAAAAATGAACATTCCCAGGACTCACTGGTCATTGCATGCTGAACTTCAAGACAAAAGAGTTGCCCGTCATGAGTCTGAGAGTTGCTTTGCAGGATCTTTATATGAGTGAAAGCTGGGAGTAAGGCAACTTCCCTAATCTCTGGCTGGGGCTTTTGGGGTTTATAGTTAATTCCCTCTGGAAGACTAAAATTTTCTGAGCTGTAAAATCACACAGCCACTTTTAAGGGGGCAGAAGGGGAGTATTAAGTTGTTTATCAAATAATTAGGTGGATATAGTCACAGAGATAACTATGTTAAGTCTGTTTTAACGTTAAAAAAATGTAAAGATGAATGTGATGAAATAGGCTGAGCTCACAAAAGCTTATGTCAGAAATTTCTTCCCAGCAACTTTTAAGTGTCACTGGATTCCTTTTGTCCTTTAAGGTGGATATACCAGGTGTTGTAAGCTGGATTTTAGAGGAGGGAACTGGCAAAACCACCTCTGAACTGTCCTTGCCTCAGAAAACCCTGTGAAATTCATGGGGTTGCCATAAATTGACAGGCGATATAAGGGCACATACACACACAATTTACACCCCTGATCTATGTCCAGAGCATTTCTGAACCAAATGACACGCCCAAGTAAGAGGAGCCTTCATGTCCCCCCTGACTGACATTCATCAACAATGGATTTGATTATTTTTAAAAAATTCCTTTAAAAAGTATGTGTAGCCCAATTTCACAAGTTTAATGCACTGCTTGCATGCCTGATGTACCCACGTCATGTAAGATGATAACCTTGTAGTCATGGATCTAATTGGAAACACCCTTGTGTTGAAGAACTGATGCTGTAGATCTTTTTGTAAGTTTTTTAAAAAATGTTAACCCAATACTTTCTACAAAACTCAGTGCTTCTAGATTTGCAAGTGTTGATGAACTGTTTGTACTGTTTTGTTTCCTCTCTTGTGTGGATTGTTGAACAGATTCCCTTTCAGTGGACATTTTCTGCATCCTCTGCCCCTATACCCAGTCTTGCTCTGTAGGTTTCTCTGTTACTTTAAAGCAGTGGTTCTCAACCTGTGGGTCGCGACCCCTTTGGGGGTCGAATGACCATTTCACAGGGGTCGCCGCTCCTTTATCCCACCCCGCCCCGCCCCCTTTTGAAAGAAGGCGGCCTCACAGCCAATGGGAGCACTGTTTCTGAGGCCTTTTCTGCATTTTGTTTTTAAAACGGGGCAGCGCGTCCTCCACCAACTGGAAGCCTCCATCTTCGTCCCTGGAGCAGTGTGTAGCACAGGCACGCACTGCTCTGGATCAGCGTGGATCGTCGGAGGGAGCGCACCAGTCCGGTGAATAACAGACTGCCCCGTTTTCTTCCCAAAGTACGAAAAAGCCCTGAGACTCCACGCTGGGAGGAGGGGAGAGGAGGCATGCTGGGCATGTGTGAGGATGTTTCCCCGTCTTTCCCTGCCGGTTGGGGAGGCATTGTAGGAGCCGGAGGTGGAGCGGGAGGTGGAGAGCGAGAGGGGCTCGCGGGTGTAGCGTGGTCAAGGGGCTACAGCGGGTATCGCATCCCACTCCCAAGCCCTCAGAGGGATGAAAGGAGGAAGGAAGGGGCGCCCGTGCGATGTGGGAGTGAGAGCGTCGGAGCAGCCGCACTCCCTTTAAGGGAACGAGGGAGGGAAAGTCCTGTAGTGAAGGTGGGGGTCGCTGCTGTTGGGGCTTGGATGAACAAATCGATGGAAGAAACAGAAAAGAGACCTGCTCAGGTTTCTTAGTGCGGGGTGCCTTTCCTCATATCTGGGGTAGGGAGGAAAAGGAATAGCGAATGGACGTGCACATTTGCTTTAGTCTGCTGCCTGGGAGCTGTAGGCTGCGCTGGGGGAGGGAGGGGAGGGGCGGTCGCATGACCAGGAAGCCAGCTGCGGGATGAAGGAGCAGCGAAGAGAATGCTTCGCACAAGAACCTGCTTGCGCGAACGGCACCCCCCATCTCCACAATAAAGTAACGTGTGGGAAAGGGACATGGTGGTGTGGTGATGGTGCGCAAGCGTGAGCCACGTGCTCACGTCCTCCTGCTCCCTGTTCAGAAGGGACTGAAATTGCTCCCCTCTCTGCTACCGGGAGAACCTCTCGTCTGACAGGCCAGCTTGGGGGGCGGCGGCAGCATGGGGGGCAGGCCCCCTGCCCCACTTGCCATGGAGGGGGGCGCTGTGGAAGGGCCGGGGGGCCGCAAGGCGGCACTTTTCGGGGGG
Source organism: Iguana delicatissima (assembly GCA_948472985.1). Taxonomy (NCBI): domain Eukaryota; kingdom Metazoa; phylum Chordata; class Lepidosauria; order Squamata; family Iguanidae; genus Iguana; species Iguana delicatissima. The sequence continues at coordinate 664,176 of CAOKZL010000469.1, read as the reverse complement.
GTGAGCTGCACCCGGCGCAAAAGACAAAGGCGCTGGAATCCTCCCCCCGGCCAGGGTCGACACTCTGGAAACTTTTCCCACACTGCTCCCCTCCAGCAGAAACGAGAGCGAAGCAGAAGCAGACCCCGGGGGGGGGGGGGGTTCTCAGAGTTTTTCCCCGGGGAAGAGGCGCAGCTCCTCTTTCCCTCCCTGTCTGCCCCCCCCGTTCCTGGCTGGTGAGGCGGCCTTTGTTGGGGGGGGGAGGCATTATAAATAATAAATAAATAATTTTATGGTTGGGGGTCACCAGAACATGAGGAACTGTATTAAAGGGTCACGGCATTAGAATCATAGACTCATAGAAATGTAGAGTTGGAAGAGACCACACGGGCCATCCAGTCCAATCCCCTGCCATACAGGAACACCCTCAAAGCACTCCCGACAGATGGCCATCCAGCCTCTGCTTAAAAACCTCCAAAGAAGGAGACTTCACTACACTCCGAGGCAGAAGATTCCACTGCTGGACAGCCCTGACTGTCAGGAAGTTCTTCCTGAGGTTCAGGTGGAATCTCCTTTCCTGCAGCTTGAATCCATTGCTCCTTGTCCTGGTCTCTGGAGCAGCAGAAAACAAGCCCACTCCCTCCTCTACATGGCTTCCCTTCAAATATTTAAACATGGCTATCATGTCCTCTTTTAATCTTCTCTTCTGCAGACTAAACATACACAGCTCCCTAAGCCATTCTTCATCGGGCATGGCTTCCAGACCCTTTACCATGTTGGTCGCCCTCCTTTGGACCCATTCCAGCTTTTCGATATCCTTCTTGAGTTGAGGTGCCCAAAACTGGACACAGTATTCAAGATGAGGTCTAACCAAAGCAGAGTAGAGTGGTACCAGTACCTCCCTCGATCTAGACACCATACTCCTATTGATGCAACCGAGAATTGCATTGGCTTTCTTGGCTGCCGCATCACACTGCCGACTCATGTTCAGCTTGTGGTCTATGAAGACTCCTAGATCCCTTTCACGCGTACTGCTATCCAGCCACTTGTCCCCCATCCTATATTTCTTTATTCTATTTTTTCTACCTAAGTGTAGGACCTTACACTTCTCTCTGTTGAATTTCATTTTGTTAGCCGTGGCCCAGCTCTCCAATCTATCTATTTTGAATTTTGAACCACTAGGAACTATTAGGAAGGTTGAGAACCACTGCTTTAAAGTGTGTGTGTATGTGCCTTCGTTGCCTGTCTACTTACGGACGCCCAATAAATTTCATAGGGTTTTAGGGAAGGAATACTCAAAATAGTGGTTTTATCAGTTCCGTCCTGTGAAATATAGCCTACAGCACCAGGTGTTTGTTGGCAGTCTCCCTTCCAAGTGCTGACTAAGGCTGACTCTGCTTAGCTTCCAGAATCAGATGGGATCTGGTGCCCTTAGGGTATTTAGACCTACTTTAAAGTGCTCGTATATATTTTAATCTTCTTTGGGAGATCTATTTCTACCACTTCGAAACTTCCTAGTAATAGTTTGGCCATATACTTATTGTGTTCAAGCCAATTTATTTCATAAGGTTACAAAACAATTTTATCAACAGAGTCCTTTTTTAATGCATTGCAGTTGGTAGTTTACTGTAAAAGGAAACACTCTGAGGAGTGAGTTGGTTGTATGCTGGCTGATTGTGGTGACCTCTTATTTTCAGCTGCCTGTCTGTAATCACAGGCTGGATTACAAAAGCCCATTAATGCTGTCCTGTTAGGATCCTGGCCCACTGAGAATTAGCTCCGTACTAAGGCCCTTTGTGGTTCACGTGGAACTGATGCCAGGGAACATCTGTGTTGGCAGATTGGGGGCATAGCCTTTGTGTACTGCAGTGTTCTTCTCTTTTTAGGATCCACAGGGAACATTGAAAACCAAGCTGCAAAAGAACCAAGTTTTTTTTTTTAAAGGTGACCAGATGCAACTTAGAACAGGACAAGAGAGAAAGTGGATTGAGGCCAGAGCTTGGAAAAGATACTTTTTTGACTTAGTGGACATATGGGCTGGAACTATATTTCTAAAAGGTAACTTTTCCAAGTTTTGCTCTTGACAGTTTGCAGCAAAAACTTTTGGACTCCCAATTGATTGATTGATCACACCAGTAAAAACCCCTTTCTCTCACTTTCCCCTACGTTAGACTGTGAGAGCCCCATATCTTCTGATTTATTCTTGTGAGTTTTTTTTTTCTTTTCTCAGTCATCACAGATAACTAGTTCCATTGCTTTTGCTGTCATTTTGCATCCATCTGCTAGGCACCATTCTGCACTTGCTGCTCTCCAGTCTGTCAGTCCTGTGGAACTAGTAAAAACATAATGTAGATCTTGCAAACCTGAAGTGTGACCCTCCTGTTTTTGGGGCACAGGGTTCCCAAAAGCTGTGAAAAAGAACTTAAAAAAAATAAGTGTACCAAGCTTGAACAGCTTAGTTTTACCTCTTCTATACAGCTAATGATTGCTTCCTTTCTAGGACCCTTTTCACACCTTACCCTTTCACAGTGCTGGGATGCAGGGCTCGCGCGAGCAGCCTCTGGAGGAAGGCTCTCGCTTCCCTGCTTCTTTGGCTCTGCACGAGCTTCCTGCTAGTGTGAGAGCCCCACCTCTTCCTTTCACAGTGCAGCCTGAGAGCTTTCCAGGCTGCACTGGACAGGAAGTGCAACTGGCCCGGCTCCCGAGGCTCTGCACGCAAGGAAAGTGTGTGCGGGGCCCTGGAGCAATGCACAACTGCAAGCCAAAAATGAAAAAATGCATGCGCAGTCTGCATCAGGCCCTTCAGCGTTGCACAAATGTGAGTCCGTCGTGTGGACCGCTACTCACATTTATGTGATGCTCAAGGGGCCTTTCGCATAGGAAATGCTGTGCGAAAAGGGCCTAGGTAGTCAACTATATGTTTATGTTTATTTCATCTCAACCTTCCCCAATTGGAAGCCCTGCAAATGTGTCAGACTATAACTTTAATCAGCCTTTTCCTCATTCTTCAAGGGAGGTGAAGTTGGGGGTGCTAGAAGTATTAATGCAATACATTTGGTGAGCACCATGTTGGAAGATGACTGATTCACATACATGGAACTGGAGAGGTTCCAGTCATAAAAAGAGTGCAAAATTTTAAGAAAAGAACACCAGTACCCCAGATTTAAAGTTCTTTTTAAAATAAAGCTCATGGCTTTTAAAAGATATCAAGCATCTAATGTTTTTGGGCAAAACGGATATGAAAATTTAAAATAGTAAATTGACCTTTTGGGGACTTAGTTTACTCTTTGTTTTGATTTTTTGTTCTTGTTGAAGCTGGTTGTTATTATCCTTGCCCTTATTCTTACCCACTTCCTGCATTTAGTGTGCAAAAGGGACATCCCTGGCTAGCCTTTAGATCAGGGTAGGCAAGATGGGGTCTTACAGGTCTTGTGTGGCTAAAACTTTAATCAGATATAGCCAGTGGTAATAAATGCTGGAAGTATGAGTGCATTAACATCTGGAGGGCGCACTTTGCCCACTCCTGCCTTAAACAGAGCACCAGTTACAAGAGATGAAGCAGTTCCACGTGGAGGCTCTGTATGTGTGTGTGTGTGTGTGCACGCATGCATGCATGCATGCGCACTGTGTGTTTTTAGGTCATTTCTGACTTATGGCAACCCTAAAGTGAACCTTCCTTGGAGTTTTCTTGGTAAGATTTGTTCAGAGGGGGGTTGCCTTTTCCTTCCTCTGAAGCTGAGAGTGTGTGACTTGCTGAAGGCCACCCAATGGGTTTCCATGGTTGAGCCAGGATTCAAACCCTGGTCTCTGGAGTTGCAGTGCAACGCTAAAACCACTACACCCTGCTAGCTCATGGAGGCTGCCTAGCTGCAAAAGCATGGGCATTCGTATGAATTGTTGCATATATATTTGTATTCTCCAGTGCTCTGAAGAAAAGTAGAATTGTTGGGCACGTCTGTAGCTGAGGAAACAGCTATTCTCATAACACGTTACAATTTCCTTCCTGAACTGAATAGGATCAAGATGTTTGGGTAAATGGAGTAGAAAACCAGGTTCTCTGTATTGGAGAGCCATAGCCTCCACAACATCCATTGCATTTGTTTTCTTGTTGCCTGCAAAGCTATGTGCTCGTACCCCCACAGCATGGCTTGCAATTCATAGGAATGCCCAGTGGAATCAAATCTATGCAGGGTCCAAACATTTCTTACTTAAGAGATGCACCATCTTGTTTCTCCCTCACAGATTCACTAAACATATAAGGGATGTTCACAGGGCATATAGGATGTAGCGAAGACAGTTAGGCTAGCAATCAGACAAAAGATCAAAGACTTCGAAACTTCCTCTGTCATGTCTCCATAGGAAACCTCAGAAAGGCATGTAGGGATAGGTAATGGGCCATCAGCACAACAATGCTTTGGGGATGTTGCCTGATTCCCCCCTCCAATGCCTGGAACAAAGCAAGGCATATCAAAGCAAGCTCCAGTTACCCGGTGTGACTATCATGCAGCCTCCATTATCCCCCAGTTTCGGCCATTATTCTTTCCAGGAAGAGGGTCTGCCCCCAACGCATGTTTGGCCCTATAATTAGACCCCCTTTTTGGACTCCATTTCAGAGTTCTCCCAGACGTGACTCGCAGGCTGTCATTCTGTCAGTTGAGGCTTCCCTCAGCCCTTTCCCTACATTGAGTTTTTCTCTCCACTTGTCTTTTTCCAGCCGAAGACTTCTGGACAGGTACAGTATTACCCCTCTGCACATTCCCTCTACTTTTCCCCTGTCAGTTTTCACCTCTTTCCATTTCGATAGTCCTTGTGTGCTTGCATGAGTGTTTGACTCTGAGTGAGTGTGTTTGAATATATTTTCTAATAAAATATCTTGATTGAACTTTTAGCCTGGTTCTTTCATGATCTGACATTGGGTTAAAAGATCTTTGTAGGTGTTGCCCTTTCCTCCACACTGATAAAAGCCAGTGCTCTGTTAATTTCTCCAATTTTAGCATTTTTAGAGCAAATCAGAGTGTCCCCCAAGGACCACCCCCAAAAAGTCAGGGTAAAACTGGCATCCAGGTTTGGCAGGATGCGTATGAATCTCCCTTCTCTGTTTGTACTGTCAAAACAGCAGGGAAGAAAAGCAAATCAACAATTTTTGTGCTGGCCTATTTGTCACCTTGTGGACCACCTGCAGGCTCTGACCAAAAAGACACAGAGATAACCTACACAGTTGAGGAAGTAAAAATCTGAAAACTAACCACGTGATCTTTGTTTAAGGTTGATTAATACCTTTGTTGGATCACTACAACACCATCAGGAAGGTAAAACTTTGGATTCAGTAGCTAGATTCTTAGACAGTATAAAATTTGTTGGACTGGGAAATAGGGGCGTGGAGAATCCTTGCAAATTTTCTTGTCCTTGACAAGAATGAGTGTATCACACATCAGGATACAATGCCAAAATAAAATGAAAGGAGCAACTGGCATGAGATTTTATTTTAAAAAGCATTTGGAGAATTTTATTGAAATGTATTAAAAAATTTATTTGAACAAGATCTCCTTTATGTGTAAAAATCCCCAAAGTTTTTGCATTGCTAGAACTAGTTTCTTGTACAGAAATACTTTTTTTTTTTTGCTCAAAACCCTAAGGAAAAACTGTCTTGAAATGTGAAAAATTATTGAGAAGAGGATTATTTGAATGCAATGTGGATTAACCTGGCTGTTACTCAAGTTGTCTTATTCAGCAGAACAATATGGGTTGTATTCAGCTGGGTCTCCCCGGTGGACTGAATTCTTTCTCCCAACTGCAGTCTTGCTCTTCTTCAGATCTGCTTGAGAGGGCTGGGAGACCCTTGGAATATAGCTGAAGGGAGCATGAGGAATTTGAAGAGGGGAAGTCCCATTATGTGAGTGGGAAGCCCCTCTCCCGTTATGCTGAATATCACCCTTTAAGGCAGAGGTGGGAGTTATGCAGTCCACTAGATGTTGTTGAACCACAACTTCCAGCATTCCTCACCATTGGCATTGTTGGCAAGGGCTGCTGAGATTTTTGGTTCTGGAAGGTTATGATTCCTCCCAGCCAAGTTACAAAGTTTAGTACAAAATGGTACAAAACAATTAGTACTGGTTTTAAGAATTTATAAGTCACCTTGATCCCATTATTGGAGAAAAGAAGAGAGATAAATGAATAAAGTTATGCTGATAGTAGTAGCAACAACTGTGTCACATGTACAATTTCTGAATCTTTTGTTTTGTCAGTTTCAACTATTATGTATTTTTTTTCTTTTGTCCTCTTTCTTGTTCTAATGCAGTGTTTAGAGGGAGCTGACTTTATCCACTCACTTGGACCTTGTAGGACTGAGTTCAAAAAAATCTCACATATCATATGTACCATTTGTTGGAAAAAAGTGTGGAGGTATGAGTCCAGGCACACCTGTGCACATGGCCTGTCTCTCTTCGTGTGGTAGAATGGGCCAAAAGGTACTTTCTTCTTAATTACTTAACAGCTACTCATTGCACATCTTAAATCTGGGCACTCTGAACCCAGAATTGGGAGAAGAGGACAGACTTCAGCCCAGGATGAAGAATGTATGACCTTCCAGCTGTTGAACTGCAACTCCTATTGGACCTAGCCAGCATAGCCAATGACAGGGGTTGATGGAAGTTACTGTCTAGCAATGTCTCGAGGACCACACATCCTCATCACTGTGGTGTGCAGTTGTTATTGTTCATAGAATCATAGAGCTGGAGGAGACCACAAGGACTGCTGAGTCCAACCCCCTGCCATCCAGGAACACACAATCAAAGACTTTCTGACAAATTGCTGTCCAGTCTCTGTTTAAAAACCTTCAAAGAAGGAGACTCCACCACACTCTGATGCAGTGTATTCCACTGTTGAACTGCTCTTACTGTCGGGAAATTCTTCATAATGCTTAGATGGAATCTCTTTTTCCTGAAATTTGAAGCCATTGCTCCATGTCCTAGTCTCTGGAGCAGCAGAAAAAAAATCTTGCTCCATCTTCTATATGGCATCCCTTAAAATATTTAAAAACAGCTATCATGTCACCTCTTAATCTTCTCTTCTCCAGGTTAAACATACCCAGCTCCTTAAGCTGCTTCTTATTGGGTATAGTTTTCAGGCCCTTTACCATTTTGGTCGCTGCCCTCCAGACACATTCCAGCTTGTCAATATCTTTCTTGAATTATAGTGCCCAGAACTGGATACAGTATTCCAGGTGGGGTCTAACCAAAGCAGAATAGAGTGGAACTATTATTTCTCTTGACCGAGGAACTATACTCCCATATTCCTACTGATGCAGCCTAGAAGATTTGAACCCTTGTTTCCACATCATGGTGTTACTCTGTGATCTGGGGGTCCTCTGAGGGACATCCAAATAACCAACAACAACAAGCAAGATGGGGAAAATTAACTGGAGCACTCTCTTGGCTAACGAGAGGCAGGGTAACTTAGCGGGGATCTTTTACCCAATGTATACAGCGTCAGGTCATTGAGGAGGCAAACAGGTCAAACAACAATTAAGATTTATTAGACAATTATTAAAGAAAACATGAGCACACTCCTAACTAGAAAAGGAAAATAGAATTCAAGGGGAATGGGTGATAAGCCACCTGTCCTGCCGTCCTGGGGAAGCCTGATTGTAGAAGAGGAAACCCGGTGTGGCGGCCGAGGGGAATCTGCTAAACCGAGCGGCAGCAAGGCAGAGTAGAAGTCCAGAGCGATCCAGCGAGAGTTCCAAAGGGCTCTCGGGACTGGGGTTTTTTATCAGGGAAAGAACAACCGTAGGCTATTCTGGTCTTGGGCGAAAACAATAAGTTTTGGGTTGGAGACAATGCCTCCGAAAGGTCAGAATTTACATGATTGAATTATGTTCCTAATTGACAATAGTATGGCTGGTATGGAGATGCGGCTAGCTTGGCAGTTAAGCACTTAGCTCGCCAGGGTGCCCTCTCAGGGCAGAGGGTCTCTTTGTTTGTTGCGCATTGGTAATGAGGGTGTTTGCTTCGGGAGGTCCCCTAAAGCAGTTCTGGCTATTTCTGGCTTGGTTTGGTGGGAGCAACAAATAGTAGCCATGCCTAGCTTCGCGCTTGTACAGTGGCCTCACAAACACTTGGCTGGTGGCAGAGCAGGGTCGCATTGTGATATCAAAATGATATCTTTGGTTCACCAAAGTCCAGGCCAGTACACGGTGGTAACAGTGGTTCAATGCTAACTATGACTTGTTGGCTGTCGTCCTATCCAGTAGCCTTCTTCTAGCTTTAGGCATGAACAACAAGGCCACTGGCATGGAGACAACCCCAAGAGGTAGCCACATTATTCACACTGGAATCCCCTCTCACGCAAGCAGACTTAAGCTTGTATGATGGGATTTTTCTCCTATTCTCCTCCTTTTGCAGCCTCTCAAAAAAATCTACGCAAGAAAGTCTACCCTCTAGGACAGATCCAGAAGGTGTGCGGTGGCTTACATAGGAAGGGGGACCTGCTCTTCTTCCTCCCCCAGCAACAGAAACAGTTCTGTCAGCAGAAGGGCTTAATTGGATTCTGCCCTGAGTCAACTCCAGACTTCCAAATTGCAGTATTTATATTATAAGATTCAAAAGAAATGACTAGGAGAATAATAAGCCACAGGAAAGAAAAATTAACAAGTAATTTCTAGCTAGCCTTGCACTGACTGATTCAGCTCTATTGTAAACTGTGTTCTGCTTCTCTGTGTTGAGGTGGACAGTATTCCTTCTGGAGACATGAAAAATAAATGGCAAGGAGTCGAAGCAAACACATGCTCTTTCCCTTAGTTGTTTTATACAGGGTTCAGGATGGACATGAGGAAGGGAAGCAAGCAGGCACTCAGTCCAATACTTAGATGTCCTAGAACAGCACTTAGAGGACCTTGCTCAGCCCTTGAAACATGAAAGGTTTAAACTTGAGGCAATGTCTCTCTTCCTACCCTGCCAGATTCTTCTTGTGTATTCAAGCAAAGCTGAGGGTCTCTGCATTTTTCTTGCTTTGCTGAGAGGCTGGGCTGGGCAGCCTCACATCTTAGACTTTTTCTCTTATTCTCTCTCTCTCTCTCTCTCTCTCTCTCTCTCTCTCATTCTCTTTCTTTTTTCATGTGGTGGCAAAAGTGCTTCACTAGCTGTTTGAAAGACTGCAGTGCCAGCTTCAAGCTGCCTGAAAGCAGTCATTGGTGCTTCTGCTGCTTCCTTAGAACCACAACACTGTGATGTTTTACCGCATTAAGGTGCTGTGTGTCTTTTACCTCTGTTTTGCACAAAGCCCATGAATAAGATTTACTTCTTGGGGTGGAATGGAAAAAATATGTTTGTTTCCTGTTATTTCTTTCTCTCATAAATGAATGCTTGTGGAAGGCTGGCAGCTTCCATGTCAATGGGGTGGTGTATCTGCTCTGAGTTTTAGTCCAAAGTTTAAAAGAGCTCTGTAAGGTGCTGAACCTGTTTGGGAAGACAAGACTGATTGGCCTCCTGGAAGAAGGAAATAGTCTCAGAAAGGGAGAGTGGAAGTAAAAATGTAAGCAGAGCAATTCACAGAGATCTGAGGCCTTATCACACTGCTCCTTATGATGCTTTATTCCATTTTAGATCTGATCCAACTGTTACCGTGAAGGCACCTGATTGTTGATACTTTCTATCTCACCCTTGCCGCACTGAAACTTTAGTAGTATCATTAACACATTATTTTCATCCACATTAAGGTATAAGCACTGTACCCCACCCCTCACTTCATGATTGGTGCCTCTAACTGTAATAGCTCCATTATGTTGTCACAATGCTATGACACGTCCACACCACGCCCAGAGACTTCTATGCACTATGAGACTTCTGCACCCAAACTGGTTACTGAATTGTTGTGAGAAAAGGGGGTCATTACTGGATTATTTCCACTGTGAAAAATAAAACACATTTTCTTTTCCACCCCTATATTTTTTATTATAAAATAAAATAATCAAATTTACAAAGTATTCTTATCTTAATCATATACAGAGTTTCACAATAAAACTATTAAAACATTAGATAGTTTCCGTGTATTATTCTCAGTTTCTAACACCTCCCCTCTACCCTGGTTTGATCTTTCCAATTATGTCTATTTACCCTGAGATCTCCTATATCCAAGATCAACATGTAGACTGGTCTCCTTTAACAGATAAATAACCTAATATTGATTAAACTTTCATTTTCCGAATAACAACGCAACAACGCCTGCAGAGCAATGACATCGTGCAGTAAGGCTGAGGCAAAAGTGGGACTAATGTATCGCTATGATGGTATAATACCAGGGTGCAATAAAGAAAGGTACTGGAGATTTATCTCTTTGCCTGTTCCCCTGCCCCCTCTGCCTGTTTCTGTGTTGATGCTCTTCCAACAGGGGACAGCTGCAATGTGTAAAAGCCTTAAGAGAAAGATTTTTTCCTCCTCAAATATTATGCCGGCTGCACCATTATACTGTGGGATCTCATTTTTCCATCTTGTCTGCAAATTCAAACATTGGATGGGTCCTCTATATCCTCTGTTAAAGTCAAGAAAGTAAAGAAAAGGGAGTGAGTGGGAAATACATCAATGAAAATCATAAGTAGAGACCTCACACAAAGCATGTGATTTTAAGCTCTTCACAGATCATGCAGCTAACCAAGAATGTGCAACCATGCATCTAAAAGAGCTTGAGAAAGGGATTCTTGAGAACATACAGGAATGTTCTTCTGCAGAGTAGAAATATCTGTAGCAGGTGGTACAGAGGGCAAAGGAAACCACAAAAACCTCCACAAAAGATAACAAGCCGGAGGACATCTCAAAGCAGCACAGCAAAGCATGATATATTAGATGACATGATGGAGGTGTTTAAAAGTTTACCTTTAAAAAAAGGATTGGACAAATTGAGAGAATATAGTTATCAATGATTCTTAGTCATCTATAACCTCCAGTATCTCAGGCTGGGGAACTTAAATGGCCAGTTGCCACTGTACTCCCATCCTGTTTCTGGACATCACATGGGTCAGGTGGTCAAATTTCAGGTTGGAAGAGATTACTTTTTTTTTTTTACTAGGATCCCAGCATTATCAAACTGGAACCAACTGCATAAGAAATATATTTCTATTCAAATAGTTTTTGAGATCAAGAATTCTCTCTCTCTCTCTCTCTCTCTCTTTCTTCCTTTGAATGTCAACACTGAAAGGAATTCACAAGCTTTCCACAAAAATTTGTTTCTGATCACCATGCCACTGCTGGTCATGGCTTTCTTAATTTTAGCAATATAATTTTGGGCATGGGGAGTATTCTTATTATTGCTGTGGTTAAATTACTGGAAAACAGAAAACTGTTGCTTATTTAATGCAAATCTCCCAGTAGATCTTGATCTGCCTTCTTCCCACCTCTGTCCTAGGCATCTACTTGCTTGTAAGACAGATCTTTCAGATGGACTGTTGGACTAGATAAGCCCTTCAATTGGATCCAGGATGACTCTTCTGATAAGGCATTTCTGGTTTTGTAGGTAAGAGGTTCTTAATGAGTGTTGTTTAGGATGGTGAAAGCATCACAGTGAGAACTCAACATTTCTTAAAAGTCATAGTCCATCTTTCTTTGCTGAAGGAAATAAAATAAACATGTCTCTGATATAGTGTACTGTTTTTAAACTTAAGGTTAGAAAATTGTTAACATTAGAAAACTAAATCCAGAGCATCATTACACTGAAGCGAGAAGTACTAACTGGCTGCCAAGAAAGGGCTTTTAATGAATGAGTGCTATTTTTTAAAAAAACCAATATGAGTTGAATCCTGTATGGCAGTTATGAATATGTGGCCTAGAGTTATGCACTTGTGACTGCTATATATTCATGATCCCTATGTACTTGCTATATAGGGGCTACATAGGGACTGTGAAAGTCCTCCAGTCCCTACACCAGGCAGCAGCCACTATGACTGACATGGGGTCTGTTCCTCTGTTGATCAGGAAGCAGCTGGCAGATGGTCCCCACTCTCTCAAGCACCAGTGATTTCTGGCCCAAGGGGGAATTGTGACAGGTCCCATTTCTGCCTGTCACACTGCAGACTGCTTGCATGAGGTGAGAATGGCAATTAGTTTCCCGAGCGATTAGGAACAGACCCCATTGATCTCAGTGGTTGCTGCCCAATAAATGGGGATGGAGGAGTTGGGTCTGCAGTCACATCATAGCACTGGAACTATGGTGCTTACACATGCATAAGTCACATACTGTCAGAGTTCAACTCCCAGCCTTTGCCTCTCTGCCAGCAAGAGAATGAAGGCAATAGTACTTGCCCAAGAGGAGGAGGCAGTGTGAAGTGTCCAATGCAAACAATCAAGTAGAAAGGCTAAGCTGAGCCGAAGTCAAGGTCAGATCCAAAAAGTCCAGAATGCTGAAGGTGCATCCAAAAAGGGTCAAGAGAGCCAGAACACAAGGGTTGTAAGAGCTTGAGTAGTGATTTGCTACAAGTAGACATCAAGCCATGCCGACAGACTTATATAGCTGACAAAAACAGGTGTTACTCATCATTGTTCTGTTTTCTCAATCTCACCAAAATGGTTTCCCTCTGAGCTGCTGGAAGGCAAAGGTGGATCTAATTCCTCTAAATCATTGCTTGTCCCTTCTCCCTCTGGCACTGACTGCTACAACTCTGTTTCAGCTTGTCTTTCAGCTGATGGGAGTTTTGGCAAGATAGTTTGATCTATCACTGACTGTTTCTGGCACAATCAATTGCTCAGCGACCTCTGAGCCATCATATATCACATATACAGGGTTCCAACCTTGTTTTCATTGGCTTTTTAACTCAGTACTGATTTAATTTTATAATTTATTTAATTCTGTCCAATATAGCTTTTTTTGTATTTTGTGGCTGTTCTTAATCTTGGTGAGAGCTATATCAAGCCCCAGTTTTGGGAGGAAAGTGGAGCATGAGTTAAATAAACATTACCATTGTAAGAAATTTCTAGTTGGTGTCCATTATCTTATTCTTTTGGAACAAAAACGTCAAAGAAGCTTGTGGCCATTCTGGAGCAAAGGGACTTGAAAACCAGATTGCAACATGATACAGCTGAACAATTCATCAGGAAGTTTTACTCTATCTGCTACTCTTTGAACATGAAGAAAGTATTTTGATTCACTCTACTATTGAGCTCATGGATTGAAGGGTATCTGCATCACCATGGCTCACATCCTGTTGGTGAATTACTGTGGTGTAAGTTGGACTTTACACTATTGCAACTTGCTTTGTCGTCATCGCAGAGGAAGGAATTCACAATCAGCTATTCAGTGACCATAATTCTCTACCCACAATGCACTTGTCTCAGTGGCAGCTCCCTGAACCAACCTGTTTCTTGGTCAGTGGAGAGTGGAGGTGGCAGGGGGAGTAGACAAGTGTCCAGCTATAGCCCTGTAGCAATGACACCATCTGAGGGGACCCCTAGAGGTCTTTGTAGAGGATTGTTGCTGTGTGTCCTGCTATATGAAAATAGCAAGATGCTTCTCTGCAGCCCCCTCTTCTCTCCAGTGGCAAGGAAATGGCTGGGTACAGAAGACTGCTGCTGAGAAAAAGTGGGTGTGGGAGTTGGACAGAATACTATCAGCTACATGTTTTAGCTGCATTTCCTGATGTACATCTCCTGATGCATTATCTCAATCAACTGTTTTACGAATAGTGACTGTTAATGAGGTAGTTCTCATTGTCTCTACATTTTTTTTCTTCTGAGGTCATTGGTTACAGATCCTGTGATAGAGAGGACAGAGAGACAGAGGTGGAACAGAGAACCAGTGGGATATAGTCATCTTGAATACAGAATAGGGATGGATAACTTCTAGAAATGGGGATCACATGAACCTCCCTGGACATAGGCCCTCCCTGGATCTTGTGTCATGCTCTGCTTCCAGAACATGGACTCTTACTCAGAGTCTAAAACAGGAGACATGCCAGGATCTGCTGTACGAGAAGAGGTTACAGTGCCACACACAGAACAGGGAGAGTCCTGTCCCTTCAGACACAGATGATAATTTACCAGTACCCACCTTTGCTGAGTGCAGACAACAAAGAGAGAGCCTACATCTATCCCCACAGACAATTTATAGTAGGTCCTCCACATTTGCAGAGGTTAGGGACACAGAACACCACAAAAGTAAAAAAAATAAAAATCCTGCAAATAACACACCCCAGTGAGCACTCGCCTTTCCTGCACTCTCTTGCTGGCCAATGCCGGCATGCCCACCAGGTGGTGGTGGTGGGAGATATTTTCCCCTTTGCCCAGGAGAGCACAGGGAAAAAGATCCCCCCCCCTTCACTTTCTCAATCGTGCGGGTAGCAGCGACAAGAGAACGTGGAGGGAGAAAGATTTTCCCTTCAGTCTCTTGCCTTCTGCCCACATGATTGGGTGGGCAGAGGTAGCAAGAGAGCACGAGAGGAGAAAGATCTTCTCCCATTTACTCTCTCACTCCCTGTCTGTGTGATTGGGCAAGCAGTGGTGACAGGAGAACACGGGGGGAGAAAGATCTTTCCCCCCTTCACTCTCTCAATTACCTGCGCAATTGTGTGGGCAGTGGCGGCAGGAGGGTGCGGGGGGGAAATCGGTGGGGGAGGCAAGTGGACACCGCGAATGATCAAATCCGCGAGGCAAATTGTATAACTGGCAACAATTACTCAGGCAACAGCTGCGTTAGGTGGGCGACCTATATAGCTGCTGCCCTTCCCCTCCAGGAGTTGTCAGAGCTTATCTGACCTCTCTGCTTGCTGGATACCTCACTGAACTCTCTGCTTGACTCTGGATTATCCTGACTGATTTGGGACTTGCTCGCCTGAGAATTCTGTTGGACTTTATTTGCGACCTTGTGCTTACTGAATAAAAGTAAGTAACAAGCCAGGAGCTATTCAGTTTGTTTTGTTTGAGTTATCAACTGAGCCACTGGGACTGAGATAGTACACCTTGGATGGACAACCCCCTGACACTCCAAAATTCTATTTTATTTTTTACTTTGAAACCCCCTTAATGTCTTTCAGGGAGCATAGGCGAGCAATTTCTCTCTGTTTGGTCCCCAACCATGATCTGTCTTCAAGAATGGTCCTAAGACAAAGAAGAACTTCAGGAATGCACTCAAAGGTCATGGAACTAACTAGAGAGGAGGTGGTCCTGGACTTAATACTAATTGAAACTGTCCAGAAGGTACTGTAAGAAGTGGTTGTAGTTGAACCAGCTAGGAACAGACCACAATGTTATCAAATTTAACTTAGAAATAAGTGAAAGAGTGCTGGGGAACTGCAACACAGTCTTACTTGAATTCAGAAAATGAGAGGAGTTACATAACAGAAGTTGAAAGGAAAAGTCAAAATGTGAATTCTGTCCATGATGCTTGGGTCTAACTTAAAACCATGTTAACAGAAGTTCAGCTAGAATGCATACCAGATGTCAGGAGCGGATGTATGAAGTCCACGAGGTCACCAACACAGATAACAAGCAGTGTGAAGGAAACTGTTAGAGAAGTGGGAAAAAAAGCCTTCAGAAACTAGAAGTCTTGCCCTCAAGAAGTGACCACAACCTTGCACAAAGGAAATGCAAGGAGATGGTTGGAGATTTTTAAAAAAGGAGAATTTGAGGAGCACGTTATATAAGAAAATTTAGACCAACGGTAAAGAAGTCTTTAATATATGGAGAAGAGGAAGCCTGCCAGTAAAAAAAAGCTCTTTGGCTTTTGAGTGACAATGAAATGAAAGGAAATCTGAGAGAAAACAGAAAATCTGTGTTCACTGTTGAATGTAGAGGGCAAACACTGGTCTCTGATCTGATGTCTCTAAGAGGAGAGGAGGAGGAGATTCTATCACTTCTCTAGTGGTGAGAAGGGAGTTCTAGGTCGTACCAGCAGATTACAAAAGATCACTGGGGCCAGGAAGTATCCAGCCAAGAATTCTTAAAGACCTCAAATGTGAAATTACTGATCAAACTAAAACATATAACTTATTTAAGGGCATAAAGTATGTCGCTAACATTGACCTCTGTACCAGAGCACTGGAAAGTGAAAAATGTGACTCCTATTTTAAAGAAATGATCTGGGAAGTTACATGCCAGATAGTTTAAGTTCTGGGCAAGCTAATGAAAAATTTCATTAAATTTACCGTATTCTATTGTAACAAAGGTTGCTGAGAGGCTCAAGGATTATGAATGGTATGTCATTTACTCATTTCTCTCTCAAAAAAGTCATATATCAGGGTGGTTAGTTCAGAACCAAATCCAAACCAGAAGCTGGATTAAAATGTTTCTAGAAATTATTCCCCCCCCCACAATGATCTGAAGCTGAGTTGGTGCCATATTTCTCCCTGAGCTTGCTGGGACATATGGCATAATTTGGAGTAGATCATTCAAAGCTTAGGAAGTTACTTTATACCAGCCTGGATCACTGAATCATTTAAGTAACTATGGTTGGCAGCAGCTCACCAGAGTTTCAGTCTTGGCAGCAGCTCACCAGAGTTTCAGTCCTACCTGGAGATGCCAGGAATTGAACGTGGGACATTTTGAGTGTATTGGATTCTCGTACTGAACTAAATTCCCACATGGGAGCTGAGATATCTGTACTGAAGCATCTCCTTATTCATGTTTGGTAAAGAGGAAGAGAAAGGAAGAGAAAGCAGGATGTCTCTTTATACTCTGCTTTTTCCTCAAAACCAGGATTTGGGGTGGCTAAAATGTTGGGAGTGGCAACCTTTGCATGCTTAATTAACTGGCTAGTTAGTTTACATGTTAATTGTAGGCATAGAGAGATAGGCTAGAGTAAACTTCCTGTTTGTTTTGGTCAACACCTCTTCCTTCAGCACGTACACATTCTTTGTTCTTAAAAGGTTCTCTTGCCTCTCTTTTTGTCTTCGCCTTTTGTCCTGAAAGCATGCTCTGAGATCTCCTAACTGGGATTATTTTCAGCAAGCATTTGAGTGCTTCATTTCTTCTTACTTTCTTCAAGAATTGAACCTGCATAGACTATGCACAAGATTTTGTGGTAAATTTTTCATACTTTTTAACCAGACTGTTTGTGTTTATTTTGAGCTAGATTATGTATGTCTGGGGTGGAGATGATAAAGTGAGACTGGTAATTCGTTCAACTTCTGCCTGTGCATTTACAAAATACTCTGCTGATTGGGAGACTTATTACTAAAAATCTCTCAATTCCCTAACATAAAATATTCTATACAACCAGCATGGTGTAGTGGATGGAAGTTGGAAGAAAGAGGATCTAGTCTACATTGTCTGTTAATAACCACGCCAGGTGAGCTGAGTTTTATTTTCTGTTTTGGCATGTATATAAATAAAGCTAGTTTTACTGCTTCTAAAAAGAGAGTTGGTGTTCAGTAGTGGCAATGCTACTACTAACACAACTACACACCCAAACACCCACCCTGCCTTATGTCTCTTTTTTGGACATATGCAATTTGCCCCACTCCAAACCTTTCTCTTCTTACCTAAGCACACAAGAATGGGAACTTTTCCTTCTGGTGTACTACAGTCCCATTGCTTGTGCCTCAGCTGTTCCCACAACTGATCATCCCATTCATGCCACACAATTATAGTGCTATTATTACACTTTAATTGCCATGGCTGTATGCTATGGAATTCTGGGTTTTGCAGTTCAGTGATGTGCTAGAGGAGCTGTCTGGCTGTGAATTCTAAAGGTCGCTTCCTAAAATGCAGTTCCTCGAACTCCATTAGACAGAACCATGGCAATTAAAGTGGAATTATTTTCTTCTATATAAAAGTCAAAGTTTATGAGTGGTCTTGTCTGTTTGTCTGCATCAGGTAGGCAAAGACCTCATACGATTGGTTGTGTGAGGCAAGAAGACCTCATATGATTGGCTGGCTGTGAAGATTCTATAGAATCCTGGGGTTGGCAGTTCAGGAAGGGGCCTTTAGAATTCTCAGCCAGATTGCTCAGGCCGGTAGCTATGGAGACAAAGCAGAGCAGCAAGAAGGAGGCCAGTGTATTCCCTCAGGAACCCAACCTCTATATGTTAATAACTCTGAATACAGATTGGACTGGGGAATATGGGGAAAAGTTACATGTGCTGGACAAGACAGATTGGGGAATTAGAGACACAGGATCTCAAATCTGTGTATTTCATCTGCATCTAGTTTCTAAGGAAAGGTAAGATAATTCCTAAGGTATTTCTAACAAGTATTACCTATGAGAAAATAAAATCCTAGGCAACGGCAGGTAAATATGCTAGTACTGCTATAATTCTGTAGTGTGAATGGGCCCAGTGAGGGTGAATGGAGAGCATTTGTTCTAGTTCCAGCATGGGAAACCATGAAGGGCCCACAGGCCATGAGTGGGCTGTCCCCAAATGAAAGTAACCTGAAAGTCTCTTCTAAGTTTTTGGAGGAGCGGGGGGAGGGGGAAGGAAAGGATATTTCATGCCTAAAACAGGTCAATCGTGATTAATCTTAAAATGGCCAGCCACAGCTCCTGAAAGCTTTTGAAAGTGCCCAATTGCCCATTGCACACTGGGCCCATTCACACTACAGAATTATAGCAGTACTAGCATATTTGAAAGCTTTTGAAAGTGCCCAATTGCGACAGGAGCACAGCCCCAAAGACAGGAGCACAGCCCCAAATACAAACCGTATTACAAAGAAGGGCATCATCAGAAATCAAGCTGTCAACACCGGAAATGAAGACATTGATGACAGAAAGGCAAGGACCAAATCAAAAGATTGGAATGGATGTATTGGAGGAAATACAGAAATTAACAATGGTATTTAAGACAGAAATGAAAGAAATCAGGATGGAAATGAAGCATATGAGAATGGAAATAAAAACAGACATCAAAAAAGAATTGGAAATATTTAATGGAAAGTTGGATAATATCACAAAAGAGTTAAAACAGGTAAGTGACAAGGTGGAGCAGATGGAGGGAAAGACAACGAGGTTGGAAGATCAAATGGTGAAGACAGAAGGAAAGACTGAACAATTAGAAAAGACAATGTTATATTTGGACATAAGAAATAGAAATAAATCGATAAAAATAAGAGGTTTAAGGAGGAAGATCAAGAAATTTGTATCAAAGACTGACAATACCTCTCACATTAAGGGCTGGGAACCAGAACAATTGGATTTGGAGATAGATAGAGTGTTTTGTATAAATTTAATAGTGGAAAAAAGGGGAAAAATCCCGGGTGACATCGTGATTTATTTTTTGAGAGAACGAGTGAAGGATTTGGTTTTGAATTGTAGTTACACAAAAAAATTGGTGATAGAAAGAACGGAGGTGAAGGTTTTTAAAGACATACATAATTGCTCAAAGAAAAGAGAATACAATTTCTTAACCCAAATCTTGAGAGAATTTAATAAAATATTGTGGGAGAGAACTGAGGGAATACATTCATGTGGGAACAAAAAAATTGTTTTGAATTCGGTTATGAAAGCGAAAGAATTCATGAGAAGATAAAGAAGAGTTAAACAAATGGGAGACCAGACAAGTGATTGGCAGAAGGAAAAGGAGAAAGAAGGAAAACAGACAACTCAAGGAAGGGAAAAAAGAAAATAAGGAAAGAACAAATGAAACAAGAAATAGCAAGAATACAAAGAGAGGAAAACTGAGAAAGACGAAAGAGGGAAAAGAAGAGGAAGAAATAGAGGGAGAGGAAAAGAAGTAGGAGAAGAGGAACAAAGTTCATTACGGGAATTTAGATTAGGACTGGAAAAAAACAAACAGAAGAGATTGAGATGAGTAATATTAATTAAAATTGACCTAAAATAAAATGAAAATAAAACTTTTATCTTGGAATGTTCGTGGCCTAAACTCTCTGTAAAAAAGGAAACGTATATTTCATCAGGTAAAAAATTAAAAGTAGATATAAAATTCAAGAGACCCATATCAGATGTAAAGACCTGAAATATATCAAAAACCCCAAAATTAGGACAAATTTTTTCTTGTTGATTAATAAAAAGGAAAAAGGTGTAACGATATATGTGAATAATAGATATGAAGCAAAACAAATATACAGTGAAGAGGCAGGACATGTGGTAGCAGTTGAGGTAAAAATTAAAGATTTAAAAGTATTAGTGATAGCAGTATATCCCCCTTAGAGAATAAAAGCAAATTTTATCAAAAGTTATAGAGATATTAATTGATTTAGAGCAGTGATTCTCAATTGGGTCCCCAGATGTTTCTAGATTTCAGCTCCCAAAGCCCTGAGCATTGACCATAGTGGCTGGGGCTTCGGGGAGCTGAAGTCCCAAAATCGGGGGACCCACAGGTTGAGAACCACTGATTTAGAGGAATATAAAATGATTCTTGGGGGGGACTGGAATGGGGTTTTGAATGCCTTAATAGATAGATCAGGTATAAGTTCGAGCAGTACTAAGATAGGGCGGGGAAAATTTACCAAAAAGTTTCTTTAATTTATTAGATTTTTCTCTTTAGAAGAAGTAAGTAATAAAAGAAATGAAGGAGAATTTACATTTTTCAGATTGACACAAAACATGGTCAAAATATAGTTTTTTTGTATTTTTATTAAAAAAAAAATATCACTAGCATGGAAACACTGCCCAGAACCATTTAATATTAATTATTGAATGTACAATTTGGTGAAAATTTTGGAATTGGAAATTAAAAAAACTTATTAAAAAATGAAGGGATTGTGGCAAAAGCAGAAAAGAAATTAAAAGAATTCTTTGAAAATAATTTGGGGAAAGGAATAGTTCAGACGGTGTGGGAAACTAGTAAGGCTGTAATGGGGGGATTTTTTATAAGCCAAAACCCTGGTTATCAAAGCAAAGGAAAGAAAAAGAAGTATATATATTAGATAAATTGCAGGAGAAAGAAAGGAAGTTAAAAGAAAGACCTAAAGATGTCAAAATTCAAGTATTTTCAAATGTTGAGAAAGCAATTTTCTTTATTAACTAGGGAAAAAGGAGAAAAAATTTAAAAATTTTAAAACAAAGGCATTTTGAACATGCAAATAAACCAGGGAGGTGGCTTGCTTATAGATTAAGGAAACAAAGAGAAAAAAGTAGTTTTGAGTTAAAAAAGGTAGATATTATTATCAACAGAGCAAAATTAAGAATTATTAATAAATTACTTCGAGGAATTTTTTAAAAGAGAAGGGTCAATCACAAAAACAGGAAAGCAAGACAGGGGTTATTTACATCGAGTGGATATTACAGGATTGTCAGAAACACAAAGAGAAGAATTAGATAAACCAATTAAAATTGAAGAGGTTAAAGATGCAAAAAAGAATTAAGGGAGGGAAACCCCAGGACCGGATGGGTTTAAAAGTTTTTATTTTCAAGATTTATTACACCCTTGTTACTTCAAGTGATAAATTCCATTAAAAAGGGGAAAATTTACCAAATTCGTGGAAGACTTAATTCATGTTAATTCCGAAAGAAGGGAAGGACAAACAGGATAAAAGAAATTATGGCCAATTTCACTATTAAATATAGGTTACAAAATCTTCCCCTTTAATATTAGTGAATAGGTTAAAGAAGGTAATGATAAATGGATACACGAGGATCAAAATAATTTTTTAGGGGAATTTGAAAAATAATATAAGAGTAATCATAGATATAATAAATATTACCAAAAGATGAATCAAAAAGAAGTAGCATTAGTATTTTTAGATGTGGAAAAGGCCTTCAAATGTAAATTGGAACTTTTTATTTGAAGTGATGAAAAAATTTGGGATTAAAAAAGATGTAAAAGTATACAGCAAATATAGAGATCAAAAAGCATGTTTTTTAGAAATGGGGAAAAATCAAATTCTTTTAAAATTAATAAAGGTACAAACAGGGATGTCCACTTTCTCCATTGTTATTTATTATGTGTTTAGAGATATTAACTACTAAAATTAGAAACAAGGGGGAAAAAAAAAAGGGACAAGATTAAAGGGCATAAATTTTAAAATTCAGGCATTTGCGGATGATATGGTGATAATATTGGAAATAAAAAAACATAAAAAAATTTTTGGAAATAATGGAAGAATTTGGACAAATAGTGGTTTAAGAATAAATAAAGATAAAACGTAATTACAAAAAATGTACCAAATCAAAGCAAATTTAAAGAATATTACAGGGTTTAAAATAGTGAAAAAAGTAAGGTATTTGGGAATTACAATAATGAAAAAAATAGAATTATTTGAAAATAATTACAATAGAATTTGGAAAAAAATAAAAGAGGATTTGAAAAGATGGGGGAAACTTAATTTATCCTTATTAGGGAGAATTTCTGCAAAAAAATGAATATATTGCCAAAGATAATCTTTTTGTTTCAAAATTTACCGATATTGATGAATGATAAAGCATTGAAAAGGTGGGAGAAATTTTTGTAAATTTTATGGAATGGAAGGAAACCTAGAATTAAATGGAAGTATTTAAAAGAAGCTAAAGAGAAGGGTGGTCTAAACATGCCAGACCTTAAATTATATTACGAAGCCGCGACGTTAGTGTGGTTAAAGGAATGGATTTATTGGAAAATACGAAATTTTAAATTTAGAGGGATTTAATTTATACTATGGCTGGCATGGTACATTTGGTATGATAAATAAGGAATTGAGTATTTATGGACCACTATGTTAGAAAAGCAATTTTAAGAATTTGGTTAAAACTTAGGGAAAAATTATATTTAAAATTACCACATTGGACTTTGCCACATGAAGTTTTTATAGACTAAAAAAAAAGAACAAAGAATGGTTGTCATAAAAGGATATAATCAAAAGAGTAGGAGATAAGGTTAAATTAAAAACCAGGGGAAAAATTAAAAAGAAGATGGCTTTTCAACTCATTGGCTTCTCCATAGACAATTGGCAGAGAAATACAAAGAGGATATGAAGGATAAAGGGATAACTTTAAAAAACAATTGATAAAAAAATAAACTAATAAAAAACCTTTAAGTAAGATTTATAAATTGTTGTTAAGTTTTAAATTAGAACAAGAAATTATCAAAACAAATATGATAAAATGGGCTCAGGACATAGGTCATACAATTACTTTGAATCAGTGGCAAAATGCCTGGAAAGTAAATCAAGACTTCACTAGATTTATGATATAAAGGAAAATTTTTTTAAAATTTTTATAGATGGTATTTAACCTCAGTTAGAATCTCTAAAATGAATAAAAATAAGAAATTAGTTAAATGCTGGAAATGTCAAGAAATAGGGAAACCTTTTTTTACATTGGTGGAAGTGTAAAAAAACTAAAAAAATTTTTTAAAAACATAAGCAAATAGAGAAAATATTTTAAAAATTTAAAATTTTTAATGTCCCCCGGGAAAAATACCTTTTTCATTTTAATGGGTAATAAAAAATAAGAAAAATATTTAAGAATCATATGTTATATGATTTATGCCACAAGGATCATATTTGCAAAACATTGGAAGACAAAAATTCACCTCAGATAAAAGAATGGTTACAGAAATTATACAAATTAGAAATGGATAAGTTAACCTTGACCTAAAGGATAAGTCGAAAAAACATTTAATCGGGAATGGGAAAAATTAAAAGGTGTATGGGAAGATAATTGGGGTAAAATAGCGTTGATAGGTATGTATGATTAAATGATTTAATGGAAAATTTATGAAGAGTGAAATAAAGGGAACAGTGAAAAAAAATAATAAAAAGGATTTATTAGGGTTTGAATTAAAAAAGATATAAGAATTATTGGTAAGAGGAAAGCAAGTGAAACACATAAGGCAGTAGCTGTACAAATAATAATAAAGGGGCAAGGGAAAGGAAAGTCGCACTCAATGGAAAAGAAAAAGAAGTTAGGGAATGTATGATGGAAAAAGAATGGGTTATGTATGGAGGACTGATACTGGAAGTTTGAGGTCTATAAAGGGGATGCAGAGAAATTAAGAAATATGAAGATTGCATCGCCCATGAGAGTAATTAGGTATGGGTATGTATTTTTATTGGTATTTGTGTTAGTGAAGGAGATGTATGCTATGGGTGGGTAATAGAGAGGATGTGTATGTATTTTTATGTAGTGTTTAGATGTATATGTGTTTTTGTGTATGTAATGTTGTGTAATGTAGTGTATTGTTAATTGTGATTTGTAAGATTGTATGTTTAATAAAGTATATTTTAATAATAAAAAAAAGAAAGAAAGAAAAAAAAAGTCCCATTCCCATTTAGACCTTTCTCCTCCTTTTTTTTTTGGGCATGAGGGATCTTGGAGCTGTTGTGGATCACACTCCCTTTGGGAAGTCACATGTGCCCCGGGTTCAAGGTTCCCACATTTGCTCTAACCAGTTTAGGGTGAGACCCGTTTTTGAGACAGTTCACACTCTTCTTGGGGGTGATCCTAACAGAAGCAGGGTATATAACCTGCTGTCAGACCCACTCCCGTTTCTATACAAGACACTACACAGACATCTCCTTGTGTTTCCAGTTGAATTCTCTTGTAATTATCACTATCTCCGCTACCCTTAAAAGGAGGAGGGGTTTTCCATGGGGTTTTTCCTTCTAACAAAAGGACATTGCTCTTTTCCCACAGATTGAACTATTCAGTGGTTTCCTACTTTGCTGACCTCTGAATTTATGGCAGACAGCTAGTATTCCACATGACTGAGCACAGGTGAAATTGGTAGTGAAGAGCGCTGACGGAAAGTTTCAGTAAAAACGGCCTTCCAGAGTTGATAGTCAGCTAAAGTACTAAAGAAATTTGCAAATATTTTGCCCAAAAATCCAGCAGATACTATCCACCCTATTAGGACTGGATACTAGATATGTTTAGTGAGAATTAAATCTTCTAAGTTATAAGGCTGTTGCCCTAAGAGGTAGGTGACATTGGGGTCCACCTGCAATACCAATGTCTTCTTTGAATTTGGGGGAATTATAGCTCAAAGGAGGCCTGTGAGAGGAAGGTAATGGCAGGTTACCAAGTGTTTTAGTTGAACTGACAAACATAACAAGAAATCAGACACTCTTAAGAACCATACAAGGCTATAAGAAAGTGAGTTGGAAAAAGCTGGATAGAGAGAGATTGGAGTAGTGGGGTGGAAAGGGTGACAGTTACCATTTTTGAAGAAGTGCTTGCAGCAGAGGGATTCAGACAGCATTCCTGACCATGACCCCGACCATGTTCTTAGATTATTAATAAGTCCAATTTATGAAAATTGCATCTTGAAGGAGGGTTGGTAGGGTATGGTAACAAGGCCTCTCTATCTAGATTACTAGGTTAGGTCTAGTCTTGATAATACCTAGAGAAGATCAGTAGAACCTGGAAGATTACTGTTAAGGAGGAATATAATGACATGCTGACGTTAGCCATAACTGAGCAATAGTAGGATGGTGCTAACTAACTCATTCCATTGATTTCAGTAGATCAGGTTTTTTCCCCCTCATGTGAAATATGAAGCTGGTTTCATGCAATAAAAATGCAGTTGTTACTAATTTGTTGTTCAGTATCCAGAAGATCTTTCTCCAAGTAAGCAATTATCTTGTGTGAAGATCTCACATTTGCTCAGCCTTTAATCTACAGTATTTTGCTACTGGAAATATAAGATTCCGCCATTACTTCCAAGTTAGCTCAGCCACCATGATTGTGACTGTGGTGTGGATGTGATTGGACAAAATAAATAAATAAATAAATAAATAAAGCACGCAAGCAAGCAAGCAAGCACCCACCCACTGAGGAATGTATCTGATGTTATATGTACAAGATTGTATGTACAACTCTTCCTTTTTAAACAGTTCTATAAAGGCTAAACACTCCTTCCCTAGAAGTCATTCAGTTTGCATGCTTGTGGGGTAGGGTGGCATGGAGAAAATGGCCAATCAATATTGCAGTGGTAGCATGTTCTGTTGAGTTCTGGAAGAAAGGCCACATTTGGATTCCAATGTATGCTGCCTTGGTATAAATAAAATCAACCAATATATAAATTCAGACTTATACTTCGGTGATTATTTTTGCTGTATCATCTAACTTTTCTTCTGCATCTACAATTAGAAAGGTGATTCTTGTAGCAAGCATTTTCAACAATTCAGCAAATTTTGTGAAACATGACAATATTTTGTATTGGATAGTTCCTCCACAATGTTAAGTTTGGAATAATGTATCTCAACAGTGTCCTCTAGTGGCAAAAATATTCCCAAGCTTTCTTTACCAAACATGTAGTGTTGAACATTTAAGAATGAAGATTATTATTAATGTTATCTCATAAGTGAGATCGATTTTCTTTATTCATAACTGTTATTTTGCCAAAAGATTTCATACTATGGCTAAAACCTTAATCAGACTAGATGAAAGTCCCACTTAACTCTGGATCTGATTCATACTTAACCATAGTAGCGTGCAAGCCATATTCCTGTGGTTGTTTCGCTGCATAGAAATGGAGGAAATATGTGGGAGTGTTTGATAAAATAAGAACACGCTAGCAAGAAAAGATTAACAGGATTATAATAGCCTGAGTTCTTATGTCGTACTGCCTCCTCTCATACTGAATCAATCGTATCTTCAAATACATGTATTGTATGACCTGTATTTTTTTTTGTTTTTGGTATTAATTTAAAGCAGCGTGCAAAATATGTGGCCTGTAGGGGCCTTTTATGTGGTTCCTAGGTTCTTAACCCTCCTTCTCCCATCACTGGATACTACTTTTTTTCCTCAGTGAAGATTCATGCTTCCAGGAGCCTCCTGGGCTCACTTTTGTGCTCCAAGAGTGTTTTTATCCTAGTCATTTTAGATTTTGTAAAAATGAATGTGTTTGGATAGGTGGTTGGAAGTAGGATAGGTGTAGCCCCTGGGCACAATATAGTTCTATCATTACTTCATACTTTTCATCATCAAAGAGTAAGAATTGGAATCAACAGGCTCTAAAATTTTCTCTGGTTTGCCAGTGAATCAGTTCTTGGGCTTTAGAGCCACTTATTCTGTTCTATTTTCTTCTATTTATAAAATAGGAATACAGAAAAGAGAAGCTTCTGTGGATGGCATATGAAACCCTTCAAGCATTAAACATAGATGAGAAGCAAAAGTTAAAGGTGACAGAAATAATGTTAGAACTCTGTTCAGCTACTTGTGCATAGGGACAAGGAGAACTACTATGATAGCTAATCCAGACAAACAGAAAATGACAACAAATAAGAAAGAACAAGGGACCTCTTCCATTGGATCTGAGAAATCAAAGGGATCTTTAAACCAAGAATGGGGATGTTCTAAAACCAGCAGAGGAACATAATACATGACCAAGTAGAAATAAAAAGATGATAGAAACAATACACTGAAGAACTATAGAGATATAAGGATGAAAGATTCATTAAAGGAAGAACCATTTGAAGATGAACCAATGATTTTAGAAAGTAAAATGGAGGCTGCACTAAGAGTACTTGGGAGAAATAAAACAGCAGGAACAGATGGCATACCAATAAAGCTGCTTCAAGCTACAGAGACAGAAGCTATTCTAGAACCTAATAAAATCTGTGAACACATATGGGGAAAAAATAATCCACAGATTGGAAACACTCAATATGCATCACAATCCCCAAGAAAGAGGACATCAGGGATTGCAGTAACCGTAGGACCATCGGATTAATCTCCCATGCAAGCATAGTGATGCTCTAAATTCTACATTTACTATATATGGAGTGAGAAATGCCAGAAGTCCAAGCTGGGTTCAGGAAAGGAGGAGGCACATACATTGGATAATGGAGTGCACCACAGAATTTCAGAAGAAAACCAGACTGTGCTTTTTAGATTATAGGAAAGCTTTAGATTGTGTAGATCAGTGGTTCTTCACCTGAGTCTGTGAACCTGTTACAGTGGGTCTGTGTAGGGTTGCCATTCATCCCACCCAGATCTTGGAGAAAATCCCAGCTTTAATTAACTAAAAATGTCCTGTCCAGTTGTGGCCAGTTGATACAGCACGTCCTGGATTCCTTAAGGGTGATAGTAATGATGGTGGTGGCAGTGGCAACAATGTGCTGGCAGGCATTTCATCCTGTGCTGGAGGCTCTGGGCATTACTGCTTAGGTGTGTCAGAAGGCCCAGAAGGTGGGAAGGTAAGAGGAAAGCCTAGAAGACAAGGGAAGATGCCCAGCCCAGGCCTTGTGTGGAGAGTGTGGCAACATTGCTTGAGTCCAGGGCCAGGCAGCATGGTGGAGCTTTATTTCAAGCAGCCATGAGAATCGAAGAGAGTCTTTTTATTCTTGTTGCTGCTTGGAAGTGAAGCAGCAAAGGTCTCAGTGCTCCTTTAGAGGACAGTGTGAAAGAAATGCCAGTTCCCTCTGAAGGGGCACTGTGAGAGTAGAAAGGGCAAGTGCTTTCAAAAGTGATTCTTTTAAAAGCACTTATCTTCTCTGCTCTCTCAGTGGTCTTTCAGAGAGAAAAAGCATTTCTTTTGTGCTTTCCCCCAAAACAGCACTGAAACCCTTACTTTCTAGGCACTGCTTTCAGGGAAAGAAGGGGCAAAAGAAATGTCATTTTCCCAAAGGAGCATGAGAGAGTTGAGAGAGGGTAGGTGTCTCTCAATGCTCCTTCAGAAGGAAACAACATTTCTTTCACACTTTCCCCCAAAGCAGCACTTAGACCCTTACTTTCCAGGCACTGCTTTGTGGGGGGAAAAGGCAAAAGAAATTATTTTTTAGGCCTGCCTCCCTTTCATAACCTCCCTTCAGTAAATTCTGGTTTATTCTACTCTCCTAGCACTTGAAAGATCTCAGCATGCTACTCCACAGACTATTAACAAGCCTCCTTTCCTTTGCACTGTCAACTGGATGGAAGAATAAGGGATAAGGGTGAGCAACTGATGAGCAACTTTAAACAAACATTGGAATATTTATATAAATATTTGAATATTTAAACCTAAATTTAATTACAGTGTGCTCTTTTGTGGTGGGATCTTGGCATCCACAAATCTGAGGTCATGAGAAGTGTTGTGTCCATTACTGTCAATGGATACAACAGGCATGTGCCTATGCTGCCACAGGTGTGTGCATGCCACATCCATTAAAGATAATAGAATGCGAGAATTTGCTTTTTGTTGTCTTATGTGGGGTTCATGGAACAAAACCTCTATATATACAGAGGGCACACTGTATTTAAATATTGACTTAAGTAATGGGGGTCCCCGGCAATAAATTATAGTTATGGGGTTCCCCAGGAAAGAAAAGGTTAAGAACACTGGTATAGATCCTGAAAAACTTTGAATTGCTGTTAAAGAATTGGGTGTGCCACAACATTTGATTGTCCTGATATTTAACCTGTATTGAGAACAAGAGGCGTCCATCAGGACAGAATGTGGAAAAACAGAATAGTTTTCAATTGGCAAAGGGGGTCAAACAAAGCTGCATTTTATCACCCTATTTGTTTAACCTGTAAGCTGAACATATCATTCATAAAACTGAATTAGACTCAGAGGAAGGACCTGTAAAAACTGGAGAAAGCAATGGCAACAATTTAAGATATGCAGATGATACCACACCACTAGCAGAAAATAGCAAAGACTTGGAACCATTACAGAGCAAAAGTCAAGGCAAGGAAGTGCAAAGGCAGGTTTACAGTTGAACATTAAGAAAGCAAAAATAACAACCATAATTCACATAATTTTAAAGGAGATGATGAAGACATGGAAATAGTTAAAGATTTTCTATGTCTTGGCTCAATGGTTCATCAGAACGGAGGCTGCAGTCAAGAAATCAAAAGAACATTAGACTTGGAAGGGCAGCTAGGAAGGAACTAGACAAGGTTCTGAAGTGTAAAAGTATGCCATTGAATACTAAAGTTAGGATTGTTCATGCCATGGTATTTCCAATTTCTATGTATAGACAGTGGAAAAAGCTGAAAGGAAGAAAATCAGCTCCTTTCAAATATGGTGCTGGAGAAGAGTTCTGCAGACACCGTGGACTGCTAAAAAGACCAATAAATGGGTCCTAGAGCAAATCAAACCGGAACTCTCCCTAGAAGTCAACTGAGACTGTTGTACTGTTGTACTTTGTACGTATGACTCACTAGAAAAGGCAATCATGCTTGGTAAGGTAGAAGGCAGTTGGAAAGAGGACGACTGCATTCTAGATGGATAGACTCAATCAAGGAAGCCACATTGCTTAATCTGCAAGACCTGAGCAGGGCTGTTGACAGAGTGACTCGCAGCTCTCTCATTCAGAGAACTGCCATAAGTCAAAGTCTACTCGATGGCAGTTAACAGCAACAAACAAGTAAATCTTAGCGAAAGAAGTTAATGTGTTCTTGGGCATTATTTCTTTAACAGAAATTTGATACCAGAAGCAGAAATAACATGGAAAGAATTAGGAGAGGATCCTGTACCAAAAAAAAGAAAAGAAAAAAGTAGTTTAAGGCATTTCAGCGTATTTTTTTTCATCCAAAACTAACAGTTGCTCATGTAAAATGAAACAAATGAGTCAAGGACTTCTTGCAGAGGTAAATGAAAAGATTTTGATTCCTTTGGAAACCATGTAAAAATTTCTTCCAAAATACATTGAAGGATGCCTTTTTATTTCACCAGCCTCCACTTTTCTTAAGATTCTTATGATAGTGGCCAAACTCAGAGACCAATGGTTTTTTGGTATGCTGGTGGTAGATGGCAGGCTTATCTGTTCTCCCCTTTACTCTCTGTCTTGCTGTTCATATGTGCTCAGTATGGGATTCTGAAAGCAACTGCTGTTTTCTGTGCCTGTTGTAGAAAGGCACACATAGATGTAGTAGGATTGGCTGCAGTGGAATCCCACCTCAAGTTTTATTACATTTTTCACTGCAGGCATGCTGCTGCAAACTGCAGTCTGTGTTTCTTAAGCACTCTTTCACCATCCTCCCAATGCTGGTGCTACTGAAAATGTCCAGCCAGCCAGAGAACAAGGAAGAAAAAAGAGCTGGTTGGTTGTAAAAAGACTTTGTAAACAGGAGCTTTTTTGTTAGAGGCTTGTTAACTGAGTTATGCCTGTAATCATCCCAACATTTTTCTGAATGACTTTGATAGTTTTAGGTGAACAATTCAAGTAAAGAGGAATTATCATTATTGACCTCGGTTTTAACTTTATTTTTGCATTTTTATTACTATCTTTTAAGTAAAACTGGCCTTTTAACATAGTGGAAAAAGGAACTCTGATGCTAGTCTCTACTAAGATATGTTTAATTTTTCAGAGTTGTTCAGATCTGTTTTCATCTATATCATGGTGCCAATTATGACCTGAGGAAACAAATTACAAACAAATATCTACATATTTTCTCTTCAGCTTTTTGTACTGGATCAAACCTGAAAGCTTAAAGGTGGTCTGCATAATAATAAATGCAGACCACATTTTCCATGAATCATATCTCCAATGAAAGTCACCAGTAAAGTCATAAGAAATGAGCTTAACTGTTAACATTAGTTTGGATTTCTGAATGATATATATAGAAATTGGTGCAATTTTTAAATTTATTATTATACCAGCTGAGTGTAATGCAACATCAGTATTATGAATGGTGGTGATTCATACTGCAATCCTGTATGTATTTACTAAAAAATAAGTTTGACTGTAGTCAATGGGACTTATTGCTAAGTAGGTATCCACAGTAAGTCCCACTGACTACAGTTAAACTAATTTCTGAGTATATGCATAGGACTGCAATGTGAATCACTGTCATTCCTAGTACTGATGTTGCATTATGGGATGTAGTGATTTGCATGTTGGACTACAAGTCTGAAGACCAGGGCTCAATTCCCCCCTTGGCCATGGAAACCCACTGGGTGTCAGGCCATTTCCATACTACACTCTTCTAGTGCTATTATTCCACTTTCAACATCCTATGGAATCCTGGGCTTTGCAGTTTAGGGAGGGGTATTTAAAATTCTTAGCCAGATTGCTCTTTGGCCTCAGTAAATTACAAACTCCAAGATTCCACAATATGTTTAAAGTGGAATATTATTACTATCGAGAATATAATTATAGAATATTACTATAGAGAATATTATTACTATAGAGAAGTGGTGTGGATATGTGAATTACTATAGAGAAGTAGTGCAGATATGGCCCTAAACTCAGAAAACCTCGTGATAGGTTTGCCTTAGGGTTGTCTTAAGTTGGAAATGACAAGGCCTTTTCCACACTACACTCTTATAGCACGATGATTCCACTTTCAACATCCTATGGAATCCTGGGTTTGCAGTTTCGGGAGGGGCTGCCTGGCCCCTCCCGAAACTGCAAACCCCAGGATTCCATAGGGTGTTGAAAGTGGAATCATCACGCTATAAGAGTTTAGTGCGGAAAAGGCCTTGAAGGCACACAGCAACAATAGCAAGGTATGCACAAGACTGAACAGCCTGCACATTTTCTTTTTGCTTTATCCTAAAATATTTTAATACTGCAAAACAACAGTAACGGAATGGAATTATTTATTTGAAGGCAGTAGTTACTTTTTACTTGCAGAATGAATTTATTTATATAGCAATATTAATAATATTAACCTTGGAAAATGCTATTATTATTATTATTATTATTATTATTATTATTATTATTATTATTATTATTTATAGCCTGCTTTTTTCACAGGTCAGTACTCAAAAGGCTTACAACGATTAAAAGGACATACAGTGGCCCTTCCATTTTTGTGAGGGTTCTGGGCACAGAAACCTTGTGAAAGTAGAAAAAACAAATAACTCCCCCTCCTATTTCCTTCTGGGCCTGTCCCCTCCCATTCCTTTGCCTTTTGCCCTTGTGCACGAGCCTTCCTTCTCTGCACCAAGCAAAAGGTGAGGGAACGGAAGGGGGGCTCTGTAGGGGAGAAAGATGGTGTGTGAGTACCTCTATGCCCATTTCTTTGCCTTTTGCCCCGGTGTGGGTTCTCCATGCCTGGGCAATAGGCAAGGGAATGGGAGACTGGAGCTTCAAAGGGGAGAAGGAGGTGCATACTTGCCTTCTCCCCATTCCTTTTCCTTTTCTCTGGATGTGCTTTCTTTCTTTCTCAGCACCTAGCAAAAGGCAAGGGAATGGGAGGAGGAGAATGGGGTGTGTGGCATGCACGCATCTTGCAAATAATCAAATTTGCATAGGTCAAACCTGCAAACGTGGAAGGAGAACTATAGTGAAAAACCACAGAATAAAAAAGTTAAAACACAAGTGACAGTCAAAAAGAATGAAAACCAAGTTAAAATATGTAATTAAAATCTCACATACCCATACACATCAGCAACACAATTGACAATATCCCACACATTCTATTGACAGTCCACATAAAATCACACATCAAACATCTATTGAAATAAAAATGTCTTTCCTTGATTGCAGAAAGAAAGCATGGAGGGGTTCTCTGGGAAGGAAGTTCCAAAACCTGCAGGCAGCCACTGAGAAAGTCTTTTCCTGGTTCCTACCAGATGTACGTATGAGGGTGGTGGGACAGAGAAAAGGGCTCCGCAGCAGATCTCAAAGCCCGGCCTGGTTCATAAGAGAGACTATGGTCCTTCAAATAACCTGGACCTGAACTGTGATAGGGCTTTAAGGTGCATTACCAGCACTTTGAATTGTGCCTTGAAATGGACCAGCAGCAAGTGGAGCAGTTGCAACAAGGGAGTTGTGAGATCCTTGTAACCAGCACCAGTTAGCAATCTGGCCGCAGCTCCTTGGACCAACTGAAATTTCTAAACATGTTTTAGGGTACTTACAGATATTTGCAGATATGACAATGTAGATTTCTGCAAAACCATATTTTGCTCATTATTCTCCAGATGCCTCAAAAGAAAAAAAATCCTGTAGCAACTACATACCGCAGGTTTTGAAACTTCTACTATTGAGCTTGAGCTCTGATTAGCAGAAATGAGTCCCTTTCATAATCACCAAATCAGTTGCTGCACTGCTGTGGGATATCAGTGAATATTTCAGTACTTCAGCATTTCAGCATACAAGGAATGAGATCTTACATCTGAGCATAGCTCCGTATGCACGGTTCTGTTTCCACCTCTTAAGTACCTGGCGTGAGGTGAGAAGGTTGAGGGAAGTGATTCAGACCATGGAAAAGTAACTGGTCTCATTTTGGTCATGGAAGGAAGAAATGAGGATGTGCTGTCAAATGGAGTGCACCTACCTTTTCTTTCCCCAGGAACACAGGGCAGGCAGACCTTCATGGTCTGAATTGCCTTCCTCCTTTTCCTCTCCACCAGTACATCACAGTAGCAGGGAACATGACAGTTGCTGTATGGTGGGCACTTTTTTGACAGAGTGCAAGGAAAGGTGAATAGCTCTTCACAGGCCATTTCCACATGAGTCTGTTATAGCGCGATGATTCCACTTTCAACCTCCTATGCAAACCTCAGGATTCCATAGGAGGTTGAAAGTGGAATCATCGCGCTATAACAGACTCGTGCGGAAATGGCCACAGTCTATCCAAAAAGGCACTTATACATACACATGTTGCTCACAGGATGCTAGCCGATGCCTCTGTGTTGTTGCAAGAACATTTTCAGAAACCATGCAAAAGGCAGCAGCTCTAAAATGTCTATTGAGAGTTTGACTGTGGTTATAAATGTATGTATATGAAAATGGTAAATGAGTGACATGTATGAGTAGTAACAATGGGTGGATGAGAAAGCAGAAATGTGAAAAACTAAGGGATACATATTACTGGGCTCAATAGCAGTTCTGGAGCATCATGAACCTGGGATCTTGGGGGCTTTTTGTGTGATTTGGCCGTATTCGTGCTGTTAATAGATATGTTATGACAAGTAAAGTCCTTTTTCATTCCTCCTGTTCTTCCCTCAAGTTGCTCAGAATGGCTAACATAGGGTTCTGTCACAGTTTTCCAGTTTTACAGGGATGAGAATTTTGAGGATGACCAGATGTTGTCGAATAGTGACTCCCAGCATTCTTCATAATTGATTATGCTGGTTAGGGCTGCTGGGAGTTGCAGTCTGGTGATGTCTGGAGAGCTCTTTGATTCCTCCCTCAAATCTAGTACTAGCAGTTTAAGAAATGGATGAAGGAGAAGGGTAATTAGTTCACACAAATACAGTTCACACTGCTAAAGAAATTAAGTCAGTTTTCTTATATTTTTGTATAATGATACCATCCCTGATGCAACTGATGATTCTTCCAGAATTCTTCTTTGCAGGACAAACATGGTGGTACTAGAGAGTGAGAAACTATAGGTTTAAATCCAATTGCTAGTTACATTTAGACAAGATAAATTGAATCAAATGCTGAATGTTATATCAGCACTTTTGTAAATCCCATTGATTCAGAAGACCTCCTGAATAGCAATCGGATTTAAGTACTAATACTCTTGACTTATGTCCTTCTCAAAGAAGAATGTGGTTCGAGGGCTTTGGTGGCGTATAGGTTTTGCTTTACACAGTTTAGTATAATGGATCACTATGGTATCAGGAAGATTACATCACCCTCCCACTTGAAGGATGCAGAGAGGTTTCTTTGAGTCCAAAGAGAGGGTTCCCAGAACAACTGCTATAAAGGCACATTTTTGGTAAGAAAAAAAGACAAATATGGGTATGATTACAAATGGATGGCAAATATATCTAGACCCCCTTGGTAAAGTTCTGTGTTTGAGGCAGGGTAACTGCAGAATAAAAACCATGTATAGAAGTACACTAGCTGTAAGTCAATATCTCTTTCCCCACATGGAATCCTGAATCCTATTATTTATTTCCAACTAAAGTAAACCCATTGGTGCAATTGTTGAATAGTAAGTCAACATGTAGGGAAACCCAATTGTTTTAATAGGTCTACTCTAGTTGGGACTAACAATAGGATTCCGGCATTTATTTCCTTGCTTTCCTCTTCTCCTTCTCTCTCGCATTCCACTCTCTCTTCTAGATTTTGAGCTTACACAAAGAACCCTAAACACTGTACATGTTATTTTTAGGTTCTTGTATCATCTCTAAAGAAACAGCCATATTGTTATTTCCAAAGGATTATGTATGTTAGACTATTGCAGCAAAACAAAAGCAGAGCTGAAAGATGATCAAATTTATTGTGGCATAAGCTTTTGCAAACTAATGTTTACCTAATCAGATGCAAGTATCTAAAGGCAACATCGGTTTCCAAAAGGTTATGCCATAAAAATGGTTGTATCTTTAAAGTACTACAAGACTTGCTAATGATTTCCAGGGTTAGAATATGGTTACCTATTGAAAGCTTTGTCTGGCAATGCAAATATCTATGTTTCTTCCCAGATGTCAGTTCCACTGGATTTAATGGCACTTTCTTGGAGATTAGCCTGCCTAAGACAGAAGCCTTCAGGATAAATATAATAGGAAAAACACGAAAGGGAAAAAAAGATAATTAATCATTCCCAATCATCTTTTTTCCTTTTTGTGTTTTTTCCTATTACATTTATCCTCTTTCCTCACTTTGGATTTTTCTCTACTTTTTTTCTCTTTACAGTCTCTTCCTTTTCTAACTGCCTTTAATCTACTTCCTTCTATAGTTATTAGTACTCTTGATAAATTTGATTTTTTTTCTATCATGATGTTATATTCTCAATGACTCTATGATTGTATGTAATATGTATGTTGCATGTAAGTTTTATGAATGACCAGATGATCAAATTTTCAATAGAAATATTTTTTAAAAAATATTGAAGCCTTCATGACATAATAGGATCTGCTGCTTTCAGAGAGTGGAACTTGTGTGTTAATATTACCTAAATTATGTTTTTGGGTTAAATAAATACTTAAACCAGAACATAAAATATCTTTTTCCCCAAAGAAAATGAAATATAATTTTGAGGGGATTTTCCAGTGTATGAAATGGTTAGGGGACATTTTGGTAGCTACACTATTTTTCCCGTCCCTTCACCATCTCTCCCGGCGTCCCTCGTGGAAGTTCTCACACCATGATGGGCAGCACAGCGAAGAACAGTGGAGAAGGAAAACCAAGAAGGCAAACCTTATATTGTGCTGCCTTGTTGCACATATGAGAAAGAAGTAGGCTGCACGGTATGCATGAGAGAGGAGTAGATGGACAGACTAGTATGAAAGATAAGAGGAGAAATGAGAAGGAGTGACCAGGGATGTGGATAGACTGTGAAAGAGAGAGATGGAAAGCGTGAACGAGGGTTATGGAAGGGCATGGTTTCCAGGCCTTTTTACCATTTTGGTTGCCCTCTGGACACATTCCAGTTTGTCCATATCCTTCTAACTGTGGTGCCCAGAACTGGACACAGTATTCCAGGTGGGTCTGACCAAAGCAGGAGAGAGCGGTAATTAGAGAGTGTTTAAGCCAGCTTGAGACACAAAACCATGGTAAAGGTTTAAAAAGTAAACCAGCTTTATTACTTAACATTTGTGTGTTAGGGATGTGCGTAGATGATTTTTTTTTTTTAAACCAAACTTTTAGGATCAAACATTCACTACTGAAAATACTGTCATGGATCAGTTTCCTGTGTCATTTGGGCAAGTGAAAGTTAGAAGAACTGAAAGCTGCAATCCTTTGCGCTCCGTTGAATTAATTCTGCTGACAAACGGCATAGTGTCCGCCAGGTGCGCGATTTAAATCCCAAGATATTGTTTCTGGGGTGTGAATCCCTTCTAAACCAGAGAGGGGCGGGCTGCAGAAGAAAAGAGGTACTACCTCTGCTGCTCCGATTTCCACAGCTGGAACCTGCGCAGTCTTCCTGGGAGTATTGTAACCCCATTATGACGCCACGGGTCTCACTCTTGGGTAAATAATGCACAGAAATCCACAATGCGTCATGCACATCCTCATCTGTAACCTGAGCTACTGGCATCGTCAAAGGGAAGGAGTGCCATTGAATTTAGTGGCCCCTCTGAGCAAACAGGCAGCCTCAGCATGCGGTGAATAAATACCGTAGGCTCCAATGAGGCTCGCTTCCAAGGAAACACGCGTAATGCAGCTAGATCCACACCTCCTGTAGGGCCATTTCTGCAGTGGACTGTTATAGCGCTACTATTCCACTTTCAACATCCTATGGAAGCCTGCAGTTTAGGGAGGGGCCTCAAACTGCAAACCCCAGGATTCCATAGGATGTTGAAAGTGGAATGACAGCGCTATAACGGCCCAGCGCGGAAACGATCCAGGCAAGCACTACCTCCGCTCACTCTTGCTCTCCGCCCCTCCCTCGCCCAGAGGTCCTACTGCGTGTCAATCCCTTCCAGCGCTTGGCAGATTCCGGAGCGTAGCCTCCCCCAGCCAATCGGCGCCCAGGATACTCTTCGCCTCGCCCAATCCCGCGGCGGTTTGCTTCCGTGTCCCTGCTGCCTGGGTCTCGCCACCTCCCCGCCTGCTCCTGCTTCTGGGTTGCAGCCGTGGCGGCTTCTCCGGCCGTGTCAGCTTGAGCAGCGCCGCCGCCGCCGCCGGCCCCCCTGGCTCGCCTCGAAGCCCTTCGGCGCCACTGAAGATGAGCCTCCCTGCTCTCCGGCGCGGCCCCGCCGGCGACCGCCCGAGCCCATTCATCTAGCGACTGGTGAGGGAGGAGCGGAGGCCAAGGCGGGGGTGGGAGGCTGTGCCTGGGGAGAAGGCGAAGGAAGGAGGCAGCCCGGGGGCGGATGGCCGCGGGGTCCTGCTGCCGCCCGGCCTCCTCCTCCCGCCCGCCCGCCCGCCCATGGGAAGCAGAAATCCAACAGGTGCAGACCTTCCCCGTTTGGGAAAGGCAACGCTGCACCGGTTCAACTTCTGCATTTCACCTGGTTGTTAAAGCTTGTGGGAGGTCCGCCTGGGAGGCTAGGTATAACATCAGCAGATGTCAGAAGGAGGAGGGAAAAGAGTACATAATGGCCATAGGAAGCCTGTCGTAATAATGACGTTTTTGAGAGGTGCAAAAGGGGTTGGTAGTAGCCTTCCACTCCCAAGATCCTTGTGCACACCCAGAACTGACATCAAAAAATAAAACAAAAATAAAGGTCAGAGGATTAATCTTCCGGGCTGCCGGTGTCAGTAATTCCTTAATGTGTGGCTAACAGGATTTGCAGTTTGAATTATGTCGATGCCTAAGCTGTACCTGCTTCTCTAGAAAAAACAATTGCGGTGTGGTGTTTTGTTGCTAAGGGCGGCAGATTTGTAGGAGCGCCTCCTTCAGGGTCTTCTGCGCTATGCTGTCTCTCCGAATGACAGCTGAGCTGTGTTGGTCAGGAGCCCTCGACTTTGGCCATTTCCGCACTAGCCTGTTACAGCGCGATGATTCCACTTTCAACATCCTCTGGAATCCTGGGGTTTGTAGTGCGGAGATGGCCTTTGTTAGCTTTGCTTCTGAGATAACTGCGTGTACAATAGCAGCAGGGTGATATTTTACTGGAGAAAAGTACTGAGCAAATAGAACGAGGAGGAGGTATTGTATGAAGATATTTTTGCTTGTGTAAATAGAGGGCAGTCTCTAAATCAGAACTAAATAACCGTGACCCTCCAGGGATTCTTGCCCTGCAACTCTCACAGTTTCTCACTGTTGGTCAGACGGGCTAGAACTGGTGTGAGTTCCAGTCTGAGAGTGTCTGGGGGCTCGCCGTTGCCTACCCCTGCTTTAAATCTTGCCTATATAAAATGAGTTTGAGATTTTCAGAATATTGTTCAAACCTGTCAGCACATTGTCTCATTCTCTACGGTAGTTAAAAGTACATTAAAGCTTTTCTGTGTGCAGGATATTGTATTTCTGAATGACTAAACGGCCGTATTCTAGTAGATCAGGTGAGGCACATTTTAAGGATCTAGTGCAAGGGTAGGAATCAATCCTTCAGATATTGTAGAATTCCCACTCACACCAGCTGTCATAACCAGTAGGAATGATGGAAGTTATTGTCCAGCAATGCTGGAAGGCTGCAGCATTCCCTTCCGGTGTTGCAGAGTAAGTCTTCCGTGTACATCATGGGACAGACACCACATTGCTTTCAGTGTGGTTTGTGCCTCTTATGGTAGTTTGCCAATTCTTCTTGGGACTTTAAGGACTTCTTCATTTGAGGCTGAGGAAGGTGAAATGCCTGCTTGCTTTGTTTAGGTTGCTAAATGTGAAGATATGTCATAAAGAATAAGATGTGTTGGGTAATCTAGGTTTCTCCTTGATTCATATGAAAGCACAATCAGTTAAGGCTGGTATATTCTCCAGTTGTGTACCACCATCTGTGCATAGTGGGGAACTTTTGGCTCGTTAGATGTTTTGGATTATAGTTTCCACTGTCCCTTACTGTTAGCCATACTTTTTGGGGCTTCTTGGAGTTCAAAACATTATGTATCCCAAGTCTAGGAGATCTATGTAAAATACACCAGCTGCATGCAGTATATGAATTAATGGAAGCTCACTGGTTCAAGATAGTATTTTTAGAGCTACTCGCAGTTACAAGGGATAAGGTCTGTGAACATGTGGGAGACACAGTTGAACCTGACCTCACTTGGCCTTGCCATTACCTTTTTATATTGTTAAGCTCTTGCAGTAACATCAGTTGTGAAAATATTTGGCCTGATATTGCAATCCTGTACACTTTTGCCTTAGTGGTATGAACTGTTGGAATTAATTGGGGTTTGCATCTGAATAAAGTATATGGGATTGCCTTTATAATACAAATTCCAGTCCTTATGAAGCTAAATTTTAGGAAATGAAACTAAAATTATTGACCATCCACAATAAAGAACGTGGATCAGCAGGCTTGAGGGAAGGTTCATAGAGTACAAAAAATCTTTAGAGAAAACTTCTAAAATGTACCCCCACCACCACCTCAGTGACGACTAAGCATGCTCTGTAGCCAGGGAATATGGGGTGAGGGAAGGGAGGGAGATCTTTTGGGGTTAAAAAGGAAACCTAGGTGGGGTGGAATGAAATATTTTAGGGAAGGGCATTCTGATTGGCTGAAGTTGTGGTGCCTACAACATCAGTCTGTGTTTTTTTTGTTTCTCCCCTTACACCTCTTGCTGATGTTTGCTCAAAAGCTGACTCACTATTTTGTGACATGTTGATTGGTTCTAATAAAAATATTGTCTAACTGAATGTTGGAATTTACTCTTCCTTGTTTTTCTGTTTCCTCGTGAACCTTTTTCAATAATCCATTCTAAAATACCTTTAACTTGGTTTAAGAACTGACTTAGTGGTTTGAAAAAAGTAGTTGCTTCAGAACAGTGATCTATGGCTTTTTAGAACTAGGGGACAACATTGCTTTTTAGGAACCTGATTTCTTAAAATAAAGTAAATGTTTTTTTTCAATTTCAAAAAGCCTGCATGTGTGCGCCCACGTATACACATTTTGTAGTCAATATAGATGGAATTGCAGGCAAACTCTCTGGTAACCTGAACTGCAGGAATCTGAGTTCTCCATGAGAAATGAAAAGAATAGGAAATTACTGATTGGCCATGGTTCCTTTAGACATGATTCCAACCTGGAAGCAAACATTTTCAACACATGGATGTATCGCATGAATATGATGCTACTTACTTCCATGTTGGCATCTCAGTTGAACATGTAGTCTAAAAAAATTGTGACATCTATTTGAGAACATGTTTTATATAGTTTTACACTTAAAAACGTCTAAGAAGTCTCATTGAAATGCTTTGGACATGATTATAGTATTGTTTCCTTCTCCTTCCTTCTCTCACAGAGTTATTCTTCTAGCCATAGGGCTGGAATTAATTCCAATCTTAGATTATTGCAAAAAAAAAAATAGTGTAATATCTTCTGTATTGATTTAATTTGATTTGTATCCTACCTTTGTCCCAGAGTTGTGATGCAAAGCCGCTTCCAACGTGATTAAAACAAGTTGAAAGAAAGATGTGTTGTGTTAAAAAGAGAATGTAATTATACTATTAAACCATTAATTAAAACAATTTAAGATGCATGGTAATAAATAAGCAGTAAAATATTAAAAAATCCAACGTGCCCATTTTATAACCTTTTGGTTCAAATAAAATCACAGTACTATTCAAGCATTCAGTATCTTCTGATCATTTTACCAAGCAAGATGTTATAAAAAGCATGGTGAGGGTATGGTGAGGTTGAGGAAGAAAAGAGTAAACTTGATGTTGCACTTCTTTTTTCATTTTCAGAATTTTAAGATGAAATGAGGAGACAGGCTTGACCATTGTTCAGATAAGGTTGTAGCAGGTGGTATCACAGTTTTACCCCTAGGACTACTGGGAGCGAGAAAGGAAAAGTGCGATTCCTCCCATTTGTTTTTGAAAATCTAGTTTTTACTGGGAAGTAATAATTTTGATTCATTTCCATTTTGACTACAGAGTGTATACACATACCAGATGAGCATTCTTTTGGGATCTCATAATTTGTTCTTCATTGCTGTGAGATCAAATGTAGACAAACCACTTTTGATATCCTTTTATTTTTTGAGATGTTGCAGGAAGGTTATCTTTACCACCATCAACTGGACTGTATTTTGTCATCTTGTTCATAAGCCTTATCAACTGCAGCACAAATAATTTGTTCTAGACATTCAGTTTTATGGGAGCCTCCAGAGGATTGCTGTAGAGCACAATCACTTGCATTCTGTTCCTTGTTACTTTTGTGTAATCAGCAATGACCCGGGCTCTATTGAGAGAGATCTTTGTTCGCTGTCCCTTCTCTGTCCCTTTTCCATTGTTTATAGACATTTGGGTGTTGAGGAGTTAAGCTTGTGTCAGTGCCTGATTATATCGTTCCGTTGTATGGTTGTTGATGCTTTAAATAGGATATGCATCTCAGATCTGTGGGCATGGCATGTAGTAGGCTTTTGGATTTAATATCATTCTTCTCGTACTAATATGGATAAGTTTTCAAAGATCATTGAAATCTTTGAAAAACTCATAATTTATCAGATCAGTAAACAAGCTGTGGGAAAGGACTTTTAAAAAAATTCTAAGGCTTAAATCCTTCAGTTTTAAGTAGAGTAGATTGACTGAGTCAACAGGAATTTGGTAAGTTAGCACTTACCTAAGTTTCATTTCTCTAAGAAGTCAACTCTATTTGGATTAGGCCTAACATTTTTCCTCTTAAAAATGATTTGGAATATTATTACAGACATGTTAAGGTGATATTTATGGATTCCTTAAACAGTACTAAAAGCATGTAACAAAAAAACTTATTTAAACAGTACTTTTCTATTAAAATCTTGAGGAAGATACTGAAGTTAACTATTCTGAGTTTAAGTATTATACATGATGTGATGCCGTGTATTGGTTTGGCTTGAACAAATTTGGATGGAATCAGTTTGCTTATTAGTGCTGTTTTTTGGGAACTATTGCATAAGCTGTAGTGAAAGACCACACGAAGTATTGGGAACTGCATCACACCTTATGAACCATGATGCCTGATCTTAGCTGTTGTATGTCAGTGTAATACTTTAAGCACGTGATGTGCTTTAGAGAGATGAAGAGGGAACTTGTTTTATTCTAGATAGTTGCCCTCTTAAAGGGCTTGCTCCTCTGTGGGAAATTATGTTCCAGTCGTTTAGAAGAAGCCCTACCTTTTAATGCATGTTATTTGATGGCTCACTCTTTTGATGCTTCCAAATTAAGGACAAGTTCCATTAATTCAATGTGGGGTTCTACCCTTTCATCAGCTCTCCTTTCTTATGGAGGCTTGCTGGGAACTGCTCATGCGCTTTTGCAAAGTGAGTTGAGAAGAGAGAAAAGGCGCTAAGCCAGCTGAGAGACTTGGCAAGCAGCATGCGTGTGGTCAGTCCCCAAGTGAGCCTATGTAAATTCTTCATGCTCCCTATAATACAGTATATGGGTTCTGCTTTTTTACCAATTCCATTTTCTGACAGTGCTCTGGTTCCTAGCCTGTCAGATAAGTGAGGGATGCTTATATTACTTTGCCGTGGGGCTTATCTTCTTGTATGCAGCCTAGGGCGGAGGAGGTTTGGATATGTTTCTTGAGGAGCTCTTCTCTGTTTCATATATGAATCTCCTTTTAAAATTAAAGAAAGCTTCCAAAGTAGTTTTTGATGCCTTAATCGGACTCAAATGGAAAAAGTAAAAAATCCAGCTGGGAATACCTAGAACTGTTCATACACAGAGTATCCTTTGGATTTCAGGTTTCATGTGTATGAATGTGGGCTTCGTGCGTATGTAGTAATATCCCAGATGCTGTTATACCATTCCATTACTGTAGATGTTTGTGTATCACCTTTTATTTTTTCCCCAAAGTATTTGTGCTCTGTGGTATGCTCAGTTCTCACATTACAGTGAATATGTTGCCCTTCGTGATAGAAGCATTAACCTCTTCTGAAATCCAAATCCACCAGGCTGGTGGATTTCATTATCTGGATTGCAAATTTCAATTGCACAAGCATCTTGTCGCAAGTTGAAAAGAATCCATAACATGATGGTGACCTAACCTCATCCATTGTTAAACAGTAACATCCAAGTTGATGT
This sequence comes from Iguana delicatissima, assembly GCA_948472985.1. NCBI lineage: Eukaryota > Metazoa > Chordata > Lepidosauria > Squamata > Iguanidae > Iguana > Iguana delicatissima. The sequence goes on along the minus strand of CAOKZL010000469.1, from coordinate 619,959 downwards.
AAATGTGAGTGTTTTCATCCACTGATATCCAAGACAAATGTGCCAGTGTTAGTGTCGGCATATGCCATTCTCTGCTTCCTGGGAGCTCTGCCACGGAGAGTGTTAACTGCATTGAATAGCTCCACTTGTTGATGCTATATGAATAACATGGTAGTGGCGAAGTAAAAAATTAATTCTGTCTGCTATTTCAGTACATTTTGCAGTGCTGATTTTGTATTTCTGCAAGTACAAAACCCTTTTAAATATTACTTTATTTTATAAAAATGGGCTGTCTGTTATGGTTACATCCTGAAACTGTAAGGTTTCAAGCAGAGATTCATGCCTGCAGAACTGTACTATTTGGGACAAGAGGAGCAAGCATTATTGGATTACCAAGCATTAATTTTGTTTTACAACTCTTTGAATTCTGCTTAGAATTCCTTTTAAAATTTCACTAGTATGATTCTGCTGTAAATAGATAGAACCACTATTGTGTTCACAGGCTGTCTTATACCCTCATACAATGGCCCCTCCACTTTTGTGAGGTTTGGGGCAAAGAACCCTCTGAGCGCACTTGCTTTCCTTCTCCACACCTGGCAAAAGGCAAGAGAATGGGAAGAGGAGATGGAGGGAGGCATGTGCACACCTCACATATAATCAAATTTGTGAACTTGTGAATGTGGAGGGAAGACTGTACATTCTCTCTTCTCCCTCTTTGTGGGTGGTGCTGTCCTGGAGCTCCAAGGCTTTGCTGCAGCACACGCACAATGACACAGAATGACTCTCTTAAGATCATAGTTCGAACCATTCATGGGTCTATAAAGCACTTGCCGTGGAGTAGGATTATCTGCTTGTCATGGCGGTAATATCCTGTAGGGAGAAATCAAGTGTCCTGTTTGAAGATCCCTATAGAGTAAATGCTTTTTCTACATCCTTGGTGATAAGGTGAAAAGATAGTGGCAATGTAGTTCAGAACAAAGTACAATCAGTTTATATTAGTGTACAATAAACTTTTTATCTCTGGTGTTACAAAAAAAAAAAAAGCTTGTTGTGATTGAATCTGTTTTATACCTGCTTGGGTAGAAGCATTTCTTGCTTGACTCAGCAGCGGCAGTGTATTTCAGGTTAACTTCAATGCTTCATTTGCACCAAAGTTTTACCATTGTTAAGGTTTTCAGAAGAACAAATGAAAATTATGTAGTTATTTTGTATTTATCTTATTCCCTTTGTCTAATTTGAAAATACTGACTGGAAAAAGAAATCTTTATCTTGTTGGATTACCAAATGTTTGTTGCTGTTTGGGAGCACCGCCTATTGACCATGTGTGTGCTGAATCTAAATATACCACAAGTATTATTTAATGAACTTTTGTTGGCATCATGTATGTTTTTTTCCCCTAAAACACTGTTTACTTGGATAGTTCTGCACCTTTTAATAGTTGTTTTCCCTTGAACAATAAAATTCTGTTATGTATTTCTGTTTGCATTACGTATTTATGTGTCATAACAATGAGATACTGTTAATTTTGTACACATTGTTATGAATTATATTGATGTACTGTGTTATTTTGACATAGTAGCCTAATGCTCGTTTCAGTGAGCAAAATGCAACCTAGCTTACCTAAAACAGATACCAGGGGTGTTGAACTTGTGTATCATTATTTCACAACTTGTGAAATAACTGATAAGAGAGAAGTAACTGCTGAGTCAAAATTGGCTTCATGATGTCAGCAGTTTACTTTCTGTTAGAACAAGGCCCAAAATAGAACTCTGGCAAATGTTGACCTACCTCCCATTTTCCCCCTTTGCGCCTCTACTGTCAATTTAATAATCTAAGTTGCTCCTGTTAACATGATGTTGCAGTAACTGGCAATTACAGGCACTAAAATTTATGTGTTGTTTCCCCCTCCCCAATAAAGAGGTGTTGCTTTCAGAGGAAGGTGTTTACAACTGTTGGCTTAGAACTGTTGAAAAGGAAGAAAATAAACTTGGAAGACTGTTGCTTACATCAGTGGGTGATGTTGCATATCTGAAAAAGAATTGCTGTGCAATATAATCCAGTGCTGGTTTTTAATATCTGACAGGCCATGACATTCAGTATTTCAGGTATTTGACAACCTGTATAATCAATCTCTGATATTTTATAGGGAAAATAATTGTTATGATGACATATTTATAGCAAATGTAGATTTTAATCATTGGTCACTTATATGTAGTGGTGGATACTTAACGCAAACATAAATAAAATGAACTTAAGTCCAGGCTTCCTAGTTGGATTCATTTAACTAGAATAAATACTCACTTAACTAGAATTATATGTTCCTTTCATAAAGGTAGCAATTTAAATAACATTTTATACTGATGGATGAAATATTTTCAAGCCAATGTTACAAAATTGGAAATTACCACAGGTGTTTGAGACTTGGCTTGTGTAGTGGCAAAAACTTTTGGAGTCAGGAAGCCTCAGAATTTTCACTTCAGTCATGAATGCAGTAGCAGCGCAGGCCTTTACTAGTTTACACGAATGTAAGCCCCCTGCCCAACCCTGTTAAGTTCAGCTTAATAGTATTATATTGGAGGTAGGGTTCACAGGGCTGAAGTACAGGGACATTTTCAAAAAGAATAGTGGTGATGTCATTTGACATCACCAAGTCTCCTTCCCTGATTCCTCTGAGATTAGTTGCAGTCTATATTCATTTGGCCCTCCACATTTGCTAGGATTGGGGGCACAGGACCCTTGCAGAGGTAGAAAGATCACAAATAACAATATCTGTGTGTTTGTCTGAGGGAAGGGGGTTGAGACATGATGGGGAGAGTGGGCATCCAGGGTCTACACCAGATAAGGGAAAGGAGAGGAAACAGGGTTGAGTTGGCATGGTGGCCCTATACTTCCTTTCTCTTGCCCATCTCCTTCCTTGGGTATGTCTTTGCGGGCATCAGGAGACAATTTGAGGTGCTGCGAAATTGGGCTACAAGTCATCCTTAGCTCACTAGGGTGGAGGACCAGAGGCAGATTTTTAAACGGCTGTGTGGCCTGATCGCAGCTGCTGAGAAGGAACGTTCCCTTAGAATAGAAGTATCTGAGGTCATGAGAGGGAGGACAGGTGCCAGAGAAACTCGCAAATAATCCAATCCTTGGAAGTCAAACCCACAAATGTGGAGGGTTGACTGTAGTTGCTGTGGGAAGACTATTTTTATCCTGGAACAGTGTTCTAATCTGTCACTTTTGTAATGCAGAGTACCTGGAGATAACTTGGATTTGAATGAGCAATTGGAATCAGTTACCTTACAAAAGTTCTGCTGAAGAGGAATACTGTTAGAGCTAGTTCTTTGTACAGAAGAAGACAGCTGCCACATTTTTAGACTTCTGCAGGGATGCCTGAATTTCAAAAAGTGTTGCTTCACCACTGTAGTTTTAGTGGCCTTAGGCAGCAAGTTAATGTCTCTTACTTTAGCTTAACCATCTGTAATTTTAATTCAGTCTTAGATTTCTTGTGAGGATTACTAAAATAATGGATATGAAGTTCGTTAGAAAAAAATGGCCTAAGTCATAGTGTAAGGGGTGATCATCTGAAATCAAAGAACGGATAGAATGGATAGAGAAGCTTTCTGTTGGTCAAAGCTGGTATATGCTGGTAAGCTAGAGTTTCTTTGGATCCCTATGTGTAGTGTGGCCCTGCAGGACTTGTAGAGCTCAATGTGGTTGAGCTAGGAACAGTACCAGTAAGTTAATGTTGTCCCATTCGGTTCAAGAGAGCTGTCATTTCCTCCCTTTGTGTCACCAAGATAAGTAGATGTAGGCAGCACAAAAATGGAATGTCTCTTCTTGTTGCTGTAGCACTACCCTGCAGTGTGACTAAACTGCGTGGCAGAGAGACAGAGTTGAAGGACATAGGACCTCCCATTCCTTGTATGGCTGCCTAATACCATTTCTCTGTTGTGGCTCTGCTGAAGCCTTGCACCTGCCCTTGACTGGGTTATTCTGATAGCTTACTCATAAAAACAAACATAACTGTTTGAATGACCTAGGTTGAAATGACAGGGCAACTTTATTAGCATTAACATGGTGCTTGTTACTATCATTGAAAAGCAGTGCATGCTCTTGTCAAGACAATCAATAATTGCAGACCTAATGTGGATATTGGGAAGCATCTACCTCACTCCACAAATTACGAACAGTAAACATGCAGTAAACCTGATTTATGTATGATGCTGAGCAAGTTAAACAGAAAAAAAAAAAGGATGGCAAAAGAAAACCAGAAATAAAAACATCTTTCTGGAGTGAAATGCACCCAGTATCGCATTTTAACCTGTTTGTGGGTATGTACCTGTGCATAGACACTCTGAATTAAATGTAACCATCAGCTGCATAGGTAATGTGTGTTACATGTTGGTGTTATATTTAAACTGGACCTGACTGAGTCAAATATGAAGCAGTACAAGAAAGTGAGTAATGAAATGGACAGTCAGTGTGTAAAACTTGCTGTTGACTTGGTGAAGATGAGTTACATCTGGCACTGGGTCAGAACTGCTAGGAATAAAAAAAGAAACAGGAGTCCACATCTAGAATTTGTTGCAAGAAGGGGTACAGCCTCTGACAGACAGACAAACTTTGATCAACATGAGTCCTAATCACATTAGCTAATAAATATTCTATTAGATTTCAGATTGTAATCTCCAGATTGCTGACCATAAAGTTCCATGTAATGCAGATTTCCCAATTTTACAGTATTTTTGTTAAATGTAGGCAGAAAACCTAGGGTTGTCTCAGGTTTTCAGCTACAATTGTCACATTTTGTCTGTGCATGAACAGTGCATTGCTGAGGTAGAGTTACCTTTTTGCTGAAGCAGGGGGACCAAAGGGGAAAACTAGAGTTCATATTGTCTTAAATGTCAAATGATCTGTAGGTATTTGAATAGTACAGAATTGACTGGACTTGCATCTTTGTACAACCTGACAAGTTCAACAGTGAATGGAATTACACTCAAAAGACATAAAGGCAAAAAATGGAAACAGGTTTTGAATATACCTTTTTTTGACTATCTAGTTTATTTTCATAATAATGTCTGCAGAGAAAATATGACAAGAAATCTGTTGATTATGAATGTGATGAATGAACACGGTTGTTTAAACCTTGTTTTTTTAATGTTATTTTTGTCTGAGTTTTATCTGAATTTGTGGTGTAGAGCCTATGAGGATGGATTCTGTTAATATGGTGCAAGCCTAAAGTGTGAAAGCAGACCCTAGAGATGGGGGGAATGAGAAAAGAGTGGTTGATGTAATGGGAAGAAAGCAGAGATGAAGACACAATCTCCGTCTTCCTGCTCTTAGGTCTTTTGAGTCCCTAAGTTTTCTAGTCGCATTCTTTGAACTTTTTCCTACATCTCTGGGGGCTTGAATCTGGTTTTCATGAAACCAGCTATCAATGTTCTATCTTCCTGGTATGTGTGTGATAGACAAATTTTACTGCTTATACAGTAAACTTAGTAGTCTCTTCCTCTCACTTCATGCAAACATGGTTTTACAAGTCCAATACTCTGCTGAAGGTAATTGTATTTTAACTAATTATTCATTTGATCTATCTACTTATCTACTTCTGTTTTTCTTTCTTTCTTTCTTTCTTTCTTTTTTCAGGTCACCCTTGCAATTATGGATATCTAAAAGAACAAGATAGTGTGGAGGGGGAATCCCCCTCCCCACTCCTTTGGTTGCCTTCTGCAAACTTGTTTTCCTGGACAGTAATAGACTATTTTGTAGATAAAGGAATGAAGACTTGAACTCAAAATTTATATTGATGAAAAATATTTATTTTTCTAAGTGCCAAGCCTTAAATAGCACAATGTTTCCTATGGCTGTTGTCTGAAACGGAATAAAAGACCTGGAAATCTTAAACTTTGTATAAGGAAGGGGCAAAACCAGATTGCTGTGGTGTGTTTTATAGGGGCTTAGCAGTTCGGTAAAGAGTAAGATGAGTTCTTTGATGCCAGACTGTACCCTGAAATGTCGATCACAGCAGCATGCTTTGGATATTGTTTCTGTAGTGACCCGAGGAAATGAAGGCCAGATTAAGGCCTTCCTCACTTCTCATTGCTATAATGCAGCAACAAGCAAGGATGCCTTTGGTAGGAATGCCCTCCATCTCGCCTCTTCTTGTGGGAAAAAGGAGTGCTAGACTGGCTAGCAGAAGCAAATGGAGTGGATTTGTTGGCAAAAGACAAGGAATCAGGATGGACCGCTTTGCATCGTGGTATCTTCTATGGCCATATCGATTGTGCATGGTCACTGCTGAAGGTTTGTATTCTGCTGTTTTTATGAAGGCTATGAATATGTGTTACAGCTAACTGCTAGAAAAGCCCAGCCCTAAATTTTTTTTTTTTAAATAAGCTTTTACGTTGCTGCTAAATCCCCTCTGGTCTTTCTTTCATTTGCATGCACTTTTTATCAGTTTCTTCTGAAATTAAAGTCAATCTAGTTTTTTCTGTTGAATGATATTTAGAACAAATTGCAGCAGGAAGTCTTATATTAGAAGGACTGAGTGGAAAAGCAGTTGTCTCCCATTAGTATAAGCTGAACTTAAAAAGAGCTACAATTTTGCTTTGTTTTTGGGGGTTTTAAATTATATCAAACTAAAGATCAACAACAGAGCCCCTTGTGAACATATTCACCTAAGATAACTGCTGGGTTTTCTTTCCATGATTTGTGGGTAGAGAAATTGTATTTTAGTTGGAACTTGGCATGAGAAATTAAGTGAAATGAAAGGAAGAGATATGTAAGTAGGGATTTGGAAATATCTGATTGCCTTGGTAGCCAGCAGAGAGAAGGGTAGTGATTTATTTGATATGAATTATTTGATATTTCTTTGACATTAACATTATTTGACATTCAGGGTAACTGGAGAGAAGAATTATGAAGAGAATAGACTCTGTCCTCCTCTAGAACTTGAAAAAGTTACTTTTTGGAGTATAAATGATTGCTAGTTGGGGGATATTAACAATTTGAACACCCTCCCTCCCCCCCAAAGAACTGTCTTCTGCCTAGTTCTGGGCTGAAATGGATGTGTGTTTGGGATGAGGATTCATTCCCATGGTGATGTGTCTCAGAAACACTCCGAAAGAAATTCTCATGGTTTGCCAGGTATGCTGAAGGTTTTGCACACAGTCATGGAGAGTTCCTGCTTTTCTTCAGGCTCAGAAGAATTACAGCAACACTCCCTAGTGACACCGTTTTTTCAGGTTAAAAGTGTACTCTCTAGTAGTAAATTGAAAAATACATTTGCTGACCCATTTATGTTAAGCAGTTGGAAAGTTCGTATGTTTCAAAAATATTTTTAAAAGAGAAACCTCACCATGTAATAAGTTTTTTTTTTTAAAAAAATAAAGGAGTCATGGAGCAAACATTACTGGATGAATTTTCCACAAATATTCATTTTTATAGTGTAAAAATATATATTTACATTATTATTTTTTACATTTGTGTCCGTCCCTTCAAGGTGACTTAGAAACTATGTAAAATTAACTTTCAGACTTTAAAACTACTGCTAGTAGCATAAAATAGGGGTGGTAGCACAGGTATAAAAATAGAGTTAAGGGCAGCATAAGAAGCAGGAATTTAAAAACCAGGGACACCTGTGTTTCTGCGGCTGGAGACACAATATGTCATTTGCCTGGCCTAATGTCTGCTCCACCTATAGAGCCAAAGTGTTTTTCATCTGTAAAGTATAAGTTGATAAACAGTATAGGAGACAGATGAAAGAGGTCAAATTCTTATAGTTCACAAACCAGATTGAAGGAAGATTTTTTTTTTTAAAAGTGACTCTTGCTTGTATAAAACAGGCTGTCCTATTCTGTATTTCTCTCTCTCCTTTTTTTATCTCGTCCTTTCAGCATGGTGTGAACCTATATGTGCAGGATAAAGAAGGCTTGTCTGCTTTGGATCTTGTGATGAAGGACAGACCATCCTATGTCAGTTTCAAAAATACTGGTAGGTTCTAATATAAGAAGTTTATGGTGATTTCAGCTGTTTGAACAAGTAAACAGAACTGTTTTTTTTTTGAAGAAAATATAAATGGTATAAATATAAATACATATGGTATAAAATGCAGTGCGGTCAAAGCTTTCTGCCAGTTGTGTTCCACCTACAGAGTAGGTTGCGAGCCAGTGTGGTGTTGTGGTTTGAGCGTTGGATTGATGACTCCAGCAACCAGGGTTTAAATCCCCACTTGGCCATGCAAGCCCACTGGTTGACCTTGGGCAAGTCACACTCTTTTAGTCTCAGAGAAGGGCAAAGACAAACTCTCTCTGAATAAGTCCTGCCAAGAAACCCCCCTGATAAGTTTGCCTTAGGGTCACCAGAAGTCAGAAGTGGTTTGAAGGCGCAGAACAACACAGCAACATATATACCGCATGCTAGATGCTAGGTTAAGCCATTTCTCTGCGTGCAGGAGCAGATCCACAAGGGCCATTTGTGTAATTTGCTGACAAAGACTCCTTTCAGGTAATTCTGCTTTTCCATTTTCAGACCACTTGGTTGGGCAAATGAGAAATATCTGTTTGAAGAGAACATGCGTGTATGTCTGTAACTGTGTGGAATAATCCATACTCATAAATGTGTTACCTGAAAATGCCACATTTACTGTCCTGAGTATATTATCCTGCTCAGCATATTTTTATATATATATGTTTAGTGTGTATATATGTATATATGTGTGTGTGTGTGTGTGTGTGTTTTGACATGACACTGGACAATATTGTGTAGTTTAATTATCTGTAATGCACATCTTGAGATTATTAGAAACATGTTAAATTTTGCAAATAATGATGTACATAATTTTGCCACATTATTGAAAGCCAGTATGATGGGTTAAGCCAGTCTGTTAACTGGACTGTTGGACTGGGACTTTGGAGATTCCAGTTCATGCCTCCTCTGAGCCATAAAACTCACTTGGTCATCTTGGCCAGTCAGTGTCTCCCAATGTGACTGATTCATCAGAGTTGTTGTGAGGAGGAGTTAGGGAGGGAGAAGACCATATGCACTGCTTTAAACTCGCTGGAGGAAAGGGGGGATGTAAATGTAGCTGTTACTATTAATGCGTGTAAATTTATGTGTTTAAATTTTTTCAGGTATTATACCCCAGAATGATTCATATTTCTCTGGAATATCCAGAATATGCAAGATGTTTTTCTGGAATGTCTGGAGTCAGGGCATCTAGCAGTAGGCAAAAATGATGTTTAAAGAATGCATCTCCAGCATAAGCTTGATAGTATCAATGGCATTTCCTTTTGTCTTAGATCCTACAGATGTCTACACTTGGGGAAACAATATTAATTTTACTTTGGGTCATGGTGGCCAACAAAGTAAATATCATCCTGAGTTGGTGGATCTCTTTCCTAGGAATGGTGTTTATATTAAACAGGTAATTAAGACATTAACAAAGATACTCTAGTATTGTTAATACAAAGTGCATTCTTTGTTGCATTTCTCTCTATATGGCAAATCCTAGTTCATGATTATACTTTGTTATGTGCTCTTTCTATGAGATCCTTGATATTGTATGAAAAATGTGCTCTAGGTTACATAGGCATGTAGAAGACTCTGAATAGACTGTCTAAGGCTTATTATCTGCCATAAGTGATATAAACTATTTATAGGGGTAAGGTGATAAGTCTGGGTCTGGTATTCCCACCTCCATTCAGCACGTGACTTGAGAGCTATTTCTTGTTTCGTACTCACATATGCTTCAGAGTTTCTTAACGCTTGACTGTTTTATGTAAAGTCATCCTGAAAATGTTCTTTTCCTTAAGTATGTAAGAACTTGGCCAGATCAGATTAAGGTTTCTGTAGCTTTTTTTTTTTGCAAGAATCCTAGGAAATATTGGATGGTAGGTAACAACAGACATCTTCCAGTGAATCTTCCATGTACTCCTGAAATACAGGGATATACACGTGTATAAAACAAGGAGTTAATTCTTTTATAATTGTATGCTTGTATACCAGATATTTGAGAGAGACAGTTGTCACCAGATGGTCAGGCTCCACTTAAGGCTGTATGAAATGGAAAAGTATATCAAATGGAAAAGTAGCAACCATAGCAGAACTACACAGGGTTGGACTAACTGGTCTTGAATGGTGGCCCATCAGGGAGTTAGTAAAATTCTAGCTTGCTTGAGCCTTTCTTAAGCACCTGAGGGACAACAGTACTTACAGTATTCAAAATATATTTGAGACTAATGAAAATTCCTGTTTATTGGTGAAAAATGGACCATATTAAATAACTTCAGCATATGTTTTCTGTTGTGTTTATCTTTCAAGCATGTTTCTAGGATAATGCAGATCAGAACAAATATAGCTAAGATACTGAAGCAGGACTGATCACCGTGGAACAAAATAAGTAGTTCTGCTTTGTTTTTGTTTTTTTGGACTTTATATCTAGAAGAAGGCTATGGCTTATATTTAAATAATGTTCCACAGGCTAGTCAGCCTAGCTGAACATGCATTCTTTTCCTCTCTCTTCAGGTGGTACTCTGTAAATTTCACTCCGTATTTCTTTCTCAGAAAGGACAGGTTTACACCTGTGGACATGGTCAAGGTGGACGCTTGGGTCATGGTGATGAACAGACTTGCTTGGTATGCCAAAAGTAATGCCCTCCTGTGAAAAGAGAATTGGTCTTCAGGTGTAGTCTCTGACCCACCGTTTTGAGCAATTTCTGTTTTAGTAGAGGCAGGCGCTGTTTTTAGCAAGAGTTAAAAGCACAATTACTTGTGGAGATCTTTACACATGCAGATCTTATCACACAGTCCCACTCTTCATTTTGCTTTGTACCAGATGAAAGTGTGAGAGCGTGATATAATATTTTCATTTCTGATGGATGATGTGCACTAAACTCTGATAATTTCTTGGTTAAGAGTAGTGCTGGTATTGATGGTAATGATGAATTATTACCATGATTCACTTTAAACTAGTTTGAAATGAATATTAGTTAGAAGTTGTGACTAAGTCCTGGAGGTGTGGCTGTTTGGACTGCCAGTGCAGCCTGACAACAGGTTGTTAAGCAACCAGAATAGCAAGCACCTCAGGAGAGAAACCCAGTTTAGTAGTATGTGGGAAGGGCTTATGGCTGAGATTAACATTTATAGAAAGCCAAGTACCTGTGGGTATTTTGATTGGTTTGATGAGAGCCTAGCAAGGAACTAGGGAGCAGAGTCCCTTACTCATCCAGAGACTGTGTCTGTTTGGAAGATTTAGTGGAAGCCTAGTGAGAAACAGAAGAGTAATTGAATTCTAGTAGGATCTGGTCAGAGAGTGTGAACTAGATTGGGGGGTAAGCTTTTGGTGGGTGGTTAGTCAAAATGCTGTTGTATGATAATTGTGCTTTTCATGAAAGACAGGATTGAACTGTTTCTGAGCAGGAAGTTAATTGTTAATGCTGTCTGAAGAATACACTGAAGGAATGTATCATTGAAGTGCACCTGAACTCTTTAACATGCTACTTATTATCTTAACAAATGTTATAGTTTATCTTTGTAAACACTGACTCAGCTGAGTTGTATACAGTGATAAGTAATACAGCAAACACACTACCATAAAATGATTAAGTGGTTCTAAGTAAACACTGAAAACCCTCGCCCTTTTACACAAAGTTGGTGTTATGGTGGGGGAGTTAGGCCGAGCTATGTGGTAAAGACAGTGCACTTTATCAGGTTGGGAACCACCACACCAATCTGGGAGAAGTAAGGGTGGGTCACAGAAATGAATTCTAGTTCATGTTAATCCTGGTTAACATTCAGAGAAGTTTTATACAAAAACAGGAAGTCTTGAAACATTGTTTGTGGCCTGTCTCTCACCTGGTACTGGACTTAAAAGCAGGTACAAAGAGAATAATTGTATTGTTCTGACGTGCCTTCAGAGTACCCCGTGGTCTCGGGAGAAATTGTGCATTTTTTTAAAAAAAATATTGTGCATATATGTAAACATTGCAAAACCTTTTTCATCCTAAAATAATCTAAACTAAAATCAGTATAAATAAATGATACAATACTTTGATCTGTTTAAAAGTGTTAGTACATCCAGTTTGCATAAAGTATTGTTTGCTTTAGTTTTGACTATGGTGGTGAAGTTCCTAATTGAGAGACACACGACTGAGATACAGGTGCAATATTTTGTCAATTTCCATTTAGATTCCAAGGCTGGTGGAGAGCTTGCTAGCTCATCAGTGTTCTCAGGTGGCAGCAGCTAAAGATCATACACTTGTGTTAACAGAAGATGGATGTGTGTACACCTTTGGCCTCAATACTTTTCATCAACTTGGTGTTCTTCCTCCTCCACCTAATTGCAGTGTTCCCAGACAGGTAATATGAACTTTTTAGTAATTTGTTAGTTTTGGCATGCCTACGGCTGGATGCTTGCAAGGACACAGGGACTCATTCCTATGTATGTGTATTACTCAGCAGCACTAGGAGATATCTGCTGCACTTGATGGAAGAATATTTAAGGCTTCTTAAAAGTGGGCTCAAGTTATTCACTGCTAGATGACAGCATAACTCTGTCTTCTTCAGCCTTGTTCATAACCTTGCTGTGCTGTCCTTTATTTCAGAAGAGTATATTTTGAGTAGTACTTGGCAGCATTCCATGACATTCTGAACCAAAGCGTGGGAAACCCTTTTAGAAGAGTTGAATCGTTGAACTCTTTCAGTGCTTTAGTTCTTGAGACTATGTCAATAAAGCTGAGCAATGACTATCTTCCAAAACATAACTGTAAATAGAATTTCAAGAGAGAGTAGCTTGTTTGGCTACTTGTGTTCTCACTTAACGCGAGTGAGGCCACAGGATGTAACACATTCCCTGTATGAAGTATCTGGTTTATGGAAAGGCTTAAATTTGTACAGTTGCAAGCTCATTGACTTCTCTTCTGCAGATGCTTTCATTACCTACAAAAATACCAATGTGGAACTGCTATGAAGTATGTGTGATTTGGGTGTAGGGTTATGTGCCATGACTTTTTGTCAAAGGTTCAATAAACAGGTACATTAATATCCCCAAAGGGCTGAAGTCATTAGCAAATAAACAAAATATACTTTGATTGTATGAAACATACCCATACTTCCTAGGGATGAGTAATGGTAATACTTATCTTTGCCTTCTGAATAATATAATAATGAGTGAAATAATAATAGCTGCATCTGAGACTTTATCTTAATATATTAACCTCCCCACACTTTTAAACTATAAATTAAGTGGATAGCATTTCAAGGCTTAAAATTCTACTCACGTATATTTCATGAACAGTTTTCTGTTTCGACAAGCATAGTGTGTCACTGTTGATACTAGGGAGCTTTTGACTTAGGTGTTAAGAGTGAGTTTAGCAGATGGTGAATATAAAATATTAAAACCGCCAAGTACTCACAGGTTTTGTAGCAGTGTGGCAAGTAGCTTTAAAAGCAGCTTACAGTAGTAATAGAACCTTGAAGATGATTGAGAATAATTTTAAAAAACTGGGAAGATTGTCTGGCATCTAAAGTAAAAAGGAATGTCTGGTGAGCATCGCAAGAAGAGAATACTTGAGTTTGGGTGCCACTGAATGGTCCTGTGTGTCCTTCTTGATCTGGTGGTGACTGGAACGTATTAGTACATATCTAATAATCTGTGTTTTCTTTCCCTAAACTATAGCATTTTAATTATCATAAAATGTCTGTGATTGAATTCTGTGCTGCTGCTGATATGCATCATCCTGAATATACTAACGATACGTGACACCTCTGTATGTTTTGGGTTTTTCATACAGGTTCAAGCAAAAAATCTTAAAGGAAGAACAGTAATTGGTGTGGCTGCAGGCAGGTTTCATACAGTGCTGTGGACCAAAGAAGCAGTCTACACAACAGGGCTGAATGGTGGACAGTTAGGTGAGAGAGAGAATATTAACTCTGAGCTGAAGTTTTGGAGGATAATATGTGTAATGTTGCCATGTCTATAGAAGTGATTGAAAATATTTAAATGGTGCTATCAGAGTTTCAAATGATTAAAAGAGAGAAAGGACTAAATAAGGTTCTCCCTGTCCTTCTCTGTAATAGCTTTCTTATTAATTATTATTTTGTTACTGCTGTTCCCTCTGGGTGTACTGTCACTCCCCAACTCTGTCTGAGAATGTATGTTGAAAGAGGGTGAAATGCTATTATTTTTAACAAAAGTTACACAAATAGAGTTAGTCTCCCTTCTGCTGTTTCATCCATAACATAGACATGCTTGGTGTGGGTACACAGTCTGCGGTAGTTAAGTGAAATGTTTAAAATGGACTTCAGCATTTGAATTTCAGACACTGAAGATCAGTGGGATGTGAGTCCAAATTTGAGAGGTACTTGAAAGTTGACTTGAAAGGAGATATGCCTTTAGTGTGTAGAATGCATGAAATGTATTCACAGGGGATTCAGGCTGATAAATCCTAAAACAATCTATACAGGATTAAGACATGATTTCATGTTACTGTGCACCAATTGGGGTATATTTACTATACAAATCAAAAGGAAAATTTTTATTCATAAATACTGTTAAATCTATTTAACTCCTTCCTAGTGGATTAGCTCTGAAAGAGGCACTTAGTTGGGTATTATGTTACTGTTCGTTAACAAACAGTTTTTGTTAGTCTTTCAGCAGTGCAGTTCAGAAACCTGCAATGTTTTCTACAGTTTCTTGTTTAGCGTGTTCTTTGTTTGAAATGTTGCAAGGCCTTTTCTGCCTATATCATTACATCTTGTCAAAGGAGAAAATTCTGGGCTGGTGGGCCAATGTTTTCATTTAGTATAAGAAAGCTTTATATGTTGACCTAAACTAATAAATCAGTTTTTAGTTCTCCATAAATTTTAATTGTGTGAGTGGCTAAAGCGACAACACCTTTCCCCACTGTCTTTCCTTTCAGTAAGAAAAAAAAAATGTACTCACGCCAAATAATTCTTGACCTCAAAAACCTGACATTGAGGGTGTTCTCTTACATTGTAGGATACTTGCTAGATCCTAATGGAGAGAAGTGTGTAACTTCTCCTCGCCAAGTCTCTGCTCTGCATCATAAGGACATTACTATGTCCTTTGTCACTGCAAGTGATGGTGCCACAGTTTGTGTTACAGAAAGAGGAGATATCTATTTGCTCACCGACTATCAGTGCAAGAAGATTGCTTCCAAGTGAGTGCTTTTCTTCAGAGAAATCGACACATGTATCCTTGCTGAGGTGTCTTAATCACAGTTTTTTTAATTGCCAAAGGTTATGTTGTTTGCATAATAACACCTTTGTTTTGAGCACACGTGTATTGCTGACTTCTGATCTGAGACTGTATGAAATAAGAGCAAAAGAACTCATGTGTAGAGACGCACAAGGCTTTGCCAAAACTGTGCTGTTGGCTATGTGAAATAAGCTTCTGCATGCAGAACTGGCATGATTCCAATTTGATTTTTTATGTAGCATAACAACAGCATAGCACTCGGTGAACACATATCAAGATAAAGCACAACTACTATGTGGAATGCAAATGGCTTAGTGAACCCATCATTTGAAAATTTTTTCCCTAAGCAGAAGCTTATTTCAGTGAAATAAATAATACTTTACAGTATTTATTATATTTTATTTATTTTGTATCCCGCTTTCTTCCCACATGGGATGCAAAGCAGCTTACATCATATTTTAAAACAGAACAGTTAAATCAGTCTGCAATACAAACATTTAAAAAGCATTAAAAAGTATGTACTCCATGTAAAAACATTAATTTAGAACAGTTAAAAAGACATTAAAACTACCCATTGCATTGCCCAAACAAGTTAAAGCTAAAGGCCTGTTTAAATAAGGAGAGATATGCCTTCTGGTGAAAACAGAGCAGGGAAGAGTCCAGTCGTGTCTCCTTTGGCAGAGAGTTCCAGAGCCTGAGAGCAGCCATTGGGGTGGCTCTTTTCCCAGGTCCTTACCAACTGTAACTATGATGGTGGTAGGACTGAGAGAAAGCCATCTCTGTTCTGAGAAGTACCTGTGCTAGTCTCTTGCATCAAAAAGCAGAGTCCTATAGCACCTTAGAAGACCAGCTAGTTATGGCATGAAGTCCACCAGATTGATCATCATGCTGTAATGACTTTTAAAATCTTTAGTGCTACAATACTCTTACTGTAAAAAAGCAAATATTGTACAGTTCCTAAATCATCAGAGTGCTTTCTAGTTTTCTCTAAAATAGAACTAAAGTACTCTCATGAAAATGGTAATTAGTATTTGGGTACAGGAAACCCGTACCTTTTGATGCCCTGTCATGTGATGACTTGCTCTTGATGCTTCCAAAGTAAGGATAAGTTCCATTAATTTGTTGGGGGTTCCACTCTTTCATCAGTTCTTCTTGTTAAACAGAGGCTCACTCAGAACTGCTTGCTTGCATGTGCTGCTTTCAAAGCAAATTGAGAGGGGGAAAAAGGTGCTAAACTGCCTGAGAGACTTTCCAAGCAGCACAGGGTGGTAGGTCCCAAGTGAGCTTTGGTAACTTCTTCATGCTCTCTACAGTACAGTACACGGGTTCTGCTTTACAATCAGTTCCCTTTTCTGACAGTGCTGTGGTCCCTAACCTGTTAGATAAGTGATGGAAGCCCGTAGTGCTTTTGGTGCCCACAGTCTTTCACATACATCACCTGAGTAATTACAGCTCACTGAGCCAACAGGAATGGGCAACTCTGGCAGGTCCTGAAGTCAATATTCTGCTCCTGGAAGCCTCCAGAGGCCACTCAGACTGTCAGAAATGCTGAGACGGGGAACTGGAAAAGGTTTGAAGTCTGGTTTTGGTGTTGAGAAACTTGAGTTTGTTGATGTGGACCAGTGCAAAAAGGCCTTTTTAAAAAGGTGAATAGTCTCTCTTGGAGGCTTCCTGGAGAAGCAATTTAACCTTTTTTAACCAAATAAAGGGTGGTTTAGGGAACTGAGCTGTCGAGAGCTGCAAAGCAGCTATGGGGTTCTTATGCAATGTCAGGGCTGTATTTTGCTCACCTTTTATAAAAGGTACATCATCATTATTATTCCTATATTTTAGGTGGGAAGCTGAGCATAATGCATCTTAACTAAAACCATCTTCTAGGTTGATGGTAGTTGTGAAGAATAATTGAAAAGTCCTTGGTCCACATCTTAAGTCTTTTATCTGTTATCTCTTGCTAGCGTTGTTGGAATTATGCTTTAGTTTACTCTTAAATGATTCAGTTAGTGTGTTTTCTAGTTGCCAGTTGTGTGGAAACTTTGGATGCTAGCTTCCTTGTTGTTGTTGCATTTTAGTGTTTTGTCTTATTGCTGTCCTACAGTCTAAACTGTAAAGCTCTTCCACAATACATGCAAATGACATCTCAGAAATTGGTATTATGTGGTGAGCAGTTTTTTTAAAGTCACATACTGTAAAATGAGAACAGGGCAAAATTCACTGGTTGCCCTTATATAGTTTGCTACATCAGTGAGAAAACTTATGCTGTCTTCTTCATGTCTTGTAAGAAGCTGCAGTGGATTTTGCCCTTGGCGTTAATTTTCTTTCATAAGCACTTGCCTTCCAATGTTTGTCTTATTTTATTACTTCTGTTACTGTAAAACAGGTATGAGTACCTGTGGGAGACTAGAGGGATTGCATTAGCCAAAAATCAAACTTCCTTTTTGTCCTGTTCTTTTTAAAAGTCACTCCATGTTTCTAGTCCTGGACCTGAAATGGCTGGGGGGAACGAAATGTGGCAGAAATGCCCCCTAGACAGCAGATGGGACATTTGGGGTTAAAAACATTTTGTGGCTGTGGTAGGGATGCACTTTGCCTACCCTGACAATAAAATTAAGACTTTAAAAAGATGTATGTATGTTGGTGTAAATAAGCTTCTCTTGTATTTTCCTTGTTCAGGCAACTAAACCTGAAAAAGGTTCTTGTCAGTGGAGGGTATCTAGATTACAGAGTAGATCCTCAACACCTTAAGGAAAATGGAGGTCAGAGGATTTGTATTCTTGCACTGGATAAAGCTGGAAGAGTAAGTTTTGGTCATTATTTTTAAAAATTCTGCAGAAGTATCTTAGCAATCATTTTTGTTCATAGCACGTGACATAGTTATGGCATTAGTTTAAAATTCAGGTTTATTTGCTTCTAATTGTAATGGATAAAGTCTCCTCTGGCCTAGAGATGTGCACAATACATTTTTAAACAAAAACCCATATTGAAAAATGAATTACTGATAAGAACAGTGTTTTGTGTGCATTGTTGTGGTGTGCCTTTCAAGTCATTTCTTACTTATGGCAGTCCTAAGACCATGGAAACCCACTGGTTGATCTTGGGCAAGTCTCACTGTCTCAGCCTCAGAGAAAGGCAAAGACAACCTCCCACTGAAAAAAATCTTGCCAGGAAAGTCCTGTGATAGATTCACCCTAGAGTCAGAAATGTCTCAAAAGCACACAGCAACACAAGTCTTTAAAATAGCCAGTTGAATTGTTTTGGCAGTGGTCTGTTGAAAGTTAGTTGTGCTCCTATGACTACCTTTCTCTAAAAGAAAAATGATTAATATGATCAAATGTAGAATTCTCTGCACAAAAGCCTTTTTATTGCTAAACAACTATGAGGCAGCTCTACCAATTTTTAATGTTTTTAGTAAAAAAAACCCCAACCTTTTAGGGAAACAGGATGGCTGTTGTAAGCATCTGCATTAGGACAAATTATGGACAGAATGCAGAAAACGTTTGGTTTAAAGCATCTGAATAGGATAGGAAGGTCAGCTCTTATAGATGTGTGTAGACCTCTCACTGTCTCTCTCCCACTTTCCACTATGTCCTAATGTTTTAGGTGTTTTGCTGGAAATCTGCTAACAGTCCTATGAAGCAGTGCCGATGGATTTATGGCCGCCAAGTCTACATGTCTGACATTTCTCTAAATAGGAATGAAATGATGTTTGTTACACAGGATGGTGAAGCATTCAAAGGGAAGTGGGCGGATGGAAATAAAAACTCGGAAAAGAAAGGTTGGCAGAGACTTTATAATATCAAACACTATACAAAACTGAGCTGCTTCCAGAGGACATACAGTTAAACAGTTCTGGATCAGTCTGAGTAAAGATGACATGAACATACAATTATTTCTCTCTGTTCTTGCCTCCCCAAAAGTTAAGACGTACAATAAATGAACAAACTTCCATAGGCAATACTGTTTGAGCAAATCCACCTAGCTAACTTAAAATTACCAACTCATAAGGGTATCACACAGCTTACTGTACTGTGACTCTTTCCCATGCACCTTTGAAGAAATGGTAGCGATTGGATATTTTGGTTTATGTTTGTACCACTTGTTATGAAATAAGATTTTTAAGTTTCTGTAATACTGAACTTGAGGTTTGCATGTGTTTATCCTATAGGGGACTTAACTAATTCTTTTACACCATAGATAATGTTTTTCATCTCTGAAAGGATCTTCGCACTTGTTCTTTTGTATCCTTTCTTTGGCTTTCTAATGACACAAGCTTAGGGCCAGAGAGGACACAAAGGCAAAAGACCTACCTTTCTTCCTCTTTGGGAAAGACAGCAAGGGTGGTTTTTAGCTGCCATCATGAAATAAGGTAAAACTGCCTCTGATATCGCTGCATTGTGAGCCCTGAGATCAATGGCTCTATTGCTTTAGCAACATAGAGAGAGAACTTTCAGGGCTAGCTGTATAGTAAGGTGCCCACACACACACATTGAAAATCCAAGCAGTAAAGCTCCTTTCTTCTTTCCAAGTTGTCAAGGGTAGTTCTTGTTCTTCCTTGTTGAGCAATATTTGTTGTATTTCTGAATCACTTGTCTGTTTAGTGGCCATTGTGAAGTGAAATAAAAACACAGTGGTTTAGAAACTACATTGGTAGTCGCTCCCTTCTGTACTCATCACAAATGTCATTTACTTTTGTTTAAAGATCTTCATATGCAATTTATATTGACCATTATAGTGTTCAAGTTAAAATAATAAAAAAATCTGCCACCGTAAAACAAGATACGAATACAAACAAGCCAGAAACAGTGGTTATAAAATGCATGTTGAAACAAGCAAGGATTCAACATGTGGCCAAAAATATAAAATAAAAACTTTCATCTTATATATATTGTCTCACTTCTCTCTCTAGTCAGTTTAACCAGACAAGATTTTGTTTTATTATTCCCTTTTAAAATCTTTCTATATGCATGTTCCTCAGGAGTTCGCAGAAAGTTCTGTCTTATTTCTTGAGACCATATTTTCAACCCTAGTGGTTGGTGCTGGACCACAAATTTTCTGTAGGTGGGGGAAAAGAAAGCACAGCTTCTGTGTAACAGAGTGAATGTGACTAGCTGGTGCCATCTAGTGTATTGAAATAGCATGCAAACATAGATGGCGCTTCCAGGAACAAGGAAATTTGTTGTGAGAACAATGCTGTTGAGATTACAACAATAGAAAGTAGTCCTACATTACTGTGTAATAGTCTGGGGTCTCATTTGGGTAATACAATTTGTGACATGATTACCTTGTATGATTATAATCTTCAGACTACAGTCTTGTGAGTGCTGGTATTCCTACACTGACTGAAACATGCCATGAACCAAAATAATTTCTAAGCACAGAGATTACAAAAGCGTAGCTGTACTTTGAACAGCCTCAGTACATATGGCCAATCTGGGCCACGTACTTGAGTGAACAAAACATTTAAAATAAAATAGAATTTAAAATATTTTATGTTCCATTCTAAGACAGTGAGCTGTTTTTTAACTGTGTATGCATCTGATTGTGGAAACATCAGTGATCGTTTAACTTTCTTACAAAATAGTCATTTCCTGGGCTGACTTGTCCTTGCACACTGACTGTAGAAAAAAAATAATTATGCTGCAGATTAAATATGGTGGTATGCATATTGCTTCATAAAGACAGGTGTTTGTCTTTTCTTACATTCTTATGAGATCAGTTAAATTAGTTTAGAAAAATAGACATTATCTTTCATCTGTAGTGAAATCAGCTGATTATTGCAGAAAATGCTTTTTTTTTGTTTTTTTAGTCACCTAGTTATTTTAACTTCTCTATATTTAGCAGAGATTGTTTCAAACATTCAGAATTCCTCAAATGACATCTCATTTTATGACACCAACAATGTATATGAACGGATACGACTTGAGAAGCTTGCTTTTGTTCACAGAGCAGTCAGTATTACCACAGATCCTAATGGTTGTAATTTTGCTGTTTTACAGTCAGATCCAAAAACAAGGTAAGCTTCAAATATTTGGGGGAATAACTTATCTGCAAGTGCCAGAAAAATTAGTGCTGGCATTCAAAGAATTGTCCTTTTGGGATATCAGTCAAGATCCTGTCTTATTAATGTTTAGTACTTGAGTTATGATGAAGTTGTTCTTGGCTGATTATGTCTGACATTTTGCAAATGAAAGGCTATGTGTTATGTTAAAGCAAAACTTAGCTGCAGAATGGGGCAGTGTGCCTGCTAGTGTTAATGTCTGAGGTCGTGAATCCAAGATTCATTATCCGAGCCTCTTAAGTCAACAATTAAGGGGTGCCTCCAAGCCCCTTCTTTCCAAGGGTTTGTGAATGTGTGGGTGCATGTACATACGCATACACTCTTAATATGTATTTTATAAGTGCCCAGTTTGTACTTTTGCTGACTCAACATATTTCTTTATGTTCGTGTTTCTTTTGATGCTTGAAAAGAGGGAACAGATTTTAATAGGGTGAGATGAAAACTAAAGTAAAGGAAAATCCGTATAATTTTGTCTTCCAGTTTATATGAAATCCCAAGTGTGTCAACGTCTAGCTTTCCTGAGGATTTTGGCAAATTGTTGGGAGAAGCAGAAGTCATGGACACCATCCACGATGTGACTTTTCAAATTGGCACGAGGATTTTTCCTGCACACAAGTATATTTTGGCAATGCGTTCCGATTTTTTCCGGAAGCTCTTTGCATCTGATCACAGTTGGCTGGATCCTTCTGACTTTTACCGTAAAGAGGAAGATGATGTTGGTTGTGATTTGTTTGTGATTGAAAAACTTCACCCAGACTTATTTGTGTATCTTCTACAGTATATTTATACGGACTCTTGTGATCTGCTCATTCATGGCCACAAGCCTAAAATGGTGTACAAAGAAAGAGTGGAAGAAAATGAAGACACCTTGATTAAAAACTTGAATAAAATAACAATTCATGGGGACGCAAATAGTAAGTCTGCCTTTGAGGTTTACAGAAGTAACCAAGAGCAGCTGGTAAATGAAAAACAGAAAAGCAAACCAAAATCCTCCTCCAAGAAATGCAAAGGTGTTGGAGAAGAAGTGAATCTCATAAAAATGCTACAGGTGGCTGCAAAGAAATTTGGACTTGACAGTTTAAGTTCAAGGTACGCCAGTCACTTACATACATGCACATGTCTCTGTGTATTTGTTCACACAGGGTTATCTTTGTGTTAAGCATTTCTGACCGTGATGTAAAAGGAAGACTCTACCTTCACAAAAGATTTCGAAGCACATGGGTTAGCAGTTCCTGATGTGGTCACAACTGCATGGCAGGATTATTATTGTTATTATTATTATTAGTTGAAGGGCATAACTCCTCTTTACTGTCAGGGTCATCCTAACTGAGCTGCCTTCTAAATGTTTGCTTTAGAGTGGAAACAGTAGCTTGGAAGACCACACTTGTCACTGGCATCCTGTTGGTTAGTCCCATTTAATCACTTGTTGAATAGTGAGTCAGTATATATGTGGATACTACTGATTCAAGTGACCTACTCTAATTGGGACTGACAACAGGAATTAGGCCCTAAACTGGAATCCTTGGCTTGCATTATGAAACATAGCTAGTGAATTATGAACTGTTCAGCCCCATATCATAACAACAAAAGCATATAAAGTAGTATCTGGAACTTTTTTTTTTTACCAGGGTCAGGATTTTAGGAAAGCCCAGACCCAGTCCCGTGAATCTTCTGTCCCTGTTGTGCTCCAAGAAGTCTTTGATTGCATCCTACATTTTTTTGATGACAGTGTTTGGTAACATTCATGAAGGCCATTGGACTTCTTAAAGACTGCTTGCAAAACTGAACTTTCTTACCTGTTCATAGAAATCTCAGAAAAGATGAGTAAAATTCCTGAAAAAAGATGAGCAAATACCATATTTGCTGGTGTATAAGATGCACTTTTTTCTTAAAAATACCCTTTGAAAATGGGGTGCATCTTATACACCAGCAAATACGGTAATGCTAAAAATATAGGAAATGAACCGGGAGCCAAAGTTTTTCTTCCCAAGCAAACAGGAAGGGAAGGGGTAGTGGAATCCAGGTGAAGCATTCCTTACCTTCTCCTCCTCTCCTCTGTATTTTGACTCTCCTAGGACTGAAGAAAAACTGGTGCAGCATTCTTTTCATTCCCCTCCTCTCCTGGTGCAACGCTCTTTTCATTCCCCTCACCAGGGAACAAAAATTTTTTTTCCTGAAAAATACCCCTTGAAAGTGGGGTGTGTCTTATATGCAGGTGTATCTAATATACCAGCAAATACAGTAGTTCCTTGTCCTTTGCTGGGTTGCTGTAATGTGCTGAAATATTGTAACTGACAGAAATTGATTATGATGCTGCCAGTTTGAATAATCTGTCATTCATGAAGGATTTCTGTCAGTTGTTTATTATTCCTGTCTTATTTTGCAGTGGAATATGGTTAAGGACATTGACCTTAGTTTCTTTATGGATATAATACATTTTCTGTGGACTGTGTGTAGTAAAGTTTTTATTTTGTTGCAGGCTAGATGGGGTCAGAATAGAAAATGGAAGAATTAATGTTGCTCACAAAAAAAGTGGAAATAAGCCAAAGCTAAACCAGAAAAAATGGTAAGTTTTAAAAAGATAGGCATGTGTTTAAGGTGGAGGTTAAAAGGCCAAATGTACAAGGTACTAGTTAGATATTTCTTAGGCCCCTTCCACATGGGGGAAAAACACGGGGTAACACGGGGTAGGATGACCTCACCCAGAGGTCGTCCACACCGTGGAGTGTGCTAGGGCAGTTAGAAATGTGGAGGTTCCACACCTCAAACCGCCCTCTCGCGGCCGCGGGGGTGGCGCCACGTGTTTTATAAAGACCACATTTCATGTGGTCTTTATGAAACGTGTGGTAGCCCATCGCAGCGCCCTGTGTGCAATTGCAGGGGCGCGCAAGCGCGTCCCTGCAAAGCTGCCCGGGGACGGGCTTCCAGCTGGTGCACTTCTCCAATTGGTGGAGAGCCGCCAGAAGCCGCCAGCCACCATTTTGGGCACCGCCGCCATGTAGAGCACTGAACGCACACTGCTCCCCGTGGCGACGGATCGAGGTAAGCTCTGTTCCCACGTGCGCCGCCCTGTTTCCCCGCATTTCACGCCCCCCCCGTGTGGAAAGGGCCTTAGTTGACCTATGTGAGAGAAAGGAAGCCTCAGACCTTGTCTTCACTTCTGCCCTCTTCCTTGGCCTTCCTAACATAAAGCTTCTCTATTTCTTTTGGTCTTTTATTGATCTCGTACCTGGTAGATTGCATATAGAATTATGTCTTAGCTATAACATGCACATACACAGAAAGACTTAACATGTATATACACAGACTTATCAGTCCTGATCTGTAGCACATTGAAGACAATTATTTCTTCACAAAATTGTTTGTGTTTTGTATATATTAGGCTTTGTAATAAAACAGGTTTGACTAGCAGGTCTGAGTTGGAAATCATGCACAAAGACCAAAGTGTTACTGTCAGTGTACTGCCAGTTTTTTCTACTCTGCTTTACCCTTGCTCATACGTTTTCAACCCATGTTGTCCATTTTCACATTTTTCTACTGATCTTAGAATGTAAATCTGGATAGTGCAAAACTACCTTTGTATTTATAAGCCCCCAGTATTAATCTGCAGAGCAGACAAGATAAATAGTGTTTTTATCAAAACTATCATGAGCTTTCTATTTCATCACTTCCAAATTGAGTTGATTTCCTAAAATATAATGCTGAACCATGTCCATTTTTCAGTTGGATAGCCCTAATATACTTTAAAATAAATAAATCTATTTAAATTTCTGTGTTAAGCAACATAAGGACTAAATATGATTAAGCAATCTATTATTTACCAATTGGTGTCTTTAAATTAGACATTTGTTTCTTTTTTTAAGTTCATACCTCTGTGATGTGACCATGAAGTCTATAGATGGAAAGGAATTTCCATGCCACAAGTGTGTACTTTGTGCAAGACTTGGTAGGTACACTGTAAGGTATTTTTGTTATTTTACTAATAGTTATGTATCTTTTTAATGCATGTCAAAATGAAGTTTATCTCCTTTTCAGACTACTTTCACAGCATGCTGAGCAGCTCCTGGATTGAGGTAAGTATATCAATATGGGGTATGGATATTCCATTCTTCCTCTTTAATTTGTGCAAAGGGATTTACTTGAGGGTTGAGTGGACAAAGAAATTAATCACAAAAGAGAAATTGATAATGGGTTAAAAAAAGGCTTGTTTTTGTGTAAGCTCACAAAAGCAGAATATCAACATCTGGTTGAAGTAGCAAAGAGTGAGCACAAATAACTTTTATGTTCTTAACTGGGCACAGATAATTGGTATGTTCCTTATAGCATGTCATGAAACATTAGCTACATATTCATTGTTGATTATAGACTTTTAATAGGAGTTTTTTTTATGATTATGATTGCTTAGCTCAATAGTTGATCACATCTTTGCATGCAGTATATTCCAGGTCAAATCCTTGGTATCGCTGTGTAGAGATGGGAAAGGCATCTTTCTGAGACCCAGGAAGTATCACTGCCAGTCACTGCGTACAATATTGAGCTAGCTAGACCTATAATCTGATGTCGTATAGACATCCTGTCGTACTTCTGCTGCCTTGGAGAGGTGTTAGCTGTCAGAGTAGAAAGTATTTGATTACACGCATCAGTGATCTGATTTGGTGGAAGACAGCCAAATCACAGACATAGTCTAACTTCCTACAGTAGGCAAACAAACAGTAAACAACGTCCTTCTCATCATAATTCCAAATGGGTTGCAAATTGAGTTGTAATACTGAAAGAGTCACCTATGCATGCAGTATAGGAATTGATAAAAGTTACTTGTTTCTGAACTAGATTAGTAATATGTTGGTTGTGGCTCAGCAGCAGATTATTTCCTAGTCTTTGCATTAAAGAAAAAAAGGTGCAATAAACTTGGTCTGGTTGCTTCTTAAAATATCTAAGCCACATGTGTCAAACACAAGGCCCGTGGGCTGAATCCGGCCCACCAGGCCATTTCATATGGCCCTTGCACCTCTTCTACACTGCAGCACTCCCCCCACCTGGTGAGTCCGATCCCCACGTTGTGGGACCCTGGCTGCTGGTATTCTGAAGAGAGGCCCAGCAACCAGCATTCATGATCTACTTCTACTTCTTTTTCTTTATAATTTTTTTTTTTGTCTGCTCCTCTGACCAACTCTTGCAAGCCATGTGGAGCATTGCTGCAGGTAACCAAACCAGCCTATTGAGGGCAACTATAATGCTGACATGGCCCAAGATGAAATTGAGTTTGACGTCTCTGGTCTAAACAGTGAGCAACTGGTTCTGCTCACACAGAAGAAATAGCAGATTGTGTTCTTTTGAAGTGTATTTCCTTCCCAAGTTTTGCTAATGTAGCCCATCCGTTTGGAATTCCAAAGATACATTTGATGGGGTGCTGCCCCTGCTCTCTTGCATATACGCAGAAAAAGATTTTTGATGGATTATTTGCCTTGGCCTTCCTATTTCCATCAGCCAGTTGGAAGTCAGTAGTTCTGTCAGGTATTTCTGCTGGGTGTGATTGAGTCATTGCTGCCTGGGCATCCTGTTGCCTTAGTTTCTAAACATGAGGCATGTAGAGAAATACTGGAGGTGGGTTTCTTTGAGAGTGGGTGATTTATTATTCCTTTAATCCTCCTAAACCATTTTGAAATATAAAATTTAGGTGTGTGTTTGTCAGCTATCTGGAAGATAAAATGCTTTTCCACTATCAGAAGTTTGGAAAACATCCCCATGTGTCAAAAAAAATAAATAAAAATCAAGTGATATTTAATATCTTAATATCTTGGTTTTTAGGACTCTTGTCATGATATTGTGTGCATGTATTTACGTGTGCAGGCTGTAGGAGAGTAAGCACACTATACTGATTATCTGAATTTATTTGAAAACAGTATCAGTTGCCATTTCTTCCTCCTTTTCCTTTTCCTTTTCCTCTTCCTCCCCCTTCTTCATTTTCTTATTTTTCATCATCATCATCATCATCTTGGGCTTGTTGTATGTATGTGGTGTTGCTAGTGGCAAACTTGTACAATTTCTTTTCTGAAGGCTCACAGAGAATTTCTGCTGGGTCTTGCTCCCTTCTAGGCATCACGCTGTGCATCTCTGGAAATGCCATTCCCCTCAGACATCCTGCAGGTCATCCTGGACTATATTTACACTGATGAAGCGGTGGCAATAAAAGGTGGGAGCACTGACATTTCTCGCATTCACAGAAGAACCAAGTTCGGAGTGTATGGAGAATAGCTTTGCCAAGAATGACTGAGGATGGAGGGGGAGGGGGAGAGGGAGAAAGAAAAAAGCAATTCTGATATTCAAGGGCCAGCTTAATGAATTAAAGTAAATAGACAGGATAAAGTAGGTAGATAGCGCCCTGTTGGAGCAGTGGTTAAATACCGGTACTGCAGCCACAAGGTTGTGAGTTCGATCCTGCTGGGCTCCGGGTTGAATCTGCCTTCCATCCTTCTGCAGTTCGGTAAAATGAGTACTCTGCTTGTTGGGGGCGATTAGCTGAATGCATTGTAAACTACTTAGAGAACACTTAGCTGATAAGCAGTATAGAAATACACATGCTATTGCTAATGGTATACAAGTGTGCTGCAAATGAGAATAGAGTTGCTAAAACAGTGGTTCTCAACCTGTGGGTCCCCAGATTTTTTGGACTTCAGCTCCCAGAAGCCCTGAGCATTGACCATAGTGGCTGGGGCTTCTGGGAGCTGAAGTCCAAAAACATCTGGGGACCCACAGGTTGAGAACCACTGTGCTGAAATGTAGGATTAATAAAAGAGGGAGGAGGCTGTCTTGGCACATGGGTAGATATTGGAAGTAGTAAAGAAATTTTATAAAGGGTTGCAGAAAGATGAGGCAAAGAGCAAAATAACTTGGGGTGCATGAACTTTGCAGGGAAGACAGACTATGTATAGTAGTTCTGGGGAGAAACTTGCACATTCCAAGCAGATTGTTTGAAATCATTTAGGTAGGAGTTAGCTGATTCATACTATGTGTGTTAGTCTGTGATCTTGGTTTAGTTAGCAGACTGACCATAAAGAACATATTGAAAGATAAAATTTCTCAATGATTTGCAGAATCTCAAAATGTGGAGTTCATCTGCAATGTTCTTGTGGTAGCAGACCAGCTCCTTATGTCACGATTGAAAGAAATCTGTGAAGTGGCCATTACAGAAAAATGTGAGTTATATCTTATTTCACAATGTTACTTTAAATGTTACATATTGTAACACAGAGCTTTCCAAACTGTGTGTTGTGACACATTAGTGTGACGGCTGCAGTGTGTAGATGTGTCACTGCCGCTACCCTGGGCTGAGAAAGACCCCAGCAAGGGCAGCATTTAGTTACTTTAACCTCAGGTTTGCTAGTAATGAATCCTGTATAAGAGATAAAAGAGATACAGACACATACATAAGTTGTAATAAAATGTATGAGGACACAGCATATCTAATGAAAACCTTTCATTTTATTTTTAAAAATATATGATTTATGCTTTGATTTATTTATTTGTGATATATAAAACTGAATTACTGTGTCACGAAATGATGCATGTCCAAAAAGTGTGTCACCAACATGAAAAGTTTGGAAAGCTCTGTTGTAACGTATCATAACTGGTGAAGACGTATTACTTATTCCCATTATCTCTTAAAAATTATTACATTGTGCTTATTCTTAAAAGGGAATACATTGACACAGGACTTCTCAAACTGTGGTGGAGGAGGTTCCTCATCTAAAAAATTAATAATGAGGGGCAAGCTTTCTGAAAGATAGATTGTCTTCCATTATCTGTTTTATTTTGCACTGTGCAGCTGTAAGAGCATGTAGAGCGAATTTCAGGTGCTGTGCTCCGTTTGTGCAGATCTGGAAAGCTTTTCTGGTGCCCAGTGCAGATGAGTCATAGTAATAGCTGAGGAATTCCTCTCTGGTGCCCGAAGTGATCTGTATGACCCCCAAAACAGGGCCCAGAACCTTGTGCAGTCCAGTGAGATGTGAAAGTAGGATTTTTTTCCCCTTAATATGGGTGGTATACAAGTAAGAGTAGGTGGGAAATGTTATTTTCCTTTTGTCTTAGCTTTCTAGGTTATTTGCCTTTCTTTCCAATTTCAGTTACTTTAAAGAATGCTGCTGAGCTTCTGGAGTTTTCAGCCATGTATAATGCTGAACAGCTGAAACAGTCTTGCTTGCAGTTCATAGTACTAAACATGGCAGCTATACTTGAAACGAGGTAAGAGCAGGATGTGGCTCTGCATTTTTCATTTGCTCTGCTAGGCTGTGATCCAGAGGGGTGCAGGTAGCACCTGCCTGTGTATCTGAATGTTTGAAAGTGTTTCCCATAGCAGTTGTCTTCACAGGGCACACCCAAAGATCTACTTTAAAAGTTGAAGCTGCCTGTATGTATTTTTCCTGGGTTTCTTTTTGAAAAGAACTTGCATTTGATTCCAAAGTGTTTTTCAAAGTAGAGTTTGGGAAAAGGGTTTTGGAGTTTTTGGTCTGTACTGAATACTTTGGTTTCCCCCAGATCAGCTTCAAGTTACATGTTCTTATTATCTCTTTCTTTCCTTCCTTCCTTCCTTCCTTCCTTCCTTCCTTTCTTTTTTTCCCTATGATTTTTCCTTGACTTTTGCCCTTCTCAGTACAACATGTCAGATCTGTTATTTGACCCGTTTTGTTGCTTGTGCTTTCTGCCTGTGTGCTTCGTACAGGCAGCTTTCCAGTTTGGCTACTTACAGTAGGATCATTCAAACTGATTTGTGGACTATGTGGGACGGCTTTTTGCTAAAATACAGTAAAGCGTAAGATTAAGAAGACTGACATTGATGGGACTTGATTAACAGAGATTGACAAAGTCTCCTCATTTTAATGGATCTGTTCTGGGTTGGACTAATGCTGGATTAAACCATATGTCCAAAGAGCATTCTGTCAAGCTCCCATTTCTCTTCTTAAAATTATTCTTTGCATCTGCACAATATTTTCTATACCATCATGGCATCATTTTTTATTTGTGCGTTGCCAGGCCTTGGGGAAAAGTTTCTTTGCTGCTCATGCCACTATTCAAGAAAATTGTTGTGTAAACATTCTGGAAATGTTGCTAAGCCAAAAAACAAAGCAAAACAACCTCCTCACAGGAAAACAAAAAACTGTTCACAATGCTTGCTAGGGCTTTTACAGATCTAAAACCTGCAATCACTATCTACTTCTATCACTTTAGAATTTTGTTCTTTCATTACTTCATAAATACAGCATGTGCTTTTAGGATCTGAATATTAAAAATGAAGAATGCCACATAATTGCTTTGCATTTCTCTTTACTTGGTCACAGCTGAATAGTGCCTTCACTGAGTGGAAATGGATGAGCAAATCATTCAGTAGGAATATTTCTGCGAATTTACTAGATTAACATCTCCTAAAACAACAAGGAAAATGGAACAGGGTTGAGAGCGGCAATAGATTCCTTCCTAAATTGAGTGATGGATAGCTCCACTCCAAATGACAGATGCTTTAGGAAAAATTTCATAAAAATCCATACTGTATGGAGAAGTGTTCACAAAAATGGACTCAGTGCTGAAAATAGTATGTACACACAGGTGATAGGGAAGTCACTTGGAAATGCATGCTTTTGGAAAATTATGAACAAAAATTTGTACAGGAGGAAAAGTATTTGCAAAAATGTAACGTTTTTGTATGAAGTTTTAAGAACTTTAAAAAATGGCGATGGAATCAGGATGAACTGGATTCATGACTTGAAAAATGAACAGTGGGACAGATCCAAAATAGATCTACTTACCCCTACTACTAAGTTGCATGAAATTGACATTTAATATCTTATTTGTCTTAGGGCTCTGGATGTTTTAAGTGATGATGTCCTGAAGGACCTTTCTGTTGCTTACAGGAGAGTGGTAAGTTCTGCCATTAATTAGTTAAAATAACCCAAATTTTAAAATGAATTGTGAAATGTAATAGTCATTATTCGTGGAGCCATCTTTAGGCGTACAGCCCATAAAATGTGCTCTGAGTTGTCTGTCTTTCTTTTTTTTTTCTGGAAAAAAGAAAACTCTTGCCATTTTTTTCCTAACCATTTTTTTCTAGCATTGCTGTTTGTTTCCCCTTTTAATCTGTGCTCCTAAAAATATGTTGTAGAATAATCCTAGTAAAGCTGCAAATGCCAGGGGAGCCTTGCAAGAGTAAGCATTTTGTAAATTTATTTTTAAACTCAAAAGAATCTGGAAATACCATGCATCTTCATCATCATTGCTACTATTGCTGCTGCTGCTAGTATTGTCCCACTTTCCCCACTCCAGAAATGTGATTGAAGGCAGTTTGTGAAATGTGAACAAATACGATATGCCTTGGGCTGTGTTCTTTATAGACAAAGTCCAGCCAACAACACAACTTGTTCTCTTAACAGTTGTAGTGAATATTCTGTCATATCTCTTTATTTGGAAATGGTTGTGAAAATTATTGTTGCATAGTAATTGCGGTGGTGTAAGTAAGAATGGATAAATAAGATGGAATATGCTGCTTTTTCTCTGTGTGGTTAGTAAATGAGAGTTTATGCAGGTGCTCTTGTGCAGTGCCCTGTCAGGTACCTTTATGAGGTAGATACATATGCAAATATGTGTCCTCAAATTGATGTAGTATGGAAAGGTTTTCTCTACCACCACACTTAAAACTGTCACTGTAATGGTATTTCAGAATCTACCGTGGCAGAGGCTTTTAACATCTGAATTTAGTACTTACTTGTCTTTCCTAGTGTATGGCTTAAAAAGAATTTATGATGTTGCAGATCCCTGCTATGGGCAGAAGAGTAATTACCCCGTACCAAGATGGCCCCGATATAAGTTATTTGGAGCCTGAGGAGGGAGAGACATTTGTCTTTCTGAAAGAAGAACTAAGTACAGAGCACACGTCCCAGTAAGAATCCTTTTTCTTCTATTAAATAGAATAATGTGGTTTCTGTGCACAGAACAAACCTATAAAAAAAAATAAAGTTCTTTGATAAGTAATAAGTTGACCTTTCAGTAGTTGTAGTTAGACCTCTTTTGGTTTGGAAAATGAGGGGTCATGGTGTATTAAGGAAATTCTCTGAATGCTGCAGAGAAACAGCCCATGGTTGTATAGATTATATTCCTCATGCGCCAGAATCAGAGGCATGAAAGTTTTGTATTGTGCCTTTCCGGATGTTGTAAATCCACAATGTGTTCTATAATCCTGTGTCAAATCTGAGCAAGGAAAGATGGAGGAGGAGTATCTGTTAAAGTGTGTAACATGCAGCCCTGGGGATGTTGTTGGATTCAGCCAGTCCCAGTTGATAAAACCAGTGCTCTAGAATATGTAGAAAGCCAAGAGCACCTGAAGGGCCACAGACTGTCTACCTTTGTGTTAAAATGTAAGAATAACAGAGCTCTGAAGTAACCTTACAGTGACAAAGAGTGTTTACTTCATGACATCTGTTAAACATGTGTTGTCTTTTAAAGACTGAGCCAAGAAAAAGATGATCCTGATGATGGGAATGTCTTGACTGGAGAGAATGTCGTATGAAAAATGGACATATTTATATGTGCAGTTCAAAAAGTAAATGAAATCAATAATATGGTTAGATGGGCACATCCAGTTGAGTTGGATAGATGAGTGAGGGCATGGAAGACAGACATAAAATTTACACCAAGTTTAAATTTAAGACAAAACTTTTATACAATGCTACATAGTGGTATATGACACCTGAAAGGTTGCAGAAAATAACTAAAAATGGAAATGAAAGATGTTGGAAATGTGATGAAAAGGTGGGGTTGTTCTTTCATATGTGGTGGACCTGTAAGATAGCAAGGAAATTTTGGAAGGAAATACATGATGTAATTCAAAGAATTTACAATTTAAATTTTGAAATGAAGCCAGAGGTTTATTTGTTAAATATGTTGAGGCAACAAAGAGAGATAAGATGTCATCAGAAGACATTGTTATATTTGATAACTGCTGCAAGATTGACATATGCACAATATTGGAAAGAAAGGAACTATGTTGATATAAAAGAATGGAAATTAAAAGTTCTGGATATGATAGAGATAGAAAAGCTAAAATTTTCACTGAAAAATAAGTCTAACCAGAACTTTGAAAGGGAATGGAGAGAAGTCTTAAATTGGATAAAGATATAGTAATAAGAAAAGGAAAAGAATAAAGCAAGATTGTATATAATACAAGGCAACAATGTAACAAGGGAATGTAACAAAGCAGCAATGTAACAGTGTAAGATGTAGCAATGTAAGATTACCTTTTGAAGAGAAACTCTGTATGAATGGAATATAAATAAGCAGACTCAACTGGAAAAAAAAAAGCTTGGAAGTGGGGAAGGTTTTTTTTTATTTTCACTTTAAACTGTAATAAAAATATTTCTTAAAAAAAAAGTAAATGAAATCTTAATAAATCGGTGTTTTTATTTAAACCAGGGAAGCTCTTCTCAAAAAAGCTAAAGCAAAGGCTAAAAAGAAACCTCGAAGACGGTCAGACAGCTCAGGAGGATATAACCTGTCAGATATTATCCAGAGTCCACCCTCCACAGGTTAGTGGCAAAGAAGTTTCTTTGACAAGGAGATTTGTGGATTACTTTTAAAGTGATTTATGAATGACATCTGCATATTCATAGAAGGTTTTGTGCGAATCATTACATAGCTTTCAACTGCTGTTCATTCTGTGGTGCCAGAATGAACACATGGCTCTCAACATGGATGAGGTCTAATTTCATTGCACATTAAGAGTGTTGCATGCATCTGTTTGTTGCCGTGCAATAAATGCTGTTTGTGTTCGTGCTTGTGACTTCCAGGGTACCCTTAATTTGACAGGATGTGTAGTAGCTACTTGATCCACATGTAGAAATGGTCATTGTCTATCAATCTAGCATGGCAGATTTGTTGCATCATACGTTGATAGTTTACCAACCTTAAAATATTGTTGAATGGCTTCTTGATTCTTTCTGTGGTTACTGGATTTCTACTTTTTTGGTCATCAGTATGGCTACAGACTAGGTAATGTGCAATATTTTGCTTGAGCCATGCAGTTTGTGTTTAAAGGTTGCCAAGGGCTGGTGCACAAGGCGTTCCCCAAACTCTCACAGACAATTGGCAGTCATTTCACTATGAAGGAAATACAGACAAATTGTCAGTTTGATTAAGCAAGATGCTACATGTATAAGAGCTGCGGTATCTCTTTCTCTCCCCTTCCTTGCCCTGGTTTTGTGCACAAGATTTTGTTATCAGTAGTTCATGAGGAAATGGAATAAATGGAGACCTCAGATTGAAGAATACTTTAACTTATTGTATAATTTGAACATTAAGGTGGCTTGACTGTTTAATTATCACAGTACATGGAGGATGATGCAATCTCATGACAGAAGTAAAGAGTTGTAAAGATAAGCTGATAGTCAAGAAGTGGCAGCTACTCAAAGAGATGAGTGACAGGAGAGAAGAAGGGAACAAAATTACATAGTTCACAGAGAGACTAAATGTTTACAGAAGGATATAAATATAAATGTCTATCCACATAGAGGCTCCTAGTCAGAAAACATATATACATATATACTGTTCAGTAATCTCAGGTATAAGTATATATTGTATTTCTTAGTGGTTAGACATTAAAGAATGGCAATTTGTTGGGCTGGGTCCGTTTCTGGCCCTCGTTAAAACTGTAATTTGTTGAGACTGGTAAGACTGTTATTCACACAGGCATAAATTAATCTTTTGAGTAACCAGAAGAGCCTAAGAATTGGTGGACACAGATCTGAACTGAAATGATCTGCAGGCTGTAGGGGTTTATTGAACTGTGACCTTGAGCTCAGTTGCTTTGTTCCATCCTCACCCTGTATTATTTCTAAATGTTTATATTTTTTTCTCTGTAGTGTTTTTTATTTCACCCCAACCCATGCACAGAAACATGTTGCTATGAACAGGTTGTGGACTCTGTGGCCTTGTGGCAGCTACCCACTGATCAGTGTGATCAGAAGTAAATGCAGCTTAGAGCCAAAGGAGGAGAGAGATGTTCTTTGTGATGGCCCATGCACTAGAGGAGGCATGTGGACTGAAGAAAGGGATAGAAGGCATTGTAGCTGCATCCAGAATCATCAGCTGCAAATGTCGTCTCGGTTCTTAAGCACTAACTGCTCATTTCTCTTTATTGTATTTATGTAAGAGCCAGCATGGTGTAGTGGTCTGAGCATTGGACTGCAATGCTGAAGACCATGATTTGATTTCCTGCTTGACCATGGAAACCTACTGGGTGACCTTGGGTGCATCACCCACACACAGCCCCAGAGGAACCCGTGATAGGTTCACGTTAGGGTGTCATGATTCGGAAACGACTTGAAGGCACACCACAATAACAACAAAAATAACACATTCTACCTAGTAGTGTCCCAGCCTGCAGGTGCTCCTTGGCAATACAGAAATACTTTAAATAAATAAATAGAAAATAATTCAAATGAAACAATTTTTTTAATTTATTTGATTTGTTTGAGAAACAGCATCAGTCAAGGCAAAAAGCAAAGTGATTGTACAGGCAATCCAGCCATGTCCTTGGGAGAAAGGATATTTTCTTAACTTGAAGCCTAAGAGTTAAATATAGGCATCAGCCTGATGTCTTACAGCTAAAGGACTATCAACCAGAAATTCCAGTCCCTCTTAATTCAGGGATGGAGGCTTCTGGAAGTAGTCCTTTGGCAAAGTAATGGTCAAGTTTAAGGAATGGCCAGGTACCTCTTCAAGATACTTTGGCTCTAAGTTATTGTTAGTGCTCTGTATGTTAGAGCCAACACCATGGATTGTTCTTGAAACAAACTGTACTCAAATGAAGAACCTTTGATACTTATGAGAAATGCTCCTTTTAGTTCTTTCCAGTTAATCTGATTGATGTATCTCTTAGTCCCAGAATTACCAGCACAGACATGAGCAGCTAGAAAAAGTATTGTGGACATTAGGGTAACCAGAACTCCAGGTATTCCAACAGGGGCTCAGTGCTCTTCTAGGAGCCATTTAAGACAGATGGGGAATACACTTCTGCTTGATTCCTCAGAACATACCAGGTGAGGGTCAGATTAGAGCTGCACCATTCAAAACCAAACAGATGGACACCTAGGACAGCACCACTCTCCCAAACAGATATTTATTCCAAGAAACCTTACATTGCCTGAATATGGGATCAGTTTTTTTTTTTTAAAGTTTGCTCATGATGCTTTTCCTCTTATACATGCAGGAATACTGAAACTGGACAAAACTAATTCTGTTGAATCTCTTCCTGAGATGTTGATGTCTGATTCCGAAGGAAGCTATGTGGGAGTGAACAGTCCTAGAGATTTGCAGTCTCCGGACTTCACAGCAGGATTCCATGCAGATAAGGTTGAGGTCAGAGCTTACTGAGTCACCTTTTTTACTTCTTTGCTTGTTAATTAAATAAAACATAACTTTCATTATATTTAAAATAGCTGGTTTATAGAAATGTCCTGTCTTGTGTAAGGTATGAATCTGGGAGGATATTCAGAATTTTAGTGGTGCTGTGTCAGAGTAATAGGTTTTGAATTTATGTAGACTTGGTCAGTGAGTTGTGCAGATGTTACTTCTTTTCTTTGGTCTGCTGGTTTTCTGCTTTTAATATTTTTTGCAATGCAAAAATCTATACTTTGCATAAGGTAGTATCAATTGAGAGGAATATACCAGTATAGCAGAAAAATACCAGTATTTTAAAAAATCAATTAAAGGAGAGAATCATACACATAGCTTAGTTTTCATGGAATATGGAGCCATTACATTATATCAGAGATCATGTAAACCAATAGGACTTTAAACATGTTAAATCCCAAATACTCCTCCAATGGCAAACCAGTTCTAAAACTCAAGGGTGTTAAAAGCAGCGTATGTGACATGAGGAAGAGATGTTGAAAGGAATTGCTATGTCCCTCTGGATGTGTGCAAACAATTGGAGATGCCTAAAGTACTTCTTTTGGATCTTAGCTAATGATGGTAAAATGTAGTATTTGACTTTGTTCTTCTCTTGGATGTATACGTTAAGTGTCTGTCTATCACCCTTTAAACTGGTGTAATTGTGGTCTGTTTTGACTTCAGGTGAAAGAGAAAATGGATGTTTCCAGTACTGTTCCACATGCCAACAAAGAGGTGAAAACATGCAATGGGACATCAGCACAAAAAATATCACTTCCACAGAGCATTCCTAATAACAAAATCACCTCTGCAGGATCTTCCAGCTGGGTGGTCGGGTCTTTTAGGTACATATTGTCTGTGTATTCCTGTGTTTGTCAGGGTCTGTGCTGTTACTGCAGTTCCTGTGGTGTGGTCTCTCATGTGATGAGCCTTTGGAATTAGAACTTCCTCCTTCCCTAGTGGAAGGCATTGCCTGAGTATGACTAGTTGTTAACACAATTTCTGCAGAATCAAATGGCCAGATAATTTTGTAGTAGTTGTGATCATTACACTAAAAGCAGTTATGTGGCTGTGCGCTGAGCTTGCTGCCATCCTCCTGAGTGGAAGTTGTTACTGCCTTAGCTGTGTACAGATTACAGCTTGGATTTGCCATCTGAGGATCTCATTCACAGTAGGTTTTAAAAGAAAAATAAGCAAACTTCACATTAACTAAAATGCTGGGTTTAACATATTTCGTACAGCACTGACAGTATACCTAAAAGTGTCCTTGGTGTGTTTTTCCTGGATAAAAAAAAGTTTGTTTGAAAACATTCTATTTGCGGTTTACCATAATTGAGGAAGCGGACATAAATTATACATCCGGTTACAAAATGTATGCAAGATATAGAAGACTTAAGTTGTGTTTGGCATCTGGAATATAAGTAAAAATGGATGCCTTGAAAGTAACAGCTTATAATTTTTTTTCTTCATTCAGCCCTGCCAGTCCTCCTGCTATGGATTTAAGAACTATTATGGAAATTGAAGAGAACATGCAAAAATGTGGAAGCTTGCCAAAGATAAATTCAGGGTTAGTAAAAGATAAGGCTTAATAAAATAAGTTGTAAGAGTGAATTGTTCTAATGTAAATCATTGTTTTAATATCCTGATCTTTGTGTAGCCTTTTCAAACTTTATTTTGGGAGTAGCTGTGTTTTGAAGCTTCAGTTCTGGTTCACCTGGTGGTGACAAAGTAATATCTGTGTTGCCTCATTAGCACTATTCATTACTTGCGTGAATATGTAATCATGGGTCTTGGTGGCATTTGATGGACTTCCTTTTTTAAAAAATGAGAGGTTTGAAAAACAGCCTACTCTTCCTTTAGTTTTCTGAATATATGTTGTTTATATTCTGTTCTAGAATTTGGTTTGATGAGCAAGTTCACATTTTTATCTTTCATTTTTTAGGAGGCCTACTCTTCATGGAAATAAACTTTCTCAGAAGCAGAGGAAACTGATTGCCCTAGCTGCAAAGGATAGTAGCCCAGATTTTGCATCAGATGCAGTCATGCCACCTACATCCCCCAAAACTGCAAAACCTGCAAATGTCTGGTATGTTTTTTTTTTGGTTATGCTTATGTTTGTGTGCACTCGAATTCATTCCTGTCTTTAAAATAGGCCTTGTTTCAGCCTAACAGCACTGCCCTTCATTCATTTGTGGCTTAAACTAAAGTTGAACTTCAGTATCTCAGTGGCAAAGCCTCTACTTTGCATACAAAATAATCTAGGTTCAGTCCTCAGCATTTCCAGGTGTAGAAAACACCTGAAGAACTGCCAGTTGTTGGTCTAGACAATATTGAGCTATATGGGTCCAGTTTTCTAGTCACTTTTGTATGTTCCTGTTGCTTGAGAGCCAGAATGTAGGTATGGCCATAGTTTTGAAACTTGGAGGCAGTCGTTGCTCTTTCATCTGTCATGTTTTGTTTTGTTTTTTTGCTTGCTATTTTTGTGAGATGTATTATTATGTTGTTGTGTGCCTTCAAGTAATTTCTGATTGAGGTCTCCATGAACTTACCATAGGTTTTTCTCGATAGAATTTGTTCAAAGAGGGTTTGCCCTTGCTTTCCTCTGAGACATGGGATCCAGGGTGCCTTAAAACAAGATTAAATTAAAATATTATTCTTTAAAAAGTAAAAAAAAATGGCTGAAAGTTAAAAACATGTTTATTTAGTAATAAAGATGAACAAAAATATAAAATACACCATACCACTGTTTCACACAGTCTGTGGGTCTCTATGTTTTCAAGTTGTCTTTTGACTTATGTAAGCCCATGAATTCCACAGGGTTTTCTTAGGCAGAGGTGGTTTTGCCAGTTCCTTCCTCTGAAATATAGCCTACAACACCTGGTATTTGTTGGCATTTGAGTACTAACCAGCACTGATT
This sequence comes from Iguana delicatissima, assembly GCA_948472985.1. Lineage (NCBI taxonomy): Eukaryota > Metazoa > Chordata > Lepidosauria > Squamata > Iguanidae > Iguana > Iguana delicatissima. The sequence goes on along the minus strand of CAOKZL010000469.1, from coordinate 580,371 downwards.
CTACTTAGCTTCCAAGATCGTATGGGAGCTGGTGCCTTTAGGGTTTTTAGGCCCAAAATTATACTGCTACATAATTTAAAACTCAAAAGACCTGCCTGACTAAAAAGGTCTTCGCTTGCCTACGGAAAGAATCCTGTGTGATGGATTCTTTTTTATATGTTGCTGCAAGAGAAATGTCAGCACTCCTTGCTGTTCAAGTAGAAAACGGTCAGAATATATGTGTAACGTAACTATGCACACTGTTCCATAATACAATTATGTGATTTTGTTTTTTGTTTTCCTGATGGTTATTAACAGTAGAATAGAATAAAATGAACATGCATGAAATAGAGCTATTTTATTATGGAGCAGCTGACCGGCTTTTTGCCGTTGGATAATTTATGCATTCAAGCAAATAGAGCTAGTTTCAGTTAATCTGAAGAGGTGAACTTTTTGACAGGCTCAGTAATTTGTGGATGGTGGGACTTAGTAGCCAGTTGTTGTTTCTTCTGGACAGCTGAAAACTTTACCACAATGCTGTTATACTCTCAACAAGAAATGAGATAACAGAAAATCAATTAATGTATTTATTATGTGATCTCTATATTAAAATATCTACCTCCTGCCCTATATTATATGATCTCAGGAACAGTGTACAGACAGAAAGCAATATAAAAATGGTAAAGAGGAATTTAGAACAATTTAAAATATTCTAAAATATATAAAACAATATGAAATAATTTGGAACCATATATTTATGTAGATTCAAGTTATGATTCTTAGACTGCTGAAATGAAGTCAGTATTCTCACCCAGCAAGCTTCCAATAGACCACAGTAGAGAAGGCTGTTCTGTGTGTTTCCGTGTTGCTGGCACTGTTGGCACACAGAGGGGGCCCTACAGCAAATGTCATTGTTTAGGCAGGTATTGTTAGATTAGAAATAACTTCCCTGGAGTGTTGGGCCCTTTTCTGAGAGTTATCCTTTAGCAGAATTCACAAGTAGAAGCACTAAAATCTCTTGAATGTCTCTAAGAGTTGTTTTAGTGAAGCAAGGGAAACAAACAGTACGAAAACTTCATAGCCAAAAACTTTACTGATTATATTTAAAGGTATGTTCAAACATATATACTTGTGATGCCTAAGCCCAGGCTAATGATAGGAAAGTTTCAAGAAGAGGAGCAGCTCAGCAGACGGTTACCATCTTGTGAGGGAGGAGGAGGAAAGAGTGGAGTGGCCTGACTGCACCTGATGCAGTCTTGGGGTTTATAGTTTGGCCGGAAGCAGTAGAGGCTGTGTGGATGAGAATTTTCAATAGCCCTTGCTAAACTGCAAATCCCACAATTCGATAGGATGTTGCTTGGGAAGTTAAACTGCAATCATAGCGCTGTCACTGTGTAGTGTGAAAGGTCCTATGACTAAAAGACTAAGATACTCGGAAGCTGTGATTCAGTATATTTACCCAACTGCAGATAACCTGCAAATTATTCACCGAAACAGAATATTCCTACTACTAGTATTACACTTATTTTACATATAAGGAAAGGAGCTGAAAATTTTGTATAAACCTCCATTTTACTGCTCCCAGTTTACAGACAGCACACAGGGTTGGGGACACATCTGAATGGGAATAAATGGGAAATGAATGTTTTGCCTTCTGCCACCACTGGGTGAGCACCATGAATTAAAAAAAAAAAAAGACTGAGAGAAGAATCCAACATAGAAGTAGAAATAGTTGAATCAGTAAGTAAGTGAGGTGCAAAGTAGAAAGGGGAAATGGTAGATGTGATATTTGTGTATTTTTACTTAATTTTTAAAAAATACTTGTACTCTGGTATCCAACTTGGCTTTTATTGCAGTTTTGAAATTGTACGTTTCATAGTTTGGCTTCAGTTAAACTACTTTTGAAAGGGACCTTTAGTGAAGTTGTGTAGTTCTAGAACTAGAACAAACATTCCATTTGTCATTGTTTGGGGTTGAGCAGGTTTGGCAGGTCCAGCGGCAAGTTTTCTGGCCCAGTGATAATCTGGTGGCCACACAGACTGCTAGAAATATAAACAAACAATTAAAATACTTTTTGGGACCAAAGACCAATTCTAGTTTTGAAAAAGTTTTAAAAAAAAAAAAAAAAAAAGTATATTAAATGCTGCAGGGCAACTTTTGCTGCCTGTTGTACAAGGTAGGTCTTACTTTGCCAGAAGAAGGTCATTACGAGCATGTCATGGGAGTCGGGGGCTGCAAAATGAGCTTTTGGGGAATTATTTTATTGATAGCTTGTTGTGGTTTTTCCGGGCTTTGAGGCTGTGTTCTGTTACTATTTTCTCCTGATGTTTCGCCTGCATCTGTGGCTGGCATCTTCAGAGAATATGGTGGCATGGAAGTGAGACAGAGTATATATACTTGTGTAGTCCCTGGGTGGGAGGACGCAGTTTCCATGTCTTACAGTTGGCCTCTGTGATGGCCTATTGTTAAATGGGATATCCCCCAGGGTGTATTGTTAGTCAGGGGATATGCATAAGAATGCGTTAAGTACATTAGCAACCCATCCTATTGTTCCCTTTAGAGGGACTTCCAGAGTCTGGGTGGTGTTCATTGGCATATTTTTGAGTCTTGATTTTAGTGTTCTTCAGTACTGGTAGCCACATTTTGTTTACTTTCTGAGTTTCTTCTTTCCTGTTGAAACTGTCCATTTGTTTGTGGGTTTTGATGGCCTCTCTGTGAAGTCTGACATAGTAGTTGTCAGAATGGTCCAGAATTCCTGTGCTTTCAAAAAGCATTCATGTTTGGACACTGCATTTTGTAGAAAATTCAACAAATGCTACGTTCAGCAAAGAACAGGAGGGATCCTCTAACTTCTGCGGGAATTACTGCATACCTTGCAGCTGTGGGCAGGTCTACATAGGGACTACAAAACACAGCGTCCAAACACGAATCAGAGAACATGAAAGACACTGCAGACTGATCCACCCAGAAAAATCAGCAGTAGCAGAACATGTTATAAGCCAACCTGGATACAGAATGCTTTTTGAAAGCACAGGAATTCTGGACCATTCTGACAACTACTATGTCAGACTGCACAGAGAGGCCATTGAAATCCATAAACACATGGACAATTTCAACAGGAGAGAAGAAACACGGAAAGTAAACAAAATCTGGCCACCAATACTGAAGAACACTAAAATCACGACTCAAAAATATGGTAATGAACACCACTCAGACTCTGGAGGTCCCTACAGGAACAATACAATGGGTTGCTAATGTACTTAACACATTCTTATGCATATCCCCTGACTAACAATACAACCCTGGGAGATATCCCATTTAATAGTAGGCCATCACACAGGCCAACTGTGTAAGACATGGAAATTGCGTCCTCCCACCCGAGGACTACACGAGTATATATACTCTGTCTCCCTTCCATGCCACCATATTCTCTGAAGATGCCACCCACAGATGCAGGGGAAACGTCAGGAGAAAATACTAACAGAACACGGCCTCAAAGCCCAGAAAACCCACAACAGCCTATGGATTCCGAGCGTGAAAGCCTTTGACTTTACATATTTTATTGATGTTTCTGTCTTGGTATAATATTTGTTGCAGTTCAAAACAGATGTGTTTCTTCAGTTAATGCTGAAAGAATTTCATACTGAACCTTCTATATTGACAAAAAAAATTGCGTTTAAGTACTTGTCTAGTTTTGAACAATGAAACAAAAACTTTATTTCAATGCAGTGTAACCTATACATCTTTAAAAAAACTTGGGGTTATTTTTTTGAACGGTTTCAAGGAAATCAAAATGTGGTGAGGGAAATGGAAAATGAAATTTGGACAAAAACCTTGATAAGTGAAATTGACTTTTTAAAATTTATTGTTTTCTTCTTGTATTTGTTTATCCTGATGTGCATCACTTTAAGTGTGTTAATGTGTTTACATTTAAAAGGTTTGTCCATTACAGTGCATTGACATTGGCTGGCTGTACTGTAGCTATGGAATGAATTTTCATCTAATTTTTTTATATAGGCATAAATGACTTGTTAACTTCCTTCGCTAAATTCCTTTGGGTGAAAAAAATAGAAAGTAGCAACACCAAAAGTTTTAGATATGAAATCTATATTTTTAAAAAAATGTGCACAGCCGACTTTTAGGATAATGGAATTTATTTTAGCATTTTAAGTTCCTTATGAAATGTATACTTTTACTGCTCCTGGCTTTATGACAATTTCTTATTACAGTTTTTGTTAAGTACTTTTTACTTGGCTGACTTAAAGTAAGAGAAAAGGTTTTGTTCTTGTCTGAAGCATGTTGAGCTATGGTATACTTCTTACTTTTCAGAAGTCTAAAGTGAAGTCTTATGCGTGCATTTGGCATCAGATTGAGGTTTCCATGCTTGCAATATGTGGCAGTCTCCAAAACTTTTGTTTTGCAGTGAAATGAGATACTTGTCTTGGAAATTCAGCAGCTATTCTGGCAAGATAATATGCCAGATGGGTGTGGAACCTTCTGGAACTTTTTTTTGGTTGACATGGAGACTCAGTATATCTTAAACCGTACTTGGACTCTTTTTGCCAAAGAAACCTCTAGTTTCACAGTTTGGGGGAATAAGACTATGTAGTGTTCTTTGAAGATTAATTAAGAAAAATAAAACTAATGTTCAGATTATTTAAAAGCATAGAGGAGTGAAAATTGAATGTAGACTTAACTTTCATTGTTTCAATATAGTCTTCAATTTTAATATAATTTTCAAGGGGCATCTTTGAGTGTAATAGTGCCCAAGCTTGGAGAATAGAGCTAAATTTCTGGTTTGAGGTGTCAGTTATGTTTGTCACTTCTCCTTCCTTTTTGGCAGGCTGGATGTGCTATTACTTTTCTGAGTGCCAATTTCAATTATCAGATTCAAAATCTCATAAATGGCATTTATTCCGCCTTACTGCTGAAGGTGTCTGGTAGATTTACTTCCAAAACTAAATTGCATAAGTACAGGTTTCCTTCAATTATCTGATGGGTTAGGAACTACAGCACGGTCAGAAAACAGAGACTTTGCAAGCAGCACATGCTTGGTTAGTCCCAAGTGAGCCTCTGTAAATGTCACAGAGGCTCACTTGGGACTAATTGTGCATGTGCTGCTTGCAAAGTCTCTCAGTTGGCTTAACATTTCTCCCCCATCCTCAGCTTACTTTGCAAGCAGGGCGCATGTTAGAGTGGTTCCAAGCAACCCTCCTTAGGCAAAGAGAACTGATGAAAGAGCAGAACCCCTGTTGAATTAATGAAACTTGTCCTTAATTTGGAAGTTAGCTGTCAGATAACGGGGCATCAAAAGCTGGGGGCTGCCTGTATTACATTTTTATAGGGTGTTAATGTAGTTAGGGAAGATCCAGTGTGGTATAGTGATTTGAGTGTTGGATTAGGACTCTGGGAGATCAGGGTTCGAATCTGCATTCAGTCATGGAAACCCACTAGGTGACTCTGGGCACGTTACACACTCGCAGTGTCAGATCACGTTGATGGCAAACCTCTGAACAAATCTTGCCAAAGAAAAGCCCGTGATAGGTTTGCTATAGAGTTTCATAAATGGGAAACAACTTGAAGGCACACAGCAACCAGCAACATTGTAAGAGGATTTCCACACCCAGAATGCTGGCAAGTGCTACACTTGTAGTTCCAGGCACCCCCAGTTATTTAAAAAAAGGTCAGAAAATTGGATTCTTTCCTTGAAATGCAGAATGAGATCTTCCCCCTTTAATAGATCTACAGCCTGGGGCATGTTCTGTTTTGTTTTTTGTTTTGTTTTTTAGTCATGCCGCCTTCTTTTATTTTTTTTGGCTCTTCCTGCTTCCATCTTTCATTGGGCCTTCACATACTTGAACCAGCCTCTTTTTCAGAGAAGTCTATAGTAGTGTTTAGGAATCTTTGCTTTACAGTTCGCAGACTGTATCTACTGCTATGTCAAATAGCTGAACTAGTGCTCTTAAAATAAGGACTTTCTTATGTCTCTGCAAATAAATATTTTGACCCAGACATTTCAAAACTGCAGAGTTGTCACTGATAATGACTCTCCGCATCTATTAAGATTGGCTTTTATGACAAATAAAACTAGTGTTCAGATCATTAAAAGTTTAGAAGAGCGAAGGCAGAATAACTGAATATAGATTTAACCCTTCATTATTTTAACATAGTCTTCAGTTTTGATATAATCTTCAAGGTGCACCTGGATGTGCAATAGTGCTTCTAGGTTTGAAGAGACATTTATATCTGTCTTCAAATCTAGTATAGTCCAATAGATCGTGGCACACAAAGGATGTGCCGATTATGAAAAAACTTGAGTTGGTCTCAGTGTAGCAAAGGATGGATCAAATACGAATGCATTTGATATGGTTTTGGAGACCTAGCAGATGCCTAAAGAAGGTCCATACTTCTCAGTTGCTCATCTTTTTCAACATAAAATGACATATTTGTCTTTGTAAACTGCTGTGGAAATCCACCAAATTCATGTGAATTAGGATTTATGTGTAAGTTTGGTAAAATAGATCTGCAGACAAAAAAGTCTAAAATTCTCTGTAGTGGTCTAAAAGCCATAGTGTAACAGTATTTGGTTCATGTTACTGTAGTAAACGAATATGGTGTACCATAGTAAATTGAGTGTCCAAATTAAGTGGCATATTCAGTAATTTAATAAATTAATGTACTGTGTTAATTAACGAGAATAAATAAATTACTATGTCACTTGATATGACAAAGATACAGTGCTAGAAGGTACAAATGTTTCTGAGACTTTATTACTTTTTTCTTGTTAAAGGGCTTCTCCAATGCATTCTTCTTTGCCAAAGTCATTCCGTGATCTCCTGGTGGAGGAGAAAAAAACAGCTGGTGCCAGTTCTGGAAAAGCATGTGCTAAAGTGACAGAGGATGGACCAGCTCAGAAAACCCTGAGGTGAAATACTTAAATTTAATTTAATAGAACACTTGTCTTCAGATATTGAAGGCGTCTATAAAGTAATACAAATGTCTGATGTTGCACCATTCAGTTTTAAAACAGTTGTGCTGATGGACAGCTGAATAGAATAGATCAGCCATTCCCAGTGGGGTCTGTATGGCCCCCATGGGTGCCCAAGCACATTTGAAGGGGGTCAGAGACAGAAAACCGAGAGAAGAGGACTCCCAAGAGTTTATTGGCCCTGGTTACTGAACCAATGAAATACCCAAGCAGCAAACTTAATTGGAGTCAATAATTTCCCTCCTGTTTATAATATGTTTCCAACACATCAGTTGACAGTTTCCTTGACAGAATCCAAGAACAGTATTGATACCACCACAAGAGGTGACATCTGATTGTTATTTTCTAATTTGGGGCCTGATACCATGAAACTTGCAGAAAAGCACCAACCTCAATGATTGCGTTAGGCCTGATAGATGTTTTAATTTCATACAGTCTTCTTTTTTGTCTGATATGTCATACTGTTGAAATTTTCTTGGTGTTCCGTAATAAATGATTTTCTGTCTACCTGTTCATGTTGTACCCTTGTTTGAGGGGGGACCCTGGAATCTGAGAAGAGCTCCTGGAGGCTGTGGCCAAAAAAAACAGTTGAGAATGATTTAGATGATAGCTCAGGTACATACAATATTTTCACAAAGTGGCATAAAGATGCTAATAAACTTCTGGTTTGAAAACAAAGATGAGGTGTTGCTCCGTTGAATTTACATAGCAATTATTTAATTTAATGGAGTAGTGAATATGATTTATATCTAGATGCATAGTCTCATTTTCTAGCTGTTTTTTTAAAAGTTGTGACTTATGCCATTTCCACCACTTAAAAGATTAACTGTAGCTTGTTTTAAGCCATATTGTGAGCTGCTTTGGGGCCCTTGTCAGGAGGAAGTTAGTTGATGGATGGATGGATGAATGAATGAATGAATTAAAGGAAACAACTGTCAACCCTGTTCTTGTCCTTTTCATACAAGGTCAATTAATGTCATATGTGTTTTATCAAAATGAGAAGATGTGAAGTGCATGTTAAATAAATGAAATTAATACCAATACCAATCAGAATTGTCTCCAGGAAATACTATATTGTTGCCTTATCTGTCTTAACTACTGTGTTCCACAGCTAAAATGGCTGCTTATGCTGCTGCAGAATTGGTGTTGTAATACTAGTTCTCAGTACCTCTTGAACATTCAAGTATTGTACATTCACTTTTTAATTTTCTTTTTTTTTCTTGCTTTTCTTCTGTTTCTGCCAGTAGATAAAACAAATAAAGCAGTGTATACTCATACCACTCACTGTGTGGCTCTATGTATTTTTATAACCTTTGGATATGTATTTATACAGTACTTATGTTAATAATTTTTGTTCCTAGATGTGCAGCTGCCGCTGCTCTGGGAACAGAGAATGAACATTGGAATGATCCAGCACAACCAGAAAACCAGAAGTGAGTTATAGTTGTGATTTAAAAGTATGAGTAGAAAAATATTTTCTGTCAAGTGGTGATAACCTGCTTTTGTAATTTACCTTGCAGTCCTTGGTTAGGAGCATCTTTGGTGAGTCCAGCTGTACCAACACCTATCACGTTTGCAGAAATTGTAGAGGAAGAACTCCAGCAAGAAGCTGCTCTTATCCGTAGCAGAGAGAAACCTTTAGCTTTGATCCAGGTAAGCAAAAACCTCTGGTATTAATAAACAAAGGCTTAAGTCCTATTGGTTCACACCACACATGTGTAAAGGTCCATTACATATGCGGTTCCACTTTCTTTGTGGTCACAAAGGGAGGCCTTGCTCATGGATGGCCCAAGAGGAGAAAGCTGCATGTTCCGAGGATCTCTCCCTCCCTCCCTCTCTCTCTCTAATGCACACACAAGCGGCTATCATACTTTGGCAGAATAGGCTGTTTGAAGCCAGCAGCCTTCTCCTCTCATCCCACATCTACCACCTTCACTCCCTTTTCCTTGCTGTAGGTGTGTTCATGGGCTTTCTTTTTCCAGCTGCTGACTTTACTACCTTAATCTCTACCACCATAGTACACCAGAATAGCTACCCAGCAGGACCTCAGCATATGAGTGTCTGTTTCATACATTCTTTCCCCTTTCTTAAGTGTGTTTCCCTTCTGCCTTTTGGTCTCAGCAGGGTTTCTGAGGAAGCATACAACCACTGGAAAAAAATAATAATAAAATTTAGTGTAACCTACTAAATGTTTTTGGCTGGGGTGTGCTTATTTATGTACCTTTTTTTTAATGATTGGCTTACACTGAGCTGGTTACATGTTTCATCTGACTAATGGTTAATTCTGAATACTCAGTGGCTTCTTCTTTGCAGTGGTTCAGTGGGCACTCTGTGTTTCCTTAACTGTTGAATGTTTTGGGAATGTGGGACTGTAGATAAATACCTCTCTTGGGGTGTTGTCCTGTTTTTTAATTTTTGGAGAAGTGCACACTTTTCTAGTGTAAATGAAAAGTCTGATGACTACCATTATTCCAGACTCTGCCAACATTCTTACTCTAAGTCCTAATAGAGTTTCAAAAGTGACTCCTTCCTTTTCCCCTTTTCTTATTTCAGATTGAAGAACGTGCTATTCAAGATCTTTTAATTCACTATCGAGCAGTTGGCAACCCTGATGAGTTTGTTGTTGTTGAAAGGTCTCCTCAGGGGCCAATAGCAGCTCCTATGTGGAACAAGCACTGATACACAGTGATGCTGGGCTTTATGAAGATGTGCCTGCATAAATGTTGGGTTGTTTGTTGTTCCCGTGGATCTGCTGGTTCTGCAGTGACAGTGGGGATAGTAATGTGTGTCCTACCTTTCTCAGCATAGTATGTGTTTTGAAAAAGTATCTTCCTTACCAGGTAGCTTAACTAGGCTGTACTCTTGCACAGGGTATGTTTCATAAGGATGGAACTGAAGACTACATACACTTAAAATTAACTTGTAAGTAGGCATATAAGAAATTCCTATAATAATTAGCAAAAGTGGAAAACCAGTTGTTCCTTTTCAAGTTAAATACAAAACTTTCATACTCATGTAAACATGTTGAGTTAATAAGATGTAATGATCAACTAGAATATCAAAAGTTTAGCTTTCATTTAAATAAATAATAAAAACATAGCTTTTATGTGTAATAACAGAAAAAAAACAAGAACATTACTGTCTGTTGAAGTGATGACATCTCATGTCTGGTATGTTTGTGTGCCTCTGGACTGTTTGCTCTTCTGGACGATGCTCCTAACCATCATGCCTTACAAAAGTGGTGAGCCTTTGTGCTAGGCAAGCATTTTCTACTGGATTAAGTGTGTATTTTATTATTATAAGGACAGGCTCAGAAGAACCTAAACTTCCATGTGGGTTCCCACAATAACAAATAGCAGTGAATAATAACTGTTAGCAAATATGTGGCAGGATGGGAAAGGGGTAAGAACAGCATGCTAAACAGCAAAATGTTTGGGAGAAAAAAATAAAGCAAGTGATTGCATTAAAGCTGCTCAAACAATTATTGTGTTTTGGTAAGGTCTGCTTTTAACAGATGCATTGATGCAATTTAGTACTATGTGTTCAAAAAAAGGAAAAGAAAATGTGCCTGATTGTGATTGATTTTCTTGTTGTTGTTAGAAAGTCTTCTAAAAGAGTGTTTGCTAACTCTGAAAACTAATGTGCTACCTGTATGATGGGATTTTTTCCAGGGGGAGGGAAGGAGTTTTACTTACATCACTCATCTGCCTTTACCACCTCAGTGCAGATTAGGGCTGCTGTGTTTTACCCTAATGGCACTGTGCGGGAATGATCTTTGTTGGCATTTAGTGGTTCTGTCTCGCAGCTTGGAATTGATCCCCAAGAACAACTATGTGAATAAAACTGCAATAAAGAATAAAATGATGAAGCAGCAGAAGTTACCAGTGTTGCATTTTGTGTGTGTGTGTTTTAGTATTTCATTTTGGAAAGCAAAACAAAAGCCAACAACTGTGAAAAGATAATGTTCACTTTTCTTCCCTTACTGTCAGAAATTCCCAAAGTTTTTGGTGTGTTGTGATTATGCAGAAATACAAAAAAGGTAGGGAAGTGTATTCTTGAAGGAAAAGATTCAGCTGTCACTTCCAACTTGTGGCTGGGGGTAAGAGGTGTTGACTCCAACATGTTTTTTTTCCTCAAGCTCCCCCTTTAACAAGAATGAATACCTATATACACCTTCTCACACATATATATGTATACCTTGTTCTTCATACAGAGAGCCTCCCAGAAGGCTTTCATCTATAATCAAAGAAAATAAGCACATTCCTGCCCTAACCTATACAGTCTAAAGGATTTGAGACAAAAGAGAAAAGTGGTAGTGGGCAAAGGGGCAGGGAGAAAACAACCAAACTCAAATACTAATTCTTCATGTTACAAGATTCTTTGCAGTGACTAGATAGAATGGTTGTAGTGCACTCAGGTTGTTGTTTGTTGTCATATCACAACCAGCTGGCATGGAAACAACTGAAAAAGAGGAATTGCTAAACACTGCTCGTTCCTTAACTGAGCCAAGAGAATGATCTTGTTTCCTATCACTCCCTCTTCTATAGGCTTATTGGATGGGTTATTGGAGGATGATTTGGGGAGATGTAAAGCCTGATGGGCTTCTCAGGAGGTTTGCTGGTGGCCTGGTTTCCTTTTTTGCTCCTCTTGCAAAGCAATGCTTCACAATCTGTTTATACATACGACTTCAGGGGCTCTGATGCAGGCTTTTTGTTATAAACCCATTTCTGCAGAAAAAACAAGGAAGTGACAGATATCATTACCACCTGTGATTTCCAATATTTCAAGAGAAAAGATGGCCATTCCATAAATAGATTCCTCAAGACTGCAAAAAGAAGTTAGAAGGCATAAATATTCTTAGTTTTCACACATATGCACACACCCTATCAATGATTAAAATTACATATTGTAATGAAGTGAACAATTTGAGAGTCTTAAAGGGACGGGCAATTCTGGCCCTCCAGATGTTGGATTGCAATTCCCACTGGTCCTAGCTAGCGTGGTATTGAGGAATTATGGGAACTGCAGTCCAAAAGCTTGAACAGTTTACTCAGTGCAGTAGAGTCTGCCATGGTAGAAACTTGTTCTTTCCATGTATTAAACCTTTTTGAAACTTGGATTCTGTTTACTTTTATTTTTACTTTGCCTTTTTTACTTTACTTTACATCATGCCTTGTATTACCAAAAATCCCTTTGCCAAATAACAGTTATTTACAGTAAGACAATCTCTCCCCCAGTCTGTTACAGTATGATTATATATAGTACTGCTGCCTCTTTGAATTGTCCTATGGCATTCTCACAATAAAGCCAAAATAGAGTTTGGGAAAGCCATAAAGGTACAATCTTGTGCAATGTGCAAAGGCTTTTTCTGTGCTGCATATCAAGCTATAGCAGGAAGGATTAAAGTTGGATAAAGCTTGGTCTAAGCCAAGCAGCAGAAACTGTTTAATGCTACATCAAGCTGTTCTTAGAATTTGAGTTTCTTCATCTCTTGGGACTTAAACATAGCAGTGCTCTTTTGTAAAGAGAAACAAAATACATTTTAATGTATGGAATTAAAAGTGAAATGCTGCTACTGAAACAGTAGGTTGGGTGGGAACTGACCAGTGGGTTATTGGATGCTTTATCTATCTGGGATAGTAGGATTTATGTAGTGAAATATGCTGACTACCTATGTAGATCTATCTAAGAGCATGGGAAGGAAGGGTTTCCATGAGATCATACTTGGATCTGGAATATTGCCAACGCTTGTTAACATTCTTTACCTGTTTGTTAAGTTTTTCAAATGCCAGCAGAAATAGTGAAAACAAAAAGGGAGAGGGAAGAGATTTCAGATTAAGAAACTTCTAACACTTGACCTGTGTCTTGATCTTTGCCTGTGATCACCATCAGTAGACATTCCGTAGAATTTATTCAGAACCTTGCTGTTAATACATTCAACCACTCTCATTTGACATGTACTTTATTAAAATTCAAATAGTAATAACGTGCGCCTGCAAAATCATATGAACTGATCAGTTAAAGATAGGTTGGTAAATAACCGAATGTGACGCTGAAGGTTGATTGCTTGCCACATCTTCAAAAACAGCACAGTACACTTTGAAAATATTAGGCAGTGTTCACAAAATGTTCTAGTGTTAATTGTGATTTCGATATAATGACTCTTTTCCTTTTTCGAGACGAGTTAAGTTTCATGCACATTCAAAGACAAAACAACAGCAACTAGGAATACACCTGAAGTTTTTTTTTAAGTGTGGCAGATACTACAAAAACTGAAATACCAAGTTGAGAGGCCTTTGGATCCTGCTTCATGTCTCTAGTTTTGGAGTCCCCTTTTGTCCTCTTGCTGAGTTGCTCAAATTCCCAAGTGGTGAGTAAAATTCCAGTGGCTATACTTTGGGAGCAAGAGGGAAAAGGTGGTGGCAGCAGCAGTAGCAGCAAAAGTAGGCTCCATTAGACGCCTCTATCATCATTTCGTTTTCCTCTGGTTCAAGGAGGGAGGGAAGGAAGAGTAAGGAGAGCTGTGCATGAGGGAGATAGAGAGGGAAGACTCTCGCTGAGTTCTGCATGCCTTTGGCTTCAAAGGACAGGAGGAGAAGAACACAGGGCCTCTAGAGAGTTTCCTATAGCCACCAACCAGCCAGACTTAACAGCAGCTCAGTTTCAAAGCTGCTGGAAAGACTAGCTTGTGCTCGGCTGCCAGAGACTGCAGGGACTCTGAGTTCCCAGAGTCTTTTTCCTTGTAGTTGCCCTGTTTTCCTGTTGCATTAATTTTTTTTAAAAAAGTTAAGGATTGCTTGACTCTTACCTATTTTCCAAAAGTGGCATATATTTGAATCCTGTGTGGGGTATGATGGAAAAGTTCTAGCTTTTTTTTTGTAAAATGACTTATTGGTTCAGTGTACGTACTTTAGCTGCTTGTTATACTGCTTTCTTTCCATGGATAGGCCTGTGATTTGATTTTTTACAAATGACATCTTGACAAATATATAGAGGGCCTTTCCAAAAAGCCCAGGATCACAGCTGAAACAAGAGTAATGTAAGAAAAAGGTAGGATTTTTTTCTACCTCCCCACTGCCCCCCCGCCAAGTGCTGCTGCTTTGTTTAAACCCAGTACCTCCTCTTGGCCACTTTTGAAGTTCCATATCATTTTGTGTTCTAAATGATCCCCTATATCACATCTGTTTAATCCTCGCTGTTTGTTTGTTATGACAGTATTCTGCTGCTGCTTTTCCAACTTTTCAAAACCCTAAGCTAATAAAAGTAATAAAAAGCTTTTGATGTATGGTACACAACAATATCCACAGTGCTTCTGAGAGAGATAAGTTTTTTGTTTGAACAAGATGGACTTAAATGATTCTGCTGATCTTCTTCTTCCATGGGCTATAATTTTGTATGTTGCATTATGCTATATCAAGACTTCAAAGCACTACAGGTTTTGTGTCTGATCCTTCTCTTCCCCTCATTGAACTACCGCTGTGGGATTACTCCATCTCCAAGCTGTTGTTTGTAATCTCCTGGGCTCTTTTATCAACAGTTAACCTGTTCCAGCCACAGATATGCCCACTGTTTTGTTACCTGATGTTCTTATTTGTGGAGAGGAAACCAAATGGGTTCCGACTTAATGACTGGAATCTTTTTTGCAAGTTTGCAAACGTAATTCAAATATTCCTTTAGGTTGTAAGCACAGCAAGTCTGTGGCTAGATGGCTAGATAGTGCTGTCTTTGTTGCCTTTATCCCTCATGGTCTTCCCCAGAGCACCAGATGGGGGCCTTCGAGGCAGGAATCATTAATAAATGAACTGGGCAGGCCGCCCAACAAAAGCAACTGCCTGATAAGAAAATACTAAGAAGAAGTGTGCTTGAATATTGCCTGTGAGCTTTTTAGAAGTGCCAATGATAGGGAGAGCAGTATTGCTTTGGGGGCAGCAACTTGGACAAAGACCCATCTAGATGTGGGTGTTTTTATATACGCCCTCTGTCAGAGAAATAGTGACCCCTCTCCAAAACTGATCAATTTAGTTTTATTGTTATAAATTATGGGTGGGAATCATGTGGCCCTCTAGATCAGTGGTTCTCAACCTGTGGGCCCCCAGATGTTTGTGGACTTCAGCTCCCAGAAGCTCTGAGCATTGTCCATAGTGGCTGGGGCTTCTGGGAGCTGAAGTCCACAAACATCTGGGGGCCCACAGGTTGAGAACCACTGCTCTAGATGATTGCAGCGTTTCTTGAGTTCTTGACCATTTACTGGGCTGGCTAAAGTAGCTGGGACTTGCATCTCAACACAATTTTTTTGGTTGTTGGAAGAAGTAAATGATATAGTTTTAGAGAGAGAGGTGTGATTTTATTATATGTATGTATAACTGCCAAACAGTCAGAAGCCATTTTTTTTTGCTTTATGTTTCTTTTTACATCCTACTTTTTCCCCCTCATTTTTGCTTTCCATTTTATTTTGCCTTCATTTTTTCAAAATATCTGTAATTTTTATTGTATTTTGAAATACTCTTTATAAAATTATTTTTAAAAAGTGGATCGATGTGGTTTTATTGCTATAGATCATGGACAGGAACCATGTCCCCCCCCCCAAAATAAAGGATTTCAGCTTCCATCACTTTTCACTATTTACTGTGCTGGCTAAGGCAGCTGAGACTTGCAATCCAACAAAATTTGGAGCATGCCCCCCAAAATTTCACGGATGAAAACTAAGACATGTGTGGCCAAGCAGCATCAAAAGGAAGTCAAGATGGCCAAAGCTGTTCATGAGGAAGAAAGCACAAGCCAGGAGAGGCTGCAGCAGTTGGCTTTTTCCTGAGTCTATTAGGAGGAGCAAAATTCCTCCCACCCATCTCCTCCTCTCCCCTACTGAGTTAACTGCAGTTTGCACTACTTTTTCACTTTGAACTCAGTATGCAGCAACTGAAGTGAGCTGAAGACAAAAGGGAAAAGTGGGAAGAGGAGGAGAGAGAAACTGGGACATTTTTTAAGCAGCTGAAGAAGTGGGACAACAGAGGTTTAATTGAGGCTGTTCCTACCTTATTGGGACTGGGAGAATGTGCTGAAGGGGCCCATGCTTCTCATTTTTGCTGTAAACTACCTTAAAGCCTGTTTCCCCTCTCATTATCCTTGTACAGTTGGCCATCCATATTTGCTAGGGTTAGGGGCACAGGACCCCTGCAAAAGTGGAAAAAACGCAAACATCAAAACATGTCTGTCTGTCTGTGGGAACGGGGAAGGGGCAATGGTGGGGAGAGTGGGCACCCAGAGTCCAAACCAGATCAGGGAAGGGAGACAGAGAGGGGGTGGGTCAACATGATCACCTTATACTTTCTCTCTCACACCTTTCTCCTCACTTGGGTGTGTGTGGGGCATCAGGGGAGAGTGCGGTGCTGAGAAATCAGGCTGCAATCTATGTTTGGCTGTCCAGGAAGCTGTTGGTGGAGAAAGATCAGGGGTGGTTATTAAAGCGCTGTGCAGTCTGATCACAGACCTGAGAAGAAAGGTTCCCCTGGAAAGAAGCACTTGGGGGGCAGGGGTTGGAGAATCAGACAATCAGAGTTGGAAGAGACCCCAGAGGCCATCCAGTCCAACCCCCTGCTATGCAGGAATTCCCATCAAAGAATTCCCAACAGATGGCCATCCAGCCTCTGCTTAAAAACCTCCAAATAAGGAGACTCCATCACACTCCAAGGCAGCATATTCCACTGCTGGACAGCTCTGACCATCAGGAAGTTTTTCTTGAGGTTCAGGTGGTATCTCCTTTCCTGCAGCTTGAATCCATTGCTGCTTGTCCTAGTCTCTGAAGCAGTGGAAAACAAGCCCGCTCCCTCCTTGACATTACATCCCTTCAAATATTTAAACATGGCTATCACATCCCCTCTTAACCTTCTCTTCTTCAGACTAAACATACCCAGCTCCCTAAGGCATTCTTCATAGGGCATGGCTTCCAGACCCTTCACCATTTTGGTCACCCTCCTTTGGACATGTTCCAGCTTGTTGATATCCTTCTTGAATTGGGGTGCCCAGAACTGGACACAGTATTCCAAATGAGGCCTAACCAATGCAGAATGAAGTGGTACTACTACCTCCCTTGATCTAGACATCATACTCCTATTGATGCAACCAAGAATCGTGTTGGCTTTCTTGGCTGCCACATCACACTGCTGACTCATGTTCAGCTTGTGATCTACCAAGACTTCTAGATCCCTTTCACACGTACTGCTATCCAGCCACATGTCCCCCATCCTATATTTGTGTGTTCCATTTTTTTCTGCCTAAGTGTAGGACTTTACATTTCTCCCTGTTGAAGTTCATTTTGTTAGCTTTGGGCTGGTTTTCCAATCTGTCAAGGTCATTTTGAAATTTGATCCTGTCCTCTGGGGTATTAACAACCCCTCCCAATTTGGTGCCATCTGCAAATTTGATCAGTATGCCCTCTTCTCTTTCATCCACGTCATTGATGAAGATGTTCAATAGCACTGATCCCAGGACAGAACCCTGTGGCACCCCACTAGTCACTTGTCTCCAGGATGAAAAGCAGCCATTCGTGATCACCCTTTGGGTTTGGTCAGTTAACCAATTACAAATCCAACTAACAGCAGCCCTGTCCAGCCTGCATTTTACTAGCTTCTTTGCAAGGATGTCATGGGGAACTTTGTCAAAGGCCTTACTGAAGTCAAGGTACACCATGTCTACAGCAGTCCCTTCATCTATCAAGCTTGTAACCCTATCATAAAAAGAGAGAAGATTAGTCTGGCATGACTTATTCACAAATAATTAAATCTATGAAAGTGAAACCCACAGATGTGGAGGTTGACTGTAGATGTTATTGTGGGGGGGTCTCTGTGAGGGTTTGGAAAACAACGTAGTAGAAGACAAAAGTGGGAAAAGAGGCTAAAAGGGTTGACCGTGTAGCTGGGGCTGTGTGTTCAGTAGAGAGCAGGGAAGGAGGAATGCACAGAGTGGGATGTTTTCTTATGTGTATGATTTAACTTTGGAAGTAACAGTGCTCTTTACAAAAGAGTATGATCTGAGCATGTTTTTATGCCACAAAATTAGTGCTAGAGATGCTGCTTGTATGTGCAGATGTTTACTGTGATACACTGATGTGTATAAAAAATTACAATTTTTTGTTTGTTAAAAGATGTTTTGGCAGTTACTGTGATTGTTCCTGTAGGGTTTATGGAAAGAATCTCAGTTTATTCACCTGGAACTCTATAGACTTATGGAAAAGTATACTTCTACCTTCTCCCATGCTTAGGCAGGAAAAAGATTGCACAGTCTCTTGCCCATCCATGTCTTCATTCTTAGTCTGACTTCTTTCACAGTTTTGGAAGCAATAATTTCAGGAGGATTTCACCCCTGTGTAGGGTAAAAGAAAACTCAGTTGTTTAAAGTTCGTTTCCTAAGGTATGTCTCATTCCTGACACACAGCTGCTGTGAGACAATTTTGTGCACAATTCTCTGTCCTGAAGTCAATCCTGTTAAATCTGTGATAGTAACAAGTGAATTCTACTGGGAATGCAAACCATTTTCCTCCACCTTTTTGGGTGAATCATCAGCTTGTGTCATCTTGCATTATGATGACTCATTCCTTGGGTCTATTTTCTCTTTAATTTCATGGGGGCAGCCGCTTGCCACATCTGCTAAATGTCATTGAGTAAAGCATGACACTTCATTAGAGGCTGTGTGCTTCCTTCACCTGGTAAAAGCAACTGGAACAATTAGAGAAGGGGAAGGTGGAAACTCTAATTAAAAGAAGTTCAGGATGGCAAGAGCTGTCTGTTTTTCTCACACAAATCAAGCTGTATGCAGCAGACACAAGAGGGCAGAGGAGACACCTGGTTTTCTTTGAATGTACTGAACAAAGGACTGCTTGCATTTTGAGAAAGGATTTACACCAGGAGAGGGAGCTGACAGCTTGGGTGAATCTTCTGAGATGAACATTTGGCGTTGGCTCCATTTCCTTTCTCAATATCCCTTAGTCTATCTGGTGCTGGAAATGGTGCATTTTAGCTCAATGGTTACTAGCGTAATCCAGATCACTCTCTTTACCAGCAAGATGGCTAATCAGATATCACATCTTCGTATCTACCCATATGAACTGACCTGAGTTCTACAATCTTCAGGCTTTTTCTCAATCCCACCACCTTCAGGTGTAGCTGGTGAGGATATGAGAGAGCCTTCTTGGTGGCTGCTTCTTAACTGTGACACTCCCTCCCACAGGAGTTTCATTGAGGAATACTTGGAAACAATAAATATGTTAGCAGTTTGATCTTTAGCCAAAACCAAACTCCTGTTAGGGCTCTTAGCTCTTCCTTCCTAGCTGGGGTATTTGGTGGCAGCAGCTTCGCTTCAGTGGTTTCCCATAGAGTGACTACTCTGCAGCATCCCTCATGTATAAAAGTGTTCCCATCTGTATAATATTCAACTTCTGTATTATCTGTGGGCACATTTTTCAAATCAGAGCCCCTGACCTAATCAATTTCAATGGTCTCACTGCAATCATGGTGGAGGTGTGGGTCTCCTCTTTCAGGCATAAGGGTTGCGAGATTTAGAGTGCTAGTCACAGATAGCTGAATCTCATACTGTTCAACAGCATGGCTTGATGCTTTGCTGTGCAACCAGGCGTTAGCCAGAGACACCCCAGCACCACCAACTCTCTTTTCACCATCAAGTTAAAACCTATCTATTGAGGCAGGATTTTTATTGGTTTTAATCATGTGGTATAATATTGTTTAAAGTAATGTGCTCTGTTTTTATTTGGTATATTTTAAATTATGTTTAAATGTATTTTAAAACCATTTTTAACTATGTGTTTTTCTATTTAGAACTGGTGTTTAATTGTGCTTTTTAACTTTATTTGTATAGTACGTTTTTATTTTAAATTTTGCAAACTGCCTGGCTCCCTCGGTAGGAGAAAGGTGGGATGTAAACTGAATGAATGAATGAATGAATGAATGAATGAATGAATATTATATAGGAGGGTTTTTGTGGGGGGCAGTCACTGAGAGAACAGTGCCCTGGTTCTTTCTAGCAGTTTTCTACTGGAAACATCCTGATTATCAACATGAATATTCAAGTTAGTAAGCCTTTGCAGGAACACTTCCTCCATGATTTGGGCTCTGCTAGTCCTGATCAAGGTCAGATGAAGGTGCTTTGGGGCCCTGCAGCAGAACAGGACCTCCTTTCTGGGGGTCCACTCTACCTATGTCCCAGTTGGCATGACAAATATAGGAGTCTCAGGGTCTTAATCCCACACTGTTACTTGGAATCCCACTGTAGCCATTCCTGTGATGGCATCAGGTTATTAACACTCTCTGTTGTAGCCCTACAACATCTGCGAATGAGTAGCATCATTTGCACTGTGCTTCCCTCCATATTACAGCATCATTGCTGAGTCCTTTCTCTACCCCACACTTCACAATTGATCCATTTTTAATTTTTTTTAATGCACTGTACTTGCTCAGTAATGTTTAAGAACATATGAATTCATGACAGTGTGAAACCCACACCATGCCCACTACTGGATCAGCTACAGAAAGAAGTGCTATCAAGAAACCACACTCCCACAGCTAACTGGATTCTTATGGGAAAGGAGATCATTAACAGATTATTTACAGTGTGAAAAAAGGGCACATTTCAAGTGGATTGCAATGCAATAGCTGCTGGTGAGCAATGACATTGTGCAATAGGTCTTATCTCAAACCTGGAATAACACATTGCTCTGGCAGTATGACACTTTAGTGTGACAAGGCTCTCAGAGACAGCAGCACCAACTCACTGCATACTACAGCTGGGAAACAGAGCCAAGGTGGATAGGAAATTCAGTTTGCCCAAGGGGAACACAAGAGAGTCGCTGGTCTCCCCACGACCAGCATTCCAGCACAAGAAGCTTGTGTATGCAACTAATATATGTGTGGTACCAGCAGCAGTGTGGCGCTCCTATCCATGGAGCATTGTTTTTTTTCACAGTTTCATCATTGATAAACCAAGCTCGGTCCTGATTTCATGAGTTTGCATCCTCTGTACCTACAGATGCAGCTGGAATTACAAGTTGGGGGCCTGAAGGACTTTTTCCACTTAAAGTGAGAGAGAAAAAATGTCTGGGTTATCCTATTTTGAACTGCAAGCACAGACTCTCCTGGAATTAAAACACAGAACACACACCTGCACCATATATGCCTTCTTTCTGATGCGCTAATCTTCTCCATGTGCATTTAAACTCCACATTTTAGTTGACTATTAGGAGGCAAGTTCCAACACAGGTGCCCCCACTGTGCAACCTGGAGTGGTACACCCCAGAAACCTATTTACTGTACCACAGGGCTAATGTGGTCAAAGTCCTAGCTCTTCATAGTCATAAAACTCCTTTTGTGATGGACAAGGCAGAGTCCCTTTTGTTAAGGTAACATTCATTATTAACAGAGCATATGCTTGTGAGGCAGTGATTTGAAATACCTAACCCTTAAATACCTAATTAACTGTGCTAAATTGTTAATAACTGTTTCAATACATAATTCATGTAGCCAAATACTTAGACTTCCTTCCAGTAAGAACACTGGCATACCTTGGAGGGAGATATCTCTTTAGAATGAGATATAAAACTCAAGAGAGCCATCTAATCACCACAAATCAATTATTCAAGTGAAAGGTATTAGAGGCATCTCACTGATATGAAGGGGTGCAGTCTTGAATAGTTTAGTTTGACTGACACATCAATTCTCACTGTTTAATTATTAATTTTGCTCTAAATCACTTCCTCCCATGCTTTGATATGGCTGTCCTGTGGGTGAATTGTTCTTGTTCACCAACGTGAGAATGAATGAGAGTGCCAGGCCAGATTGGCTATGATTTTCTAAACAAAAAATGAAAAATTGTGGCATTCTCATTTATCCTTCTTGCAAAGATAGATGACTTTAGAGAAAGAAGAGAAAAAGGAAGATGAATAGTTTCGATAAAAGACTGACTACTATCCTGCTGGTGCTGAAAAGAGAGGTCTGATGCCTGGAACCATGGTCCTACCATCTTTTTTGAAACGTTACAGGGAGGCGTTTGGTTGTACCTCAAAACTAACTAGGAATAACTTGTTTGGCAGAAATATAGCAAACTTTACCTAATAGTGAACTTTCCATTGTTGTTGATCTTCAAACATAGGAACTAGTATGGATATATCAAGAATAAATGGCGGCTGTCAAATAATAACTCTTTTCAACTGGATTGCTACTTTAGTGGACTATAGGAATGCTGTGAATTTAATTTATCTTGTTTTCAGCAAAACATTTGACAATGTTCCTCTTGATATTTTTGTTAGCAAACCAGGTAAATACAGGCTTAGATTTAGAGCTAGGCAGAAGAGCTTATGTAGTGCTCACCAGTGGTTCTTCACAGGGTGAAGCAGCAACATGCGATCCATGAGCCATTCATAGCCTTCTTGGTCTGTTTCTAAGGCCCCTGCCACCCATTTTGCAACTGCAATGCAAAGGCAGTGGTGAAAATGAAATTGGGTAGCCTGATGGTAGTAGGTTGTATCCCTGAACAGGTGTGGACGCAGTGTGTGTACTCCACTGTTCGGAGCTGTCCACTGCTGATGTATAGCCTAGTTTTGGATGGGTTTCCTTCCTCCACTTAAAGACTGCATTTGCAGTGTAGGTAACAAGACCCGGCTTCCTCCCTGGATGCTGAGGGGGTGCTCGTTGTTGGGATTACCTTTTACCACATGTGTGCCTGATGCGAAACAGAGCCAGCCACTGTCTTTTTGTAGCTGCGTATTTACAGAGGAAGCTACTGTAGTATTCCTTATGCAGAGATGAAAAGTATCTGAAAGTGACAAAAGGTCCAGAATGGATGCTTTTCATAAAAAGTTTAGAGTTAACGACTCATTGGCTCTAGTCCATACGAGGTTTTGCTATTTATAACCTTTAGACAGGTTAGGATTTCTAAAGGACTGGATATCTTTAGCTGAGGCTGGTCCTGGTCGTTGAAGGCCATGAATTGGGTATATCAACCTTCATAAATATGATGGGTGGTTGTTAGTGGCAAGGTTGCCTAAATGGAGGTGCCCTATCTGTGATATACCTTTCCCAGGAAGATCGAAATGGTTTTACAAACCTCTCCATTCTGAATGCCAGGCAAGATGATTCTCTTTTTTTGGGAAAGCCTTTACAGGAGAGTATGGTATGTGTCATGGTTCCATAGCCTCCAACATTTCACAGATGAAAACTGGGACAGATGCAGCCAAGCAAATCACAGTGCGATCAAACCACACCACAGTGTAGACAAAATGGCAATAGTGTAGTTGCTAAAGAGGAAGAACACACAAGCTAGGAGAGAC
The DNA here is from genome assembly GCA_948472985.1 of Iguana delicatissima. Classification (NCBI taxonomy): domain Eukaryota; kingdom Metazoa; phylum Chordata; class Lepidosauria; order Squamata; family Iguanidae; genus Iguana; species Iguana delicatissima. The sequence continues at coordinate 557,074 of CAOKZL010000469.1, read as the reverse complement.
TGCAGTGGTTTGCTCTCTTGCTTGACCTTAAGACTTCACCCCGTCCTCTCCTCCCTGCTGAGTTAACTACTTTCAGACTTTGAATTTGGTTAACACAAATGGAAATAAGCTGAAACAAAGGAGGAAAGTAGAAGAAGGAGATTGTGATTAGGGTATTTTAAAAGCAGCTGAAAAAGCGGTATAACAGTGGTTTATTTGGGGCTATCCCTGCCAAATTGGGGGAGTTGGGGAGTGTGTGATTGGTCATTATTTTCTGAGTTGTCACTTTTCATTGTTTGAATTATGTTTCTTCTCCATTTTAAAACTGCTTTTGTTGCCTTGGACATCCTGAGCTTTAATGTATGATTTTGTGACTTGGGGGACTTTTATTAGCCAGTGAGGTAGAACAGAAACATTTTAAATAATTTTCAGAAAGATAGCTGTGTTGGTGCGTTACAGGAAAGACAATGGAGTCTTCTGAAAGCTTTTAGAGGGAAATGCCAATGTGAAGCTGCTGAACTGTGACTAATTAATAAGTGTAATTCTGTTTCTTTGGGTTTGGACAGTCTCCTGTCCTGTTACAGGTGTTAATTGACCCAGTCCTGCAAGAGTATTGTGTCAGCACGATTACTCCTGTTGTAAAGAGCCATTGTGCTGATTTTTCACACATTTATTCCTCAATTGAATAGTCACAGATTGTATGTTTTGCATTCCTTTTCCCTCTAACCCATAGAGGGTAATGTCGGTCTCTGTAGCCACATCTGCTGTCCTCTCTGCCGAAAGAAATATACGGACACTTGCTGCTACACTATGGAAAGGAACTGCAGAAATCTGGCACCACTGAAAGCGACTGAAGCAAAACGCTTCTGGGAAGGGAGGAGATGCTCTGGCTGGCCAGTCTGGAGAGCTCTATCACACAAAAGGGCATTCTAACACCCTCCTGTACTTTAGAGACATGCAGCAGAAAGCTTGGTGATGGCTACTGCAGAGTTCTAGCACCAGAGGGGTCAATGCCCACTAGTGGAAGAGGGATTCAATGCACCTTGGTCTACCCCATTTTTCCCTTCGACATCCTATGCCTACTTGCCAGCTAAGGCTAAGACTTCATGGGTCTGATGAAGCTGACTACTGTGAATACGCATGTTCATCTTTGAACTGCCACAAGAGTCTTTGCTAATATTTTAAATCACTTCACATGCATTCGAAGCATTATATTAACAAAGTAATTTTGTATTCTTTTTTCATCTCTTGATACTTGCATGGCTTCCACATCACATTTTTTTTCAATGCATGAGGTAGATTTCCTCAACAGATTTGCTTTGCAGGAACAGGATTAAGATATATCCATGTCATCAGCAACTGCTGTGACCTATGTCTTGCCAAAATTGTTTCAACAAGGCAAGTGTCTCCAGTGGTAGCACTGTAGCAGCAATGAATCAAAACGTGACCTTTGCAAGCAGTTCTGAAGCATGTTTGCTTTCGTTGTGGGAAAAAGAAGAACCCTTCTTAGGATGAACTGACAGATTTTTGTGAAACCTTTCTGTCACATGTGATTGTTTTGTGTGTCAGTAATATTCTACCAGGGATGGAAAGAATATTCATAATTTTTTAGTACCAGGTCACAAAAACAGGTTTCCTGACTGTCAGAAAGTCCTGTCAGGAAGAATAATACGCAAGCAAGAATTTTGCACAATTTTCTCCATGTATTTGAATGCCCTGAAATGTGCAGGAGGTAGATTGAGGACAGATAAAGTACAGCTCCAAAGCAGACTCTAAAGTCCTCTCAACTGACCTGTCAAAAAGTATAATGGAAACGGAAAACCCATTTTCTCCTCATCGACATAATTTGATAATTTCCAGATCACAGGAAGCAATAGTATCATTTCCGCTTTTTTTTTTTTCTTTTTTCTTTTGGTGAGACCTCATCTGGAGTACTGTGTTCAGTTCTGGACACTGCAGTTTGTGAAAGCTATTCCTGTGCTGGAATGCATTCAGAGGGGTATAACCAAGACAATAAAGGTTCTGTCAACCAAGCTGTGTGAGGAATGATGAAAGGAGTTGGATACATTTAGCCTGCAAAAAGACAAAAGATTGATAGGAAATATCATAACCATCTTCAAATAGTTAAGGAGTGAAAGAGCAAGCAAGCTTATTTTCTGCTGCTGCAGAGACTAGGGTCCTTTCTGCACCAGGCAATTAGAACGGGGCAGCACGTCCTCTCACGGAGGTTGTCTGCACCTTGGAGTGGACTAGGAGCGGACTACTTACCGGAGATCCACACCTCAGTCCACTCCAAAATGACCCCAAGTGGTCCTCCAGCATGTTTTCTAAAGACCGCAAAAAACAGGTCTTTATTTTCCTGGAACGCACCATTGCGTTCCTGCTCCCTTGTGCAGATTTGCAGGCTCGCACCAATGTGACCTGTGATCTATGGAGGGCGGGCTTTAGGCGTGGTGAGCTTCAGCTGTTGGTTGGGATCCACAACCAACTGGAAGCCACCATTTTGGAAGCCGGAAGCTGCCATTTTGGAAGCCAGAAGCTGCCATTTTGGAAGCTGGAAGCCACCATTTTGGAAGCCGGAGCAGTGCGGATCTACAGACCTCGCAGTGCTCTGATTCTCCCTGGACCAAGGAGGAGCCCTGTGGAAGGGCTTCAGGGATAGTCTGCATTGCTTCAGACCCCAGAAGCAGCGGTAGGTAATGGCACGTAGCGATTCCCTTGCCTTGTGCGGAAAGGGCCTAGAATGTGAACAAATGGATTCAATTTACAAGAAAGGAGATTCCAGCTACACATTAAGAAGAATAGATATTGAGAGGTGTTGGGCAGTAGAGTGGGAGATCTTGGAAGGTGGTGGACACTCTTTCCTTGGAGGTGCTTCAATAGACATTAGGTGGCCATCTGAGAGGGATGCTTCTGGATTCTTGCATTAGTGGTGGTAGGTGGCCTAGAGAACCTTTACAGTTCCTTCTAAGTCTACAGCTCTGTGGTTCTGTCATTAACGGCACAAAACAGCAGAAGCTAAACCAGTGGTTCTCAGCTTTTGGCCTCCCAAATCTTTGACTATTGACATACTGGCTGGGGGTTAAAGTACAAACATAGAGGTCTTTAAATAGAAAACTTCTGGTCTTGGACAACTATATTTTTTTTAAAAAAATGAAACACCCTTCATAAGTAGTAGCATCCATCTATTTTGGTCCATGATCAACCTTTCCTCAACAGAGCATGCTGGCAAGGGATGGTGGGAGATGCAGTCCAACGCATCCGGAGAGCACTAGGTTGGCAAAGACTACTGGATAGCTGAAAGTGGCACACGTGTGTGTGTTCATGTGTGCATGCACGCACACATGCACACACACACTTTATGTACCTGAAGCTGAAGTTTGAAACACAAACTTGACCTCCAGCTCAGAGCAACTTCTTTGGAATGGAATATCTTTTCTCTCTAACTAAGAAACAAACAATTAAAAACTTGTCATTTGTGCATGTGGTGGCACAGAGTTTAGACTCCTCAAGGTATAATAATAGCTGACATCGTAGTGACCTCTGCATCTAAACCAGTAATAAAGGAAACTCTAATCTAAAACACAGTGATCAACTTGCCATTAAGTCCCACTGTAGTATTTTTAGTTCTTGTGGCAGTTCTTTTACACAAACATTTTGAACTTGAAAAAAGGAAAAAAAGGTTAAATTTATCTATTAACATCTTAGAGGGAGGAGTATATACTTGGATGAAAATAGCTGGCTAAGATTACAAGTCTGTGTATGGATTTATATACAAGTTTCATACGCAAAAGGTAACAGATCATTTCTGATCTTGGAAGCTAAGCAGGATCAACCTAGGTTAGTAGTTGGATGGGAGACTACCAATGAATACCAGGTGCTAAAGGCTACATTTTGGAGAAGGGAACTGGCAAAACCACCTCTGAGTATTCTTTGCCTAAAAAATCCCTGTGAAATTCATGGAGTCATTATAACTCAACAGACAGAATGACACACAGGTCTCAATGAATTCAACAGGGTTTACTTTTCGTGTACATAGTTTTATCCCAATACAAATGTTAGATGCCAAAATTAATCCAAATTAATGAGAAGGTCTTTCTCTCCTATCTCAAAAGCTCATACTCTGAATGTATCCAAGGCATATTTATTAAGGAGTAACACGAACTTAATTCAGTGGGAATTTACTTTGTCATATACAAGCTTATTTTAAACCAGTAATACTCAAAGCGGCAGCTTTTGGCTGATTGGCAGCCTGCAAGCCACCAACCGTTGGTCTGTGGAGAGTCTCCAGGAAATGGTGAGAATGCAGTAATGATATGGCACAAATATGGTACCTTGTCCCTGCCACAAGGTGAAAAAACCCTGCTTGCCAGGGCACCACATCAAGCACTTTGAGAAATCTTCCCAGCAAGCATAGCTTTCCCCTGTCTGGCGTCCTCCAAATATGTTGGACTGTAATGTAGATCATTTTCACACTGCATTGCCTGTCATCATTGATGATGTGGTCTGTAGTCCAAAGATCAGAGGTTCCAAGTCACGGATGGCTGCTTTAAACTATTCGGCCTTTTATTTACTCAGCTGAGCTTGCTTTTTTTTTTTTTTAAAAAAAAAAATCAAAATAATTTATGAGGGGTGCAATTCTACATCACCTTGATCTATGACCTTTTGATCTTTTCTGCATGAACTTATTTGCCTTTGGTTTGGTTTCTTTGTAATGGTAATTGAATGATAGGCTCTAAGAGTTGGAAGGGATCACAAAGGCCATCTAGTTCCACTCTGTGCTATGCAAGAATATACAACCAAAGCACTTGTGAAAGATATCCATCCAATCTCTGTTTAGAGACCACCAAAGATTGACATCAACCACCCTCCAAGGAGTCCATTCTTGAACAGCTATTACTGGAAAGATGTTCTTCCTAATGTTTAGGTGGAATCTCTTTTCTCATAATTTGAATCTTGGTCCATGTTCTAGTCTCTGGAGCAGCAGAAAACACGCTTGCTTGATCCTCTACATCAGTGGTCCTCAACCTGTGGGTCTCCAGATGTTTTTGGACTTCAGCTCCCAGAAGCCTCAGCCACTATGATCAATGCTCAGGGCTTCTGGGAGCTGAAGTCCACAAACATCTAGAGACCCACAGGTTGAGAACCACTGCTCTACATGATATCCCTTTAGATATTTAAAGGTAGCTATCATATCACCTGTCAGTCTTCTCTTTTCCAAACTAAGCATACCCAGCTCCCCAAGTCATTCCTCATAAGGCTTGGTTTCCAGAACTTTGATCTTCTTGGTTGCCCTTCTCTGGACATGTTCCACCTGGTTGATATCTTTCTTGAACTATAGTGCCCAGAACTAGACACTGCATTCCAGGTGAGGTCTGACCAAAGCAGAATAGAGTGACACTAGTACTTACCTCAATCCAGTCACTGTACTCTTGTTGATTCAGCTCAGAATTATGTTGGCTTCTTGGCTGCTGTGTCACATTTTGACTCATGCATAGCTTGTGGTCTACTAAAACTCCCCAGACCCTTTTCACATGTAATGGTCACCAAATCTGGCTGGGTGAATCATCCTGATATCTCATGATGCAATCTTGACTTTGTCTGATGTTTTCTTGTTGTGACACAGTTGGGAATTGTCACCTCAGGCCTTGCCTATGTGGGTGTTGCAGAAAGCAGCCAAGAATAGGCAATTGTCTTCTCTGAAAAAACAAACTGATGCTTCTCCATATAGCAGAGCACCATTGGACTAACAACCTCTGCATGGTGGAACAGATCTTCTCTCTGTGAGCTCCCTTTAGTTGGCAAGGAGTTCTGGAAAAGCAAAATGCATTGTGTCATTTTGGGTTTTTTTATTAATAAAAATATACTTTATTAAACATACAACAAAAATACAAAAAAACACACAATAAAAACACAACAATACAAAACAAAACATACAACTACACATATAAAAAGAAAAATAGCAATTCTTAATACATAAAGTAATACCCCTTCTTCCTTCAACAGGAGGGTATACAACTTTCCATAATTGTATTTCAAAATGTTTTACCTACCTACTTACAAACCATACCAAAAAATCCATAAACAATCCTTCTAACTTCTTACTCCTATCTTCACTCTCTCAAACATAAACTAACATACTTGACTTCTACCACCGAACCATTGGAAAATAAACACAAGCTCTTCTCATATCCCTAAAAACCTTCTTATTCAATTAATCCTTTTACTGGTATCCTCGCTTCCACCTTGCTACTCTATAACAAACCTATAAATCAATTCCTTACACCTACTCACGAATTATATAACACTAAAAAATTAATGTTGTACTAATTTAACTAAATTAATTCAATTCAATTAATTCAATTGTTAATTAATTTAATAATTCTAAAACCACTCCAACACTAGAACACTCACTACTTATTTATCCTACTTAGACCTGATTGCTCATTTCCCTTATCCAACACTGTAATTACCTACCCTTAATCCAACAACTTCCTAATTATCTAACACTTATTAAATATAACTAGCTAAACATCCCTATTAAGGCGGCTTCACCCCACTCTTCTTCCCAAAAAGGTTTTAATACTTCCCATTCCAAAAATGCTTTACCATTCGTTTTATCTTGCAACCTTAAGGTTAGTTTGTCTAATTCTGCTAATTCATACACTTTACACTTCCAGTCTGCTAACTTCGGTGTCTCTTTGGATTTCCAAAATTTTGCATATGTAGTCCTAGCTGCATATATTAAATAACACAAAATCCTCAAAGTTCCTTTCTTCAATATTACTTCCAATCCTGTCAAAATATTTAACAAATAAATTTCTGGTAGAAATGCAAATTTTATATTAAATATATTCTCTATTTGACTATGAATTTGTGTCCAAAATTTATTTGCTTCTCTACACCGCCACCACATGTGATAAAAGCATTTCCAGCATGTGGATGCTTCCTTCCTTCTACTCATTTTAGATAATCTAAATGGTGTCAGGTACCATCTATAGTAAATCTTAAAAAATTTTCTTTTAAATTATAATTCTTAGTAAATTTTTGATTGATCTTCCATGCGAATTGCCATTGTTCAATTGTTATTGGATGACCTAAGTCTTGGGCCCATTTTATCATGTTAGTCTTCACAAATTCGTCCTCTAAATCCAGATTTAATAATAATTTATATATCTTACTCAATGACTGTTTAGTTCCTGAATGTATTATCTTATCAAATTCTGTATCCTCCCACAAAATTCCTTTAGATTTTATATCTTCTTTATATCTTCCCAATAATTGATTATGTAGGAGCCAATGTGAAGAATAGCCTTCTCCCATTAATTCTTCTCTAGTTTTTGGTCTGACCATCATCCCTTCTTTTTTAAGTATATCCTTATACGTCAGCCATTCTTTTATCTTTACTTTCTCAAATTTATAAAATGCTTCATGGGGGGAGGTCCAGGATGGTATTTTTAAATACATTTTTCCCCTTAATTTCAGCCAAATTCGTAAAATCGCTTTTCTTACATTACTCTCCAGCTTTTGGTATTAAAAATACTGTCAAGTATCTCTTCTGTTCTCTCTTCTGTTCCCTCAGCAATCTGGGCATTTCAGTCAGGACCAAAAGAAAGACTTGAGGTACAGCCACCCTTTCTATTTTTGTGAAATGGGGGCCTGCCATTGTCTGAGACATCCTGCTGCTTCTTGTTCCTACAGGAGCTATTCAGTAGTTGGCTGGACATTTTGCCCTCTGTTTTGAGTTGGGCCAGGGCCAGTTGTAGTTGCTGGAGTCCCAGACCCCTGAAAAGCCCTGCTGCTGATACATGCCACTGGCCACACTGACTGTGAGATGCTATGACTTATAGTCCAAAAACAAAACTTTTCCAAGCTCATGGATTCCATAAAACGACTTGCTCTTTTTGAGCCGTCACAGTCACGTACTTTTTCCCTGTCAGGTTTTGGAGTCTGCACACATATTTGAGTTATTTATCAAGCCAATATGCTGCCATCTCACTTGTGTGGGTTTTTATCTAGCAAGTGATTTCTTAATGCTTTGGATCACTGAGTCATTTCTGCCTACAAAGGTCACATTTACAGATGGAGTTTTCTCTTAATCACTGCAGGATATTTTTTTTGTTCCATCACTCTTTCTTGATTTAGTCTGAAAGATACAATACCAGAGGAAATGAACCAAGATCACCTTGTCTAGGGTAACTTATACTCAAGAGAACAGAAGGATTACTAAAGACATACCATGATGTATGGAACTACTTTCTGGAATCCTGTTTGGGTCTGAACATCTTTGTAAATTGAGTTCTGTCTTTAGGAATTAGAATTGTGCAGTTGTGTAATGTCCATATCCAACAGAGGGCTGCTGTTACTTTACTATGCAACAGAGCTGGCAAAGTGTTCAGTGCACATCAGTGCTCAATAGGCACCAATGCACATTACACACTGATGGGCGTTGTGCACTGATACACACTGCAGCTGATGTCCCGTTATGCAGCTTCACAATTCAGTAAAGGGGTTTCTTAGCGCTATGCTATCTAGCTAGATATACATAAAGTTAACATAATGTAACAGGTCAGGTAGGTCGTGCCTGTCTTCATTTCTGGGGTTGATGCTAAGGTTTTTAGTCCATGATTCATACTGCGATTATGTTGAAATCCCATTGGTTTCTATGAAACATGTGCAACTGCTTTTCTATGGATTGAGCGTGAGCTATAAAATGGATTGAACATGAGTTATAAAAAGGAATGTTTAATAGGACTAAGGAGTATTAAAGGAAGGATAAGAGACCTACAGTGGGTAATAAAAGGCTGGCATCTTCATAATGGCATATGCAGTAAGTCCACCTGTTTGGGATCACTGTGGAGGCTGGTATTCTAGTCTACCTCATGACCAGAGCCCCATTGATTCCTCATTTAACTGCTGCAGCACTGCTCAATGACCAATCCATTACTGGGGAAGCATTTCCTATGTTCCCATAGCTGGTCACAGAGACATAGCCAGATATTTCTCTGAACTGAATGGTGGGGCAGGGCACTGCAGCACGTCAAAGGTGAGTCTAGGGGGTGTTGAATGGCCAGCTGTAGCATAGTTCTGCATGCAGAACTACTACACTATTTTCCTGTTCACTTAAAGAGCAAAGAAGCCACATGAGTAAATAGTAGTCCAGAGATCAAGAAGCTGAGGAATCAATCAGTAGCTGGGGAGAACCAAGACAGGCAAAGGGACATGCAGAAGTCTAGTAAAGATTCAAGTTTCCAGAAAGTGGACCAGAGTCTCTGAGCTAGCTTGGATGTCTTTCACACAGAGTGAGTGATAGATGTTGCTTCCAGCATCTGAAGAGTATTTGCTGCCTGTTGGCTGATTATTTAGTGAGAATGGCTGAGGTAGCACCAACTGAGATGCAAGAGTGCTGTGCCCCTCCCCAAATACTCTTGTACGGCTGCTGTCTCCAAGGGGGCCATGAGCTATACTGTTCCATACAGTCAGAGTGTGAATAGCAAAGGGATGCTGTAATACAGAAGAGAAATTTTGTTAGAAAATATAAACACAAATATGCAAGGTGTGGTCCTGGGACCAAAGGGGGCTCATGGCTACTTTTGCAGGTCCCATCCCCTCCAGATGCCTCAGACTATCTTTTTTTTCTGGCCGAAAAGGGGCAGGTGAGTTTCCTTTCCCAGAAGCCTCCAGCAGTAGTCATTCATTTTTTACATAGGCTGCAGGCCACCACACACTGTTGTTGTTGTTGTTGTTGTTGTGTGCCTTCAAGCCATTTCCAACTTATGGCAACCCTAAGGTGAACCTATCATTGGGTTTGCTGGGGCTGAGTGTGTGTGTGATGCTCCCAAGTGGGTTTCCATGGCTGACTGGGGAATTGAACTCTGGTCTCCAGGGCCATAGCCCAGTGCTCAAACCACTATACCATGTTAGTTCTTGCACCATTTACTATGAAATAAATATTCCAATTTTAAGAGCAATCTATACTCCCTCCATTGAATCCTGGGGCGAGAAAAAGGCTTCTGGATCTCCCGCAGTTGCTGATCCCAGCAACAGCATATATATGGCTATTCTGCATATATATATGGCTATTCTGGGTGATAAATAAAGATAAATAAAGAGTTGAATATGCAAGGCAATCAAACTGCACTTTTTGGAAGGTAAGCTCTTTTCTGTGGAGGAAGGACTCATTTTTTCCCCCTTGAAACTGAAATGCCAATATTTTATCCCTGATAAATATCCCTTTATCCTTCCCCATGCCCTGGGTGAGTGCGTCAGTTCTGATAGGTAGAGCTTTGCAGAATGTCACTATGCAGGTGTTATAAATCATGAAGTGTGGGCAAATGCCTGCCAGCCATAATTCCTGGAGGGGCTAGAGACTGATCGTTCTAGCCACTTCAGGCCATTCCTGTCAACAGCACTTCTTGGGGAGTGATGCCTTGTGTTTGTCTCTTGTGGCAAGCAAAGAACTTTGTTTAACTGACACAGCAGATGCAGGCAGGGTCCTGAGCAGTGTGAGACCTCTCTTTTAAGAAAAGAGACTGAACAACCTCCTCCAGCCAAACTTACGTACACAAAGTAAATAACAATACTGTATCCAGTTCTGGGCACCACAGTTCAGGAAGGATATTGACAAGCTGGAATGTGTCCAAAGGAAGGCTACCAAAATGGTAGAAGGCCTGGAAACCATGCCCTATGAGGAGCGACATAGGGAGCTAGTTTTGTTTAGCCTGGAGAAAAGAAAGTTAAGAGGTGACATGATAGCTACATTTAAGTATTTGAAGGGATGTCATAGGGAGGATGGAGCAAGCCTGTTTTGTGCTGCTCCAGAGACTAGGACACAGAGAAGTAGCTTCAAACCTCAGGAAAAGAGATTCCATCTAAACATTAGGAAGAACTTCCTGATGGCAAGAACAGTCCCACAGTCCCATATGCTGCCTTGGAATGTGGCGGAGTCTCCTTCTTTGGAAGTTTTTAAACAGAGGCTGGATGTCCATTTGTCAGGAATGCTTTGATGGTGCATTCCTGCATGGCAGAGGGTTGGACTCAATGGCCCTTGTAGTCTCTTCCAGCTCTATGATTGTACAATTCTATTCTCTGCTCCCAATAATGGCCACTGCAACAAGTACAATTGTTGCAACTGTATATATCTATTTGTATCTGCTGAAAGCAATATCAATATACAGATAAACACACACTCAGCGGTATTATTGTGGGAAATATGTTTCAAAAATTCTCATGACTTTGATTATTTCTGATAGCTTTAGTGTGCATGATTAATTTTTTTCTTGAGCATAAAATGCCTATGCCTTGCTCCTCCATTGGTTTGTAAAGAACAATGGCTGGAATCCTCTATGGCAGTTGCGAATGCGTAACCCAGAGTTATGCACTCGTGACTCTAGTTTAGTCCCTCAGTCCCCTACTGTGGAGTCCCCTTATTGGGAGGGAGTCCCTGTGAATGATGGAGATCTGTTCCCCCGACAATCAGAAAGCAGTGAACTGAGGTTCCCACCCTGTCTCACACGACTGATCCCTGGCTCGAGGGGGAATTAAAACAGGGACCGTGATTCTATCCGTCACAGTAGAGATGGCTCATGGGAGTGGGTGGAAATGGCACTCAGCTGCTTCCCGAGCAACAGAAGAACGGACCTTCACTGAACACAGTGGGGATTGGGTTGGGCTGTGTAGCACTATAATTACAGTGCTTATGCATATGTAAATCCCATACAGGATTCCAGCCATTAGCAGGGAAGTAAACTCTGATTGAAAAGGTTGCTGTGATTGATTCAGGAAAGCACTGTCATCGCTACACAACTGCTTCTCTTGGAAGTACTGAGGTTCTCATAGCTGACTCCTGCATTTTGCTGATTATTGGCTGCCACTTTCCTTGGTCTCCCATTGACTCAGCACAGTGAAAGCAGCAGCTGGAGCTCATTTTGGACAGCACATTTTGAGGGAAGTGAAGATAAATTAAAGAGAATTTATTTAAAGGAGAAAGAAAACACTGGAGATTTACAACCTACAGCTGACCAGTTCCACTGAATGAAATCCAGTATTATGGAAAAACCTACACATTTATCTCTCTTCACTCTCTACCACATACTTCCAAGTTGTATAGACTTCTATTATGTTACTTCTAGACTTATTTTTTTTCCTTGTGTGTCTTCAGGTAAAAAGGGTTTAAAAAAATTCTGGCATGTGTTTGCAGTTGAGATAGGCTACTTCTAATCAAAAGGTGGATTATTGCTGGTAGGGATTTGCTACTTTTTACTGATGTGTTTGTATCCCCTTGATTCCCTTTCCCTCCATCCCACATAACCTGATATAAAGAATACCAAAAAGGAGGAGGCACAGAGTCTGAGGTAACTTTAAGTAACTATGGCTATTTCCACACTACACTGTTACAGTGCTATTATTCCACTTTTAAGATCCTGTGGAATCCTGGGGTTTGTAGTTGAGGGAGGGGCCTTTAAAATTCTCAGCCAGAGAGCTCTTTGGCCTCAGTAAACTACAAACCCCAGCATTCCACAGGATGTTGATAGCACTATAACAGTGTAGTGCAGAAATGACCTGTATGATTGTGGCGATCAATTTGTGACTGTGAATACAAAACAGTTACCTAGATTTACTCATCTATAACTGTTTTGTATTCATGATCACTACTGAGTCATAATTAGGACACTATCACCATGATTATAATTCCCCCCACCCACTTTACTAGGCATCAGCTGCATGGAGAGAAGGAAGTCCATTCTGCCAGCAATTGGAGTGTGGGTAAAGGACATTTTCCCTCAGGCTGGGGTGGGGGCGAGTGGGAGAAGTTATTTAGTTAACTATACTTAGTTTTTTTTCATTTTTTTATTTATTATATAAAACAGAACATTTATAAACGAAATCAGTGATGATGTTACAATCTTTAAAGAAAATTCAACATTATGATAGATATACTGCTTGATTAGTATCAAATGCATCTTATGTCCCTTCTTAACTGTTTCTAATTTGTGGCCCATCATTCATAACTTACATACTTGGTTTACTATATGTGATCTTCTCAAGTTATGAATGATGTAGCTGTTTATTAATTTACTTCCCCACTTCCCCTTAGTTCAGTTTGTTATCGTCCTCATTATTACTCCTCATTTTTACTTTTTTTCCTTCATATAAATTATTATTAACTGTATGTTTTCTACTGCTTTGCTTATGTCTGCCGTATATTGTAACTTAGATTTGTCTTCGTAAGCTGATTTATTTTGATTGTTCCTTTTATCTGACACTTAGAGTACAATAAATGTTGATATTATATCTTATGCTCTTTTCTGTTTTTCTTTATCAGCTTATGTTTTGAGAACCCACTTCTTTGTTTTCATGCTTTAAATGTGCTTAACTAAGTAGCTTATAGAGAATATAGGCCACTGTGTATGATTTGGCAGAAGAAACCTCTAGTGATCTTTTACTTCTTTGTTTATAGAATTTGCTTCTGAAGACTGAATTCCACAGTGGAGTCCTGGAATTTTATAGACTCCTGCAGTGGAAAAAGCTAATGGTCTGAGAGTCTCATCCCAGTTCTTGGGCAAGATCTGTCAGACAGCAAAGAGAGCTATCTATGAACCACCTTATTTCATGCATATGGAACTTTGTTACCTTAGAGGAAAGTGACACTTGTAAACATTTCAAACTGTCTTGGAAATAGTGATGTTTTAAACCTGTTTATTAGCCAGATGATTTTAATATTCTGGAAGGAGACCATTTTTGTACAGTGTGTGCTTTGAAAAATTCCTTGCATTAAAAAGAAATAGCACTTTGGATTTACTGGCACAAAAAGGTTGCAACTTCTTTTTCTTTCTGCATAGAGGTGGATTTTTATTTCAGAGTGCATACACAGATGTCAAACAAAGAGAAAAAAAATGGGATGTGTTTCTAATGGCACTCAGATTAGGAAAACTCTTGGTCCTACTATATTCTGATTTGAACTGGCACATTTTATATTTAACACATGGTAGAAATGGTAGCCTATTTCTCAGTTTCCTAACTATGGCTACCCTTCCAACTACTAGTTAATTCAGTTTTCAGTCTTGAACATAAAGTGGTCATGGGCCCTCCCTTACAAAAAGCACTCATCTATTTGGAAAGCTAGCCACTTCAAGCTCACATTAATAATAAAGAACCAAACAAGTTGCCCAGCAAATAGAGCAAGTTTGACGAGAGGAAGGGCTGCTGGGGGCAAGGAACCAAAATCTCTGGAGGACCTGGGCAGTGAAGAAGGTCCCATCCTAACTTGTCTAAGAATGGTGTCCCAGAGGCTAGGAATAGCCACCAAGAAATCCCTCTCCTGTGTCTCCACTAAATATACCTGTGAGGGTCAGGGGACAGAGCAAAAGATGTCCTCAGAAGATCTCTAAACACAAGTAGGTTTGTAAGGGGGAATGTGGTGTGTCAGATAACCTGGACCTGAGCCATATAGGACTTCACAATGAGCACTTTGAATTGTGTCTGGAAACAGAACAGCAGCCAGTGGAGCTGTTGCAATAAGGGAGTTGTGTGTTCCCTGTAGCCAGTCCCAGTTAACAACCTAGCCGCAGCTTTTTGAACCAACTGAAGCTTCCAAATAAATCCACCCCCCTCTACACACAGTGTGTTACAGTAATGCAAATGAGACGTAGCTAAGGCATGTGTCACTGTGGGCAGATCCAATGTCTCTAGGAATGGGTACAGCTGGAACCCAAGCCTTAACTATGCAAATACACTTCTGAGACTTGGGCCTTCAAGCCCAGAGCTAAATTCTGACTACCCCAAGATGCAAACCTACATATATTTTTTTCGACAGGGGGCATGTAACAGCATAAGCTACCTATTCCCTGATCCGCCTTTCAATTGATCAGGGTCACCTATATCTTGTCTGGGTTAAACTTCAATTTTTCATCCTCATCCAGCCCATTATTGATGACAGACAGTGGTTTAAAACTGAGACAGCTTCTCTGGACTGAAGTGGAAAGGAATAATAGAGTTGGGTGTCATCCATGTACTGATGGCACGAGACTCAAAATTCTGGACAACTTGTTCTAACATCTGGGTTTTAGTTAAGATTTTAATGGACCTGCCCAAAGCACTGAATCTATTTTTGGGGTAGGATTCAGCACTTTTGATACATCTTTTCAGACTAAAACTCAGAAGGGATTAACTGTCCTGTTGCCATGGAAGCCATGAACTGCCAATGGACCTTAACAGACAGTTCTGTTAGACACAAGTGCATGGCATAAAACCCTATTAGTCACTTTTTTCTGAAGAAGAAAGGAAGCTTTGGAAAGAGTTGGTTTTGACCACAGAAGTCATTGATGGAAACTTTAATCCTTTCCTTGTGAACAATATTTTTTTCTCCACCATATTGCCCAACACCGCTACACATGCTGTTCTCTGTGAAGTTCCAAATACAAGCAAACTCTTATGGGAGATAGTTTGGATTAAGAGTTTTGTCCTTCTTCTTTACCATTTTGCTCAGAATAGGGACCTTCTAAATCTCTGTCCAACTCAAGAATGTTCATCAGTTCTATGTTACATCCTTTTGAGATAACATGTAATCTGCCCTCCTCTCTGTATGTGTATGTACCTTCAACTACTCTGTTGACTTATGATGACTCCATTAATTTCTTAGGCAAGGAATACTCAGGGGTGGTTTGTTCTTTCCTCTAAAGTATAACCTTCAGCATTTGGCATTCTTTGGTGGTCCCCCATATAAATAGCAAGAATTTACCCTGCTTAGTTTCCAGGATCAGATAAGAACTGATGACCTTAGGGTATTCAAGCATTCTCCTCCTCTACACCTTATTTAAACTAATACACTCAGCAATGGTTCATACAAGTACACAGTCTGCTTTTTTTCCAGTTACTTGTTGACTCAGCATTCAGCATTTGTGTTTGTATTCAAGAGCCAATGGGATGTAGTTGAACTATTTTATTTTTATTTATTATTTAGGCCCTTGGAAAACCTGAGTTCAAATGCCTTCACAGCCACAGAAACCCACTGGGTAAACTTGGGCAAGTCACACTATCTCACTCTAAGAGGAAGACAAACTTCCTCTCCATAAATCTTGCCAAGAAACCTCTCTGAGAGGTCATCATAAATCAGAGATGAACTGAAAACACACAACAGCAGCAAAAGTCCAAGAGTCATGCAGGATCGCAGGACTGGGACCAGGACTGAGATTTTGCTTGCTTGCCTAGTTCTCTGCCTGACAGTCAATGTCATATTTACACAGAGGCCAAAGTGTGAATTTGTACAGTCTGACTTTGTAATGTCCAAATCTGACTTTCAGTCCTTAAACACACTGGGCTTCTACACAGACACATTGTTCGTTACTATGTCCTTGTCAAAGTCTGCAGTCTCACAGCTGAATGTGTGAATGGTTACTGATCTGTAATGGTTTGTTCATATGTCCTAGTCACCACTTGATATCATAGCAACAGTCATGCTTATCAAGTAATGGTTGTGTGCAATCAGGAAAGTTTTTAGAGCCAAGTGGGGGCTTCACCTTTATGAGCTATTTTGTTGGTATTCTAGAACTTTTTTTAGCCACTGTGAGATTCTTTTCTTAAAATGGAAGCTTTATTGAGTAATTTCAGCAACAGAAGATGCACTCTATATGATATACTGAAAAGTGAAAGAAGAAACTGCAGAAGATAAAACAAAAGTAACAATAAAAGAGCAGGAACAATGTAAGGCACAACAGATGTTAAAGCAAAATACAGACTAAAAAGCTAAATAAAACATGCAGGACATCACGGCAGTCTAAAGAACAGTTAAAAAGATTAACTAGAAACCATAAACTTTTATTTCATCATGTTTCATACAGACAGAAGGGACTGTAATTTTTAGCAATTATCAATGACTTACGTTACCTAGCAGAAGACAGGCATTTGGGTCTATTAACATGTGGCCTTGTTTAGCAAGTGACAAAGTTTTTGCATTTTTTTCATATCCCATAATTATTTCCAGTGGAATCTCCAAAATAACAAATAGAAATTTGGTAACCAGCAACTGGTTAATTTGTTGAGAAATTTTCTAATGTTAATTTGTTACTTTGCATCCATAAAACAAATGTATAATATAAAATACAGTGTTATCTCTAACAAGCATGGGTTCATCACTGGACATAAAATTGTGATTGCTCATAAACTAAAACAGACATAAGAAGAATTAAATTACCGTATCCTAAGCCAAATAAACAAGTTGCGTTTGTCTAACATTCAGTCAAAAACGAACTCCTGGCACAGATCATAGAAGCAAAGTAAATCAGAAAATATGCTATTGCTTTTTGCCACAGTTGAGGAGGATAACATAAAAAGTGAATGGAATAAGACGTTTAGTAAGTTAATATTTTATTTATTTTCTTTCTTCTCTTTTTGTTTAAAGAAAGTCTATATTGATGTTTATTAGCCAAGGTTGAAACCTCATGATGTGGGAAGGCTACTCTAAAAATTGCTAAAAGTTTAGGTGTTAATTGTTTAGATGTCTTATATTTATATCTCTTGTATTTCTGATATGTTTTCTTTTTTTGATATGTATTTCTTTAATTATCAATATCTATTCGTAAAAAAAAAAGAAATATGTTAAGAGTTCTCAGTTAACTGTACAGAAATAGACTAGCTGTAGCTATCTGAACTAATGCAGAATTAGAGGTAGAAAGTAACACACTGAAAGTAATTAAATTACTTGCAACATGTTACTTACTTTAGTAAGGAGGGCCAATATTATTACTTTTTTGATGTTTTGATGAGCGTGAGGTCCATGCTATAGCTGTTTTGTGCAATAAGCAATGTTTGCTCTTTGTCAAAAATATTAGTTTTCTGGACAGTTGGGGATAAAGCTGGCCTTTTTAGTTTTTTAAAAAAAATAACATTGATGGTAACAGATTAAAAACACATTGCTGTATCTGCTATTTATGAGGAATAAGGAAGGTTAACAAACCTTCACCTATGAAAAATATTACAGACAAGTAAGTCACCCATTCCTTCTTTTTAATGTAATGTTTCCAAGCTCTGGTCATAAGGTATCACAGAAAACTGCAAATCTGATCAAGAAACATGGCCAGCTTATGATTCAGTGGTTTTATAGATACTCAGATTCACATAGCTGTAAAAAAATAGTTGGCAGCTGTTCAGAGGATCCTCAAAATTTCAGTTTCTGCCCAAGTAAAGCAATTTTTATTCTGTTGTTAAACTCTTGCTATTTAAAATCACATGCTGCAAATGATATTAGCCTTGATGTTAATTCATGTTGTCCCTTTCATTGTGTTTTCATCTGGAACTGCACCCACAGTCCTCCTGCATGGACTATATATTGAAAAACAAAATGATATTTTGTGATACTATTGGTGGTACTGAAGCCTTTGGCTTACCTGGTATTTTCAAGACAGTCCATGATAATCCATGATAGCATGAAATCTTCATAACATTTGGTCACCTAAACAAAGTTGTCAAAAATATGATGTTCACAATAGTTTGAGGTTAGAACTGGAAGCCAAGGTTGAGCCTTGATTTTAATTAAGCATAGTTAGAACAAATTACAGTTCAGAGGTAACAAGGAACCATGGTTAGTTCAAAAGCGGAAGTGCAGTCTTTTGATCTCATTGCACATGAAGGTGAGGAAGAAGGAAGGAGAATGTGACCCTGAGAATAATGTGTGCTCATCCTCATCATGGTCATAACCATGGCTTCCTGTTATGTCTGGAGCTAATCTTGTGAATAGCAGGCAATGAATTTATATCCTATCATGCTTGCATAGAAAGAAGGATGTACAGAACACGATCTGGATAAAAGACTGCAAAACTGTGCACAATCAATGATTGGCTTCAGTCTGTAAAGTAGTCTTCCCTACCTAGTACTTTCCAGATATGTTGAACTACAATCCTCATAATTTCCATGGATGCTGAAGTCAGTCTGTAGTCTTTCCTAGCAATATTTTTCTAGCAATCCGAGTTTGCATGGAGAAGGCAATAAACACTTTGAAATCTCAGAGAGGGAAGCTAACCTGCCCTTAGTCTTATCTTATCCAGAAATAAGTGACAGGTACCAGCCAACATATATGCATACACAAGACAGAAAGCTTCTGCAGCTGATTATAGAAAAGAAATACGGGGAAGTAGCATAATTAACACCACTGGAACTATGGTTGCTCACATTCCCCCCCCCAATTTTCTGATCAAGCTATGCAGTTTTTCAAGTACAATAAAACCTCTTTGTCCTGTGCTTTGATGAAAGATCAAGACCCATCCTTTTGTTTTCTGTTTAATTTTAAGAGTCCTTTTAGAACCCCACAGAAATACTCCAGATTCTTCAGCCTTTGGGATGGATTTAAGGACATAAGAGCAGTCATGCCGGATTAGAACTCAGAAACAATCTAAAGCAACACTGAATTGTCAACATTGAATTATAGTTGTCTATAGAAACCTCAGTATGCCTCTTGAGCTCTTCAGTATTGCGTACTTACTTGAATCTGTCTAGAATTTCCCACTATTTAGTTTCGGTAGATGACCTTCGTTTCTAGGATCTTCATTTTTAGGATTTCTACTCCCACTTGTATTTTCCTAAGCTAAACATTCCTAAACACTGTGATCTGCCGTCATAAGGTGTTGGAACTGATAAGACTTACAACTTTAGTCATTATGGGGTTAATTGGTCTATTGATGTTATAGAGGACCTTCACCTGCTACTGTTATTGGAGGCAGTTGTAAAGGCTCTATAAGAGTAGCATTCTCTTAGTGAACACTCACTTTCTGATTTGCTCTGATCTGCTGTTACTGCAGTTTGTATCATATCCTGCTTCACTGTGGTATTGTATTATATATTTTGATATATTTTGTATTTGTATTTCTTACTTGCCAAACTTGCTCATGTTCTCTTTAAAAATCTTTTGTACATTAAGAACCCATATGCTATTTTTATCTTTTAATTAGAGTATATAAAAGACTATTTCTCTTTCCCTATTTTGTCTTCTGAATTTCCTTTTTATTTACAACATCAGTGAGTTTCTCCAGTCTTTGACCATTTCCAAACTTTCCCCATCTCAATAATATTGGTCGTATGTGCAGTGATCAGAACAGTACACAATATTCCCCACTATAGACTTGCTTTTATTTTTTATTCCTTTTCCGATTATACTTAACTTGGAATTTCCTGTTTTTTTGGCAACCACAGCACATGAGTTGACATTTTCATAGCAATATCAACCAGTATCCCCATATCCCTTGGTCATCCACAGCTGAATCCCATCCCATCATTGTTTATGTGAAGATGGGAATTTTTTTTTTTTTGCTCCAATATCATCACTTTACATTTGTTTTCATTACATTTTCATGTACCATTTCAAAACCAGTTCCCCTCATTTAGAGAGATCCTTTTGGAATGCTTTACAGTCACTTTTTGTTCTCATCACCTCAAAAAATTTATTGTCATCAGCAGGTTGAATACATTTATTAAGGCATGGAAAATTTAAGGATTGCAACAACAGGGCCAACATCCATTCTTTCCAGATGTGCTGAATTCAGTCTGACTGACTTCTAAAACATGAGCATGGCTCATCCTACTTTTTATCTTGGCATTCTCTTGTTATAACAGAACTTCCTAGCCCTTCCCTTATTTGGTATGAAGCTGCAGTGATGAGTTAAAGCTATCTCTAGCAGATGGTCCAAGATCAGAAGAGCTTTGGTCCCCTTTCCTCAAAGGGGCATGTGGAAGACTGTTCTCCCCAGTACTGCCACAGAAAAAAGGTCTGGATCTCAGACAGGTGAGAGGAGTTGCAATAGAAAGAACCAGAAGTGATCAAATTGTCTTTTCCAGCAACTTTTCTAGTTGTTGCCATGATTGTTGTCCAGCAAGGTGTCCTTAGCAGTTGGATCTGTGGGAAAAAATGGCTTCTGGGAGTACAGTCTAAAGGATTCAGGACATGAAGACAGCTTTCAGTGGCATAGTGAATGTCGAAGACTCCTCGGGGCTGATGCTACCATCTGCCCCAATGCTTGGCTAGCACTGTCATCTCCCTTGACCTCCAGTACAGTTGCAGCTCTTGAGCTTTTGCCCTTCTTCCACATAAACTCCTCAGAGGAGAAGAAATGGTCATTCTCCTTGTAACTGGAAGGTCCAACACGAGCACCATCAGAGTCAACCAAGTAGAGTTACTACCAGAGACAGTTGACAGAGGGTATCTGTGTCCAGGCATACCATTATAATAATCAGTGAGAAGCTGGCACGTATGTTGTCCAATTTTTCCAGTATTTTCCAATTTTCTGGTCACCCTAGAGACAAATGATGACAGATGGACAGCAGCACTAAAAAGATAAATAAATGAAGGTAGTGGCCAACATCAACTGTGGGTCTGGGCTCTGAAAAAAAGCCAGGAACTATGGCAGTAGTAGGCAGCAATGCTGGGTATTGGAATACAGCCCATGGGCAGAACCCTGGCAATGAAAAACTGTTGTGTCGACAGCTTCAGAACAGTCTGAAAAGGAAGAGGGGTGCCTTGTTTATTCTTAAATAGTGTTTTGTTTTTGTATACTAGAATTTTGTTTTTGCAACATTTTTCTTTTTGTGGGATCGGGGGACCATTTTAATCTGCTTTTCTGTCATCTATTTCTATGAACAGTCAAAGAAAATCAAGACAACTAAGGCTTGTAACTAGCTCTTTTTCTTTTTCCTTTCAAAAATGAGCAAGTGTTCTCTGCTCTCCTATAAAGTGAGCTGAAGAGCAGTAAATCTCAAATGTACATCAATACACTACTGCGCATGGCAAGCAGCCATTCATTCAGATTGAAAGCATTTATTTCAAAAGCAATTTGTCCTAAGTTTGCCAGGCCTGGAATGACACCGAGTATGATGCTGATAGGAAATGGAAATACCAGCCCTGCTTTGTCTTCAGAGTGTTTCTGTCTTTGCTATTTATTCCCACTGAACTACTGAATGGTGGAAATTCCAAGCAGGAGCCATTGCACTTCAGAGAGGCAATTTATATAATGTATAAAAATGTACTAAATGGCATTTTCCTTCAAATTACTCTAGCAGCTTCTTGGCTTGCCTAGGTTGAAGCTGTAGACACCAATTTCTCTGTTGCTATTTTGCAGAGTTTGGAAAAGTTACTTTGTTTGATGACAGCTCCAAGAATTCCCAGCCCAACCAGCATGAAAAAGTAACATTTCCAAGATATGTCTATTTGCAAAGCTGGCCCATCCATTGGGCAAGATGAGAGCAGTTGTGGTGAAGTCATGGCAGTATACAATCATTTATCAGGGATATCCTGCTATGTCTCCTTCCTGCAGTAGTCATTCAACCACCAGGTGACTGTTTTGCCAACTCTGGGTCAGGGTCACCAATATCTGGCATCCTTTGGCACTCTCTGGGGTCCCCAGGAATCTGGCCAGTCCCACTGCTGACAAAAGCTCACTTCTCTACATTAAATATAATTCTAGACCTGGGCCAAAAGCTATGGTAGATGTCTAGTAGAGGTGCTGTTTCATTTCCCCCCGTACAATGCCTCTCCTTCTCCATTACTCTTTAGTCTGGTGATGAGGTTTACATTTTTTTTAAAAATCAAAGGGCAGCTCCATCTTTGAAAGGCTGCTAGAACTTTTTTTAAAAAAGGTTCCAGTGCTTGAAAGAGTATCCAACCAAAGTCTGATTTAAAGATAAAGAAGCATAAGGAGGGAGATCAGGGACCCTGAAGTTGCCCATCCACACTTACCATTTCAGTAGGCATACTGGTCACCTTGTCACCATCTTTTCTACTTAGATGAAACACATTGTGATTCAGTTAAATTTATTTTTAAACTAATTTTCCTTCTGTACATATATTAACATATGCATTTCCTACTTTTGTACTCTCTTGTGGATTATGTACCTATATCTCTCTATCTAGTGATCATTCTACTCTGGAAAAATTAACATGAACTGATTCATGCAAATACTTTCTCTGCCTCCTTTTATCACATTAGATGTCTGGGTGCTTAATGGTCTCAAGTCAGTCAATCAATTTATCACTTTTTTAATATCCCAGCTATTTACTAAAAGAGAAATTCCTGAGTTAATTTAGAAAGGAGATTATAGGTGCCTGAACAAGTGCCTTTGCTTCTCTCAAGTCTTAGGAATCAGCTAAATCAGGGATTAATCTTTAGAATACATGAGAAAGAACATATTTCTAAGCATATGAAAAGAAATTTCCTTTCCTGTGCTGGTGGGAATATCTAAATTCAGCCTTAAAATATCTAATGAGTAGCAGTCACTCTTCTAGGGAAATTCACACATTCTCACATCTCTTTAGACAAATTAAACCCCTTCCACTAACTCCCTTGCCCCAGGACTTGCTGCCAATATCCCACAGATCCTGTTCCTCCATTTCTTCTTTTAATAATTATTGCACTGTTTTATAAATGGTACTGAGTGTCCTCAGCAACCAATTGTAATTCCAATTGTAATTGTAAGAAATATGAATGATTTGTATGGGCTCAGGTAAACAGCACTTGCATAATTCAGGCAAACACGCATAATTTATTCTTGCCACAGTGAATTCCTAGAATTTTTCTTGGAGACCAAGTGTATTTGAATATATTAATCCAGATGTATTGATGGGTATTGTGATGAAATCAAAATGATATGGTGTGATCTACCTGTATCATCACCTTCCCATCTCTTTGGCCATTTCCGCACTAGCCCGTTATATTGCTATTATTCCACTTTCAACATCCTATGGAATCCTGGGGTTTGCAGTTTAGGGAGGGGCCTCAAAGGCCCCTGCCTAACCAGGGTGGACTCTGCTTAGAAAAAGAGATACTGAACTATGCCAGTAAGTAAGGGGAAATCATTAATAGAGGAACCAAAAAGTCAACTTCTGAAAAATATTTCTGTCTATAACATGAGCAAGCCATAACAATAGAGTCTAAGAAATTACCTTTTTAAAATACTAAATGGTCAGAGTTCTCATTTAGTTCTTAAAGCTTGAATTGCAATGGATACTGTGGGAGTTTAGACATTAAGCTTTTGAAAGAGAAACCTCTGGAGGAAGGCTGTTAACGCTTTCCTACTTTTATAGGAGTTATGTTAGGCAGTGAGGCGAGAAGCAAAAGGCAAAGATTTTCATAATATGCTCTTGGCTGCAGTTCTTCAACCGTTAACATAAGAGTCTTTCCTACACATTACTTGATGAGGCTTCAAAACAAAGGGTTGCACTTGTTTGTAGTATTTCAGGTTCCGTTGACTACAGTACACACATATAATGTCTTCTTGTCTATTAAATCTCATTGGTAACGATATGTCTGCTCTAAGTATGCTACATCTGTATCCAGCTCCCAATATTGTATTGTTATAAAGCTTTACTCCATGCTGATGAAGTTGTTTTTGAAGAAGACGATGGATAAAACAGTCACAAGAAAACCACGTTTTATCATCATTTTTAAAGTTTCCTTAAAGGGAAAGAAACAAGAAAGTCATTTCTAAAGTAGCAGATTTGTGTCAGAACTGTAACAATGCATTTGCACATTCGTATGATAAGAAAAAAGAACTCTGCAGCAGCTGACCAAAGCATGGGGCTGAAGCCTTCCTGTTGTTTTAGTGTATTGCTTGGCAGTGGGCAGCTCCCTTTCTTCACTTTGGCCATTTCCACACTAGCCTGTTATAGCGCGATGATGCCACTTTCAACATCCTCTGGAATCCTGGGGTTTGCAGTTTCGGAGGGGTCGGCCGGCCCCTCCCGAAACTGCAAACCCCAGAATTCCAGAGGATGTTGAAAGTGGCATCATCGCGCTATAACAGGCTAGTGCGGAAGAGAAAGAATCTGGAGTTTGTTCTTGGCTTCTCTCTACGGTTTGTTAAGAGAGCACACACCAGAGAAGGGAAGCTGGTGGACAGCACTCTATGTCAACTGTGGAGTGAAGCTCTGTTGTTGGTTAGCCACTCCTTCCGCAAGTGTAAACAACTGAAGATTGTATACCACTACTGCTTGTCTGCAGGAAGCCAGGGTTCCCGCACACCCCTATTTTGTTGTATTGTGGAAATGCATACATTTTCTCTTTTACATGAAACAGGGTAAAAAGGTTAGTCTAAATGCTGTGTATGCCCCGCTATTACTGTTTGTGTCTGAGGTACAAAAATATAGCTTGAATTTTTATAGACATTGCATTATGGGAAAGGTAGCTGCCCAATCTCTTTCTTGGCCTGCTTCAGAATAATTTGGTTGCAATGATGAGTTTTGGCTGTGCCCCACTAGTTCAGTGAAACTATTAAGGAAATGTCAAACATTCATTGTAGCCTCTTTGCCATGAGAGATGTAGTCCAAGAATTCAGAACAGGATGTGTTTAGAGATTCCACACTTTAGTCTCACCTTGAAAAAGCTTTGACATTTCTTAGGGTTGGAGAAAATGTGCCATTGAAAACATCTGGTATTAATAAAACAGTTTGGTTGTAAATCCTGAATTCTTGTGATCGAGTATAAGCAAAGTGATCCACAAATGATGGCCAGCTCAAATGGCCTGTGCCACATACCAATCTTGGGAACAGATTTAATAAATACATGTTGCAGTGGGGAGCATAGGAAAGGGTTTGGTCTCTCACTATTTACCAAACAGTGGGGCAAAACAGGCCATAGAATGTACAAAATACACCAACTGTGACAAGTCCTTGTAATCCTTAATAATGACATATATTGATATGTTTCAGAAAATCTAAATGTATAGTATCCATTCACAACAGTAGAAATGGCGACAAGAGCACTGTATTCATTTTGCAGTGTTAATGATTGCCTGTACTAGAAGATAAATTATCATATTTCAAACCTAAGCAAATGGAATCAGGCATCTTCACATGTTTTGATCACTACCAGATTTTTCTATAAGGGAGGTCATCTAGTCCAATTTTCTGCCACTACTAAAATATTTCCAAACATCTTCCCTTTCAGCCAAGTAACTGAGAGAATGGACAGTGCTGTGGCAATCATTTTCTGTGCCAAGGCATAACTTTCTAATACACAAACCAGGAAAAACAATTCCTGTAAACATGGGCAGAGTGGGATTTTCTTCTTAATGGGTTTCCAGAATGCTTTAGGTTTTGAGCTTTGGATTGGTTATTTTTTTAAAGATCAGACACACCACAGAACCACAGGCATTCAGTTGTGGTGTTCTCTTGTGTCATTTGTTGTACCTTGTCATGGGATATATTTTCTCCTAGCTCAAGCCTCTGTCCCCTGCTCCCTGTGTAATTGCTGTGGATCATTTGGAAATCAGGATCACCATGAGAGTTTAGGAAGAGAACTACCATGTACAGAAAAGTATGCACAGTTGTTCTGAATCATTTATACACTGCCCTCCCTAATGACTTAAAAGGCAAGACTTTTAAGACTTGCAGTCCAACACATCTGGAGACAGTTGGGTGAGGAAGACTGGATTACATTAACCAGTCCATCACCATCACTGTAAAGAAGAAACCTGGATATTTGAGCTTGAGCCTTTTCACTGTCATGGGAAGCATTTATTTCTTGAGACAATTCCCATCATTCCCAAGTTGAGATTGCCATTTTAGCATCCAAATCTGTGTTACCATTCCAACAGGCTATTTAGTATAGCTTTTAATGTGGTTTCAGCTTTTTTTACTATGAAAACATTATTTTATTTTCTTCTTAATTAGTTCAGCCATTTCAGTCGTCACCTGTGATCAGTAATTATTTTTCCATCTGCAACAGTTCAGTAGCTTGGTTCTAGCCTCCCAGTTCCAGTCAAGGACAATGAAAATGACCCAATGTCAACCAGAGCAGAAGGGCTTTTCTTGCTGATCCTCTGGTTTTTCTCCTACATGAGAGGCACTGTGGCCAATTCTGCATATTAAGATAAAGGAACAGTAGGCGTCTCTCCGCTGCCCTGTTTCTTTTTCAAACCCAGCCAGCACAAATCCTTCAGAGGAAAGTGCTCCTTGCTTTTTTAGAAAATGAAATTCTCCTCCAAGAACAGCTAAATTCTGCAACTTCTATAAATTATGAAATTATTTAGTCACTAATTTTGCACACTAAAATGTCTACTAATGTTGAACGCATTCTTGAAGTGATGATTCCTTTAGAGCAGAAGTCTTTGGGGGGGGAGGGGGAGAACATAAAGAGTTGCAAAGTACGAAATAAGTTTTAATCCAATACGTCAGTGGGTGGGAAGGAAGTCCCCCAAAGAAAGCAACAAAGAAGGACATAATGCTCAGTAGCCATAGAACAGAGACTCAGTCAAAAAAAAAAAAATACTGGGTGAGGGGAGGGAGAGAAGAATGGCATCAGCTAGCAGTATTTGGTGAAGATGTTTCCTCCCCCTTAAACTGGTGGTCTCATCACAATGACTTTCAGATACAATGGAACCATGGTTAATCCAAAGATATATTCACTGCTACCATCTTACCAGTGCAGGGTGGTCAAGCACACATTTATAGATCACTTTTCTTCAAGAATCCTGTTGATACCTTTGGGCTGTAAAAACGGGAAAGTATTCCTCCTCACTGGGACATAGTACATCCACAGAAGGTGTATCAAGTATAGCTCTTAAACCAGAATGGGTCTGAATAATTTTCCTCTGAAAAGCATCATTCAGCTGGTCACAATGACTATTCAGTTGCACATAGAAGTTTCATGTTACACTGATTTTCATACAGGCTGGTTACACTTCTAAATGTTCAATAACTTATTGAAACAAAACATAGACAATTTGAAGAATGTCTTTTTTGCTAACCCTACCAACTGCAGGTTGAGGTAGTAATATGCACACTAGGGATACACTGCAATGTTTTTCTCCTGGACCTCACTTTTGCTACTTGGTCCTCTGTATGGTACAGTCTCTGATAAATGGACAAACAGTTTAGCTTTAAAGATTTTACCAAGTGTGGCTACTCAAGTGCTCACATGCATACTTTGGAAAATAGCTTAATAAACACAAAGGCTAGAAATCTCAGTCCTGACTCCTCATAATGATAAATCATGTTTATCAGCATTCGTGTCCAAACCCTTCTGGGTGCACCCTCATTACATACTTTGGCTTCTTAATGGGCAGGCCCCATGACATTCATGCATTTAGGTTTCTCAAATTAACTCTAATGCCAATTTAACACAAAGTCCATCTTGCAACTTTTTGATGGGATTTCTTTCATCTTTAACCTTCTCTTTCATTAAGTTTTAAATGTATTTTTTTAAAATGAAGGACTGCTGATACTTTCCCTTTTCTGCCTGCTAAAAGGGTTTTGTTTTCAAAAATTTGGATGGCATTCTGGACGTGAATGCCATTGGCCTGTCTCTTCTGTTTCCGTCAGTACTGCTGACATTGCAGTCTATTAGTTCCATAATGAGAGATTTCTCAGGATCTCAAATTCATTAACAGCAATACCCAAGCCAGGGTGTTTTCAAGGTTTCTCTCCAAACTAATTTTCTTTTAAACAAGTTCTGCACATAATCTGGAATGAATATGTGACAAAACTACCATCCATAGTTATTGTTTCACACTTCTGACATCTGTTGGTTTAGGCATTTCAAGAATAGATGTTATGCTTTTCTGTTGAGCTCTTTACCCTTTTCCAATAAAAATACCCAAAAATTCAAGTTGGCTTCCAGCTGTGAGCACTTTCCCAATTCAGCGTCTCTCTCTCTCTCTCTCTCTCTCTCTTTCTTTCTTTCTCTCTCCTTCCCTTCTTCTGCATTTGTACAACTCAAGAAGATTTGTCAAGATGTCAATATGCTTTTGGTGAGTTCTGGTGGTGGTGCAAACAAAACATGCTTTTTATGTTGAATTGGTTTTGAAATATCAGCAGTCTATGGAACCAAAATTGCTATTAAAATCCTACAGCAATCCATTTCAAGTGTGAAAGGCTGTGTTGAGTTTGCACACTACTTGGCCTTGACGCCTTCAACAGCACTGCCACTACTAATCATTTTCCCCTGAAACATTCCCTGGGGGAAGTGGTCAGTGCTATTGCTTTTGGATGGAAGAGTATTGGATGGTGACAGCCATCTTAGATTTCTCCATGGGAAATGCTGCTGCCTGATCAGGTGAAAAGGCATGGCTAAGTGAGTGGGAGTTACAACAGTGGGGAAGAACCCCGTGATGATGAGAGTGTATGTGTGAGGAGGGGAAAATTATTATTTTTATTTTATCTATATTTTTTTTTTGGCTACCTGTCATCTAGACAATTCCAGGCCAATGTATATGAGTGTGACTAAAATTATTGAGTAGGAAGAAATGGTAGCAAGGAATTTAGAGGATCAGTGATGGGTGATTTAGGGGAGGGGGTGAGTCTGTAAGTAAGCAGTTGAATTCCTCTCTAGCATAGAAGAAAAGCCAAGTTGGAAAACATTATGGGTCATACAATACTTCCCTCATATTTGAAGTGAACCTTACGAGTTCCTGAGGTTTGTTTTTTTTTAAATTTCTGGGCCAGGAATTGTAAGCCTTTGTGACAGCTCTAGGAAAAATCAGATTAATTTCTCTCTTTCAGCACTATGCCTGATCTGTTCCTTGTGCTTATAGTATGCTTTATTGGCCATTTCCCCCTGTATGACAAGCAGAAAACAGGCTCCTTTCTCCAGTTATTGAAGGTTTGTGAGGAAGATTTTCAGTGAATTTTTAAGTCATTCAGCAGTTAAATATATGTGAGCAGTGCTAAAAAATATCCTTGATATCCTTAATCTTTATCTTCCTAATGCTACTATTTTGAGAGAGAGAGAGAGAGAGAGAGAGAGAGAGAGATTATAGCATTCAAGGAAACATATTTAGTTGCTTGGTATATGTTATTTTCCCAAAGACTGGATGAACACAAATCAAAATACCATTACTAGGGAATAAACCCACTGAATGCAGTGGGTTTTATTTCCAAGTAAATACACATACTGTTGCTTTGTAGGACAATAGTTACTTTCTGAAAGTTTTGCCCTGAACCTCTAAAGATTTATCTCCAAATGAGAGAAGATTATGTGCATGTTGCAAGCATTATTTGTACAGAAATCATGTCTCAAATACAGGGCTTTAGGGATCATTACACATCCGTCCTTCTGAAAAAAACAGGCAGAAAGTATATGTTGATAATGCTTGCCATTGACATCTGTATTTCTGATTTATTTACTCTTCACTGTACACGTGAAAAACTTTTGAGGTGGAAACCTTTTGATTATCTACACATCTAACTTCCTATTAGCCCACTTAGAGTTTGGCAAGATTAGTTTGGTGTGCCACTTGATTCTTGCCCCCACCCCTTTTTGTCTGAGTTTTGCTTTGTTTTACTCCTTTTCCGTTCTGCTCCCTGGCAGCTGGCAAAAGTAGCAGCTGGTAATCCAACCAGAGAGCCAGAATTATTCTTACTCTTGCCCTAAACATACCTTCAGACCTCAGCATTCAAACCCAAAATATTTTGTCCCACCTATATGCAACAATATTCGTACAACCAATTGAATGATGTTATGTAAAATAAGCCTCAAGACAAATAAAGAGGATCAGAGTCTGGAAAAGAAAAGAAAAATCTTTATCTGCATACCTTGGTTCTTCAGAAAACCCATCTTTCATTATGTCGTCTTTTTGTTGATGTTAACCGTAGACAAGTGGTTGGTAGCAGGACTGCTTCAGGTGAAATAAGAGTAGGAGCAGTGAGGTAGGAACTAATGTCTCTGGCTGCAGTGAGACTTCTAAAAAGTGTTGTCATCTGAAGCAGAGCCCACATGTCTTGGATTGCCCCTGCTGATTTAGATCAGAGTTTGTAAATTTTCTTTTGGATGATAACTCCCAGAATCCTCTAGCTAGCACATACAGTTTGGAAAAGTCACTTTTTGAACTACAGCTCCAAGAATCCCCCAGTCAATATTTGGAGATGCTTCCTTTAGTAGGCATCACGTATATGAGAACTGTGCTTGTGAAAATGCTATGTGTGAATTCCTAACAGATAAATCTCACTGGCTGCACAGTTGTGATTCATAGAGAGCAGCTGTTCACACACTTGTATCAGATTGCAGGCACACAAGTGGTTCTTACCACAATACTGGAAAATAATCACTCCAACTTGCTTCTAGGTTTTTCTGGTGACTCCTTTTGTACAGCTTTTATTCCTAAGATTTTCCTGCATGTTCTTTCCAATTTACCTCTTAAAGGAACCTTAATTTCACTGGATACTGAAAAGCTCTTTCTGGGGTGCCAAATTATTCTGAATTGTTCTGAGTTACTAATGATGATGTTTATAAGGACTCTAAGTCACTTTGGGAGGGAAACGTTAGCTTATAAGTATTTTTAATGAGTAAAACAATTGATTAACTAAAATTATTTCTTTAGCAAATAGATTTTGTAGCAATCTGGAACATATATCAACATAAACTGCCTTGTGTGAAAAAACTACCCAAATGATTTTAACAGGCCTTGTCAAAAAATGAGTCATTGTGGGTAACAGTCTCAAACATCCTTTATTCACTATGGTTTAACCGGTTTTAATTTCCTGTCACAGAGGGGATGGTGGGAAAATGATCAGTAGGCACATGCTTGGCCCGCATAGTCTCTCAAGCTAAAAATCATTCAATATTCATCCTTCTAAGTACCTTCAGCTATGGTTATTCATGGCAGACATTTCTGAACACTATAGGATGTGGTCTGTGGCCTGTGAGAGGCAGACGTTCAACCAATAAAGCTATTATTGTTGCCCTGATAGTGATCTGTATTGCTCTTGAATTTCTGCAACTGCATGAAGGCCCAAGAATCCTGGCTGGTGTGTGTGTGTGTGTGTGTGTGTGTGTGTGTGTGTGTGAACTCTGCTTTCCAAGGAAAGATATTTCATTTCCACACTATTTGTTGGAGGCCTAGTGTCTACAAAAAAACACTGTAAATCAGTTCATAACATTGTATTAATTCCAGGCAAAAGGCCTCTTTTCAGATCAAAACTCCAAAACTGATACTTTCTCCAACGTCTGTATACGTGTTTGTTGATTTTAAGAATATCCACATAGATTGCAAGCCAATGTATATGGCAAGGGCAGAGGGAGAAAAAGAAGCAACAACAAAACCTCTAAAGCAAACTAGCTTCATAAATAAAACTGATGCAAAATATTTGATCATGAAAAAAACAACCCACATTGATATTGGTAGATGGAAATCCACTCAGTTTTCAGTCATTAACATTCTTCAGATGACAGGCATATGGTGAAGGAGTACACATGGCTTGACTTACACACTTTTAGTTGAATGTCTGTAGACATACTTGTGCTCTACATGGTGTGTGAGATTTTTTTTTACAAGGTTGTGGTTCATTCAAAGAAAATCCCACACATATACTTTTGCTTACAGTTCAGCCTTCTCTGACCTGGAGCTTTCCAGCAAAGCCTTTGTGGGACATTGTACCTGAATTGTAGAGCATCTATCAAGTTTTGACATTTCAATAACATCCAGGTTAGATTATCTATTCACCCAGGTTATACCACCTATGTGCTTAATTACTTTTAAAATTGCCCAAACTGTGCAGAACTCAAAAGAGAGCTGTATCAGAAATACTTCCCAAGAAAAATTGTTTCCAAGATTGAGCTGCACAAAGTTCAACTGTAAGTGATAGGCAATTGTATTTTATAAGTAGGGTTATACTGACATTTCAAAAGCAGGAAATTGCTGTCAAAGGTAACTGAGAACTCTATACACTTTAAGGAAGTAAAAGTAAGTTGCTATAGTGGTGTGTGATTAGACAAATAACCTGAAAAACTCACCTGAGCGCTTTATCAAAAAGTGACTATGACATATAGTGAGGCCTTTAGGGAAATGTTGAAACTGTGGCATATGCAGGTTTGGAGAAGCCTTTGTGGTCTTTCTAAAGCAAGGGTGGCAAACATGTGTTACTTCAGAAGTTGTTGGACTACAGTTCTGTCATCCCTCACCACAAGCAGGAGATGATTGGAATTCTGGTCTAACATCTGGAAGGCCATAGATTCCCCATGCCTGTCCTAAAGTCACAAGTTACCACATACCATGAGGTTCTTTAAATCAGCCTTCCTCAGTCTGGTGCCCTATCCTTAGTCAGCATGCTCTTGTCATCATCTTTGTGTCTTAGGCCATTTCTGCCCTACAGTGTCATAGTGCATTTTCAACATCCTATGGGATCTTGGGGTTTGCAGGTTAAGGAGGGGCCTTTAGAATTCTCAGCCAGAGAGCTCTTGGGCCTCAGTAAACTACAAACTCCAGAATTCCACAGGATGTTGTAAAGTTTCTTTATTGTTGTATGTAGCCAATGGCCACCACAACTTTTACAACGAACGGTTAAAATACAGTACAAACATATAATATAATAACATGTTACAATAAAATAATAAAACAGTGAATACGTAAATGAGCTATAGGATCACTGTATTAAGAATGATTTGATGCTGAAAGTGGAAAAATAGCACTATAACAGTGTAGTGCAGAAATGGCCTTACACTGATATACTGAGGGCAGGCAAACGGTGATCCCCAAATGTTGTTGGACAGTCCTAACCACTATGACCAATGGTTGCAGGAGATGCACATCTGGAAAATCAGAAGTTGTCAGTGAATTTATAGGCTCTACAATTCCCATCATCATAGTCCAAAGCATCTGGAGGGTACTAAGTTGGAGAAGGATTCTCAAAAACAGTGTTTCTCAGGCTATCTGCTGTGAGGGAACAGGTTTTTCCCCAATAGACTGGTATCATATTTTCATTCATTTTCATCTATACAATTCCTATTTCTGTCTTGGAAGTTGGTTGTGTACTAGCAACTGATGGCTTGTGGACCAGCACCATAACTTTGAGCAGGATTGCTCTATTTAATGTAGACTTCACAGTGTCTGAACCTCTTGCACTGCATTTGCAAATTCCATCTGTGTTAAAAGAAACCTTACCAAACTATAAATTCAGTGAAACAAATGATTTTTAATGGCTTTAGTGTTTCTGAAAGAGTGACCTGTTCTGTATCTTCATTATAGGCTTCATTATAGGCTATAAACATTTTGCGTGTGTGTATGTGTGTGTGTGTGTGAAATGTACTCTGGTTGTATGAATGTATCTTTCTGAAAAGTATTCTCTGGTCTTGTAGATTTAAAAAATAAATGCATTGCTCTGCAATAAAATTGGTATCAATGACTAAACAAACAAACAAAAAACAGCAAACACCAGCTAAGACTTGAAACTCACTCCTTTCTCAGCTGCATCATCATCATCATCATCATCATCATCATCATCATCATCTACTTGAGGCACAGTATTATAAATTTTGGTTCTGTAGATGAGTTTCCTACCTGGGCAGCATTCTGCTAGCTTATCTGATCAGAATCTTTGAACAAGCCAAAGTGACCTGTCTCTGTTTGTTAATTCTCAAACACCAGGAATTGATATTTTAGACTTTCAGAGTCACAGAACCCACACAG
This sequence comes from Iguana delicatissima, assembly GCA_948472985.1. Taxonomy (NCBI): domain Eukaryota; kingdom Metazoa; phylum Chordata; class Lepidosauria; order Squamata; family Iguanidae; genus Iguana; species Iguana delicatissima. Next base: position 522,718 of record CAOKZL010000469.1, on the reverse strand, counting down.
AATGAGACCTATTGTTCTGACATGCAGCAGCATTGTCACCTGAATGGTTGTAAACAATTTCCTCAAATTTCAACCGCTTGTCACATAGCATTTTTTTAAAAAAAACCCCAAACAAAACCTAGACAGAACACAAAATATCCAAAGAAATCTTTTTCTTTTTCCCAGTATTGTAGAAAAGATGATATTGGCCTCAATACCACTGTTAATCTTGGTTATAGCAAACCCATTGAATCAATGAGATTTATTTATGTGTTGACCCATCGTTCAACAATTGATGGAATGGGTCCACTCTTGCTGGGACTAAACAACAGGATGCAAGTGGAAAGGATAAAATGAACTTCTGTAACCATGTAAACATATATCATTGAATACTACGGTTAAGATTGTCCATGCCATCATATTTCCAAGTTCTATGTAAGCTTGAGAAAGTTGGACGATGAAGAAAGATGATAGGAAGAAATTAAACTAATTGAAAATGTGTTGCTGGACAAGGATTTTGTGGGTACCCTGTCTCAAAAGACAAATGAATGGGTCCTATAGCAAATCAAATGTGAACTCTCCCTAGAAGCCAAGATGACTAAACTAAGACGGTAGTACTTTGGCCATACCGTGAAAAGACACGGCTCACTAGAAAAGACAATAATGCTTGATAAAATGGAAGGCAGTAGGAAAAGAGAAAGATGGCATTAAAGATGGATAAACTCAATCAAGGAAGACACATCTGCAAGACCTGAGCAAGTCAAAGTTGTCTTGATGGCAGTTAATGACAAACTTCTTGTCCAGCACAGCCAGCCAGGTACTGATTATAAAACATTTTTAAAAATAAGAAAGAAAGGCTACTTTAGCAAATGACATCAGCCCTGGCATGGCCCTAGAAGTCCAGTTGCTCTGTGGGAGGGGACTTAGATTTCAGCTCTGACATCCAAACCTCACCATACCAGTTTAAGAGAGAATACTGAGAAGCCGGGGATTCCCCCTTTCTATGAATAAGCTGTGATTTGCATGTTCTGGAACTACTTTTCAACCACCAGACTGAGGGTCAAACTAGACTATTTATCACGTGTTTGGAAAAGGTGCTCCCTCAAGGGGTGAAAGACATTTGTGTGTCATAGCACATGATAGTTTTCACCTATATATTCTGTGTTCAGTGTGCATTGTCTTGTGGTTCGTCATTAGAAGGTAAACACAGGCTTCATTTGAAGTCTGATTGCTGAACCACATATCTCTGGAGAAATCTTTTTCTGCTAGGGAATACATACTCCCAATAATATCTTGTTTGCCCCCAAAACGCATTCAGCACATGGCTTTATGTAATTCTGCAACCTTGACATCAAGTGATGACCTCCATGTGTGAGAGCATCTCCACAGATCAGACAATTGGTTCTGCTGTGAGAAAAAAACAACAACTTTTCATTATATATCTGAGGCAGAATCTACACAGGTGAAATAATGTGACCTTACTTCCATCTCAGTCCTGTTGTAATATGAAATATTCCTCTCATTCTGATGTAAAAGCATTTCTTTTTGATGCCTGAGGGCCTTAAAGGGATTTTTAAAAACCCTCCAGTTTACTCTGCTGTTTTTGGAAAGAATCTTTTTTTTTTTAAATGTGGTTTGACCCTCAAATTGAGGTTGGAGTGTGGTGGAAACAGGGGTGGGGGGAAAGGTGGGGCCAGGCTGGTGGGTGGGCAGTATGGAGGTGACAGAGATTGTCTCCCAGGCTCCTGCTTGCTTACAAAGGGCTAGAAGGATAAATAGCATTTTTTTCTTTTCCCTTTGCTATCTGTACGTATGCGAAGCTTTGAATCTTCAATCTTTGAATATTTGCTTGCCTTAAGATGTCCTTTTGAGTGAAGAGAGACAAGCACTATAAAATACTTTCCTGGAAGTAAGCACAATTGAATTCAGTAGGACTTATGTGCGAGTACACCTATATAAGAGTGTACCATATACCGTCAATCCGACACCTGCTTTCCTGGCAATTACATTTAAAATATGAGAAAGCAAATTAGAGAGGGTGAAGTTAACACATGTGAAGGCTGGGGGAACTGCCCAGGTATGCATCCAAACTAGTAGGAGTGCAGTCAGAGTGATGGAAAACAGAAAGGTGATTTGATTATACATATTTCTGCACTAGCCTGTTATAGCGTGATGATTCCACTTTCAATATCCTCTGGAATCCTGGGGTTTGCAGTTTCGGGAGGGGCCGGCTGGCTGCTGTAGTCATGTAGTCTGACATAAACTGACAAGAAGGACACATCCACACAGCAGAAACACCCCCTTGTACTGATGTGACTACATGATGAGGATCCAATGTGGCTTTCCAAATTGATTTCAGTTGGCATTAAAAAAGGGGTGTGTGGTAGTAAAGGGGTTGAACTGTAGCACGGCACTATACATAGAGCTGGGATGCAGCCCTTGTGTAGATTCAGCCTAAAATGAAATTCTTTTGCAGCTTCCTCTTCGATAATTTTTTAATCACTAAAAATTAGAAGAGATGAGGGACTGTGTATACCCAGTCTACGCTAAGACCAGGACAACCAGCATACCTGAGGTTAATACAGCTTTGAAAAGGAGAAAGTTAAGTTTAAGACACCATCAAGACAGTGACATTCCATGTACAGCTATGGGGTTTAGAGGTATGTTAAATTTCTGTATTAAAATATTCCCTTAAAAAAAAAAGGACTATGGTCTCTGCATTCCTCAGACATTCCAGAGGCTACCATGGGAGAGGAAATGGTTTCTCAATCCCTGTTCCAGTCCAAAAGAGAATTTCCATCTCACTGTTCTGCCTAATTCTCTTGGTACGATTGATTTTCCCACAAATATGAGATTCTGAAATCTGGCATAGCAGAGAATGTTAAACCAACATACTTAAGTTCATAGAATCCTAGAATCATAGAATTGGAAGAGGTCACAATGACCATTGAGCCCAACTCCCTGCCATGCAGGAACACATACTCAAAGCACCTCCAGCAAACTGCCATCCAGCCTCTGTTTAAAATCCTCCAAAGAAGGTGACTCCACATTCCGAGGCAGCATATTCTACTGTCAGAGAGCTCTTACCATCAGGAAGTTCTTCCTGATGTTTATGTGAAATCTCTTTTCCTGTAGTTTGAATCCATTGCTCTGTGTCCTAGTTTCCACAGCAGCAGAAAACAAGCTTGCTTCATCTTCAACGTGACATCCCTTTAGATATTTAAACATGGCTATCACGTCACATCTTAACTTTCTTTTTATCAGGCTAAACATACCTAGCTCCCTAAGCCACTCCTCATAAGGCACAGTTTCCAGACCCTTCACTATTTTGGTCACCCCTCCTCCGGACACATTCTAGCTCGTCAATATCCTTTTTGAACTGTGATGCCCAGAACTGGACACAGTATTCCAGGTGAGATCTGACCAAAGCAGAATAGAGTGATATTATTACTTCCCCTGATCTCAATGCTATACTTCTCTTGACACAGCCCAGAATTGCATTGGCTTTATTAGCTGCCTCATCACACTGCTGACTCATGTTCAGCTTGTGGTCTGCTGAGACTCCTAGATTCCTTTCACACATACTATTTTCAAGCCAGGTATCACTCATCCTATATCTGTGCATTTCGTTCTTTCTTCCTAAATTTCATCCCTTCCTAAACCCTACATTTCTCCCTGTTAAAATTTGTTAGCTCTGGCTAACAAAATGTTAGCTTTGTAATGTGGGATTTATGCAGGTACAATGGCATTTTATCTCATATACAAACATAATCTGCCATCAGGTAAACATTGTGAGGCTTTCATAAGAACTAGTAGGCAACAACTTATCACCTGTTTGCAGCTACATATAAATGGCAAGGGACAGGAGTACTCAGCACATGCTGCTCTAGAGGTGGGGCATAGTCCATATAGCCTCACTTCCTCTCCATTGTTTGGACAGCACGTGGGCTATTCTTCTGGAAAGAACTGATCTCGTCATGTGTGGAGGTACAAATGACCCCTGCTATGCATTGAAAGAACTTGGGAAGGAGGATGGGAGTGGTCATGAAGTGAGGCAGACCATTCTCACCCCCACCACAGGCATTCCCCAGTGCTCATGTCTGGAAGATCTTTATGCTTGAGAGTGCTGGAAAAAGTCCTGGATGTCTGCCAATGTATTTATCTAGATATGCATTTGTTAAAATATTTCTACCACACCTTATATCAAAAAGATCTCAAACTGATTTACAAATAAAATTAAAGCAATAAGTTAAACAAATTAAAATGACAAAAATAACTGAAATAAGCTAAAAATGTATTAAACACAGATTTAAAAGATTACAGAGTTTTTGGACTGAATTAATGAGGTCGAAAAGCCTTGATGTATAGCCAAGTTTTCACATAGCATCTAATGAAATGAGTGTTGGCACCAGTTAGGCCTTCAGGAGGAGGGCATTCCACAGCTGGGGTGCCATGCCTGAGAAGGCTCTCTCCCATGTGCCAACACAATGTATTGACCTCACTCATGGGACTCAGAGGAGGCCTCCCACCAGCAGGCCTCAGTCCTTGGGCAGCCACTTAAATGTGTGCTCTTCCATGCAAGGAGGGACTCTCATCCAAATATGGCCCCTCCTGGTATGGAAGAGCTCTGCCAGCATACCTCAGTCTTTCTTGAGGCAGGAGAGTCTTTTCATCCTCAGACACATTTCACCGAGTGAGACTATCACTACACCTTGTATCAGTGTCAGAGCAACCTGTCCTCTGACACATTGCTTCAGTAAATGGGGAAGAGGAAAAGTGATGGGGGGGGGGATACAACACCAAGTATTTCCAAATCAGCATGCCCACTGCTCATGCGATCTTTCTGGTAATGCTGGTCTGAGGAGGAAAACAGTGACTATCAGCCAAAAGGTGATCACAAAAGTACAGATCATCCTTCGAGTTTTCTCCTCTGAAGACTCGAAATGCATTTCGAAACAATAATGTTGCTGTTGTTGTTGTTGTGTGTCTTCAAATCCTTTTCAACTTATGGTGTGTCATACCCCACTTCCAGAACATGGAGTGTGACTCAAAGTTTGAGACAGGGGGCACGCCAGGACCTGCTGTACAGGAAGAGGTTACAGTGCCACAAACAGAACAGGAGGCAGTGCCAGCTCCAGCAGAGAGCCCTTCCCCTTCAGACACAGAAGAGCACTTACCTGTACCCAGCTTTGCAGACTGCAGACTGCAGACAGTAAAGAGAGACCCAGCGTCACTCTCTCAGAATTTATAACCGGCAACAATTAATCAAGCCACAGCTGTGCTAGGCTTCAGACCTACATAGCTGATGTCCTTCTCCTCCAGGAGTTGTCAGAGCTTATCTGACCTTTAGGACACTGTCCCAGGACCCAGCCAGGACTCTTCCCAATGGACACACCTTAGAGATATGAGAGGGACAGTAATTATGGCAGCCAGTGCAGATGGAAAAGAAAGAGCTTGTTAATTAGGCCACAGTTGGCCAAGACGCTGAGGCTATATAACCAGAGGTCAAGATGGCAGAAAGCTGCTGGCATCTACTGACTCCATTGGTGGTGACAGCCTTGCTGACTCCTGCATTCTCTGCTCGTGTTCTTTGGATCTTGGACCTTTGCCTGGCCTATAGATTCTGCTTGGACACCCTCTCCCTGGACTGTTGATGAATTCAGACTCAGTAGCTTTGGACTGCTTTTTAGACTTTAACAAATGCTATTTGCTAGTTACTGCTGATTACACAGCTGTGAAGCCTTGGCAGGCTGCCAGTACAGAACATGGTGATCCTAAGGTGAACCTATCATGGGGTTTTCTGGGGCTGAGAGTGTGTGATGAACCCAAGGTCAGCCAATGGGTTTCCATGGCCGAATGGGGAATTGGATCCTGCTCTCCAGGTTCGTAGTCCAACATTCAAACCATTACACCATGTTGGGTCTCTCTCCAAACATACCATTTGAAAATGTGGAAGTTACACTGCTCAAGTCTGTTCAGCCTAGCCAGTTTACACCCTTGTTTTTTGCCAGTAGTTCACCTATACGTTTTGCCAAAGCCACCTGCTGATACATCTTAGGAACTTGTTCTAAGGGGGTCTCAATATGACAATACTTGGGAAGTCAGGACACACGGCAACTAAAGAGAAGCCCTTCTGAGCCAGACTGAATCTTTGGGGTCTCAAAATTCTCCCTCCCCTGTCCCATTCTTTATTTCATTTAATATTTATAGCACACTTTTTCTTGTGGCAGGAAGCTCCTTGATGCTGACAATAAGTACAAACTGATGGTCTTTTAGCACCATGTACAGAGGTTGCTTCAGAGCCCAGGGTGTAGTCATTGTGGTTGTGATGGGTTGACTAATCCACTCTTCTTGGCTCACAATGGTTCTAACGTATGTTCTCCCTCAGCCTCATGAAGGAATATATTTGACCCACAAACCAAGAAAAGCTCCATCTATCCCACTGCATTGTGGAGAACTGGCTGCTGAGCCATTTGGGCCAGACAAAGTAATTCAGTTCAAGTCTCCCACTGTTCCCATAAAACATTTTTTCCTGCATCACAAAGGGATGAATCAGCAGTAGTGATAGCAAGGCTTGCAGTGTGGCTGGAAAATATGAGGATCCCAGGGAATATAATAATGAACATCAGGCTTCAAAGAGATTTTGTCATGCATTTTTCCCCTTGTCAAGCACACATTGAATATGTTAATCTTTATTTTTTAAAAATGTGCTGCCTTTCCCATACACTATTTGCAAAACATGCCATGAACTTTCAGTAAAGCTGAGGAATTTTGCTTGCAATGACTTACCTTTGAAGACATGATTGACATACTGACTATTGATAAACCCAGCCCTAAAGGCACAGGCGTAAATACTACTGTTAATCTTGACTAGAGTAAATCCATTGAATCAGTAGGATTTCCCTACATGTTGACTCATCAGTCAGCAATCGACTGAATGGATCTACTCGACTTGGGACTAACTGATAGGATACCAGCCATTGATGATTTCCAAAGACCCCGCCTAATTCTCTTCCATGAGGAGAGTAACTTAATGTATGCCTATCAAGCCTTGCCCTACAGATTGGACTAAAGTCCCCCCCCCGCAACACCATCTGGCAAAGAAAGAGAAATTAAAAACTTCTGCACCAGCAGGGTTTGAATTTGCAACCACTGTGTGGAAAATATGCCACTGAAATTTCTGGAATGTGTTCCTCCACAGGTAGAGTCAACTATCCAGCAGCTGTAATGTATACACTAAATCTAGAGTGTAGAAAAGTTATTTTTTAGACCACAACTCCCAGAATTCCAGCAAATCCCACAATTCCCAGTGGCCATGGCAGCTGTGGGATTCTGGAAGTTGTAGTTGAAAAAGTAAATGTCCTGAGCTTTGGTTATGCCATGTTCCTGTTCACTTCTATGGGAAGCAGATACTTACTGTACACAACAGGAAATGCCCATGTACATATGCAATCTTTCCAACTCATAGAATGTAACAAAGATTCCCTTATGATTTTCTATAATTAGTTAGATCCTAAACAAAGCTTAATCCTAAACTTTGGGGTTAGCTTTCTTTGAAGCATGGTCCTAATGTGCTTGATAGTGTAAATCTTTCGAGCTTCCTGTGGCATGCATAATCAATTTAGGGACATGGCTTTATTAAGGCCCAGTTACAAGACAGTTTCAGATAAGAGTGATTATTATTTTTTTTTTAGTAGCTGTACTTGGACAGGCAGAGGTGGCCATATAACCTCTGATCAACATATGCAAAAGGATACATGGAATTAAGGAGAAAATATACACCTGGAAAAGCTGCAGTCATTATTAAGTAGGAAATCAATTCAATGCTGTTATGAAACAATCCCAGCCTGGGCAACAATGTTCACTGAGTCCACAACAGACCTGTGATGGTGAGGTAGGTAGGAGAATAGAACTAGTAACAGATCACATGCATTGCACACAAAAAACATGTCCAGTTCCATTCCTTGATCAAAAGCATCTGAAGATAGCAGGTTAAAAAGTTGGAATAAACTACGTTTTTGGTTGCAATCATCGGATACCTCCAACATCTACCAGTGACTAATTCATTCTGTCCGTAAATATGCAAATAAGATTGAGTCTCAGACTTCATGGCTACAGCATCTGCCCTAATTTTGGACTTCCATGTCTTGGTCTTCTCTCATCTCCTAGTTTTTGTAGCATATAGCTGAAAGACATACTACTCAAAATGATGGTCCATGGACTGGTGCCATTCTGCAAGCCATCAACTGCTGGTCCACAGCAAGTTTCCAGGAAAGAAGGAACAGTTGCAGCACAAATACGGTGCTGATCCCTTCCATGTTGTAGGGAAAATGCTGGTCCATCACAAAACATTTTCTAAGAAGCACTAGCTGAAAGAATAATTCTGAAGAACTCAGATGCTTCAAACTTTTGTGGGACTTAGGTTGGTCCTAAAAAGGTATTACTAAATTGTAGAGTTTGTCTCCTCACTCAGCAGGCCAGGATGGACACACACACACATTTCTCAATCCTATTTATTGAAGAGATGATGGTGAATTGTTTAATTCCTGACATTCAATGGGTCTTTCTTCAGAAGTGGTATGGATATAACTGAGATATTGTCAGGATAAAAGGAACCAGCCCCTAATTTAGTGGTGAAACACGGGACATTTCTTCAGAAAAAAAGTTCATAGTTCTTTAAAACCATTAGGACTACACATGTAAAATGGTAGGAGAGGCAAAGAGCAATGTCAAGGGTTTTCTTTACAGCAAGAAGAACTTGAGAGCCATGTAGAACCCTTTTTATCTGTTCTGGAGGTAATCCTGCTTCTTACACAGTCTTGTAGAATTTTGGTTGACTTTTTAAGTATGCCAGGATAGAGAAAGAGAGAGACTGAAGCTTCTCACTGAAAGGATAAAGGCATTTTGTATGCTTTGTACATGTTCAGAGATATATTTTTAGAAAGGGTAAAGTTACTGTGGGGCTAAAACTTCATCATTAAGTGGACACATTGAAAGGAAGAGGTGTGTGACTAGAAGGCCAAGGTTATCTGTCCTAGATGAGGCCAGATGAGGCCTGTTTGTACCTCTAAAGAGGAGCATCCCCATTAGGATGAGTTCATATTGCAACACTATGGCCCTTTCTGCACTACACTGTTATAGTGCTATTATTCCACTTTCAACATCCTATGGAATCCTGGGATTTGCAGTTTAGGGAGGAGCCTTTAGAATTCTCAGCCAAAGAGCTCTTTGGCCTCTGTAAACTGCAGACCCCAGAATTCCACAGGATGTTGAAAGTGGAATAATAGCACTATAACAGTGTAGTGCAGAAAGGCCCAGTGTCTCAAGTCCCAGTAGTTACTTTCATCCTGCTGGGATCTATAGAAGACTGAGGTCTCATTCAGCTTATTCACTAGGCAATGGGAACTTGTCTCCCAAGTACCCAGGTAGCCCAGGTAGCCTGTCCCACCCAATCCTATTCATGATTACACAGCAATAAGTTCCACTGAGGTCAAGAGACTTCCTCCTTAGCATTATGTGGGTCTTCATCACCATTTCACACACAGAATCACCAACTGCAACAATAAAGAGAGAATTTTGAGAAAACAGAGACAGTGTATTTTTCCACTGCTTGGGCTATTAAGGGGAGGGGTCATAGAACAGTTTGTTTATAAAGTAAGATGAATCATCTTTATAACACAAACCAAATCTAAAATTACTCTAGTCTTTTTAGTGGGTTGAAGTGGTTTCTGCACAGTTCTGCAGCATGTGGTGCAAGAGCCAAAGACCCTGTTAGCAGGATGTGCTGATTGCCTCTGGACTTTCTGCAAATCATGTCCATATGGACAAAGATCTGTGAAGGATGGCTGAGACGGAATGAACCCTGGTTCAGTCCAAGCGGTTTGGAACTGAGAACCCAAAGGTACTTCCCTATGATTCATTTATAGAATTAGTCAGGTTAATCATGGAAATGATTGAGTCAGGTCGGATTTTTTATATTGTTATTTTTTAAAATACTGTGTGAATTCCAGAAGGGACTAGTCCTATCAATGGGAAGTTATATGTCTCCAGTGGCTCTTTTTAGGCCATGCTCTTATTGCACTAGCTCCTATTTTGTTTCTGGATGTGAACTCTTGGTCTGTAAAATCCCATACCTTCCAACATTTCACAGATGAAAATCAGGACATGTGTGGCCATGACAGCATGAGATCATGGTCAAGATGGCAAAAGTTATTAAAGAGAAATAACACCCAGGCTAGGAGAGGCTGCTGGAGTTTGCTTTTGCCTGAGCCTACAGGGAAGGAAAGGGTCACATTTCTTTTTTTTCTCTATCCCCCCACCCCCACTGAGTTACTTGAGTGAAAACAGCATTTGAACTAAGTTTGAGAAAAGTGAAGTAAGCTGAGAACAAAGGGGGAAAGTGGGAGGAGGAGGAAGAGGAGGAGGAGGAAGAGGAGAGAAACGGTGATATTTTAAAAGCGGCTGAAAAAATGGGACAGCAGAAAATTAACTGGGACTATCTTTGCCACATTGTGTCAGCAGGAGGCTGTGAAACCCTGCACAGCCTGAATCCTTATGATCACACTGATAAAGCACAAAAGGGATCTCAAAGAATCAAGCTGCAGACAATGTAGGAAATGCACTGGTATAGCTGATAAATGGCTGCCATACCTCTGCTTAAAAATCTCTGATTAAGATCCCTCCATCTTCCATGAAGGCTATCAGATTGAAACAGTATTTTTTAAAAAAGAGAAGATCTAAACAATCTAGATGTAAAGAGACCCCCACTCCCACATATTTAACCTGGGTACAACTGGAATGCTCAGCATAAAGTCCTTCTGGCAGCTCCCTGCAGAATGGGAGAAATTAAAACCCTTGTTGAAACAATGAGAAATGGATAACTCCTGATTAAATTTCATTTTCCATCTCCAGATGTAGGATACATCTCAGTGCTAATGGTCCTAGACCCCTCTGTTTGGATAAAAAGTGTTTTTTTTTCAGTCAGACTCTTTCTCAACTTCCCTTATGAAATTTTAATTCTGTTATTCCTGAATCAGTCACTAGGGTTGAGATCCCATTGCCCAGCATAGCATAAGAATTCAGCAAGCAGAAACCTGTTACAGCTCCCTACACTCAGGAACCATGGTTTTGCTTTCACAGACCCCTGAATAGCCATTCTGTGGCCAGTGGAGAGTGGGAATGGCATGGAGAAGTGTCTGGCTATACCCCATAACCAAATGTAGACTGATAACATCTCCCACTGAGATCTGCTGGAGTCTCAGTGGATGATGTTGATCTGCATTTGGCTGTGGAGCACAGACACTTCTCCGATTCTCTGCACTCTCCACTAGCCACAAAACGGCCTTTGAGGGGATATCATAGAAAAATCATAAGCCCAGGGGAGGAGGGAGTGGTGGTCATTGAGGGGGGTGGAAGAGAATGCCAATCTCCGCAATGACCATCCCTGATGATATATGCATGCATAAAGCGGGCTTACATTTGTCTACACCACTAACAGGATACTTGCCTAACTGTGCAAACTATAGACCAATCTCTCTATTAAATATAGGCAATACTGGCTAATTGGCTAATATTTGCCAAGGCTGGCTATTAGCCAATTAGCTGTTAACTGTTACTGGATAAAAGGCTTCCAAATGTATCAACAACACTAATTCCAGGTAGATTCATTATTCGCAGAGAACTGATAATGTAAGATTAGTTACAAATTAATCTTAATCATTATCAACATGAAAAGACTTCATCCTGATGTCATTATTTCACTTGATGGGGTTTGAGAAAAGGGGTTTGAGACAATTAATTGGCAGTTTATTTTTGTGACAGAAGGAATTTGTCTGCCCCAGTGGCATATCTAGTGTAAACAGTGCCGGAGCAAGCGTAGAAGTTGCACCCCTACCTTCTTACTCCTACCTCCATCCCCACCCCTACATGCATGCCTTTTTTGCACCCTCCCTGGCATTGGCACCTGGGGGCACATACCCTACTTTTCCCACCCTAGATACACCTCTGGTCTTCCCATCAGAATTTTTGCAATGGATTTTTTTAAGAAGTTTCTCCTAGGCAAAGGGTGATTACAAATGGATACTCTCTAGTTTTTTTTAATCTAGTGCAGGAATGGGTAACTGTGACATAGTGGAGAGAGGCAGTTATCTGTTTGTATGAACCTCCTGGAACCTCATTGATTACTGAAAATTCTCCCAACAAGTGGCTGGAAATATATTTCTGGATACATCCAGGAAAGATATTTTTTTAAAAAAAAAAATCAGGAAAATAGCAATCTGGGGACTCTGGATGGGTCAAAGGCTATGAAAACAGTCTTTGAGAGCAACCTGTGGATCCAGGGCTCTGCTTTGTCTTTGATCTAGAGCAAGACACCCAACAGAGGCCATTTCCGCACTACACTCTTATAGCGCGATTATTCCACTTTAAACATCCTATGGAATCCTGGGGTTTGCAGTTTCGGGAGGGGCCAACAGGCCCCTCGCGAAACAGCAAACCCCAGGATTCCATAGGATGTTGAAAGTGGGATAATCGTGCTATAAGAGTGTAGTGCGGAAATGGTCAGAGATCTCCCTGCTCTGATATTTGATCTGTGCTTGAAGCCCTTGGTGTGTGCAACCATTCAAAATCCTCTGGGTTTAAACATGAAAATCATCAATACAAAACTGTTTTATGTACTGATGCCTTTTCTGCTTTATCTGTAGAGCCGATTCTTCTTTACCAATGTTGATAAAATTGATAGCTTTGAGACCCTTTCTGGTTATACTCTTAATTGCTTTTAGTCTGAGGCTAGCCCTAGTGGAGCCAGTATCTTAGGGATCCTCCAGGCTTCTCAATAGTTTCAGGAAATGCCAGGGCCTTCTGTTTTGGGATTTCATGTATAGTAATACCTTATAACAGTTGTTTCCATTCCTGCATCCAATAATATCCCAAATATAACAGATTGTTAGCCCTTTTTTGCTGGTTGCTCTTTTCTCCCATTTGAGGTAGAGGTAAACTGTTGTGTACGCATTGATTCCTTCCATTCTTGCATTTTCTCCCTGAACTCAACACCTCCTTCCCCTTTGCACTTCTTCCCTAGTATCTCCTTGTCTTGCCCATTATTTCTATTTAATGGCTTTTGGGTTGTTTTTCTTTTGCATATTTGTAGTGCTCATAGTGTTATGAGCCAGTGTGGTGTAGCGGTTTGAATGCTTTAGGAGACCAAGGTTCATATCCTTGCTTGATCATGGAAAAACGCTGGGTGACCTTGGGCCGGACACACACTCTCAACATCAGAGGAAGGCATTGAAGCTTCTATGAATAAATCTTGCCAAGAAAACCCCATGATAGGTTCATCTGAGGGTCACAATAGGTTGGAAATGACTTGAAGGCATACAACAGCAACCAATAGAGCTAAAGTGATAAAAGGCCATGCCACTTTACCACTAGGACTCTAAAAGAAGGGGCAGAATTCAGGAATTCAATCGGGGACCTGGAAGTACGATGAAGGGATGCAGGTCAGTATGACACCTATGTGGTAAAGGTCACATATCCATATAAATAACATCAGTGGGACCACCTAGAAATATAGTGAGAGAAAGTGGAACAATGGGTATGAACATGTGACATTTACCCAGGCTTGTATTAGAAACTTTAGGAACAGAAAAAGCAAAAACAAAATCCATGGCCTATAGTGGGTATAATATTGTGGCTACTACTAGAATTTCGGTAGCAACAAAAAGGGTCAGAAATAATGTCAGATGTGCGGATGTATGGATAGATGGATAGGCAGAAACTTTGATAAATACAGCTACATCTCCCATAAAAACCCAATGCTTTTGGCTGGCTGATGGGGTGGGGGGAGCCAAACATGTCAACAGGAAATTTAAGCTGGACTTCTCTGCAGGGCAGGTCTTTTGATCTGGTCAGGTGGGCAACACTCATATCAAATATTTGGGATAAGCGTTAATATATTTAAGATGCATGTTCTGCCAGACATGTTGCTTGTTCTTTGAACCGTTTCAATAAATATTCCTCAAGCCTAGTCAGAAAATTAATACTATATCTAGGATCTTTTTTTAAATGAAGACCTTCACTATCCCATTTTTCATCTAAAAATATACACTTGTCACTTTCTAAAAGAGGGTTTAATTTTTCAGTTTTGAGTTTGTATCATAAAGTCTATCTTTTGGCTTGTCCAAGCAGCTGGCAAGTATGGTTTGATTCAAATGCGCCTTCTTGAGCAATTTGGGAATTAATTTACTTAGCACCTTTTTTGTTGGATTGACTTGGATTCTATCCATTTAAGGAATAAAGAGAAGGTGCTTTCTGCAGTTTCTGCAGCCAGGGTATTCTGGTATATGATCTCTGACCAACTACAATTTGATCTATATGTGCATGCTAAACCAAGGGCTGTAAGAGCCACCATGGCGTTATAATTTAAATATTGAATTAGGACTCTAGAAGACCAAGGTTTGAATCCCTACTCAGCCATGGAAGCCTATTCAATGACCTTGGTCAAGTCACACTCTCTCACCCATAGAGAAAGAGAATGGAAAATGTCCTCTGAATAAATCTTGCCAAAAAAACTGTATGACAGGCTTGCCATAAACTGAAGCCAACATAAAGGCACGTAACAATAGCAACAGCAGCAGCAACACCAACAACAAACCAATTGAGTGGTCCATGATGGTCCTATGGCTATTTATTCAAGTCTGTCCTATACCTACAGGCAGTTAATGCTCAGAAAGGCAGGTTATTGTAGGGGAAGCAGGTACAGGTAAATCAATCCAGTTCATATCATGCCGGAAATGCATATCTGGAAATTGATGGAAGATGAAGACAAGACATGGAGCAAGGTCTCAGCCACTTCAGAAGTCTTTACATGAAGCCAGCAGTAGAGATAAACCAAGCCAAAGGGATATGACAAAGAGAAGTCAAACGTAGCCAGTCCAGAAGACAAGAATCCTAATGAGCACTGAGAGTACTAGCAGCTGGAGAAACTGAATGGTTGTGAGCAATGAGAACTCACAGTAATTGCTAGGAGATTTATAGGTGACTCTGCATGCCAAGTGCTTGGTACTCAGACTTCCTTATTTAACAGATGTTGACTTATGATGTTGTTCCTTCTTTCTCCCTCAGATTCCAAAAGGCAGGGGTATTTCTTCACTGACCATGAAGTCCTGTTTAAGAGTGACCCTTTCAGCTTTTTTTGGTCATCAGCTTCTCAGATTTGGGGAGGAAGCATTCAAGTGGGTCCAGAAACTTCCTCTGCATTAGATTTCTCAGGTTCCAGAAGGTGAGTTATGATAACAGTCTTTGAGAGGATCTGGTGCAGCCTTTGGGGTCCCTAATGATCACCCAAGTCCTCAACACTCCTTCCATTCATTCAGCCAACCCTTCATTTTCTGGCTGACAAAATGTTAAAATATTGTTGAAAACATAGCATGCCCCACTACCCCATCCACAAAAGAGCAAGAATATCTATCTCAAAGAGCCACAAAGGTGACCAAGAAAGACGTGACATCACTTCCAGTTGTCTAAAATGGTGGCTGTAGTGGTATGCTTTGGCCCTTCTGAATTCTGAGGGAACCAAACACTGGATGGTATCGCCTTCCAGACTCTCCCATCTCTATGCTAAACTAACTTTGTGAGATAATCCTGATTGGAAAACTGTGAGACAATCCTTCTTTTGAAAGAAATGAGTAATTGTGAACTTTATACATTGGATCAATTGGTATGGCCAGATGATGATGATGATGATGATGATGATGTAATAGTGATGGTGAAGACAATTGTATTTTCAGTATTGCAGTCTACAAGCATTTACCCCATGAGCACCTCACAGTGTGGCCTAATTATAAAACATTTTGGTGTCAGTACAAGCATCATCACTCAGAGTGCATCAGCCACATTTGCTGTGTTGGAAGCACTAATTGCATCCTCAGAGAAATGGAAGTCAATGAGGGTAGTTTACAAATGTTTTAAAGCAAGGAAATTGCTGTCAATTAAGTTACAATTCAGTGGAATTAGATTGTTCTGTGCAAATTAACCAATGGAAAATTGTCCTAGCTTCAAAGTCTAAAATCACTTTAGATCTCAAACTGCATTTGGTTCAACAAGAAGTGATATTTCAGCTATACTGGACACCACTTAGTTTTGTGTGTGTGTGTGTGTGTGTGCGCGCGCATGTTTTAGAAAGAAATTGGCCACTTCTGTTAAACATTAGCTTTAGTTGAAGATAATGCTTCTTTGTGACTTATAATGTGAGCATGCCCAATATGGACATATTGCAGTGTCTAACTTTCTATTAAGGAGGCTTTTGATATTTGATATTTGTAAACTCGTGTGTACTGTGATTTCTAACTTGACTAAAGGTCAATGTTGTTGGGTCCTGTGTGTGCTGACTGTAACTTAAACACGTGTATGCCAGAAAGACAAATATTCACTGTCCACCATTTAAGAGACAGAAGAATTTACTATTTTAGTCCTCCATGAGCTATGTATGCTATACAGATCAAATCTGAGTGAATATACATTTGGACATATTTGCAGCTTATATTAATGTATTTGCCTAGCTCATGTTCCTATCCTGTGTATTTCTTCTACCCTGTTTTGTCTCTCCCACTTTCTTTGCATAGAGAAACAAAATATTTAAGGAATACATTTTTCATTAGGAAACAGCTCCAGATAGCTTCCATATAGACCAGAGAAGATATTATAGACTGCTAAAAAGACAAATGAATAGGTCCTAAAGAAAAGCAAGTCTGAATTCTCACTAGAACCCAAGACGACTAAGCTGACACTGTTGTACTTTGGCCATATTGTGAGTCTCACCAGAAAAGACAATAATGCTCGGCAAAATGGAAAGCAGTAGGAAAGGAGGAACGTCATTTCCACACCATACCTCCTTCTGTTGTCCTCCTGTTGTGGTCCCAGCGGACCCATTGCCAAGAAGGGAGAGCAACACAAACTCTGGTTCCCTGCAGAAGGGAGCATGAGCAACACACTCTTTCCTCCCACAGAGCAGCTGGCCTCTTCCCCATGCTGCGCTGGGGAAGGAAGTGTTTGCACCCCTTCCAAATGGCCAGTGGGGGTGAGAGCACTGAACAATCGTGGGAGTTTAACAGATTTTTTCAGTTAATATCCCACAATCACAATGGATGAGGGAGTGTTGGCAGTGGGACCACGATGAAATCGCTAAAGACTGCATTACTGGTGGATTGATCCATTCTAAAAGGCCACAACACTAATTTTGCAAGACCTGAGCAGGGCAACTGATGACTTAGGATCTTAGAAGTCTCTCACTGATAATGTCACCATAAATCAAAGTCTTATGCACCAAATATGGAAGCCCCTACCTGGACCTAAATGCCCTGAACGCACCAGATCTTGTCTGATCTTGGAAGCTAAGCAGGGAAGCCCTGCTTAGAACTTTGATGGGAGGTTGCCAATGAATACTAGGTGCTGCAGTCTGTATTTCAGAGCAAGGAACTGGCAAAACCACTTCTGAATATTCCCTGCCTGAGAAAACCCTGTGAAAATCATGGGTTTACCATAAGTCAGCAGGTATCTTGAAGGTACATACACATACACTTGGACATCAGCAAGCCAGGATATGAATGAAGAACATTTCAAAAAGTGACCTTGAGATTGTAGCAATTAAATTTAATGTTTTTATATCAGTTTTTGAGTATTACTATGGCCTGAATCCCATTGTTAGTCCCAGATCAATGGGGATCACTTATGTGAGTTCCGTTGGTTAAATGGGATTCATTCTACTTGGGACTGAAAACTGGATTTGGTCTTCCATGTTTGTTTGTTTTTGGATGCTGCTGCTGCTGCTGCTGCTCTGGAAGCAAAAAAATATCTTTAAGCTCCCCCCTCAACAGTAACATTAACAACACTTAATTCCAAAAAGAATAATTCAGTCACAGGTAACACGCCTTTTATGGGAGTACAGTGCATTTAATCATTGTGTATCGTACACACCCTATATTGTACACTGTATGATATATTTAGTAGGGGAAGAAAAGAGTCAGTGGGGTAAACAGATATATATGTGGTTGTGTATACTGTATGTGTATACATTGTACAATATGAACAGAGTGTGGCACCATAGGAAATGGCAGGAAGCCAAGTGGAGATGGAGTGTTATAGGAAACTTCTGCTGAAATTTGGAAAATATTAGTTCCAGTACTTTCATTGGTCCCTCAAACTAACTGTTGTCAGAAGAGTTGATAGGGATGGCATCGCACATGCAGAAGCAAGCATGTTAGAGGTTTTTTTTAAAAAAAATGGAAACAGGGAATCCTGGCTGATCAACATTTCATTTTACATTGGTAAATATAGGTAGGGATGTCAAGCGTGAAATCCAGGGCTCTGTGGTAAGCACCCATCAAATGACAGGTGAAGAAGGCAGGGGTAAAGAAGCCTGACATCAGCACCCAGCTTCTGTAGGTTGTCAGGGCCCATTACTGGGGTTGATGCTGTTCACTACATATCCTTCCTTATTGTTTAAAATGGTTTATAGAGTACATACACTGTATTTATCAACAACAGAAAAAGCAATGTGTTTCAGACTATCTAACTATTACTTGGCTGTTGCAAGTAGGTTTTTTTTTAAATTGGGGTGTATGTGCTATACCTTTGTTTTCATTATTATGTTTTAAATGCTTTTTAAACTGTGTTATCAAAAATTAAGCCTTTTAATAGGATTGCTTATTTAATTGTGTTTCAACTTTTGTACCATAAACTGTTATAACTGAGTTTGGTTTCAGAGTATGCTGTACATTGTCTTGGGCCCTATAGTGGGAGAATGGCAGAATGTACATTAAATAAATGAAGAAAGAGTAAAATATAATAGGAGTATGTGTGACTGAGCATATACAGGGCTAGAGATGCTTATTATTTTTACTTTCAACATATATTGTCCTTTTCTACAACAAAATGCAGCTTGCTGGCAAGTGAAAATATTTAACATCAGGGTGGTAGAAGGAATTTCTCTTTTATTCCTATAGTATAACTGATGCTATGGCTTAAATAATCATACAATGCAAAAATGCATGCACTCAAAGTATTTTTCAAAACAAATCTATTTTCTCTTTTTTTGTTTGTTTTCTTTCCTCTGTACCAGGAACACAGAAGCTGCAGTAAAGCATTAACTAGCATTGTGGAAGGATGGTAAGGAAAGAGAGAAATGTTAGTTGTGCATAGGACAACTGAAATAAGACACATAGCTATATAAAGATCCCTGTAAGATTGTTAAGTCCAGGACTGAACTACTTAGCTGTACCTTTGCTGCCTTGTGCAGGAAAAGGCATATTTAGTATACATTCACTGACAAGAGAGATAGAACAATATCTGTTATTATCTATGTTGGAAACTAGTGAATAAAGACTCAAATCCTATATCACAATGTAGATTTGCTCACAGAGTTCCACATCCTCCTGCTACACCTGTTAAGTCCTGGAAGGAGCTGCTGCTTCTGCTTACTGATGGGGAAGTGGGAAGATGACTCCAGCCACGAGGCAGCAGCCGGGCTTAGCTTGGGGTGTGTGTGAAGAAATGAAGGTGCTCTCATAGATGGTGAGTATCCTCTTTTCCCTCCCCCTAGGAGCCCACAATAGCCCAATCTTCATAGTCTGAATTGCCTCCCCTGTCCCCTTCCTACCAGTAAGCAGCAACCCCTCCCAGGACTTGACAGTGGGGTGGGCTGGGGGTGGGATAGAGTGCAAAGGCAAAGTAATATTCCCTTGTATCCTATCAAAAAGGAACATATGTGGAAGCTGGTTGAAATGTTACAGTGACCTCTTTTATGGATGTAAATGTGTTAAAGAAGGTTGGACTCACACAGACTGTGAGTTGCAGAAAGTGTTTTTTCCTTAATGTTGCAAAAAGTTTTTTTTTCTTAATCTGTCACTTTATATGGTCAGTGAGGCATTCACTTTTAAAAGAAAAGGCAAGTCCTCTTCATTCCACCTGTTTCTTCTGGGTCTTTCCTGCAGCATAGTTCTTTTCTTCCTGCCTGACAGTTGCAATTGGAAGGGCTGCTCTGTGGTGTGGAATATTATTCGAGTGAGTTTTTCTTTCACTGAATAAGCATTCAGTGCACCATTCTAAGAATCTGCTCATCTTAACTATTTGTACGCAGACTTGGAAAAGGAAGGGAGAAAGTAATAAGAGTGTAACTGTTAATATAGACCCTTTCTGCACTCTACGTTTTTGTGAGGACATCTAGTGGGGATTCCAGCACTGGCTTTGTTGAGAGAGGAGCACAATGGGAATGTTCCCCTTTGCACCAGCTGGCTCCATGGTGAAGGGAAAGCAATGGCCACACCTCTTCCTTCAGCAGCACATCTGAATATTTTCCCAGGCTGCACTGGGGCAGGAAGCACAGCCATTGTACTTCCTGTGGTTCTAGAGGACAAATAAGTCCATGATGGTGGGGCAACCATGGGTCATTGATGGAGAAAACCCATCAATGATATTATCTGGGATTGCACTGCCTGGGGATGGGAGAAGGAATGGGACTGCAATGATATCATACAGAAGCATCACCACAGTCCTGTCCTTCTCCTGTCCCCATGGGGGGTTAGGAGGGTGGTGTGGAAAAGGCCATAGCACTTGATGGCTAGTGCCTTTTATTTCCAGGGTGCAGTTCTTCTGTGTGCAGGTAATTTATAATTTAAGTCAGGTGGAGTATGAGCAGAACTACTCCACTTTTATCACTGTCTCAGAATGTGTCTCTCTTTCTTAGAATCATAGATAAGAAAACCCAGCTCTTGGTGAAGTCTGAACAAAGTTTCAGGATCTGCAGTATTTCTACCTTGAACTTTTGGTGTATGATAACGTAGCACAAATAAAAGGAGTGATTATGGATTTAACATTTTTTAATTAACATTAACACACTGAACAAACTCTTCTGCCAGAACAACACTAGAATATAACATATTCATTATAAGAGAGGCTAACCTGAAAATTAATCTGTTAAGATTTCCTTGAAAACAGGCCCAACTGGATGCAAAAAGAGAAAGCTCAATTCACGCTACCAATCTGATATGATGCTAACACAAGTTGAGCAGATCCCTGCATAGTTCATCACCTATTAAACTAGTTCACTCCTGTCAATCCACACTGGCTGCATCACTGCATGGATAGTTTCTTTACACAGTTGAGCCACTAGATGGCATTAGACTTAGCTGTATTTAATTAGAATCAGGTTTTGTTTTATTTGTTAACACATCTTGCTTGCTTCTTCTGTTCTTGCTTAAGAAAGACAGCATATCTCTCTTGTCTAGCTTCCTGACCTGTCTTTCTATGACAGACACCAAAAAGCAATTTAAAAGGACAAGGTAGGTTACATTTCACTCATCAAGACTAGTTGACAACTTTAAAGATATGAAAGACCTGTATCACTTCATGCAGCCCTTTGAAATGTTATAGCCAATGGTCATGATTTGCATCTTCTGAACCCTATCATGTTCTGTCCCACTCCCCCAACTGTATAAGTATGCTTAAAAACTGGTGGCATTAATATCACTGTCATTGCATTTGAAAAAGTAGATTGATATCCACAAAAATCTCATGCTAAAATATAAAGGTGTTTCTAAATTCTGTCCCTCTTTCCCCCATTTTTCTTTTTATTTATGAACACCTATGTCCTTTCTGAGCCAATACTGCAGCTACTGCACTGCTTGCAAAAGACTGAATCTATCCATGTAGGAAAAGAAAGAGCAAAATACCACTTCATCTTGCATGATGAAGTAGAGAAGAGATATTTCTTTTAGTATGTGAATAATGTCATATTACTTTATAAGCAGAGAACTATATAGAATGGGAAAAGTCTGAATCAAGCCATTTACCTGTTATGTAAGTTTTCTATGTTAGGGACATTTTTCTCTTTCTTTCATTGGACACAATGTGGTGTAGTAGTTTGAATACTGGGCTATAACCAGAGTTTGATTCCCCTCTTGGCCATGGAAACCCACTGGGTGCGCTTGGACATGCCACACTTCCTCAGCCTCCAAAAATCCTCATGGTAAGTTCGCCTAAGGGTCACCATAAATCAGAAATGACTTGAAGGCCCACAACAACAAGGTGTCATTCATATGTGTTACTCCATCTCTGTTACCTGGTATAGTCCATTCTGTTACTTCAGGATTCTCTCATTTTTCAAGCATGTATAGATGATGCCAAGTCCTAGATTTTCCACTTAGCCTACTTTTCAATATTCTGATTCAATTATGTGAAATATCTGAAAATGTATATTGTCATTAAAACTCTAACAGCACAACCTTGTACATGTCTGTGCCAAAGTAAAATCAATAGAGATTACTGTTAGAGAAACAGGTGTACGACTGCAACCTGAACAACATAAATCACACTCATTTCTAGGGCCACCTTTTTCCATTTGTGTGTTCCCTTGTTCATCAAGATCAGCACTAAGAATTTTTCTCCTGAGCTGTCTTAGCATGAAGTAAAATTCTGTGGTACCCATCAAAGGGTTAGTTTTCTTCATAGTATTGTGGCTAAGGCATCCAGTCCCTGTGGAGGCGCATTAACTCAGCTTGTCCTCATTTTTCATAGCATGGGAGGATATCTGTATGCCCTTGCAGAACTGTTTCCTTATTGCTGTGTAATCTCATAATTTTAAATGGTCTAAACCTCACTGGAGTCATATTGATCTTTGAACACATTGTTACTTTGATAAATTTATGTAGTACCAGCAATGTTGATCATTTTTTTAGAAGTGCATTGTATACATTTTGACAACTCTGCTTTGTGCGAAAAAAGTGACTATTTAATTAACATTTTTTTTTTAAAAAAAAAGGAAGCTGGAAGTTAGCCTCTTACTGCACTATGTCACAATCCCACATTGTCTCGTCACGATTGCCAGGATGGGATTGGAACCCGAACGCTACCCCACCACGCTGGTCAGCTACTGATGGGTGGGTTGTATTTGGGACATGCTCCTTCCTTCCACAGTATAGCTGGCCTCTTCCTGCACTGTACTGCAGAAGGAAGCACTTGATAGCACCTCTCCCTGTCTGTAGCTGACAGGACCATTGCACAAAGGGAGGCCATTACTGCCCCCCCCCCAGTAATGGTATACAGTGCGATCATGATGGCTGGGGATGTGACAGCAGTGGCACCACAGCAATATCATGCAATGTCACAGACTGGCAGGAATGCATCCCCATTCTGGGATGGCACCATTAAGCGATAAGGGCCTTAGTCTCTTGAAATGCATGCATGTGCACAGCTGCGCTGTATATTTATTTGAAGCATCTCCCCCATTTGATTGTTCTTCAGCTGATATGGCCCTCAGAGAGATGTAAATGCAATCCTTGCTCACAGATTTAAAAATCTGGCAAAGTTACCACACAAAGTAAAAGCTGATAGGGAGACTGGAGGGAAGAGGAGAAAGAAAATGGCAAACACAATATCAGGTCTTCCAGTTAAATGGTAGTTCTTCCAATGAAGCAGACAGAAATATCCAGAGACCTCAATGGAGCTGATCTTTCAAGTGAGCTGATAGAATGGCCCTGCATCCCATGTGTCTCTCTGTCGGCTGCATTATTTGACCATAAGTTATTCAACCATGTCTGCCTGCATAAAGCTGCATTAGTAGCTGCAGGGACACCAAAACCTTTGAGTTGAGTTTTTTTTTTTAAACATCCCCACCATCATATACTCTTCTTCCTCCTGCTTGTATTGGATGCTTTTGAAAGACACGAGTGTCAAAAGAGAATGGGGATGTGGAAAGGATGTGTGAGTGTGTGCACATATACACAGTCTTTCCATATATATATACACACACATACAGAAAGAGAGAAGAAGGGAGGGACAATATCCTGTTTCCACGTCCCCACCCTTTCGAAACTCTTGTCTTTCAAAAGTGCCAGTGCAAGCCAGAGGATGAAAAGTATATGATGGTTCTGATCTTTTTTAAAAATATCTATTTATCTATCACTGTGGAATTTGCTACCACAAGATAGAATGATGACTGTCTGTGGATGGCTTGAACAAACTCATGGAGGACAGAGCTATTGATAGCTACCAGTCATAACAGCTAAATGGATGCCTAAATGGTAGGTATACTAACACCACCTGAAACACTGTGCCTTTGTATATCATTGTGAAAGGCAAAACTCAACAGCTCAAAGGGCAAGATGAATAATGTCAACTGCAATAGAGCTGGGTTGGTAATTGGCTAGAGAAGAACTGATCTGGTCTACTCTTATCTCTTTAGCAAAGCTTTGATTGAGCTGTTCTAGACTCATCTGAAGAAGCATGATATCTCATAACATATCTCCTTGTACCGGACCAGGATTTGGCTATTGTTATGACCTCTTACGTCCACTTCTTTTATTCTTCCTTGGGGCTCTTCCTGGCAATATATGGATTTGCACTAGAGCTGTTCCAAGGGATCATTTTTTAAGACAAAACAAAACAAGGCAAAACTGGGCAAGTCCCATTCTCTCAGTGTAAGAGGAAGGCAAGCATAAATCATCTCTGAACACATCCTGCCAAGAAAACCCTAGGATAGTGTTGCCATAAGTCAGAGTTGACTTGAAGGCACATAACAACAAATCAGAAATCCAGGACAGCAACAGTTTCATTGGGATATTTATTCCCCTGCTTCCCCAAATTGTAGAACAAACTCTGCAGCCTCCAGCAACATTTGCCCCTCTGGAGGAACCCATAGTAAAAGAAACAGCTGAAGCTTTCCAGCAGCTGAATGTGATAGCTGCAACAGAGCAACAGTTGTTAACAGACAGAAGCTGCTTCAAGAATGGACAAGTCTAGATAGATCAGCTAATGAGACTTAAAGTGCAGCTGGATGTGCAGTAAGTAGTAATATAATAAATTTGAGCTACTCAGCAGAAGTTAAAAATGGCCAGAGCAATGCAGCAAAGCAATAGTCTTGTTAACATAGCTGGGATTCTAAATATTCTTATACACTCTTCTCAGGCTAACTTGGTATCCCCCACCTGTTGGACATCATCTTTCAGCAACCCCAGCCACCATAGCCAGAGATGATGAGAGCTGGAGTCCAGTAACCTTTGTGTACTGGGCTTGGCAGCCCACCACGGTTCCTTAGCTGCCTAATAAGCTAGATAATGGCAGCGCTGTAAAACAGCCTTGGGACTGAAGTAAACTCTTAGCAAAATACAACAACAGTCCAGAAAGAGAACAGTTCAAAAGCCAAACTGATAATCTGAGCAAAATGTCAAGGTCCAAGAGCCAAAGCACACAGGTAGAGAATGCCAGAATCACCACAGCTGTCAACACCAGTAGCATCAGTAATTTCCAGCAACCTTCTGTTGTTGAGGTCTCTAATTATATAGCCTCAGCATCCTAGCCAGCTGTATCCTAATTAATGAACCCTTCCCATATAAGCACTGCCCGGGGCCCAGGCTCTCCCTTTACTTCCTGCACTGGCTGCCATAAGTATTGCTTTCTTATGTTCCTGGGATGTGGGTGCTAAGAAGGCACTGTCTGGGTCTTGGGAGTCTGGGTCCTGGGGCACAGGCATGAAAATCTGGGAACCTAATAACTGGAACAACTGCTCCAATCCAATTAAGAAAATGAAAAGCACTACAAATAAAAATGGCAGGACGCTGAACTGCCACCTGTCCAGCACCTATAGCAACATACCAGTCATGGAACAATGCTCCGTCTGTTAGTAAATATGAAGGCTGCTATCTTCACTTCATCAGTCAGTTAAGCAACAGTTTTATTAATGTGACATGCATACTTGGTACAGAAAGAAAATAAGAGGTATGTTACCTCTAGATACATGACTAAGAAGGGAGTATATGAAGCACAGAAAGAAGTAAACGAAAGTTTGCAAGTATAAATCTTTCTTTCTTTTCTCTGCTACTAAGAGTCATAAAAATATTATTCAGACATATAACTAATACTTGGTGGATATTTTCCCTCTTTTAAATTAAGTTTCTTGTGTTTTAAGATTTCAAATAACTGCTGGTCTGCTACCTGTTCTGTTTTATGTTGTTTCCATATTGTATTGTGTTTTGTGTGATGGATGTTTGGGTAGTCTGTGACCTCATAGTAAATACATTGATGCAGGTAATTCTAATTCTGAGTGATAGTGCAGGTAAATTTCCCTGGAGCACAAAATTTTACTGCAAGTCCATAAAAATATACAGCCAAAAGCCTGCATCAGAGGCATAGCTATGATATCTCCTGATTTGACCCTTGAAACCAACCTTAAAATCCAGTCAGACATCCTGGGCAACAGAGTTCTGCACTACTGGTAAGTGGAGAACTGCATGATGATATGACCAGCCCCCTCCTGCTAGCATGAGATGGAGCAACCAAGAGTTGTGACAGGACTCCACAGGGATGGCTGGTTGGCTTTTCAAGCTATTTTCAAGTGCTTTTATGGTCATGACAATAGTACCACCAAGTGAATAGGAAACAATCATGCAGATGTAATGTAGCTAATGCACCACTGAAATATGGTACTAACATGAGGCCAGCTGTACATCTCCAATGTAACAGCCTGATACTGTGGCCATTTCTGCACTTGACTGGGTCCTGCTGATGCCCCTTCACCATTTTGGCATCACTTTTGCTGGGAAGGGAGTATGACGGGAAGGCTCCCCACCGCACCTGGCTGGCTCTCTGTGGAAGGGAGCATGAGCAACATGCACCTGCCTTCTTCAGTGCAGCAGGCCTCTTTCTCATGCTGCACTGGGGAAGGAAGCATGTGATTGCACTTCTGCCCCTTCTGCATGGCTGAGGGTGATGGGAGCATCCTGCGATTGTGGATGCTTAATGGATTTTTTCCATTAAGTCAATATCCCGTGATTGTGACACATGAGAATGTGCTGGCTGCAGGACCGTGATGATGTTGTGCGAAAGCACGACCTGTGGACCACTGCTATCACATCCCCATTGTGGGACTGTGAGACCATGCTGAAATGGCCTGTGTCTCTTTTAAAAACTGTTTATCACAATGGCACATTATTTTTTAGCTTCGCACTGTGTCTTCAGCAAGAAGAACAGCCTGAGAACAGCAAAGCTCTGAATCTTAACAGTGATCCAAGACCCCTCTGTGGCTGAGAGTACATGCCATATCTTGATGATCACACCCAAAGGCTGTAAACAATAGATCCAGAGACATTGAATTCTTTTCAACATCTGCTTTTCAAAGTTTTTTTCAAAGCTTTTCAAAGCTTAGGGAAGGGGAACCTAAGCTCACACAAGAGGTCTTCAGGACAGAAAACCCAATCGGCTATAGTAGGCAGCCTGGATATAAATTGATCCCATTGTTCCTAACATGTCCACTTCCAGAAAGGGAGGCACAGCAGATATTTCCCCCTGGACAAAATTGACCATTGTCAGGTGAAACTGTGCTGTTTGTTTCCTGTACGAGAATTGTCAGGTAGACCTTGCAGGAGACAGTGGAGCTGGGCACAGCTGGAGATGGCATCTCAAAGTCAAGCTGGATGCCTGGTTTAATGTGGTTTGTTTCCCCAAAAAATGTAACCAGTAAACTGTAAGAGGAAAAAGATTTGAGAAAGAGAGACTGAAAGTGGGGAGTGGGAGAGAATTTTCTTCAAGGATACAGATTCCTTTTTTAAGTCATTATTTTAAAACAGAGGTGACCAACTCTGGTGTATCTGGGGGTCAACTTTCTGCCCTTACAAGCCTCTGAAGGTCAAATGGACTGCCAAAAATGCCTCCAATATTGCCTGAAACTAGGAATGGGACGAATCCAGAATTTTCCGAATCCAGATCCGAATCCCTGGAGGGTTCTGGGAATCCACAAATCTCACAAATCTTGAATCTTTCGAATCCTTTTTTTAAAAGGGGCTTAAAAAGCAAGGGAAAGAAAGATAATCCTGGGCAAGACACACACTCTCAGCCTTAGCAAAAGCCTAGGCAAAGGCAAACCTCCCTCCAAAGAAATCTGCCAAGACAATTGTCCTAGTTTTGTCTCAGGATCTCCCCAGATTGAAAATGACATGAAGGCCTTTTCTACACAGGCAGGAAAACGTGGATTTATCTCACATTTTCCTGCCTGTGTAAACAGGGCCACATACTACAGTACAGAGATAATCCAGTTCAAAACTGGATTTTCTTTGCATAGCTCCTTCTGGCATCCTGGGGTTTGTAGCCTGATGATGCTCCAGCACACTTTGGCAGAAAAGGCTGTGACACCATGTAAAACAACAAACCCCAGAATTGTGTCTGAAAGAGCTTTGCAAGAGAGCTCTGCAAAGGAATCTTTCAGCTGCCCTTGAAATCTCAAGCCTGTAGCTTCCAGTCAAGTGCTGAACTTAAATATGTAATATTCAATTTAAATATCTTAGAATACAACCCCAGATGTAATTTCTGAAATTGTTAGCAAAGGCCATTATTACTCCAAGGGAAAAACTCACTTACTTGCCATTTCCCCTTGTGTGTCTGGTCTCCCAGGTTTTCAGGTGTCCCGGTCTCGAACAAACTATTTGGTTGGTGGATTCGAAAGATTCAGTTTGCCTATTTTGGCACAGGGATTCAGATTCACAAATGTCCAACCCTTGCCCAGGATTCAAGGCTTCGGTTGGCCCATCCCTACCCAAAACCAAGTTATCTGGATGTGTACATCTTGTTTTGAAACGTGGTTATTTTTTTCTGTTTAACAGTGCAGGGCTGGAATGTGAGCTGTAGGATTCCTGAGTCTGGCCCTAAATCTTTTATCTTTAGGACAAGGTAGAAGAATCTCAGGGAGAGAGCATTGCCTTTAAAGATATACATCCATACTTGGGTCTGAATCCTGTTATTTACCTCAACTAGAGTAGACCCATTGATTCAATGACATTTACCTATGTGCTGACTCACCATTCCACAATTCATTCAATGAGTCTATTTTATTATGGGACTAACCAGCAGGATTCAAGAGATACACAAAATATTTGCACACTGGGGATCCCATGGCTACTGTAGACTGCTTTCTATTCAAAGCACAGCTTGGAAAATATTCTTTGCTTGGATTTCAGCTCCCATGTGTCCTTAAAACTAATGCTTGTCCTTGTGTTAAACACAGCTGGGAAAAGTGTGTGCGTTTCTGTTCAAAGCAGAGCTTGGAAAACAGAATTTCAAGCCAGAGAAAAGTTTTCTTATTTATGTTTGACTTGATGTTCATTACTTGAATGACACATTCTGCAACCTGTGGTTGCTTCTGAATGTATTGTGCTAAATGACATCCTCAGAGGCCACTCCTAATCCTGAAATCACAGGGCCTTGGATGCTCCTGACTTGGCAATCCTAGGTTCCTGCCTCAATGAAGCAAGCAATGAAGCAAGAAGAAATGGAAGCCAACTTCAACATGTATTTGGAACACAAAGCAGTCACTTGCCTCCGCAGCAATTCTCCTGGAATACTCTGGTACATCTGCAGTACAGGAACTCAGCTGAGGGTGGAGTTTGAAAAGCAGAATGAGGTTTAGGCTACAGTCTTATAAACATGCACCTAAGCGTAAGTCTTGTGGAAATCACTGAGATTTGCAGACATGTATTGAGCTGTTGGACTTCTTCATTTATATAGGAAGCCCCTGCCTTTCAACACTGTGTTATTTGGTGACTCATTCTTTTGACACTTCTAAATTAAGAGCAAGTTCCATTAATTAGATGGGGGTTCCACTCTTTAATCAGTTTTCTTGCCTATGGAGACTAATTTGGCACCGCTTGCGTGCATGCACTGTTTGCAAGGCAAGCTGAGAGGGAGAAAAAAAGGCACCAAACCAGTTGCAAGCAGTGTATGTGCATTCAGTCCTAAGTGAGCCTCTGTAAGTCCTTTATGCTCCCTATAGCACAGTACATGGGTTCTGTTTGTCAGCCAATTCTGTTTTCTGACAGTGTTCGGGTTCCTAACGTGTCAGATAAGTGGGGGAAGCCTGTACCCTGGGGGACTTAGGGCCAGGATATAGATTGTGTGCTGCTATGTTAAAAAGCCTGGTTGCAGTATGCTTGTTGACTTGTTCTACCTTGGCCATTTCCACACTAGATGGTTATAGTGCTATCTTATGGAATCCTAGGGTTTGCAGTTACAGGAGGGGCCTCAAATGATGAAGAGCTGCTATTGTGTCACTTTCTCTCCCTAATACAGACCAGCATTCTGTAGACTAGATTGAAATCCCAGTTTATGCAAGTGGCTGGGGCCAAAGGGGTTATTGGAGGGGCTTCAAGGATTTATGACAATCATAATTTTTACAACTATATCTTAACTACTTACATTCTATTTATCTCCTGAAGCTAAAGTATGGCCATTTCCACAAAGGCCCCTCTCGTAACTGCAAATCCCAGGATTCCATAGGATGTTGAAAGTGGGATAATAGCACTGTAACTGTCCAGTGCAGAAATGGCCAAGGTAGGAGAAAAAAATGCCCACTATCTCCTGATGTGTTCAACAATTACTCAAAAATGGTGGGAGCTCAGTTTCAACATTTTGTCTCTGTATGCTGGTATTAGGCTTTTGGATAGATTAATTAGTGTTATGGAAAGGAAGTCTCTCCAAGAACAGTTAAATCATCCACAATTTTCTCTGGTCATGCTATGGGCATGAAATAGAGTAGATTTGATACCATTCGTTTAAGCAGAGCTTGCTCTTTTTTCACCCAGGTGCTTCATTTGACTACTGGCTGTTATCATTTAGATAATGTGTTTCTCCAGCCCTTCATATTTATATCCTGCAAATATTTACAATATCAGCAAATACTGAGCTCTCCTTTCTCGCTGATTCTTTGCTTAGCCAGCCCTGTCTACCATATTTATCTCTTTAATCTTCCTCCATGTTGTAAGTCAGCGCCTTCATCCCCTTAATCATGTTGGCTACTCTGAAGTGAAATCCCTCTAATTTGTCTACTGAATGAATCATTTGATGAGTTCTCTAAAGTGAAGTCAGTGGTGGCAAACTAAGGCAGGCTTCTCAGACTTTGAATGCCTGCCTATATGGGTTACTGTGCTGAAAAAAAAAATTATAGGGAGTATCTCAAGCATCAAGAGGGACAGAGATTATGATAGGATTCAAAAGCTGTTCTTGGGTTAAGCAAAATTAAAAAAAATGAGGGAGGGTGGGAAGGCATCTGTGTATCTTTAATAGTTATGGAGAAGTGGAAATTGGGATAAGTGCACTTTCTCATATGTGCAGGAGAGAAAAAGAAATTACTTAGGCCTTTTCATATCCTCCAATTGTCCTTATTTAAAAGGGAAAGTTTGATTAATCCTCTGCTGTCTCAGTTTTTCAACTACTTTAAGAATGTCCCAGTTTTTCTCTTCTTCTCCCACTTTCCCCCTTTATCCTTACTTTACTTCCATTAGTGCAAACTGAATTCAAAATGCAGAAGTAGTTTGCACTCAGTTAACCCAGCAGGGGAAGGAGAGAGGAAGGAGCAGGATGTTGCTCTTCCCAATAGATTCAGGGAAAAGCAAACTGCTGCAGCCTCTCCTAGATTGTCTATTCTTCCTCATTAAAATCTTCTGCCATCTTATCCACATTCTGATGCTTTTCCATGCGTGTCCCACTTTTCATCCGTGACATGCTTACTGGCATGGCAATTCTATGCAAACGTGCAGAAGCATTGGCCTCTACTGTACCTGCTCACCTGAGTTAAAGTTAGCAGTGTGCAATAAAGGCAAGAGTGAGTTTGAATCCTTCTTTGGAAAGGTGCTCAGTACATCTTGGCATTGGCATATCTAGGCTCAGCAGTGCCTGGGGCAAGCACGGAGATTGTGCCCATAAGTGTCGCTGCCGCTTCTGCCCCGGCCCAAGAAGGACCCCTGTGGGAGTGGCGGCAATGGTGAGTGAGGGGGCAGTGAGGGTGGGGCTGGCAAGGCTGTGAGGGAGGCACAAGGGGGCAGTGGCAGGCATGGGGGTGGTGTGAGGGGATGGCAGCAGGTGTGGGGAATGGTAGTGGGCATGGGCCAGGTGGGAGGTGGGGAGTGGCAGAAGTGAGGGCAGCAGGCGCAGGGGGGCATTGGCAGACAAGAGGGTGCCCCCAGGCATTGGCACCCAGGGCACATACCCCAGTTGCCCCACCCTAGATACGCCTGTGCATCTGGGTCCTTTTCAGAGTATTCCTGCTTCAGGGTCTAAATATACTTCTATTTGCTTTGAAAATCTGACACTTCAGATGTCATTTTAACTATGATGGGAAAATGAAGAAATACCTATTGCATTTTATTTAAATACCCTGGGGTGGGGGACCTGCATGGTTTGAAAGACTATTCTGAGTTCCTTGATTCTCTGGCTGGCTGCACCAATATGCCTGGCGTGACTTTTCGTATGCCCAAAAGTAAAGCCTAGCCACTGAAACAATCATCTTTATCTACTTTTTGTGATATTTACCTGTTTTTTATTGCTGGTGTTTGGTCAGTCCCCACCATCAGAAACTTCTAGGTGGTACAATAGCCCTCTTGGATGCTTCCTGTCCTGATATGCTTGGATGAAATTTTCAGGCACAGTATGCCTTCTAAGAACCCTGCTGAACTCTGCCAAGTGCCAGATGAACAGGTTTTTATGCAAGAGGCCTTTATATACTATTAGTGATTTAATTTAGGTATTTATAAACTGACTTTCTGAAATCAACCATGGCAATAGTAACGTAGACAATTCAGAAAATACAGCAATAAGCAGACAAAAATCAATAAGATACTGTAAAATTTGCTCTCCAACTGTTCCGATTTAGCAGGAACAGTTCTGATTAATTGTCTGTTGCTCCATCTTTTCAGCTGCTTTTAAAAACTCCCAATTTTATTTTCTTCTTTCCACTTCCCTCTTTTGTTCTCACCTAACTTCCATGGCTGCAAATTCAATTCAAACTGTAAAAGTAGGGCCATTTCCACACTAGCCTGTTATAGCGCTATGATTCCACTTGCAACATCCTATGGAATCCTGGGGTTTACAGTTTTGGCAGGGGCTGGTTAACAGGCTAGTGTGGAAGTGGACCAGGTTGCACTCACTTAAATCAGCAGGGGGGCAGAGAGAAGAAGGGAAAGTGAGATCTTGCCCTTCCCAGTAGACTCAGGTAAAATCAAACTGCTGCAGCCTCTCTGTGCTTGTGTGTTCTTTTTCTTTAATAACTTTTTCCATCTTGAACACAGTCTGATGATGCTTGGCCACACCTGTTCTGGTTTTCCTCTGTGAAATGTTGAAAAATATGTTTAAAAATCATGACAACATTTTCAAAAGCTAAGATAAAAGGATGTTATCTTGACATTCTTCCTGAATGTAAAAGCAGAGGGTACTCACTGCAACTTCAAAGTGGGAGCATTCTCAGAGTTTAAAAGCACATGAAGGAATGGTAAACAGATGTCTTTCAGCACTAGAGAAAGCACTTTTTCTAAGTAAGGGCTATGTGTAGCATCCAGCGTGACCTTCAATAAGCATGGGTGGACCTGGAACTTATGCTTGTTCTGCCCATGTTTAAATCTCACCCAACCAGGGTGGATTATTGCATAAGGCAGAGAGTTCTTCCAAATCCCTTCTGAAATTCCAGTAGAAGCCAGATTCAATTCAGATAGATTTGGAGGACAAACAAACTTTGCTTGAGACAAATCACAGATCTCTAAAGTATAGCTTGGCTCTCAGGTTTTGGTTTTTTTTTTAAATTTTATAGAGATGAGGTGAGTATATACAGTAATATGTGTGTATGTGAAATACAGGAGTTTAAAAGAGCAAATGATATTTAGAGTTATAGCAAAAGTAGACAGAATACTTCATCTTAAATTATTATGTGAAAAACAGTTTTTTTAATCACAGTTATATGCTCACTTTTAAGTCTTCTCTATAGTTGCGAAAGACAAAGCACTTGTTGCTGTTCGGTTTTAAAACAAAAGTATAAGAACACTCAGGTTAGTTTCCAATGAAATTCTTTCCCTTTACCCTATTTCTTAATCTTGTATTCTTCCTTGTGTGCACTTGCTTTTAACGTGACAGTGTGTATGAAATACAAGGATTTAAAAGTTCCTTTAAGCCTTTTCAAAGAAATTGCATTTTTGAAAAAAAAAATTCTAAAGATATACAGGGTTCATCAGCATAGTGATTTCCATAGCAGAGACATACAAGACAATGTATGGGCAATTCTTTAATGCAACCAAACAGAAGATTCATGCTACAAGTCCAAGTTAAGTGGCACTGTTTCTTGAATCTAGCATATTCTAAATAAATATAGAGAGATGTGAGAATGATGGGTTAAACAAAAGACTTGCTTAGCCTTGACAGAGTGAAATGTTTGAGGAGTATCGTCTTAAAATAGCCAGTCAGCTTCTGAGGGAAGCTAAGTGAGCAGCAATTACGTACATTCCAGACAGTAAGACCGGGCTAGCGAGTTGGTGATTCACCTATTTGCTGAAGTGAGAAGGCTGGTTCCCCCCCCCCCTTCTGTTTACAAGGATATCCTGTTATTTCATGTCCTGCCAGCTGTTTACATACTGCCAATATTCTTGGCCGCTGTTCAGGAAGCAAAGACCTTCCAACCTGCACAACAATGGGAAGCTCTCACAAGACAGAATGCTGAGAGAGGTGAACACATGGCTTTGACGCAAGGCACAGTGGTGAAACATTTAATCTCCGGGTGTTTGATTGGCAATTATCATGCAGATTAAATGCGGCACCGGTTTATTGCGATCAGCACTTCCACTCTCCCTCCCCATCTGTCTAATTCAATTTGTACAGCACATCACAGGTTATTAAATCAAACATGCTCAACAGAGAATTATCACGGGGGGAAATTATTCGATACAGGCACAAACACATTCATAACATTCATACCACATCTTCTAACTGAACTCCTCAGTGTTGCTTATGGGATATTTAAAATACAATAAAATGGATAACTGGTATCTTTTATTCTTTCATTGGGTTGCCTTGTCTTCCTCATTCAAGTTGCCAGTGCCTTGTCTTCCTCATTCAAGTTGCCAACATTGGTGCTGCAGGGAGGGGAAAGGAGCAAAGATTTAGGGTTCCTGAACAGAACAATATGTTTACAAGGCCTCCCTCTATCCTCAGCCACCACTCTAGAGCTGAATGTCTGACAGTGCCTCAATTACACAGGGCAGAATGAGGGATTTGTTCCCCTACACTTTTGGGGATGGTTAACCTTAGCCACCATTTTTAGAAGTCTAAAGGGATGAGGCCATGATTTGGCTAAAATTGGCAGGGCTTACAAAATGGGGCTGGTACACTCAGCTAAACATCCCCTCATCCTCTATAAGTTGATTGTTAATATCGGGGCTGCAGCATGCTGCAGGGGAAATTCCTATGCCCCAAAAATGGCTGCTGAAATAGCCATTATTGTTCTTCCTAGGATGAGGCTTCCAATCCTCTGATCTGTATATTATGTCCCTTACAGTTCATAGCTCCATCTGTGTTACAGCTAGTTGCCTTGGTTTGTGAGTAGTTGCCAGAAAGGAGAAGGTATCTGATCTGAAAAGGAATAGATTTGCTAATAGCATATTTTCAGGTTGGCTGGTTTGACCTGGATTGTTGCCATACCCCCTAGTGCCCATTTACATCATTAGCTGGCTTTGTTTTCCAGCTTTCTTTTCTTTTTCCAAAGGGCAAGTATGAAACACTTGTAAAAACCAGAGATACAAAGCAAAATATGCAGGCTCTTTTCTGCCCAATTCTCTTGTGAAAAATGAGCCAGCACTTCCTTTTCAGTGATTTTAGCCAAGTAAGTCATAACTATGAATGATCTTTGAGGGACTGATGAGTTTAAAACACTGCAGAATGACAACCTGGTGTCTGCAGGAGAGTCTTCTTGGTTCATTTTGAATTCTCTTTTTTCCTTCTTCACTAGCGGAGCAAGTGATCATCATGCCTGGAAAATGCTGGAAAAATTCAGAACTTTAGTGTAACTGTGTTGGGAAGTAGTGTGTCCACCCAAAAACTAAAAGCAGTTGCAAAGACAGGATTTATGCTTTTCCTAAGAAAGCATTTTTTTTATTTTTAAATATTTTTGAAAATTATCTTTCCAAGAAAATCAACAATTCTTTTAAGATGGTGGCAGCACTGTAGCTAAAAACATGTTGTTTATGGTTTGTTATATGGTTCCTTCATCATGCTTTTTTTTTTTATCTGTCAAACTCCTGCATTCCAAATAGCTTCAGCACAGGAGATAAGATGGAGGGATGTTCCACTGTTCCATATACAAATACCAATTGTTCCAGTAACTGGTTCTCCCCCTCTCCCCTCCCCCACGATAATCTACATTTATAGGTGTCATAGTTCTAGGCTCTGACACAAAACATTACCTCAATGGAACTTTGAGCTATATCAGTTCCTCATACATCAGCATCTCTTCATGTGTCCCATCAGCACCCATTTTATGGGCACCCCAAATGAGGCTGCTCTTATTTACTGCCACTTCTATGTCTTCTTAACCCCAAAGAATCCTGGTGAGTTATTAGTAACTCTCTATGGTCTGCAGCTAGTAAACAGTAGGGCTGGTGTTATCCTTGAAGGTTGGTGACTCAGAGGTCCACCTGTGGTGCCAGTGCTTCTGTGGATCAGTGAGGAATTGCTATCTCAAAAGGGGCCTACAAGAGGGGATAACTTACAGGATCTTTCCATGTGTGTATGCTGGTACTTATACAGGGACACTAGTTGGAAATTAAAATAATGTTTTATTTGGAAAAGATCACAAACACACACAAGATTCAAGAAATGTCACAGCCAAACAAAGTGAACTGAAGGAAAGGAGGGGAAAATTGGATAGCAAGAAGTTGGGGACAATTGGGTAATATTTACCTATCCTGCAGAGAAGAGACAAAGCGATGTGGCTCAGGCTAAGGGTAATAGCAGAGGGCAGTACCAGAACAGGAATCTGAGCAGCAGAGTGTTTCTGCCCTGAGGGGGGAGATATTAATGGCTCTCTGGTAGAGCAAACAATGGGGTCTGGAACAGGCTAATGGCCTTAGCATTAGGTGACAAAGCATTGATGAGAATCGTGATAGCTTCTTGGTGTCTGGGCAGGTGAGGAAACAAAGGAGAATTTCAGTGGGAAGAGGAAACAGGTTGATGACAATGGGTTGCTCTGTTGAGACAACTTCATAAGCTCTGTGTTGGAAGGCTGGGTTGTTGAGGGGATATTTGCAAGCTCATTAGCACCGGAGCTTCCCAACGGATATGAGCTGGCCATGCCCTGAGGTCCCATCTGACCAGCTTTCACAGGTGTTCAGCCAGTCCTCTTTGCCAGCATGAATTTTCAGCTGCAACAGTGTATGATTTATATTTAGTGCCAATTAAATAATGTTCATTGCAAATTATCATGGAGTGCGGGTGGTATGGCATAGTTAACACTGGGACTTCTGAAGGATCTGAGCTAGCCTCTCTACTTAAGCCAGAGTTTTCTTCACTATTCATGTTGGTGACACACTTTTTAGACATACATCATTTTGCAACACAATAATTCAGTAAGTGGAAGCAGCATCTCCACCCAAGCCCGACCCACTGCTGCCACCACCCTTGCAGTCGTCTTTGGCCCAGGGTAGTGGCAGCAGTGGCTGGAGGGGCAGCCCCTTCACCTGGGCCTTGCCCACTGCAATGGCGGGAAGCCAGCCTCTCCACCTGTTATGTTTGCATGACACACCTACACACTGCGGCCAAGATACTAATGTATTGTGACACACAGTTTGGAAAGCCCTGACTTAAGCCCTCAGTTGCGCTGAGGAAAAGCTGGGTGCCCAACTGGGGTAAAACAGTGCACAGCTTTATTATTTCAACAATAAGTACAAACTTAACAATATTCTTAGTGAAAAAGAAAGTGATGAGCTGGGATGGCTTGAGCCTGAGCTGAAACATGTGAGTGGCTAGCATGTGGGGTCGTTTCTCTGCCCCCCTTTTGGCTCCAGGCTCCAGCTCACTCACCCAAATTACCACCAGTTGTGACAAACAGCACCTAAAGAATCTAGAGCAACTGGACAAAAGCATGCCCACACAGACATGCACATCCACACTCACATATCACAGCTCCATTAAACCAGTGATTCTCAACCTGTGGGTCCCCAGATGTTCGTGGACTTCAGCTCCCAGAAGCCCCAGCCACTATGGTCAATGCTCAGGGCTTCTGGGAGCTGAAGTCCATGAACATCTGGGGACCCACAGGTTGAGAACCACTGCATTAAACAATTACTACTTCCAGTGTAAATGGCATGAATGATATCAAGTAATTTAATCAGAGGTAAGCATGTCTGCAAGAGCCAGTGTTGTGTAGTGGTTTGAGCTTTGGACTATGACTCTGGAGAACAGAGTTCAAATCCCCAGTCAGGCATGGAAACCTTGGGCAAGTCATACTCTTTCAGCCTCAGAGGAAGGCAAAGCCAAACTCTCTCTGAACAAATATTTTCATGAAACTCCCTTGATAGTTTTGCCTTAGAGTTGCCATAAATTGAAGGCACACAACAACAGCAACAAGTGTGTATGTATTACACTTTGGTAATAACACAATAATACTAGAAACAGATGGTAATCTCCACAGAAGGTGAAAAATGTTTCACAATAACATCCACAAAAAAAATATTTCCAGGGCCCTCTAAAGCAATAAGCAACTATTTGAAGAGACCAAAAACAAGCAGAGGGTGGACAGGTACTTGGTGTCTGCCAAAAGTCTGGCTGACCACAAGGCTTGGGATTTTATAAGCACATTGGAAATCCTGCAAGAGGTAGACACCTTGTGAGATGTTCAAGTCTAGTGAGATTAGGAGTCTTACAGGAATTGCAAGTGCCAGATTTTATGATGTTCAGTTTTCAACCATCTTGAGATCTGGTGAAACTACCCCAAGCTGAGCAGACCCATGGAACCTTTTTACATTTCCCAGTTACAGCATTGTGGGTCCATTTTAACCGCCACAATTCAATCCTCTCACTGGTACAGTTTGGAGTGTGTGGAGGGGAGGGTGGGAGCAGGGGGGGCTACAGCACAGGGGAGTGGTTGCAGTGCATAGGGGTGTGGTTGTGGTGCATGGGGGCATGGCTGCAGTGCATGGGGTGTGGCTAGGAGCTGAATGCCCCCCAAAAATTGCCGCCGGGGGCGAACCGCCCCCATCAGCCCCCCGCCCCTATGCAACTGTATCCTGTGGAATCCTGGGCTTTGTAGTTTGATCAGAGGCACCAGAGGATCTCTCTGACTGTGAATTCTAAATGCCCCTCCCCACACTGCCAATCCCAAGATTCCATAGGATGGAACCATGGCAGTTAAAGTGGAATCATACCGCTTTAACTGGGTAATGTGAAAAGGTCTCTCTAAACAAAAACTCTCTCAGATCAGCAGAACAAAATACTGGTTTCTGGTATGATTGCAAATGTTCATTAATATCTGTTCCTTTAGGCTAGAGAAAACTATTAGAGGCCAAGGCATTTAAAAGCACTGAACAATCCCAAGATTAGATTGCTTAGACTGAGGAGATAAATTTTTACAAATGCCATTTTACTCTGACAGTTACACAGTCTCTGGCCATTATCATGATGATGATTTCACCATGTAGCATCAGACTTTGGATAAACTAGCAGACACAACGTTTTCAGGCTAAACAATAGTACTTGCTAGAGGTGGACCTATAATATTCTTTTTCAACTGCCAGTGTTTTAATTATATGATGGGGCTTGGTGAGGGAGCTAAAATTAGAAGGAGCTGAGTGGATTTTGATATGAAGGGGAAGGTTTTCTCTTTTACTTGAGGAAATTATATTCCTGAGAGAAATGTGAAACCGGAGAGACCAAAATGACTTTGTATCATTTTCTTCAGCTATAGGGTGGAGGAGGCAAAGCAAACCAAAGGTCATAACACAGAGACTCATCTATTTATAAGTGAAAAAACCAAGAAATTGCAAAGGGGAAGGGAATCAGTTAAAATGGAGCGTGTGTGTCTTTTAACTGCAAAAGCACAGTGACAGTTAACAAACTGCATTCAGGTTTTTGCACACTCTCCTGACCAAATTAAATATATAAATAAATAAACACTAGTGCTCCCACTCAGGCTAATATTTGCCTCTGTGCAGCCTTTCTAATGACCTTTCCTATTTAAAAAATAGAACATGTATCTAT
Source organism: Iguana delicatissima (assembly GCA_948472985.1). Classification (NCBI taxonomy): domain Eukaryota; kingdom Metazoa; phylum Chordata; class Lepidosauria; order Squamata; family Iguanidae; genus Iguana; species Iguana delicatissima. Next base: position 482,701 of record CAOKZL010000469.1, on the reverse strand, counting down.
CCAAGCTGAGAAGTCATTCTTATCAAAGGGCAGAGGTTGAGCATACACAGAACTTCTTGAAATTATTATTTTTTAACTACAGTTTCCCCCAATGCTGGCTTGTTTTTAAATATTTTATGTGTAGACATTGATGTGAATGCATGCTGAAAACTATTATGTGAACACTTTTGTGACCTGTAGATTTTGTTGCACAATGAATTCTTATTATTTCATTCTGTCTTATTCTCTTTTTCTGTAGTTTTTGTTGGACCATAAAGTCTTATTCTTTCAGTTCTAGAGAGGTTGCAGCTATGATTTGTTTCAAACACACATCCGTCAATAGCACATTGTGCTTTCTTTCAAGTTTTTTTTTTAAATGCTTTAGTCCAGCACTCAAACTGCTTCACTTTGCTGGCTCACAAAACAGTTACAAAGGAGTACAGATGAGGAAATCTAGGTAACTTTTTCGTATTTCTGATTGCTACTTAGTCATGCATGTGACATGGGCCATTTCTGCATTAGATGGTTACAGTGTTATTGTTCCACTTTCAACATCCTGTGGAATCCTGGGGTTTGCAGTTTAGGGAGGAGCCTTTGAGCCCCCCTATGGGCCATGGTGATAGAGAATACAGCTCAGCATCTCCTTGCAGCCACACTCTCCAGCTTCAGGTTCAGCTTTGCTTCCACAGCAGGAAGTTAACTATAAATGTAACATTCAAATTTCAGATAATCACTAAAGGGAGAGACATTATTCTTTGCCAAATGCATGCATAGAGCAGCCTCTGCAGGATTCTGGTGCTACAAATTGAGGTGGGAGCTATTTGAGGCACATGGCTTGTGTGTTTTCCCTGTCTACTGTAGCCTCACTCATTTCTCCATTTGTCCTCCCCTGGTCATTTGGATCTCCCATCTCCAAGTGTCCTCTTTTTCTCTTCAGAGCTACCAGTCTACCTAAGCCCTGGATGAGATGCCACCACCTGACCATCCTTTGCCCTTCATCTGTCCCAGTTTGGCAGGGACAGTTCCAAATAATCTTCTGTCATTTCATTTTTTCAATTGCTTTTACAATGTCCCATTTTCTTTCCCCTTCCCCCTTCTTTCTCCTTTTGTCCTCATCTTACTTCAATGGCTGAAAGCTGAGTTCAAAGTGAAAAAGTATTTGGTACTTTATTAGCAGAGAGGAGAGGAGATGAGAGAGAGAAAGCTTGTTTTCCCCAGTAGTTTTGGGCAAAGGAAATGGCTGTCTCCGCTCCTAGCTTGTGTGGTCTTCTTTTGCCATCATGACCACACTCTGCTGTTGCTTGGCCACATGTCTCTGTTTTCATGTGTGAGATGTTGACGGGTATGCCAGCCTGCCTTATGAAGGCAGTCGTGTGTCTTGCCAGCTTCCCTCATTCTCTTTCTCTCTTCACAGAAACACAGATCAAAAACACGAGATTACAGGAAGCCCTCATCTTTTGACACCCTGCTTTCTGATGACTCGCTCTTTTGACACTTCCAAATTAAGTACAAGTTCCAATAATTCAATGAGGGTTCTGCTCTTTTATTAGTTCTTCTTCCCTGTGGAGGGTTGCTTGGAACCACTCCTATATGCACGCTACTTGCAAACCAAGCTGAGAGGGGGAAAGATGCTAAGCCACCTGAGAGACTTTGCAAGCAGTGCATGTGTGGTGGTTCCCAAGTGAGCCTCCTTAAGTCTTTCATGATCCCTACAGAACATTGGTTCTGCTTTTCAATCTATTCCATTTTCTGAGAACGCTCTGGCCTCTAGCTATCAGATAAGTGGGGAAAACCTGTATGATAGCTGCAGTCCTATTCTCATTTACCTGAGACTTAGCAGTAGTGAATTTAGTGGGATTTAATTCTGAGTAGATCTGTGTAACTGCACTTACCTTAGCAGCATTCTTGTGTGGTGGTGGGAACACGGAGCTTGACATTCTGCCGTAGTGGAGCAGGAGGAGCATGTTGGCCCTGAAACAGCATATGTTGTGGCTTCTAACCCACCAGGCCCACTACTTCCTGGAAGGAGTTGGGGAAAATCAATGAGCAATGTGTTGGGATATGAATTCAAATATAAAGGTAGGATTCATTTAGTGGTGAGAAGGAGGAAAAATGAACACTGGGATGAAAAAAACACTGTACTGTAAGCAATAAAGTGTCCAGAAAGTATATGATCCTGAAATGTGCTGGTGTGATAATGGGGCTTCCCATTATCTAGGCTTACCAAAGGGAGATACTTCCCTCTTCAGGTAAACCAAGGGTTAATGAGGTGTTGGGATTACATCAAGGGTCACAGGGTGAGAGTTGACCAACCAAAAGGAAAGGGTCAGCATCACAGATCACAAGGTGAGAATTGACCAACCAAAAGGAAAAGAGGTGGGCATCTTGGAGAGGCTTCCAGATCCTTCCAAGGAGGAAAATATAAAACTTCTGAGAGGCCGTGTGGCCACAGAGACAGAGAGAGAGAGAGAGAGAAAGAGAGGAGAGCTGGGCCAGGCGAGCTGGCAGGCATGCTGTGTCTCCTGGACCCCCCTCTCTTCTCCTTTAGACCATCTACGCCTATAACCTAATTGTGAGTAACTAGAAATGAGTAGTTAGTCGCGTTAGGGATGTTGTTATTTTGGGAATTGGCTGATCTTAAGAATGTATCTGTGCTGTTATATCTGTTTTGTAAATTCTTGTAACTAAGTGTACCTGGGAGAGGGGAGTCTCCCAAGTGTATATTGTTTATTTGCATGCCTTGATTAAAACACTTTTATAAACCTCCATTTCTCTCCATTTCCACGCCAGGGTTGGCACACGCTACATAGGACCTCTCACTCAGGGGAAGGAGGAGGTGGAAGATCCTTACGCTTAGAGATTGGGCAGGGTCCCTCCTGTCCTGTCCAAATGATTCATAATTCAGGGTGGTGGTGGCAGCATACCTGATAGAGCTGGGGAGATTGCCAGTCGTTCCATGCATGGAAGTCAGCTTTGGAAGGCTGGCAAGAACCCCAGTAGAACGCTGGGAGGGAATTTCCAGTCCTGCAAGGGTGGGAGTCCACTTAAGAGACTGGAAATAAACCTACAGTGTCACAGCTGGTAACTTTTCTCTCTGCCTGCAGAATTCAGAGCCAGTTGTAGACTTCAGTCAGTGATATTTAATAGTGGAGTAGCAGCTGCCTGGCAATTGTCAGAGGTCAGAATAATACTGCTTCTGCTGCTCTCCTTCCTTGTCTTCTCTTAATTTTCTTTGGGACATCTCTGTCGTGGTCTTTCTCTCTCTCTCCTGCTTCAGAGTTGCCTCCAACTTTTTTCTCCTCACAGTCTCTTCAGAAACCTCCTTCCCTGCCTCTGCCTGAGCAATTCAGGCACAACAAGGGCTGAACGCTAAGCATTCCAGCAGGGGGCTGCACTGCTCATGGTTACACATGTGAAGAAGCATGTTGCCAGAGACACACTGATATCAAAGAGTGATAGCCCAGCTACAGCTGTTGCCTGATCGATGGATTTAAATGCTACCTTTCTCCAAAGACTGGGAACCCAAGACAGCTCACAAGAAGATTATGAGATACAGATAAAAACAGAAAAAAATGAAAAAATTAAGATAACTGTATATTTTATAAATTTGATAATTATAAACCACATTCAAATTAAAGAAATAAAAAGTGTGACACCCACCAATTAAAACCCCTTTCTAAGCAATGTATCATTGTCAAAACTCTGCCTGAAAAGAAAGCTGATTGCCTTTAGAATTGTTAATATACACAGCACATATGCGATAACAGTTTCTGTCTCAGAGGGCTACAGTCTATCCATCCTCTGTGATCAGATATCACAGTAACTGTTTGGGTACAGGTCATATCTTGCGTTGCTGCAGCTAAGCTGTGGAATCAAAATGCCAGTTGCTTTTAATTTCATCTGGATTTAAACATGTTCTAGTGGCCAATTGTTTACAGGAAGGTGCCATGCTTCACTCACTTAGCCTGCTGGCTCCAAAAAAATCTTTCTCAGAGAGTTATAGTGGCCACTGGCAAAGCTGACTGGAGTTAATGTTGAGTTCTAGCTCTTTTTCCAATCCCCTTCTTTATGACTTGGTGTTTTCCCTAATGGATTCCATTTGAGTTTGGCTGTTTTCAACAGAGAGGTGATTATGTACATATAACATTTAAATGAAATATGTGAAACCATTTAAACTCTAAGGGAGGGATGAGAATTCAAGTGTGAAGAACAACATTTTCACCTCCCGGTCTGCTTATAAAACCTCCCACTTAAATCCCCAGCTGCATAAACCCATCAAGATCTATCATGAAAATCCTGCTAAAATATAAAACACTTTTCATTAATAGAAATAAATACTTATGCTCTACTATTCCTAAGGCAATTGTAAGAATGTGCAAGTCTTCAAAGTGGTCTGGTATAACTAGGCTAGGAGATCAACAAGGCTTCTGCTTAGGACAACTGACTTCTTTATCCTATCATAACTTGCTTCTAGCTTGTGGAAAATTAAACTACTCCTTTCTGTTTGATCACAAGTGTTTCTTGTAGCACCCTTGGGTAACTATTATTTTAGTTCCCCCAGATTACTAGCACATTCTGACTGGCTTTTGGAATCACCAGGAGTCCTTTCACACTTCACAGTTGTAGCACTATGATTCCACTTTAATTATCACAACTGCATCCCAAGGAATCCTGGGATATGTAGTTTTGTAGAGGCACTAGAAGAGCTCTCTATTGCCCGAATCTGGGGACATGCATCAGACCTCATCAAATTTTGATTACTTTTAATTGTCGAAATCAAAATAGCAAAGAAAAAAAAAGGTAGATTCTGCCCTTGCCCCTGCTTCAGGATCACTCAGTTCTTATTCTTCTTGTTTTCATTTGCTTTCATTTGTTTTCCACATGGGATTGGTCTTTCTCATAAATGGATACCAAGATCATATGGAGTTTCACCTCCCTCCACAACTCCTGACTCTAGAGGGGCAGCTCAACCTTGTAAAACATTTTTACTCCTTCCAGCTTTCTCCCTCTGTCTCCCAGATTGTGTACAAGAACTCTATCCCATTTTTAATATCTCCTGAACCTTCAGTGTTATTCCTGAGGAAATCCTGAACCCTTAATATGGATGACTTTAGGAAGTACATCCTAGATCATGTGCAGGGATGGGTTAATCTGTCAATTTTAGTTTCTGTGGGTTTCTCATTTTTCCAGTACTGTGTTCTGTTTTGTTTCTGCATAAGTTGCAACTTCTATTTTTTTTTTTAAAAAAAAAATCTGTTGCTAAATCTATGGACATTTTCATACCTTCAGTTACCTGTGTTTTGGTATACAACTATGCCCAATAGACATATTTTGGAATCAGTTTCCCTTTATATCAGTGGTTCTCAACCTTCCTAATGCCACAACCCTTTAATACAGTTCCTCATGTTGTGGTGACTCCCCTGGCAAAGGCCGCCTCGCTGGCCAGAAACGGAGGTGGGCGGGCAGGGAGGGAGGGAAAGAGGAGCCACACGTCTCCCCCGGGAAAAAACTCTGAGAACCCCCCCGGACTCTGCTTCTGCTTTGCTCTCATTTCTTCTGGGGGGGGGCAGTGTGGGAAAAGTTTCCAGAGTGTTGACCCTGCCCGGGGGGGAGGAATCCCAGCGCCATTGTCTTTTGCACTGGGCTCAGCTCGCCCCCCTGGAAAAGCGCTGCCTTGCAGCCACCCGGCCCTTCCACAGCGCCCCCCTCCATGGCAAGTGGGGCAGGGGCCGTGGTGAGGAGGGGGCCTGCCCCCATGCTGCCGCTGCCCCCCCAAGCTGGCCCATCAGATGGGAGGTTCTCCCGGTAGCGGAGAAGGGAAGTGATTTCAGTCCCTTCTGAACAGGGGGCAGGAGAACGCGAGCACTGTGGAAGGAAGGAGCGGGGCGGTCGTGCAACTAGGAAGCCAGCTGCGGGACGAAGGAGCAGCGAAGAGAGGGCAGCCCCCACCTCCGCGATAAGGTAACGTGTGGAAAAGGCCCAGGAGTGGTGGTGCGCAAGCGCAAGCCACGCGCTCGCGTCCTCCTGCCCCCTTTGGCAGTGCTCCTGCACCACCACCAGGGAGGGAATGGAGCCTAAGACCATCGGAAATAAGTATTTTCCGATGGTCTTAGGCGACCCCTGTGAAAGGGTCGTTCGACCCCCAAAGGGGTCGTGGCCCACAGGTTGAGAACTGCTGCTTTATATGATGTTAGTTTGTATGTTTCTCCACCAATACATGCTGTTCGTGCACACTTTGCTGACACATGCATTTTTGTTCCCTTGTTTTGAGCAGCAAAGTGTACTGCAAAAATTTTGGGAAGTCTGAATATGAAAAAGACAGCTGTGTTCTACTTGTATTTCCCTTTTATTTGGGAAGTGAAGGCATCAAAATACAAACTGAAGAAAAGACTTCCTCATCTCTACTTTTGTGTTAATGTTCTTCCAAAGGAACATGACAAGACGAAAGTTCAGTGACCAAGTGTGGGCTTGAGAGATCCTTTTATTCTATGTCATTTATTTATTTATTTATTTTATTTATACCACATTTTTCTCCCATTAGGGACCCACAGCAGCTTATACTGTATGTTAAAACAAAGTAGTTAAACCAATGTGATATTCACAAATTTTAAAAAGCAGTTAAACAACAATTCACTTTAAAAAAACATTAATTTGCAGCAGTTAAAAACACATTGGCTGGAATTCTCTATGGCTGTTACAAATGTATATCCTAAAGTTACACGCTTATTACTGTTACATATTCACATTCCTCACATTGCCCCTAGCATATTCCCACAGTCCCCACTTACAAGGCAGTGGTCACTGTGATTGAAGGGAGTCTGTTGCTTTGTTGATCAAGAATTAACTGACTGATGTTCCCATGAACCTCACAAAAGCAGTCTTTGGTGCGAGGGGGATATTCAACAGGGGCCCTGTTTCTGTCTGTTGCAATGGAGATTGAAGGGGAGGGGTTGAAATGGCAGTCAGCCACTTCCTGAGCAACAGGGGAACAGAACCCCCATTGATCAAAGTGGCTGCTGCCTGATAAGTGGGAAATAGGGAGGGTCAAGCTGAGATTCATTGCATAGCACCATAACTACAGTTCTTACGCATACACAAGTCCTAGACGGGACTTTGACTATCAAAACATATAATATACAAGTTGAACATCTCTTCTCTAGAATCCCTGAGACCATAAGTGCTTCACAGTTCTGATCCCACCCCCAGATTTTTGAATACAGTACCTTTTTGGAATAGCCTCACATCTTGTTTGTTTGCTATTTGTGTTGTGTACGAGATTAGAGGCTAGAGGGAGAGACTAAAGATCTGTGAAATGCTAGGAATCCAAGCATAATCCTCAGCATGAATCCATACCTCCTACCAATTTGCAGATTGCCAGTCTTTTTTTGCTGCCAGTCACCCACTTCTGCCTTCCAGGTAGTGGCTGTGGTACTCCTGTTTGTTCATCTCTCAGACCTGAGGAGTGCCAAAGCAGCCATCTTGAAGGTGGAAGCAGGCAGTTGATGGCAAAAAGAGAGAAACTGAGGATCTGAGAAATGAACAAGCAGGAGCGTGACGTCTGCCACCTTGAAGGTAGAAGTGAGCCAGTGGTGGCAATGAGGTTTTCAGCTTTCAGATGTCCACATAAGGGAGGTTCAAGCTGTATTAAGAAAAAACACTACTCCAACCAGTTAAAAGCTGAAGGCCTGTTTAAATAAGATCTTTGCTTGCAAGCAAAAAGAGAGCAGAGAGGAAGGCAATTGAGCCTACCTTGAAAGAGAGTTCCATAGCTTGGGAGCAGTCAACAAAAAGGTTTCTCCCAAGTTCTAAACACACAGACCTGTGGTTTTGTTGGTGGGACCAAAAGACCTCCCTTGAATATCTTAAAATCTGGACAGGCTTATATATGGAGATACAGTTTTCCAGATCGTTTATAAATGCAACACTTTTATTTATGGTATTTTATGTCACAATAAAAGAGCCAGTGTGTTGTAGTAGCACTCTAGGAGAAGAGAGTTCAAATTCCTGCTCAGCTATGGGAACCCACTGAATGACTTCAGGCAAGTCACACTCTCTCAGTGTCAGAGGGAGGCAAAGGCTAATCCCCCTCTGAACAAATCCAGCCAAGAAAACCCTATGATGGGTTCACTTTAGGGTTGCTATGAGTCAGAAATGACTTGATGGCACACAGCAACAATAAAATTCAATGTAGTGGTTTTTCTAATAATCATTTGTATGAATAGTCAGATGCATAATTTTTACAGACATGCCCTTATAACAGTCTTGCTTGTCTATACAACTAATTAATCAGTATTCTTGTGATTCCTTCCCAGATGTCCAACTGCTGCCCATTGATTTTGGAACACAGTGTGAAAGAAGGTCATTACAGGAGCTCTTGCAAGGAACGATTTGATTTGTAGGTGATTCAAACTCACCTAAAACTAACAGAGCATCTCTAGTGCAGAAAGATGATAAAATTCCTGTACTACCACCATCATTGTATGATTGAAGAATCTGCCATTTTGTGGACTATTTAAATGTCCATCTGATCTATGAACACTGGCACTGTCATATGACAATGCATGTGCAAGCAGTGCCCTGGATATAAAAACATAGACAAGACCATAGATCTCCATACTTTTGCAGTAATGGCTCAGGTCACTGCATACTGCTGGAGCACATAGTCTCCAATATTTCAAAGATGAAAACTGGGACACATGTGGCAGGGCAACATCAGAGTATGATCAAGATGACAAACGCAATTAGGACACACACACAGGCTGGGACAGGCTGCAGCAGTTTCCCTCTGCCTAAGCCTACTGGGAAGGGTGAGTTTCCATCTCTTCCTCTCCAATCCTTCCTGCTGTTAGTTGAATGCAAGCTACTTTTTCATTTTGAACTCGATTTGTGGCAGCAAGTGAAGTAAGCTGAGGACAAATGGGGAAAGTGGGAGGAAAAGAAAGAAAGTGGTACACTTTAAAAGCAGCTGAAGTAGAATGAGAGAGGATTAATCAGGACTGTCCCTGACAAACTGGGAAAGTTGGAGAATATGGGAGCAGCTCCTTAAGGGTGTAATATGTCCTTGGATGTGCTCAGGCTTATTCCAAGGCTAGAATGTGTCCTTGGGTGCTGGGCTTGTTTCCAAGCCTTTCTGTGCTTTCTCTACAACACTGCATCCCTCATTATTTATTTATTTACAAATAATGTTTCTATCTCCACCTCATGCTGTCAGATTTCTGGGAGGCTTACAATAATATTAGTGAGAGCAATGTGAATGTAAGATAATGAAAAATGTACAATAACGTAAATAAATAAATAAAATACAGTGTTTCTAAAACATTTTATATTCCACTTTGCAACAAATTTTTAAAATTGTTTTATATCTATAGATTTTTCAATTGCTTTTTTTAAAAATAAAAAGTATATATAATTGATGCTTTTATTTTGTTCTAGTTTTAATATTCTGTGAGCTTCTACAAGACACATTATTGGGAAAAGGGTGGGTTATAAATGAATATAGAATCATAGAAATGTAGAGTTGGAAGAGACCACAAGGGCCATCCAGTCCAACCCCCTGCCATGCAGGAAAACCCTCAAAGCACTCCCGACAAGTGGCCATCCAGCCTCCGCTTAAAAACCTCCAACGAAGGAGACTCCACCACACTCCGTGGCAGCACATTCCACTGCCGGACAGCCCTGACCGTCAGGAAATTCCTCCTGAGGTTCAGGCGGAATCTCCCCTCCTGCAGCTTGCATCCATTGCTCCTTGTTCTGGTCTCAAGAGCAGGAGAAAACAAGCCCACTGCCTCCTCGACATGACATCCCTTCAAATATCTAAACATGGCTATCATGTCCCCTCTCAACCTTCTCTTCTGCAGACTAAACATACCCAGCTCTCTAAGTCTGTCCTCATAGGGCATGGCTTCCAGGCCCCTCACCATTTTGGTTGCCCTCCTCTGGACCTGCTCCAGCTTACCCATATCCTTCTTCAATTGGGGTGCCCAGAATTGGATGCAGTATTCAAGATGAGGTCTAACCAATGCAGAATAAAGTAGTACCAATACCTCCCTCGATCTAGACACCATACTCCTATGGATGCAACCAAGAATTGCGTTGGCTTTCTTGGCTGCCGCATCACACTGCTGACTCATGTTCAGCTTGTAGTCTATTAAGACTCCTAGATCCCTTTCACATGTACTGTTAGCCAACCACGTGTCCCCCATCCTATATTTCTGCATACCATTTTTTCTGCCTAAGTGTAGGACCTTACATTTCTCTCTGTTGAAATTCATTTTGTTAGCCTTGGCCCAGCTCTCCAATCTGTCCAGGTCCTTTTGAATTTTGATCCTGTCATCAGGCGTATTAGCAACCCCTCCCAATTTGGTGTCATCTGCAAATTTGATCAGCGTGCCCTCTATTCCTTCATCCAAGTCATTAATGAAGATATTGAACAGCACCGGGCCCAGGACAGAACCCTGTGGCACCCCGCCAGTCACTTCTCTCCAGGATGAGAATCTGCCATTGGTGACCACCCTTTGGGTACAGTCAGTCAACCAGTTACAAATCCACCTGACAGTAGCCCTGTCCAGTCCACATCTTACTAGCTTCTTTGCAAGAATGTCATGGGGAACTTTGTCAAAGGCCTTACTGAAATCAAGATATACTACGTCCACAGCATTCCCTTCATCTATCAAGCAAGTAACTCTATCATAAAAAGAGATAAGATTAGTCTGGCATGACCTATTTTTGAGAAATCCATGTTGACTTTTCATAATTACGGCATTGTTTTCTAAGTGATTAGAAACTGACTGTTTGATGATCCGCTCCAGGATCTTTCCAGGTACTGATGTCAGGCTGACTGGGCGATAATTATTTGGGTCCTCTTTTTTTCCCTTCTTGAAGATGGGGACAACATTTGCCCTCCTCCAGTCTGCCGGAACTTCTCCTGTCCACCAAGAGTTTTCAAAGATTATAGCAAGAGGTTCTGCAATGACCTCTGCTAGTTCTTTTAAAATCCTAGGATGCAATTCATCTGGCCCTGGAGACTTGCATTCATCCATTATAATGATAATGGTCATTTCCACACCTTACCCTTTTCTTGTCTTCATCCCCGTGTCATCCTGGCAGCACCTTTGCAGCACTCCCCTCCGTGCCTGGCTGGCTGCCTATGGATGGGAGTGCAAGAAACATGGACCTTCCTTCTGCAGTGCAGCTGGTCTCTTTGCTCTGCTGCACTGGGGAAGTAAGCAACTAGATTGTGTTTCCCTCCATTTTCCATGGCTGCTGGCAACAGGAGCATCGTATGATTGCAGGCCATTACCAGATTTTTTCTGATAATGGAATATCCTGCAATCACGATGGGGTGGGGATGCGTTGGCAGCAGGACTGCAATGATGTCTTGTGAAAGTATGACTTACGGACAGGCAGAAATGTGTCCCCATCATGGGACAGTGAGGTTGGGTGGAAATGGCCAATGAGAATAACATTAAAATTGAAAAGTCATCATTAAAACAATATATGAACATATATCTATGCATATTGAGTGAGATCATTAGGCCATCAAAGGCTTTTGTAAACTTGGTACTAAAATGATTTCTGATTTCTATGTATGGATATGAAAGCCGGACAGTGAAGTAAGCTTAGAGGAAGAAATTCAATGCATTTGAAGTGAGATGCTGGAGTAGAGTTCTGCAGATACTACGTATTGTGAAAAAGACAAATAAATGGGTCTAAGAACAAAGCGAGTCTGAATTTCCCACTAGAAGTGAAATGACTAAGCTGAGGCTGCTGTACCTTAGACAGATCATGAGACGCACTGGAAAAGATGATTGTGGTCAGCAAAGTGGAAAGCAGTAGAAAAAGAAGGAAAGCATAATACAAGTGAATTGACTGAATCATGACCTGAGTTTATAAAACCTGAACAGGGCAATTGATGACTGGAGCTCTTGGAGTCTCTCATTCATAGGGTTACCATAAGGTAATGTTGACCTGACAGCAAATAACAAGAGACTGAAATGAGATCAACGTTGGTACTAATATGGCCTCCAAGGGGAGGCTGTTTCTCAGCTGGGGTGCCATGGCTGCAATACCCATTTTTACCCCAGATGTACCCACAGTCTGTTGTTCAAGTAGGAGAGGAGCCTCATTCTGTCCTGAGTTGGTCCTCTGCTCAGACCACAGGGCACCTGAGTGATGGAACTGAACAAAAGTTCTGGAGCCAACCACTGTCTGTGTTAGAGTTACATATTATGAGCTACTTCACCATTTGAGTGCTACACCTGCATTCCTTGAAGAGAGTGTGAACTGAGAGTTAGTTTAGCACCTAAAATCTTTCTAGTAATAGCAATAACATGTGTATTTCTATACCTTTTATCAGCTAAGTGCTGCCTATGCAGTTTACAATGTGTTTAGCTAATTGCCCTAAACAAGCTGGGTACTCATTTTACCGACCTGCGGAAGGATGGAAGGCTGAGTCAACCTGGAGCCCGGCAGGATCAAGCTCACAACCTTGTGGCTGCAGTACCGGCATTTAACCACTGCGCCACCAGGCTCCTTTCTACAGGTGGGTCCACACTGTTGGGAGGTGTGAGTTACCTAGGCGATTAGTCCTATGGGAATTCAGTATTTGCAAAGTAACAGAGAAAACGTTTCCCAGTTCAAGTGTGGTTTCTTAATATACGATGGCTGACTTGAAAGACAAGGCAGACAGCAGAATTCAAAATATAAAACAAAATATTTACTAAACATTTATAACAATACATTAAACTCACCAATTAATTAATTAGATTAGAGACATGCTTAGCATATTTTAGCAGTTAAGATCAGTTGACACTTCAGCAGCAGTATGTCTGTGTAGTTAGTCAGATTGGAATAATAATAGTTAAAGGAGAACAGTGTTTGCAGAGAGAGAGTGACAGTTAAAACTGATTGACAGTTGAGTACCCTAGCCAGGATAGCCAAAGAGGTGGGGAAGAGGGAATGCTGCTGTAATTGCCAACACACACTACATAGTTAGACAATTTAGATGCATAGTTGTGACAATTTAGATGCAGCTGGGCAGGCAGTGCAAAAATGTGTTGGACTCTAAATGAGATATTGGTTTGAGCATTGGACTACGACTCTGGAGACCAGGCTTTGATTCCCTGTTTGGCCATGGAAACTCCCTGGGTGACCTTGGGTGTGCCACAGACTCTCAGCCCCCAGAACCCTCCTGAGAGGGTCACCTTAGGGCCACCATAAGTCAGAAACAACTTGAGGGCACCACAGGAACAATAGCAACAAAACCTATTAAAGCACTTAGAAGCACAGATGTTTATAAAGTATGTAGAAGCACACACTTGGAAGGAGCTCTCAATGAGGGCATTGCAGTCAGAAATTAACTGTGAATTATTTTAAGATAGAACTAGATCTTTCTTTGTCCAATTAAATCTACAACTGGAGGATTACAGCTGATAGCCAGATTTCACTGGCATCTCAGAAACTGATCTCTTTCATGCCATACAATGGTAGCATTTTGACTGGACCTTAACTACCATGGCTGCCTCCTGTGGAATCTTTGGATTTGTAGTTTGGTGAGGAAATTGAGCTCATTGGCAGAGAATTCTAAATACTTCACAGGATTCCATAGTTTAGAGCCATGGCAGTTAAAGTGACATCCTTTTATAACTACGCAGGGTAAAAGAGACCACAGTCTCTGAAAGAGATCAAAACACTCTGCAAGAGTCTCTTACTCTCCTTGTTTGAGACAGACCAGAATGGTGAATGTGAAGGCAGGGAGACTGTGTGCTTCACATAGTACATCTGAATTTACCACCTGTTACTTATATTGGTATCTTATTGGTGGCTCATATTGGTATGTGTGTGCATTACAGGAAGGCTTATACATGAAGTCTGTCCGTTGCAGAACATGGGCAAGTCTTTTATCTTCAATAGAGCAGGCCAGGGTACTTCCTGCATCTCCTGAACAGTTCAGAACAAAAGAGATTTCCATTTATCTGAAGATTAGAGAAATGAACAGATTGTTCTGTGCCTGCCTGGTTTTCTTTTTTCTTTTTTACTTTAGAGGTTATAGACAACTGTTCCGTAAAGATAAACTCTATGCCCATTGTAGAAAATGATACCTACTGTGCCGGACAGGGTGAGTTATGTGACTAATTGAAAGTCAGAGCTGAAGTCATATTGACTAGAATCCAAACACCTGGTTTCCAAACATTTTTCACATTTTAAATAAGACATATATTTATAAATAAATGAATACAATATGTTGTTTTAAGATACTGAGTTCCTAGGAGATGTTAAGTTTAAAAGACTCTAGCATTATGAAGCAGAGAGGGACAGAGAGAAAGGTATCATTCCAACAGATTTTTCCTGTGTTTTCAATAAATGAATGAATGAATGAATGAATGAATGAATGAATGAATGAATATATATTAGGGGCACCATATAATCTGTGGCCCTGAGATGTGTTATTTAGTTGTGTATTAATCCAGGATGGCAAATAAAGATGAAGGAGTTCTTTGTCAGTACTGGTACATGTCAGTCATTGGTTAGCTGAGATTTTAGAGTCCTTGTCAGCATTCTGGACAAATGTTAAGAGTTGTCTGGTGGCACTGAAAGGGTCATTTTGTGTTTAGTGGTTCTGCCAGCTAAATAGTTTCACTTAGCTGGCAGTTTGAGATTGCAAATGAACTGGAGGAATAACCCTTCCTGCTGGCAACTTGCTCATACTCTTCTCACAGCTATTAGGATGGGAGATGGGTCATACATGTGCATTTCGATTTCTTTTCTGTCTATATAACCCCAATCTCTTCCTGTAGCTGCACCATATTTAGAGGGAGATTGCATCACAGCCACGGGATCCATTGACCAGTTATTGGGAATGGGAATGTTGGCCATGGGACAATCCGGGTAGATTTCTTTGTTTGCAGGAACTTATTAGGGGTTTTTTTTTTTGTTATACTTTTTAACTAAAAATTTCAAAATGTTTATAAAACACATCCTCTCTTTACATCAGTCTTTGCTATAGTTACACAATATACATATTCTCCAACCAAAGCATACCCTCCAACTGTCCCAGTTCGGAAGGAACAGTCCCAATGAATCTTCTCTCAACTGACTTTTCCAGCTGCCTTTAACATGTCCCAGTCTCTCTTTCCTCCTCCCACTTTCTCCTTTTGTCTTCAGCTTACTTCAGTTTCTGCAAACTGTGTTCCAAGTGGAAAAGTAGTTTGCGTTCAGTTAGCTCCCTATGGAAGGGAGGAGAGAAAGGGGTGGAATCTGGGTCTCAGTTTTCATCTGTGAAATGCTGGAGTACCCTCTGTACCCTCCCCTTTAGTACCTTATTAAAGGACTGTGATGCCTCTTCTGTTGTAGAGTGTCTGTTGCATCAGATAAAGCTTATCTTCTAACAGTGATATGTGTCAGTTTTCAGTACCGAACAAAATCTTGAGGGAGGCCTAGAACTGCAGATGGTTTAAGCATACCATACTAACATCTACTTGTTTACTTAACAGTTAAGTCCTACTGAGTTCAATAGGGTTTACTGCCTTGTAAGTGGATGTAGGCTTGTTCTGTATAACTTAATCCATATTTTCATATCTCTGCAAAAGGCCCTATAGTCTGGTTTCTGTAGAATACCCATTTTAACATGCCTTTTTAATGGATTATTTTGTATAGTGTGACAAACCACATTTGGAAGGATCTGGACATAAATAGGATAAGAAAGAAATGTACTATGCTATTAATATATAAGGATTATTTAAAACACGTTATGCACTAGTTTGGTTAGCATACTGAAATTTTCTTTATAAGTTCGATGCAGCTTATCTGAAGAAATATATTCACCCATGCCCTGGCCTTGAGATCTTTGGAGGAGCCCTTCTCTTGGTCCTCTCCCACTCCATAGGAATACCTGGAAGAAAGGCAGGAGAGGACCTTTTTGGTGGCTGCTTCAAGATCTTTCCTTGTTGTCTTTCTGTGGATGGGAGAATACTTTCATATTCCAAGAGGCTTTAAAAAACAGAGTTTTTAAAAAATGGTATTTAATAGTGTGCTGTACTGCTTTTCAGCTGCTTTTTAAAAACGTTAAAAGATGTTTAAATTTGATTTTAATGTTATAGACGGTTAATTATTTTTCAGTGATTATCTTTACTATGTTATTATCTATACTGTATTTTTTTTTTTAAAAAAAACTAGTTTGAGTCCCACTTCTGGGAAGATAGACAGGAGTGAATGAATGAATGAATGAATGAATGAATGAATGAATGAATGATAATAACTGTATTAACTTTTTAGGGCAGGAGTGGGAATCATGCAGCCCTTGAACTGCAAATACCAGGAGCACTAGCCAGCATAGGATATGGGAAAGATATGCTGGGAGTTGCAGTCCAAAGACATGGGGAGACCAGGAAACAGATCAATGTGTTCACACTGCAAGAAAAGAGACTACGGCCCTTTCTGCACGACATTGCTTTCTCGTTTCTGCCACAAGATGACAGCGGTCGGCAGGTTGCGCTTCCACATGACATCGTCACCATCTCACTGCCATCCTGTCGTGGAGTGTTGTGCTTGTACAGTTTTTGCAAAATGGAAAAAAACCATTTTGTGTCTGCAATTGCACAGCACTCCTGTCATTTCTGTCATTTCTGGCCATGCGGAAGCTGCGGAAGTGCATTGGTGACACTTCCTTCCATAGCGCAGCAATGGAAAAAGCCTGGCTGCGCTGCGGAAGGAAGATGTGGCGCCATTGCATTCTCTTCCACATGGACCAAACAGGTGCAGAGGGGAGCATTGCTGATGAACTCCCTTCTGGACCCGAGACTACAGCGAGACAACACGGAAGAGTGTCATCATGCGGAAATGGCCTACGACCCTAAGGCAAACCTATCATGGGGTTTTATGGGGCTGAGAGTGTGTGATCCACTCAAGGTCATTCAGAGGGTTTCTAGAGATGAGCAGGGAATCCTGGTCTCCAGGATGCAATGTTCAAACAATTACACCATGCTGGCTTTCATTTGGATAGATACTGTCACCTAATGTACTAATTTTTGATTCAGACTGCCTTATTCTCTCTGTCATTACATGTATTGTACACTTGCTTTCAAACTGCATTACACAGTTTTGAAAACTGTAGATTTTACAGTGGAATTATGTTCTGGTTCATGTATGCGTATGAACTGAACAAATTTTCCTGCTAGTCCTAGAACCTTTTATTCTAAACAGCAAAGGTAGGAAATGATACCTTTTCATAACATATACTCACTGTCTGTCTACATTTTCAGCAGTCTGTGGCATAACTTGCTTACCTTCTTGCATAATGGCAAACCTTACATTCAACCAGAGAATTTTTTATAATTACTGCCTTTTGTGTCAGGTCAGTTAGTAGGGCAATGTGTGATTGTGCAGTAAGACCATGAAGACATGGTTTTTATTTACATCCATCTGCACTATCTGTAAACTGTCATATTCTACAAGAGCCAGCATGATGTAGTGGTTTGAGGACTGGACTAAAACTCTGTAGATCAGGGTTTGATTCCCTGCTCGGTCACAGAAACCCATTGGAGACCTTGATAAGTCACATTCTTTCAGCTGTAGACAAAGGAAAAGGCAACCTTGCTCTAAACCAGTGGTTCTCAACCTGTGGGTCCCCAGATGTTCGTGGACTTCAGCTCCCAGAAGCCCCAGCCACTATGGTCAATGCTCAGGGCTTCTGGGAGCTGAAGTTCACAAACATCTGGGGACCCACAGGTTGAGAACCACTGCTCTAAACAAATCTTGCCAAGAAAACCTCGTGATAGGGTCACCATAAGTCAGAAATGACTTGAAGGGGCACAACAACAACAAAGGTGAGCCTATTATGGGGGTTTCATGTCAAGACTTGTTCAGAGCGGACTTTGCCTTTGCTTCCTTCTGAGGCTGAGAGAGTGTGGCTTCCCTAAGGTTTCCCCCAGTGGTGCCATGATCGTGAATATGTAGCATAGCTGGATACAGAACAGTTAACAGATGTGTAACTCTTTGTTACGAATCCGTAACTGCAATGCAGGATGCCAGCCAACATTTAACAATTTGAGAGCCAGGGCAGTGTAGTAATTTATGCAGTAGTTCATGCTCAAATTTATGTAGTTGAATGTTGGACTTGAACACTGGGAGACCAGGGTTCGAATGCTTGCTCAGCCATGGAAACCTAATGGGTGACCTTAGGCAAGACACATTCTCCTAGCCTCAGAAGAAGGCAAGGGCACACCCCTTCAGAATAAGTTCTGCCAGGAAAACCCTATGATAGGTTTGCCTTAGGGCTGCTATAAGTCGGAAATGACTTGAAGGCACACCACAACAATATTTTGCATATCCTGGCAAGTGTTGGACATGACATTATCTTATAGATCAGCAGCACACTTTGGTTTCTCTAAAACTTGTAGGTCACATCTTCTGCTTAATTGTTTGGGTTTCCTCCTCCACTTTTCTTTCTTTCTTTCTTTCTTTCTTTCTTTCTTTCTTTCTTTCTTTCTTTCTTTCTTTCTTTCTTTCTTTCTTTCTTTCTTTTTGCTCTCACTGTTTTAGTTTTTGCAACACTACGTGCTGGAGTTGGGTTGGCCACTTCCTTTGTGTTCAAAACAATAGAAGACTCTTAAACCACGAGTCAGTTAATTAGGAAACCTAGTGGTTAGTTTTCATAGACAAGCCATGCTCAATCTCTTAAGTAAGTGAGGCTTTAACTGTAACAATACCGTGACTTTTATTTAAGCAACATACATAAAAAGCCTGTGAAACATCCATGAAGTAGTGTGTAGATCAGGAAAAGCCAAGTCTCTGTGCCTTGCTCTTCCCTCATTCTATTCATTCTTGCTCCACACGCATACCTGTTTCCTTCCTTATACTTTTCTCCATTCTCTTTCTCTTTCTCTCCTTTACTGCCTCCTGAACCAAATCCACATCTAAAAGGCAGGCAAGTTTACACCCAATGGCATTTTTATGGAAGTCCAAAATTAGGGCTCAAACATACAGCAGCTTTCAGTGATTGCAATCATGTATTCAACAGTGAAATCTGTTCTGAAATGGAAATAAGATAAAGACAAACAGAGAGGGGGAGTGGGAGAGAAATAAATACTAGCACTGATCTACTTGCCCCTCCAAGAGGCAAAGGGAACGCATGTTATAAATGAACAAAGAGGCCCAGCTATCTATATTTCTTGGTCCTCTTTTTGTGCGTGTCTACATGGGCTCTCATGAGATCTGTCTGACATTTACCGCTCCATCTAGTCACCCTGACCTGGTTTGCTGATGTTGGCAAAGGTGATTTATTAGGCCATTTCTGCCCTACACTTTTAATTTCATGTGGAATTCTGGGGTTTGTAGTTTATTGAGGCCAAAGAGCTCCCTGGTTGAGAATTCTAAATGCCCCTCCCTAAACTATAAACCTCAGAGTTCCACAGGGTGTTGAAAGTGGAATAATAGCACTATAACAGTGTAGTGTGGAAATGGCCTTAGTCGGCAATCATGTGCTAGTCTGACAGTGACTGAGGTGTCTGTACTTTCTTTTTGGTTTCTCCTCCGAATTTTCCTCATAGTGATATCCTAGGAACTCTACTAATGTACCATCTCATTGGCCACTGGTTTCAAGAGATGTTTACTTTAGCATGATCTCAGCCTTTCTAAACTTGTTAAGGCTGCCATGATAATTGTTTGGTTAGACTTTCGGGCTGGAACTTGGGAGATCCAGGTTTTGGTCCTACTGAGCTGTCAATCTTCCAGGTGATCTTGAGTCACCACTTTCTTTTAGCCTGATCTACCTGACAGCATTGTTTATTTGTTTTTTATCAACTAAATAAAGACATGACACATACGGAAAGAGGAATGGCAAAGAGAATAGGGTCCAGCAATGGTAGTTGGAATGGAGGGGCAGCCTCTCACCAGCCACTGGGCCAAAGCACAATGGAGCTCTGCCTGGCTGCTCTTCATTCCCTCAGAAGCAGAGCAATCTCAGTTGTAAAAGAAGAAGTGACCATGTTTCGTTATTTGTGAGGATAAAGTGGCTTTGGGTTCAGCCATTTATATCATTTTGAGATTATTGGAGGAAAGGGCATATTGATCTAACTAAATAACATAAACCAGCTGGTCAAGAAAGTTTCATGATTTTATTTTCTAAAGGGGCTAGAAGAATCCCCTTTTCTACAGAACTTATGGCACTACACTACAGTAACAGCTGGTGGCTTCCATGTCTGTGGGATGGCAATCCACTTTGGGTTTTAGTCCGCATTTTAAAAGAGCTATCTAAGGAGATGAACTGCATCCTTCAAACAGGTTGGGCACCTTGGGTAGGATATTATCAGAGTAAGATCTGGAGTAGATTTACTGCCCTATTGAAATGGAAGTCACCAGGTGCACCTGCAATTTCCAGCATTATTTGGAGAAAGTATCACATGACCACTGGGTGGCAGGGGTGAGCAGAACAGGAAGGAAGGTAGCACTACAGCTTGCATTTCTCTGTAGCTTAAATGTACAGTTGTAGATGTGCTCTTAGGTTAGGATATGGAACTTGCACAATAGTACAGGCTGTATTCTGCTACTGTGTGTTCTGAACAATGTGTTAGAATTTAGCGCAGCATAGCCTTGTTCTTGCTACAGTTCTAGAACCTGCAATTAATTAGTGTCCTCCCCCTGTCTCCACATGTTTTCATTTAAATATCAAAGGAGGATTGCAGACAGGCAGACAAATTTGGATTTTTAATGTTCTTCAACTTCAGAATCAAAACACCACCAGAAGATCTTGTAAAATTACAACATGTCCTGCAGAACAGTCATGAGAAGGGGCTGATCACTGAGTGAATAGCAATGTATAATTAATTACAGTGATGCAATAAAAAAATTGTAGAACATGCTGAGCTATGTCTCAAAAAATGTGTTCTTTATAGCCTCTAACTTGGGTGGACAATCTCTTATTAAGGAATCTAAATTGCTGATCTTAACCACATTGTATCTCACCCATTTAAATGCAATGTCATTCTAAGCAGGGGTCTAGAGGAAGTGAACATATCATTTTCTAAGTGGTATCAGTGGGATGTAAGAAAATAATAGCTATGCCATGGTCTCATGTGTTTGGCTAATTAATTATTGCACTGTTTTTCTAAACACAGGCACAATGACAATACTTAACAGCAACATGTTCATGCTGTGTTTATACTTTGACAACTCTTAATTCGTCTCCCTACCATTGCCAGTGTAAACTGGGTTCATCCTGCATTTTTAGGGACCCTTAATGAGTTATTGATGTAAAGAGTTTATAAATTTAAGAAGCAGGAGTTGCATGAAACACACAATTCTTGGCACTGCAGAACTGCTATGGTTATTTCAGATCTTACATGCCATTAGCAATATGAAACTGGTATTTACAGCAAGTACCCCCCTTAATTTTGTAACCAGAATGATATCAGCACTTATCCCACTCCTGACCTTTCCCCATTCAGTGGATACCTTACTTGCAACACAATCTAGGAACAGTCTCTAGTATTTGAGAAAGCTTCCATAAAAGTACCCATCTATTTCTGGTTGCATTTCATTATTGCTTTCCTAATATTTTTCTCTATGTCCTTGCAGAAAGTCAGGTTTTGACAAAGCCTGAGTCAGTCCTGATTGCTCTCTCTCTCTCTAGAGAAAATGGACAATGTAAAGGTTTATCGAGGAAAATGTGGCTCTCTGAATATTGATAACTGTTCCAATTAGCCTTCACCATTGATCAGTCTGAAGACTGTAGCTCAGAGGTAGAGGAGGTACTCCCATTAAAGGGATCAGGTAGTAGGGATGTGAAAGTCTTCTCTCTGCCTAAGAGCTTGGACCATTTCCACATGATGCCACTGTCCTGTGATGGGGATGGGATGGCAGCGGTCCACGAGTTGTGCTTTCGCATGACATCATTGCGATCTGCAGCCATCCTATTCCAGCCGCTGTGATTGCATGGTTTTTTTCTTAATGGAATAAAGCTGTTAAGTCTCCATGATAGTCTGACACTTCCGTCACCACTGGCCATGCAGGAGGGGTGGAAACGTGATGAAGGTGCTTCTTTTCCCAGCACAGCATGGAAAAGAGGCAGGCTGAGCTGCAGAAGAGGGCGTATGTCACTTGTGCACCTTTCCACAGGGAACCAGCCAGGTGTGGAGGGGAGCATTCCCATCGTGCTCTCATCCTGGCAAAGGCGCTGTCGAGATTGCTACAGGACAGCCATGGGATCCAGTGAGGTGGGGAAATGGCCTTGGAGATCTGCTACCTGCTGATGCTTGACTAGAAGATGGGCAAACCATCCGACTTTGTCCAAGCCAGCTTCCTATCTATAAAGGGAAGTCAGCAAGAGGAAGGAGAAGAACACTATCACCTCCACCAACCCAAGAAAAAAGATTACTGCCTGCTTGCTTGCTGCTCTGTATCTCTCCTGGTGGACTGCATGCTCTAGAGACTTGGGCTCCCTGCAGAACCAGGCCCCAGATATTCAGCCAGCTACTGGCTAATTATCTGTCCCCTTTGAAAGGGGATAAAACCTGGGTGCTTGTTGTGGCAGGACTGCCACCAGTGGGGTCACTGTTGAACAGGGCAACACCAAAGGGGAGCACTTCTTTGGAAGAGCCACTTTGGGGGTAGACTGAAGACAAGGAGGAGAGCATGAGTTGGGTAGCTTTTTATGTGGAGTTGTGATTTTTTTTAAAAAATAACCTGCCTGCCAGCAAAATAAAGAAAATGTGTTACATGGAGAACACAAGAGAGGAAGGAGCCCAGGGAGCAGCCATCGTGACAACAATGGGCAGAGGGAGATATGGAGTGGGGAGACAGTCCTATCACTATGGTAGAAGGGACAGCCACAGGGTGTTGGTTACCCCCAAACTGTCCCCCACTTCAAATAGTTTGGACAGCCTTGGCAACAGGCCCTCAGGCTGAAAATGCCGCTTCTCAATGCTGGGTCAGGAGGAGCTAACATCTCCCAGCTTTGCCTACCTAAGTTCTCTCTACAGTAGCAGGTGGGGCCTGGGGGCACAGAGGCAGAATTGCAGTGCTCTATCTGGATTTCATCCCCCTGACCAGGTGGCCTGTCCTACATTCTGCTAGATATGAGTGTGTATATTTGAAGGTGGATGGCTGGGATAGCATAGGGATTCTGTTGGTGTACTGCCTACCCTGCTGCTCAGCAGTCTCCCTTCCTCAGCTGGCTGACTTGGTCTTGGAGGTGCTGTTGGAATCCACTCTGCTTGTTCTGCTGGGGGACTCCAACTTCCACAAGGAGACTGCTCCTGTACATCTTAGAACTTTATTTCTGTCATGACAATCAAGGGTCTGTCTGAAGTAATACCTGGTGCCACCCATGCTGCAGAACACACTCTGGACCTAGTTTTCTGTGCTGGGCAAAGTAATGGCGATCTAGGTGGGAAGAAACTTTCTATAGTTCTGTGTTAAGGACTGATCACTACCTGGTGGGTTTTAGACACACTGGGATTTGGGGGCTCTGCAGACTTGGTGGGTCAATTAAGATGGTCTGCCCCAGGAGACCTATAAATCCAGATGGATTCCTGATGGGTCTTGGGGAGTTCCTTGTTGCCTTGGTAGGTTATCTTGTTCAAGCCCTAGTTCATCTCTGGAATGGCAAAATGGCCAGGGCAATGGACATCATCTCTTCTGAGTGTCCCTTCCCATGAAGTGGAGTCAAGCAAACCTCCTGGTTCACTCAGGAACTGGAGATATTGAAAGCAATAGGACAAAGACTAGAACAATAGTGACAGAAGACTCAGAGTGAATCTGACCAAACACAGGCTAGAAGTCTTTGGAAGCCCTATGCTGTGGTAATGGTGACAGCAAAGAAATTATACTTCTCAGCCACCATGTCACCTGCATAATATCATCCAGTGGTCAGGGTCCTTTTACAGTTTAGCCTACAAGAGGGGAAAAAAGACCACTGGACAGCCCAACATGAAGAATTTAAAAGTCACTTTGCAGACAAATAGCTTGGATCCACTCTGACTTGGATACTGTAGTTAAGACAGATCCAGCGGATGTAATCTTGGCACCTGCTTGTCCTGTATTATTATTTTTCCATGTGTGCAGCCTGTGGATCTGATCCTATGGAGAGATGAGAGCATTCACATGTGTACTGGACCTTGCCCTCCTTGGCTCTTGAAAGCACCTAGCGGGGTACTGGCTGGATGGGGGAAAAGAGTGATGAATGCTTTGCTGCAGCAAGAGAAATTTTTGTCCTGTCTAAATGAGACTGTGGTGAGGTCATTACTAAAAACAAAAACAAACCCGAAACAAAAACCCCACCATGATTGAGAAATATAGGCCAGTTTCAAATATTCCCTTCTTGAGCAGGATCCTAGAACATGTGGTAGCTTCCCATATCCAGGGATTTCTATATAAACAGATTATATAGATCCAGTTCCATCTCCATTATCAAATCTACTGCCACTGTGCTAGTAGCAGCAACATCCTCTTTTTTTTTTAACATGTAAACAAGGAGAATCATGTGCCTCGAAGCCTCCAGGAAATGTGATTTTCATTAAAAATGAAAAGAAAAAGTATATATCCCTGCATGCGTTGGTTCAGTGGAAAAAAGTTATCTTTCTCTACTATTGCTAAATTTGCTGTAGTGATGGTAAAAATCAGTTTTTAAATACATGAACAAGATGGGACAGGACCAGACACATTTTTTAAAAAGAAGAATCACTCTTCTTAGAAGTTTCTAGCAGTCTGCTTTACTTTACAGGTAGGTGCATCGTCTTTGCATGCCACCTTTACAGGTATTTAGCAACGATTCTGCAATTGCTATCACAGTGAATACATTGGCGAAGCTGGTTAAGACTCCAACCTAGGTCTCAAAAAATAGCCATAGGCTTTCTGGCTACTTGTTGCCTATGCTTATCTTGCTTTATCATGCTTTTCCATCCATATAATTCCACAAAGTAGTTAACAATGGTCTTTAAACAAACAGTGTTCTTTAAAAAAGAATTAGCAATAACAAATTTCATAGGGACCTCAAAGCAACAGTTGGAAACAGAAGGAAAACAGCTTTTGGCTAAAGCTTAGGAGAAACTTCCTATTGGTATGAGATATTAAAAAATGACACAAGATTCCCGTTTGGCAGAGGTATTTAAGTGGTGGGTGGACTGACAACCACAGTTACATCTTGTATTTCAGATTTTGCATGGAGCACAGGGTTGAATGAAATCACCCACAATACTCCCTTCCAATTCGATTACTCTATAAAATCAGCAGTAACTGAAGTATTTTTATAAACACTGTATGTATGTATGTATGTATGTATGTATGTATGTACATATGTATGTATTTATTTATTTACGCATACCCTGCTTTATCAACTCATTTTCCATGGCAATTTGCATTAAGAAAGAAAATATAATGACAAATTACAATTTAACGTTTCCTTGCAAAACCTAAAAACAATCAATAAAAACAGCAGATCCAACTATAAAATACCTTCAGGAATAAAATTCGTCTTCAAACATTATATAAGATGTGAAGAGAAGGAACTTATTCCACAGCTGTGGAGCTACCACTGAGAAGGCCCAGTTAGTGATACACCCTCATGGGGATCTTGGGTAATAGTATGCTCCAGATCTCTGAGAGTGTCAGGTCTCTAAAGCAGACCTTTAGGCTCAGGAAGGCTCATAACAGTGAAGATAATATAGATAACTTTTAGTTTTTAAAATGGATTTTAAAAGTTTAATTACAAAGAAAAGAAAACAAGGAGACAAAAAGGAAAAAAATGGGGAAGTGTACAGAAGAAGAGCATGGACTAGGTATATAAATATTTCTCAAAATGCCAACATGTCACCAACACAAATAAATGTCTAAAACCCATATAGGAAAGAATAAAGCAAACCAATAGGCAAGAAATAAAGGACTTTCTATGTTGCCCATACTGGTGACTGGTAGCACCAATATCAGTGTTAGAATCTGATCACAGTTTTAGTATGAAGTTCAAAGAAGTTGTTGAAATTGGTGAACTCATTTTTGGGTTCCTTGACCATCTCCTTTAAAGTTCAGACTAAAACGCAGGCCAAGATCCCACATATGGCATGCAGAGCATATTGCTTTGTAATGCTCCCTTCGCTCATTTTCCTTTCTATGGCTGGGAAACTTCAGGCAGGACAGAGCTACAGTCCCTGCTGCGTTGCAACATCCATTCTTCCCTTTCCCTTCCCACTAAACAGCTACAGCAGTGTCCCATGGACTTTACAACTATCTGGGGAGGGGGAGTACTTGTGAACCTTACCGTAAAGAAGACATAAGCCTGAGTAACCCCAAGTTATCTTATCAACAGGATTCCAGCTTACTAGTTCATTTAAGTTGTTGTTGTGTGCTTTCAAGTTGTCTCTGACTTACGGCAGTCCTAAGGTGAACCTATCATGGGTTTTCTGGGGCTGACAGTGTGTAATGTGTCTAAGTTCACCCAGTGGGCTTCCATGACTGAGCAGGGAACCGAATCCTGGTCTTCAAGGCTGTAGTCCAACACTCAAATCGCTACCCCACATTACACCTCCCTCCCAAATATCAGAGCCATCAGATACTATTACTCATTTGTCTGTACTTCAGTGGGAAAAGCTGGTCCTGTACAAAAAATTTGAACATGCTGGTGGACAGTCTTTCATTTACTATATATTTGATGCAGTCTGTTTGTGTTTATAGAGACCTACATATCCTTTTCTGCAGAAGAAAAGGTATGTCCCGAATACATATCAGATTTCTTGCTTGACTCAGGACATTTTTGGTGTTTAAGTATCAGGTCTATCCCAAGTATGAGTCAAAGCTTGGCTTTATTTATTTTTTAATGCTACTCACAGAAATGTGGGGACAAATTTTCCAAGCCATGTTCTGATTGCATTTGTTTTTCCTGTTTGAAAGAACAGCTGCTTGAAAGAAGCTGCAAATTGTGGAAGTCAGTGTAAACAAAGGACTGTTAATATTGTAGCAGTAGTTTTTCTTGTAAATTTGAGAACCTGAGAATACTCTGCTTGTTAGAAGAAATGTTTTAGAATTCTTATCTTCCTTGGGCATGAGAATGAAAAATGAAGTCCTGAAATGGTAATTTGCATTTTGTTTGGTAGATGACTGATAATAATGATAATATCACTATGACCTTTAGATGCCACACGTTGCTGCAGCAGAAGTCCGTTAAGCTATAGATGTAAAACTGATACTGAAATGTGGCTTGTTCCCTCTTGGTGAGAGTTAGCAACAAGAACTATGCATTTTATGGCAGTGGATTGAATTGTGAAGCAAAACGGTTTACCAAAACATCAGTTCAGATACATGTCATTAGTCCCATCATGGTTTATACACCTGCCAAATTTAGGCAATCCACATTTCTGTTTATGTTTGTAAATATTCTCCTGTTATCTTGACCAAAAGACCCTTGATTCTTTCAGCAGAAAGCCATTCTGCTTCTGAGTGGGAATGAGTTTCCTCCCACTCTGCATGAAGGAAGGTAGAGTAAGGCATCAACACAGAGAAGCTAAGAATAGTCCTCCTCCACCTTTCTCCATTTTTCTTTCTGACATGTCATCCTGTCTACCATCTTGGCATCTATAATATGGTGTTAGCCAGTTGTCTGAAGGAGCTGAATACAATTTTGGGGTGTTGGTGGTCATATTTCAGACTTAGTATGTTTTACCACTTGGTCTTCAGACTTAGTATGTTTTAGCACTTTGTTTAGCACTGGCAGATCTTTATGGGTAGAGGAGTTAAGCTGTGGGATATGAGAAACCTGAGGCACCTATACAAATGAAGGATAGCTCGTTTCAGAGGCAGGGCAAAGCATTTTGTTTGATCCACTTCCCCAGCTGTTTAAAATAGTTTTTGCTCCTAAGCTGAGGTGGCAGCACAGCCACTCTAATGATGTTTAGCCAAGAGCTGTGTGTGGAAAAGGGGTGAAGACAAAGACCCTTCTCACATCCCACATGGGGACATGAGAGGAGTGGGACTGTGATGATGCTTCTGCATGATGTCATTATGGTCCCACCCTCCTCCCATCAGTGACTCCCAATTGTGCAATGTTCCCATCCTTCCCAGACATGTAGAAGGTCAGGAAGCATGATGGAGATGCTTCCTGCCCCAATGCAGCATGGGAAAGAGCCTGGCTGTGCTGCAGAAGGCAGGTGCATCGTGTCGCTCACACTCCCTTCAACAGGGAGCTGGACAGGTGTGGAGGGGAGTATTCCTGTTGTGCTTCCTTCCCAGCAAAGGCACTGCCAGGATTGTGACTGGAGGACAATGGGATCTGGTAACATGTGGAAATGGTCAAAGAATGAGAGAGAAAGAGGTAGAGATGGAAGGGAAGGGAAGGGAAAGGGAAGACATATAGCTACAAATTGTGGGTAGGAGAGTGAAGAAGGAGAAAGAGGACAAGATAGAGATAGAGCAGGCAAGAAGACAACTTTTACCCAGGAGTTGTGGGAAACAGAAGAGAAGGAAGATGACACAGAGAGAGCCTAAGAAATGAGACCTTAGATTAATGTAATCAGAAGTTGTAGGAGAAGGAGAAAGAGGATGGAGGGTAATGATGAGGTGTTTATTCAGGGGTTGTAGGGCAGGGAGAAGATGGTCAAAAAGAGGGAGAAGTCAAATCAAGAAATAAAAGAGAAAGGAATCAAGGAGGGGTCCAGATCCTGAGATCTGGGAAATCTAATGCTACAGGAACATACTTGTGCATTGCACACATTGTCTTAGGCCTCATCCTTGTTCTGCCACCTTCAGAATGCCTTCAGACAGGACTTTTGATGGGGTCACAAGAGCTGGTCATCTCAATTGTGATAACTAGAATGTAGAATTCTCTTTTGAAAAAGAATCACTTGACCCTTACCTTGTGAGTTTAGGGGAAAGTGAGAAACAGTTTCTACAGTGCTTCTAATCTGTCTTCCTCTTCTACTGTGGTGATATATTTTTAAACTGAACTAGCTCTTTTACGCCTCCCTCATGCCCCTGTATCTAATATTTAATAATAATTTACCCTGGATATACTGTCTTGGGACATAAGATCCACTGGTCCCCCTCAAAAGGACTCTGTATATGGTTGGCTCCCCATTTTGAACTACGAGAGATCTGAAAAACTTGGAAAAGTTAATTTTGGATTTCAGATCCCAGAATTCCTTAGCCAATGGGATAGGGGCACAGGAGGCATGGAGAGGAGGGATGGGTAACTTTCTTTAAACTTCCTTAATTTATATTGTGGTAAATATCCTATACAGGTTGATTCTCCCATGTCCAAAATGCTTCAGACCAGAAGTGTTCTGTATTTTGGAATTTTTTGGATTTTGGAATACAGTATCTTTTAGCAACAGCCTCACATCTTGTTTGTTCACTATTTGTGTTGTGTATGAGAAGTGAGGCTGCAGAGAAGAGTGAGGATCTGTGAAATGGCAGGAATCCAAGTGCAAATCCATGCCTCCCACCATTTCACAGATCCTCCATCTTTCTCTTTTTGCCACCAGCCACTCACTTCTGCTGTTGAGGTGGCAGGTGAAGGGCTCCTGTTCTCTCATATTCTCAGTTTTTCCTCTCTTTTTGCTACCAGCTGCCCACTTCTGCTTTTGAGATGGTGGCTGTGGCACTCTGCAGAACTGAGAAATGAATGAGCAGGAGTGTCGCAGCTGCTGCCTTGAAGGTGGAAGCAGGCAACTGGTAACAAAAAGTTTCCATTTTTGGAGTTCAGATTTCCAGATAAGGAAGACTCAACTTGTATTAGGCAATACAACAAATCCCCAGCTGGTCTTCCCTCTGTGCCTCATTCTGCATTGTTCAGGAGATGCCCTGTCAAAGCTTTATTGTAAAATATTGTCACCTGTTGCTACTGAAGTTCATGAGAACCAGGGACATTCAGGAGCAGTCTGTGATGGTGTGGTGGAAGGGAGGCTGACATCAGGGACACTGTTCTGGAAAGTTTACTAGTTCCTCTTTCCCCTTCTGTACATAACTAACACCAGCTCTTTAAGTGTAATACAAGCAATGGTAACTGTCCCTGTTTTATGCATACATGGAATATGTTTGGGTTCCACACATCCAACACATAATGCATGTGGAACAGCTTTGCAATAACTGGGAGAAATCTGAGCTCCGCAACAAATACTGTGATGCGTTATTACATCGATTTCTATCCAGTTCACATTTCTGTGGTTAGCTTTGCAACTATGGCAACATGTTCTCTGTGGGAATTTATTTATGTTTACAGAAGCATAAGGAACAGAGAAAAGGAGAGGGAGGTTATAATGTCTCTCAACATGACACCAGTTGCAAATCGCTTCCTTATTCAAGCAGAACATCTAGTTGAAGCCTGTGTGGGATTCTCCCTCCAAGAAATGAAGGCCAGGAGGAGTAAATGAGCGTCAGAAACCCTTAACAAACATTCCTATCATGTAGAGCTGATCGCTGTAGATATGAAGCATGGATAGCAATCTTTGCTTCTAATCTACATGCATTTATTTCCCTGCAGCTGCATGGACCAATTTCAGTATGGGTACATTTGTCTGATTGTAATCTTGTTTTACAGACAAAATGAACACATGCACTCTGTGTACAAGGAATGCTTAACATTAATCCCAGGAATACATTTCTTTCTTTTAAAGCTCATGTGTGTGCTAGATGTAGAGTGTGAATGAATGAAATCTAAGAATTTGTGATATTGATGGCCAAACTGTTATGAATGCAGAGGTGCATTTTCAGTCTTCCCCCCACTGATAACATCATATCTGCTGTTGTGAAAGCATGCACACTTATTCTATGTGTGGGGCATTCATAACCACAGTAATCTATGCATCAATAAGCTAAAAAACACATTGCCTAAGACCCTGGAGGCCCTACTGGTTCAAATTTTGTTTCAAGTACTCCATTCTTTCCTCAGATTTAATGGGAAGCCAGAGCTTCCTGCTACACAAATGTGCCCACTCAATCGATAGTTTTTCAAGCTGCCTTTCTGTCATGCTTGCCTTCTCTCACAATTTCTTCTTTTGTGTGGGAGTGGAGGACACCAGAATATTGCAACTCCAATTTCCACAGTTTTCCATGATGTCCAAACTCAGGGAACTGCGGGCTCTATAAACCCTACTAAGTAAGAACAAATCAGCATCAAATGATAATTTCAGCTACTAGTTATTCATGAATTAGCGTTTAAGCAAGCTATAGCCCATGTGTTTGAATATAACAGAAATTTATTTAAGACCAGATGTCAATGCCATACCCATCAAGTGTCCCAGCTTAGCAAGGAGAGTCCATGTATCCTCTGCTAGCCCCTGTTTTCAGTGTCATTTAAAATGTTCTGGTTTTGCTCTCCACCTCCCACTTTCCCCTTTTGTCTTCATCTTACTTCAACTGCTGCAAACTGAATTCAAAGTGCAAAAGTAGTTTGCGCTCAATTAACTCAGCAGGAAGAAGAGGAGAGGGTGCAGAATCTTGCCCAAATTGCTGCAGCCTGTCTTTGCTTGTGTATTCTTCCTTATTAATAACTTTTGCCATCTTGAACACAAAATGTTGCTTGGCCAGGAGGATCTTGATTTTCATCTCTGCAATTCTGGAGGGTGTGAAATGCTCGAAGTAGCTTCTCACACCCTTGAAAGAGGAGGTAAGCTAAAAGTTTGTTTATGTGTAACTTATTCACATTAAAGTATGATTTCTTGTCACAGCTATGCCAGATGAATGTATATTGATTCAGAGAGTTATATACTGTTTTCCATTTAAAAACTCCCAAGGCAGTTTGCAATAAAAGTAAGGCCATTTCTGCACTAGACTGTTATAGTGCTATTATTCCACTTTCAAAGGCCTCAAAGGCCTCTTCCTAAACTGCAAACCCCAGGATTCCATAGGATGTTGAAAGTGAATAATAGCGCTATAACAGTCTAGTGCAGAAATGGCCTAAGATGAAATGAAACCAATTGCCTTGGCATGTGAAACTCCCTGTGAACACTAACTTATGACTGAATGGAAAAGAATAATAAATAGTGTTCACAAATTTTCTCATTTTTGTTATGGTAGCACACCAGGGAGGAACAAAAAATCTACCACAATATTTTTTTTATTTCTCAAATGTTTTTTGCATAAAAATTAACAATTTTATGCAAAAATTATACTTTGCACAAATCCATTTTTCTTGAAAAACCCCTTGTGAAATTTTCTTCAAAAAGTCCCTGAATGTGAAAAGTAATTGAAAAATACACAAAAGCTCTTCTAATTCTGGCTAGCAAGGACTATTGATATCTTTTTTTTCCCCTTGAAAACCAGATTGGAATAAATGAAGATTTACATCTCTTACTGGATAGTAATTTGAACTTAACCCTTGGTTCCTGGCTCATATTCTTAATGATTGCACTAGATGTGGTTCCAGATCCTTTTCTTCAAAAGAAACACCACCTTTGTTGTCCAAGGTGCTATGGGTTGAGAGACACAGATTCTTCCTTGAAGTCCATCACTTTCAGAGTGTGTAAATGTTTGACAGAGGGTCCTTTCATAGTGCACAAATTTGTTGTTGTTAGCTGCCATCAACTTGACTTTGACTTATGGGCAACCCCCAGATGAGAAACTTCCAAGTCACTCTGTCATCAACAGCCCTGCTCAGGTCTTCAGACTCAGGGCTGTGGCTTCCTGGATTGAATCTATCTGCCTATAATGCAGTCTTCCTCTTTTCCTACTGCTGTCTATCTTACCTAACATCATTGTCTTTTCTAGTGAGTCAGATTTTCTCATGCCATAGCCAAAGTATGACAGCCTCATTTTAGTCATCTCAGCTTCTAGGAGGAGTTAAGGCTTGATTTGCTCTTCAACCCATTAATCTGTCTTTTTAGCAGTCCAGGTTATCAGTAGAACTGTTCTCTAGTACCACATTTCAAGTGAGTTGATTTTCTTTCTGTCAGCTTTCTTCACTGTCTAGCTTTCACAACCATATGTAGAAATTGGAAATATGAT
Source organism: Iguana delicatissima (assembly GCA_948472985.1). Taxonomy (NCBI): domain Eukaryota; kingdom Metazoa; phylum Chordata; class Lepidosauria; order Squamata; family Iguanidae; genus Iguana; species Iguana delicatissima. Next base: position 449,803 of record CAOKZL010000469.1, on the reverse strand, counting down.
GGCATGACAATCCTAATTTTGGTGTTCAGTAATATATCTTTACACTTCACTTTATACATCTTTTCACTTGTCTAGTTCCTTTATAACTGCCCTTCCAAGTCCTAGACTTCTAATTTCTTGATGGTAGTTTACAATCTGATTGATGAATGAGACAAGATATTGAAAATCTTGAGCTATTTCAATGTCTCCATCACCAACTTTAAAGTTATGTAACTCATCTGTGGTCATTATTTTTGTTTTCTTAAGGTTCAGTTGTAAACCTTCCTTTGCACTTCCTTCCTTGACTCTTTCCTCTGAGTCTAATCCTGCTTTGTGTATGATGCCTTCAGCAGACAAATTAAACAGATAAATTGATAAAAAGCAGTCTTGCCTGATACCCTAGCCACCTGGAAACCATTCTGTTTCTCCATATTCTGTTCTAATGGTGATCTCAGGCCTGAGTAAAGTTATGCATTAGGATAATCAAATATTGTGGCACATTCAATTTTTTAAGAGCAATCCATAGTATATTTCATAATCTACACACACAAAGGCTTTGCTATAATTTATAAAGCACTGGCTTCTGAAATTCTTTGACGTGTGCTATTATCAAATATATGTTTGTAATATAATCCCTTGTGCCTCTTCCTTTTCTGTACCCAGCTTGGACATCTGGCATTTTTTGCTTCATATGGTAAAGTAGTAGTTCATATGGTAAAAGTCTTTGTTGTAGAATTTTGAACATCAGTTGGGTTGCATGGGAAATCAATGCAATGGTCCTGTGGATACTGCAATCCCTGATGTACCCTTTCTTGAGGTTGAAATGTACATTGAATGTTTCCATTTTGTGGGCCATTTCATATTTGTTAGAACTAGAGTAGTTTCTGTCTTTGTAGCTTGAAGCAGCTCTATTGGTATGCCATTTGTTCCTGGTGATTTTTTTCTCACAAGTACTTTGAGTGCAGCTTCCATTTCACTTTCTAAAATTGTACAGTCATCTTCAAATGGTTCTTTGAACAAACCTGTCATCCTTTCATCTCTTTTATATAGTTCTTCAGTGTATTGTATTGTTTCCATCATCTTTTTATTTCTACTTGGTCATGCCTGCTGATTATGGAGCATCCTAATTCTTGGTTTAAATTTAAATTTCCCTTGGATTTCTCGGATCTTGTGGATGAAGTCTCTTGTTCTTCCATTTTGTTGTCATTTCCTTTTTCTTTGCATGGGTTATTATAGTAGTTCTCCTTGTCCCTGCACACAAGTTATTGGACAACTGCATTCAGGGTTCTGACTCCATTTCTGTCAACTTTAAATTTTACTTATCTGGACTGGAAATAAATTTTGCTTCTTATCTGTCCTCAACTGCTTGAAAAGTTTAAACTATCTTCTATTAAATCTTCTCACCCTTTTTGGCTGTAGATAGTTTCTTTTTTGCACTCCTCCTTGACAATGTCCCCGACTTCTGTCTTGATTGCTTCTGGCTCCTGACCAATTAGACTTAATAGTGCAAATCTATTTTTCATATTATTTTTAAATTCTACTAGGATATTCATCAGGTTGTATTTTGGCATAATGGTTTGTTTAGTGTTCTTCTTTAGCCTTACTCTAATTTTTGACATCAGCAGTTCATGGTCTGTGCCACAATCTGTTTTTCTTTTCTTTTTTTCAGAGACAATGGAGTTTCTTCATCTTATGATTCCACTTATATGATCTAGTTGATTTCTATATTTGCCATCAGATGATGTTCATGTGCACTGTTGCCTCTTTGGTTGCTTGAAGAGTATGTTTGTCACGAGCAAACAGTTTGTAATGAACCAAATGCAAAAGTCAGTCAGCTGCTTTACTGTTTCATTTGTCTTGCTAGGATAAATTTTCCTACAATCTTTGGTTCTGTTCTATTTCCTCTTGTGGTCAGGTTCCTCCTGGACTCCAGCATGAAAGTTTTCAGTTTCTTCTTCATCTTCTGCCTGTGGAGTTGGAGTATAAACTTGGGTTATAGTTTTACTGATGGGTTTTCCCGAAGTCTTATTTATATTATTCTGTCAAACTTTGCATTTTATCCTTTGATTGCTTTTACTACATTTCTCCTCACTATTAATACCACTCCTTCTCTTCTTAGATTTTTGTCTCCTGAGTAGCACACTGTGTAGTTATCTGACTGAAAATGTACAATTTCTGTCCACTTTAGCAAATTCGCCCAAATATTGCAATGTTTATATGTTCCATTTCTTGATTCATTATGTCTAGCTTTCCTTGATCCATGCTTCTCACATTCCATATTCCTATAGTATGTGTTATGTAGCTTTGGACTTTCCTTTCACTTTTGTGTACATCAGCAGCTTGAGTCCAGTTGTGTTATTGGCCACAGTGCTACTTTTAGCTGTCATCTGCAGTACTATAGTAGCTCATAGAATACCATCCAACCTTGGAGTTTCATCTTCTGGATCATTTCTTGTTTCATCATTGGGTTTTAACAGTAAAAGACATTCAGAATGGATTTACCATGCCCCCTTCTGTACTGTACTAACAAGTGTTAGCTATGGTGACACTTCTCTTGTCTCTGAGAGATCGTCTGCCAGTATCAACCTCCCCCCACACTGCTAGTCCAGTAGTCCAGTAGTCCAGTAGTCCAGTAGCTGTTTGGCACTTTTAGTCTGGCTCCTCAGGAAAAGTTTGTCTGATCTGGAAAACCCCACCAACAGCACTGCCTCACAAGAGCATGGAATCCCACCACCATGGAAAGGTAGTGCCATTCGTGGAAGTATACAACTACAGCACTATAATTCCATTTTAACTGCCATCATTCTGTGCTATGGAATCCTGGGATTGGCAGTTGAGGGAGGGGCATTTAGAATCCTCAGTCAGACAGTTACTGTAATGCCTCACCAAACTACAACTCACACAATTCCATAGGATGCAGTAATGGCAGTTCAGGTTGAATCACAGTGTGATAATTGTGTAGTATTAAAGGACACTAGGTAAGGAACTGAAGAATCACTGGTCTAGATTTAGTTCTCCATTTCTTAAAGAATTATACTGTGGTAATATTTTATTTTTTAAAATTATTTTCTTGCACACCACTTTGAGATCCATATGATGTGTGGGTGGAGGGTGTAGAAATGTTACAGTAAATAAGGACTTTGTAGTAGTTTTCTTCTTTTGTCCTTCAAAATATTCTGTGCACTGTACATGCTAGAGGCAGGTTGGACTAGTACATTGATTTTGACATTGCATGCCATTCATGCACACAGGTTGGGCTAGAATACTGAATTTGACATTGCATACCATTCATGCACCCAGGTTGGACTAGAATACTGACTTTGACATCGCATACCATTCATGCACACAGGTTGGACTAGAATGCTGACTTTGACATTGCGTGCCAGTCATGCACACCGGTTGGACTAGAAAAATGGCTTCAACTTCAACACTGTATACCATTCATCACAAAGGCGTGGACAAGTCAACCAGTTGCCTCATCTATTAAAGAGAAGTCATACAATATAGCTTCAAAAGACTGTTGCAACACTTATGTGAGAATGTACATTTGAGAGAGAGTATTTTAAAACTGAAATTAAAATAATTACTTCATGCTGGCTGATATGAAAAAAAATAATCATGGCAGAATCCTCAAAAAAGAGGTTTCTTGCAATACCATATTAATCACTATTATTAACTGATTAAATAATGCATGTAACAGCTATTGCAGTAGAGAAGAGGCTTGCTTAATGCATTCCAACAGAATCTGATTAACTCTTGGCATGCATGAGGGTGGGATGTCATTCCATAGAAAGGAGATGATGAAAAGCAAATGCTGAGAGGTTTCTGAAAGTAATAAATTCGGTAACTGCTTACAGATGGTGGACATTTAGAAACAAAGGCAAAGAGGCGGAAGAGGAGATAATGAACTCTTTGAAGTGGTGAATCCAGTTCACCTGTTGTGATGCTCAGGGTTGAGTGTACCCCATACATCCGTGAACATGATGTGACCTGGTAGGATCTGGAATCTGGCATGGAATTTGGGTCTTGAAGGGCAGCTTCAGGCATTACAATTGGCGACACAGAGATGAAACACTATAAAGGAAATTGACGTGTATGAAACAGTCCTCAGCACCTACTCTTTTGTTAGTGCTTTTTAAATAAGCAACTTTTTAGCTTATATAAAAACATTAGGGAAGGTTTAGATTTACACAGGTACATTGTCTGTTTGAGGCCCTGAGGTTTAAAAATAAAATCCAGATACAACTTAACCAGGATGTTGGTTAAGGCAGGGTGGATGGATCATATTTAGAGTTCATCAAATAAATCAGTTTTATTTTCCCCAGTTATTTTTTTACTAAATCTGTTCCTGCACTTAAAGGCACTTTTTTTTAAAAAAGCACATTTTGATAAAACAAACAGAATGAAATTCTCATCATCCACAGAGGTCAAATTCAATAGCTTTAGCTATTTTCAGTATGAAGAGGACCATCATGTGGTTGTTGTTGCTGTTGCAGTTGTATGCTTTCCAGTCATTTCTGACTGATGGTGACCCTAAGGCAATTCTATCAGGGGGTTTTCTGGGGGCTGAGAGTGTGTGACATGCCCAAGGTCACCCAGTGGGTTTCCATGGCTGAGAGGCGAAATTGAAACCTGGTCTCCAGGGTCATAGACATATGCTCAAATTAGTACACCACACACTGGCTGTCATGTGGTACCTGCCTTCAGAGTAGCTGTGAAAAGTGATGTGGCTGTTGAGTGAGGGGCTGAGGGGTTGTTTTTTTTAAACTCTTTAAGGTTCATGAATGGAGTGTGAGGCCATTTCTGCACTACACTGTTATAATGCTATTATTCACTTTCAACATCCTATGGAATCCTGGGGTTTGCAGGTTAGGGAGGGCCATTTAGACTTAGCCAGACAGCACTTTGGCCTCAGTAAACTAAAAACTCCTGAATTCCACAGGAGGTTGAAAGTGGAATAATAGCACTATAACAGTATAGTGCAGAAATGGCCTGAGAGCAGATCAAACTTAGCAGTGTATTTAGTGACATAGTGCTGGGTGGACTCTGGCCCAAGAGCCAAGGGTTCCTCCCCAAATAAGCACTTTAACTAACTTTAGTAGCATTCGTACAAAAACGTGCAGTAGAAGCAACCACGCAACAAAAAGCTAGGCATAAAAACAAACACAAAGTAGGAGAAAACACTGTCCCCAAACTATGTACAACATACTTGTTCTTTGTATCTCTGTATTTTATTCTTGTGTTCCACCTGTTCCCATATCAACTGAACATTTTAAGATGTTTTTGAAATACGCCTCAGTTAAGTGTAACTTAACTTGAAATCACTAGAAACTTACAACATTTTCTCTGTCTAAGCTGTTTCCTTCAACATGGCTGCAACTGACTAGGCCTTATGTTCTCTTTCTGACTTTTATCCTTCAGAGTGTAGTGACCTTAATTCAACACCTCAAAAATGGCTGAATACACTGGCTTCCAATCCAACCTTTTAAGAGCAAAGCACTCAAACTCCTCTACCATGATAGGGTGAACCTGTTCATTTTGCTTTCTCCTACATGTGCTCTTGTTTAACTCTTTAAGTTTTTCCTGCCATGTTCCCTGTCACACTACCCCTCATCCTATTGATTGCATTGATTAACAATTCATTTCCAGGTTCAAGTTTAAATAGCTGGTAGTAATAATGGTCTAAATCTAGTTAGTAATCCCAGTTTGAGTGGGCCCAGGGAATAAATTGTTGAATGGTAAGTCAACACTTATGTACATCTCATCAATTCATTGAGTCTACTCCAGTTGGGGCTAGCAATTGGATTAAGAGTAGTATTTATATAACCTTTAACAATCTGGCTCCATGTTATTTTAAAAGGCTGCCTTCACTCAAATGAGCCTGCCAGAGTTTTCAATCAGCATTAAAGAGTATGCTGTCTGGTCTATCATTAGCTTCCACTCCTATTGTTTGGTCACACAAACAGGACCTTCTTAGTGGTTGTAAAATAGCTGTGAAGTTTTCTCTCCTGTGAACTCCTTCAGGATTTTGGGACAGAATTTAAAGATGATTTTTTTTTCCAGAGAGCATTTTATAACTATCTGCTGTTTTAATTGTCTTTTATCAGTTTTGTGGAATCATTCTGGACTGGTTTATTGTTGTTTTTTATTTTGTTTTCTAGCCCATTTCCACACTACACTATTATAGTACTATTATTCCACTTTCAGCATCCTATGGAATCCTGGGGTTTGCAGTTTAGGGAAGGGCATTTAGAATTCTCAGCCAGAGAGCTCTTGGGCCTCAGTGAACTGCAAATCGCAGAATTCCATAGGACATTGAAAGTGGAATAATATAACAATGTAAGGCGGAAATGGTCCTAATGTAAGTTGCTTTTGGGGAAAATTGGAAAATTGGAATACAGTGTGCTTTCAGTATATGCAGAGATTATTTGTGAAATTCACAAATGCTCCTGTACCATTATATTCAATGGCAGCAATGTGTGTGCAGATGCTCAGATTTGCACATCACGAGACCATGAGAAAGGAGGACACACTATATAAATAATTTGAATAATTAAGCATTTTGGAGGAAAAAATACACAAACCAAACAAGCAAATATAAAACAACAGAATTTCTGAATTCAATTACCCTCTCTCCTCTTAGAGTTAGACTTTGTCTAGAATCTGTTTGTGGTTTATGAATCAGTCCTAGAATGTGTGAGCCAGTAATAAAGAATAGAATGCTTTGGTCATCTGATGAATGGAATCTGGAAAACCATTAGCCAGGTTTAAGGAGTTTGAGGAGGCAGAAATTCCCAGTGAAAACATGTGGCTTAGAGATTTGAACCCTCCACTATTAAAAATTCTCTTCATTTGAATGTTCAAATTTCACATGAAGATAGCATGAAAAGCAGATGTTATTCCAAAAGGTCAATGTTCAGCGTGCAGGAGGCATGAGACCGTGTATGCCCGGATTCCAACCATGTGAACCATATGGCAAGCTTTTCAGCAAAGATTGCTAGAAAAATCATGTATTTCCCACCAACACATTTTCTGCATATCACTTGCAGGCAACAATCCTGTTCAGGGCTATACAACTGTCCGAAAGGGAGCAAGCCCTATTAAATGGCTCTCCCTATTTATTGAGGGGAAGGTGTGTAATTGAGGACAGCTAGTTCTACATGCATTGACTGATTTTTTCTCCTAATTTTTTTTTGCCTGGGGTAGAGCTTTAATATGCTAGTGTTATCCTCAGAAGTACAACTGCTACTTTCAGTGTAACACATATCTGCTAGCCAGTCAGGAAAGGGATGTGTGTGGTGTTGGGGATGGGTAAAATTGGCCCGTGGCCACTACGTGCTGTGTAAACAGTAGCACAGGAATCTTCTCACAGCTTATGGCAGGAAGAGGCCTCTCTCTTTGTCAGTCCTATGAACCTCATGTGCAAAGCATTTTCTCAGCTTTAGGAGTTCTCTCTGTAAACAGAGCACCTTCTTCTGATCCCTTGCCAACTTGACCTCAGCATCATAGCCTTCAGTAATATTACCTCTTTCCCTAGCTTCGCTTTCTGCAAAGTAGATCATCAAAAACTAAGTTTTAAAGTAAAGTGGTTTGGGTACTCTAATGCGCAGAGCAAAGTGGAAAAGGAGATGAATGGAATTGTTTGTTAGACTAAAGGCTGGAAACTTAGACACTAAGCTAAATGAAAAACTAGTAGGTGATGGTTTTGAACATTACCTCAGGACATATGTCACTTTGGAGAAAGAATGTATACCTGTTCAAATTTGTGCCAATGGTGGAATTTTCCTGCTGAACTATTGTCAGAACTAAGACAATTAGTGAAAAAGTGCCACTATGTTATGTTTGCATTAAAAAGCTTTAAAAATGGCCTTTTTCAATTACTGTTTTTCTAATTGAAAAAGAACGTTTATTTTAATTCTACTGACTCTGACTTGACAGCCATATGGACTAACTTTTCTCTTAATATTTTATCTACTATAGTATTTTAAAAGAAAACCTGTATAAGATAATGTATAGATGGTATTTACCCCAAATAAGCTGTCAAAAATGTCTCAGAATCTTTCAAATCAATATTGGAGGTGGCAAGATAAGGAAAGTCATGAGTATGTTTTCGTGGCCTTGCCACCTCTCGCTTGATATCTGGATTCAGCAACAGCAGCAATACTTGTAAGAAGAAAGATAGGCCAATTAATTGCTCAATTTAAATCCATTTATTTCTAACTGTTATAAACAACCATGGTCATTTAGCCACATGTGAAAGAAACAAAGATGATTATATTCATCTGCACTTATTAAAACACCTGGTGTCAAAATTAGTAACAGTGTACGCAGTGTACACATACACATATAATTTCTTAATTGGGTCTGTAGTATTTTGATCCTCCATTCAGACAAAGTGAATGGATTACATTTGGAGTAATGAAGACTGTTCTGAAATACTCCTTAATGGCCATAAAAACTCCAACAACATAATTTAATAATAGTTGCAGTTAACTTTTATAAGAAAAATGTATTTTTTTAGGACTTCCGAGTCAGGGAAATCTATCTGGAATTGTAAAAAAACAACACCATTATTTATTTCTGGATAAGAATACACCTGCTCACTCCACTTCCCCATTTTGTATCCAGCTCCTCACTTCTTTCAAAGACTTCCTCCTCTCCCACATTTTCAACAATATCTATAGCCATTTCCGCACTAGACTGTTATAGCGCTATGATTCCACTTTCCACCCCTCCTGAAACTGCAAACCTCAGGATTCCATAGGATGTTGAAAGTGGAATAATGGCACTATTACAGCCTAGTGCAGAAATGGCCTAGATCATCATCATTGCTATGCTAAACTACAGCAACAAAAATAACAACTCCTCTTCTTCGCCCTCTCCCCTCCTCCTTCTCATTCATGTCCCAAATAAGACTCTCTATCTCTTCTTTAACCCTTTTATCTGTACCCACTCCTCTCTCTCATGCATATTTTCTACAGCTTCCTCCTTTCTCCCAGGTGTATGCTGCAGTACAGGACAGGACACCACAGATTTTCTCTTCCTGTTTCTCCCTCCCTTTTGCCTTTTTGTTCTTCCGTTATTTGCACAGCCCCACCACCATCACAGTCTGAAAAACTCTGCAAGGAATGGCAAGGGAGGCAATGGGGAGGAGTAACTGCTACACCGCCATTTCCATTGTTCCTTGTCCCTCTAAATTCCACTAAGCTTCATTTGGTGAAAAGATGCTTTATGTACTGGTCCAAGTAATTTTTTAAATTAAATCATAATCAGTACTAATGCATGGTCTGTGTTACATATCTGCGTTAGTTTGATGCCATGTGAACTGTCATCACTCACTTCTGAGATCTGTAGTTTGCCAAAGTACTTAAGAATTCCCTAGTACACTGTTATGAATTACAGTGCTAGAATTCTCCAGCAGTGAATTCTAAGCATCTCACCAAGCTACAAATGCAAGGATTCCTCAGGATGGAACCATGACAGGCAAACATGGTATTGAACTGCTGTGACTGTGTAATGCGTCTATAGTCTGAGTTCTGTGAGTCTAACATGCTGAAAAAATCTGCCATGCATCACATAAGGACAGTTAGGCCTTCCTACAGTGCAGTCAATCCTATCAAAGTGGCATGGGACAAGAGTCTCATAAATCCTAAAACAGCATTGCTCTGAATGCATATAGTCTGTTCAGTATTATTTACTCCATTTTGCTCTATCGCTCCTTTCTTCAATGCAAGTACAGTCGGCCCTCCACATTTATGGGTTTCATTTTCATGGAACTGATTATTTATGAGTTTCTTCAACCCTAACCCCACACATCTTAGGAGCTTCTTTTCCAAGAAACCTTCCTTCTCAGCAGCTCTGATCAGGCTGCACAACCCTTTAAAAATCCACCTCTGGCCCTTCTACTCCTCCTGCTCCACCAGCCACTGCCTAGCCAGCTAAAGATGGCTCACATCCTGATTTCTCAGCACCATGAACCCTTTCCAGGTGTCCCAGCACATCCAAGGAAGGTGATAGATGAGATAGAGGAAGTATAGGGCTACCATGTCAATCTACTCCTTTCCTTCTCCTTACCTTGACCTGGTTTGAACCCTGGGTGCCTGCTTTCCTCACCATGTTTCAGCCCTCTTTTCCCCCTCCCATTTTGATATTTCCCATTTTTCCACTTTTGTGAAGGTCCTGCAGCCCTAAACCTAGTGAATGTGGAAGACCAACAGTAGGAGGATGAGGACCAGTACAGGTTCAATTCAAAGAACCATGTGGAGCCACGTGGAACTTGAATGGGCTAAGACATCCATCTGTTTCTTCCTGCAAACCTGTGAATGTTCCATTGTATATGGAAAACAAAAACTTCATTTTTTTTTCAGTGTGGTAGGAACAAGATTTATCTCATGACCTAAATATACTCTAACAGGGAGATATAGCTACACTCTTACATTGGCTGCTGACTCTCCAAACTCCTCGAATTGAATTGTGCTCATTTATTTATTTTAGTACACTTTCAGACTACCCAATAACTGGAGTTCTCTGGGTGGTAAAATTGAAACCATAAAATTCAAAACAATGATTAAAAAGAGTACATAATAAAACTGGTAGCAGGCAATAAAAACAATGAAGCACTTACAACCAAAGTAAAACTAGGAGCACAATGAGCACTAAAACATTTGTTCAACTTAACATCGCTTCTTGGGAGTCACTTCCTAGGGATGGACTACCTTTGATTTGTTTTATGCTCAATTTCTTTCCATCCTGTTTAGGAGGAGATTTGCTGGTTCTTCTTTGTGGTCTCTATGCCTCACACAATGGGAATCTTCGCACATGCGCAGTAGCTTTTCGGAAAGTTCCAGAGCTGAACAGTTTGGCAGGAACCTCTCCCCCATCCAGTACTGAGCATGCTCAGTCTCACCAAGCTAACAGTTTTTTCTCAGTTTCTTTTCGTCCACTGACCTGTTAGCAGCTCAGAAAGCCTTCCTCGCTGAGCAGCTTGTTTCGCTTTGCTGTTTCTTTGTTCTTCTACCGTTCTTCTTCTGTTTCCAACCAAAAACTTTGTAAGAACTCTTCCACGTTTCTATGTCATCATTGTTTGAATTGTGTGTGTCTTGTGGTCACAAGGTCTCCTTGTCCGATGGCCACTCCAAGTGCCTGTTCTGCCTCAGAGAGGCCCATAACATTTGGGCGTGTTCCATCTGTAAAGACTTCACCTCTCAAACCTTGAAAAACAGAGCCTCCCGGTTGAAGTCTTATTGTTGGGAGCAAGCCCTTTGGATAAAGGAACAGGCGGCTTCGAATACCACCTTTTTCACCTCCTCCATGGCTCACCCTTCTTCTTGGGCCCTCTCATATTTGAGACCTTCGTCAACGCCCTCTTCCATGATGCCGATCTTCCCTCCGGTATCGACCTCATCGGTACCGATTGCATCGCATCGACCGCATCAGTACCGATACCGGTATCGTCTTCAATGACTTTGCCTCCAATTTCCTCGTTACCGAGGATTCCAAAGCTCTCCAGGACGCCGGTTATCACTCCTCCTCTAGGGACGCTTCTTCTAGCTTTCAACCAGCTTCTACTCAGCCTCACAAGGTCCCTACAGTTGCTCAGCATAAGCGAGCTTCTTCCCAACTTGCTGACTCTTCTGTTAAGGAGAAAAAGAAGAAGAAGAAGAAGAAGAAGAAGAAGAAGAAGTGCCACTCTCCTTCTCCTCCAGGCCGCCAGTCGGCCCCCTTGCCAACGCCCCCTCCAATGCAGCCTTCGATGGCTACCATGGAGGAAGAGGACACTCCCAACTCTTTGCTGGAGCATGCCAATGCCCAGCTCCTGGTGCTTTTGGTCCCAGTGCCTGTAGACTTAACTTCGGACTCTGAACATCGACCCTTGCCACTGGTGTCTCCACCGCTCACATCAGCCAAGGCAGGAGTAGTGGCTATACAAACCCTGCTTCCTCCCATACTTACTCCTGCTGGTGCCACGTTGGACCGTCCGTCCCATTTGGATGCTCCTCGGGATCCTTCCTGTGTTCACCCTCAATCTAGCGTGGTGCGCTGTCTGGGACATGGCAATAGAGGTAGATCCCCACGTCGTCGGGATTTCTGTGCAGAATGTGACCCTTCGTGGGCGAGACTAGATTCGCCCTTTTCTTCAGCCTTTTATATTGTTCGATACAGCCACAAGCATCTGGGGGAGAACAGCCCGGCTCATATTATTCTTATTCACCGGCCTATTGTGATCGATACCATCCAGACATTTGTCATTGGTCTCCCTATCGCCCGCGGCATTTCTGCTCTCCATCACACTCCTCTGTGTCTCACTACCAAAGCCCCTCTCGATACCGACATTCAAGGACACATTCTTGGTCCCGTTCTCAATATTACCAATGCTCTCCAGCCCACCGCCAGTCCCATGACCGGTCGCCTTGTTGAAGACCGATATCACCGCCTCCTCGAGTGACAGCAATGGTCTCTCGGCCTCCTCTGGATACCCACCTTGCATCTACGTTACTGACTTCTCTAACGGCTTAGGTACCGATGCAATTTGTCATTGCCCTGATCCCAGCAGTTATTCCAGTGTCCTCGGCATCGATGTCGGTAATGGCGTCCATACTGCCTCCAGTACTGGCTACGATACCGGCCCCAGTGGCTTTTCTGGTCTCCACTAGGTTTTCACAAGGTTTTCTGGGGCTCATAGTGTGTGATGTGCCCAAGGTCACCTAATGGGTTTCCATGGCCGAGCAGGGAATCAAACCCTAGTCTCCAAGGTTGTAGTCTAATGCTCAAACTACACTTGCTCTCTGTTAAATATAATAGGTACAGCTATTCCCAGGGAAAGTCACATTGTGTATGTCTTAAAAATAAAAAGCGGGCCAGAGCAAAGAAGTGGTAACCCTAATTAAGCACCACAAACATGATAAAAGCACACAGAGTTCAAGGGCAGACATTTAAGGGCTAAACACTTGTCAACAGACTGCCTTGAAACATGCTGGACTCACTTTGACAGAGGTTTTTACACAGAAGTTGAGTGTTTAACTCTCAGGACTACTTTAATGGTGGATTCTTGCACTAGTACACAGTTAGATTAAATGGCCCCGGAGTCCTTTCCAACTCTATGATTCTATTGATTCTATAATTAGAGTCATCTGCCTGGACAGACAAATGTTATTGATCTTGCTTTCTTTCAGATTCAGTTTTTAATTTCTTTTCTGTCTGGGAAGTGTACTTTTTGAACTATACCTCAGGATTCTGAGAGTTTCAGTACACAAGTAACTTTTTCATGCTCTGTGTACCTCCTATGATTTTGTTTTAAAGAGGAGAATTCTTATTAATCAAGAAACTGAGCCAACTCTCACCCGTCCCTACTTTTCACAAGACACTTTCCCTTCTGTGACCTTCAAATATCCAATTTTAGTGTTCAGAGAATTTTTGACAGACCATCATAGGCTATGGCTGTGATAGTCTAGGCCCAGAACTTGTGTTGGGCCATTTCTGCACTAGACTGTTATAGTGCTATTATTCCATTTTCAACATCCTATGGAATCCTGAGGTTTGCCTCAAAGGCCGCTCCCTAAACTGCAGACCCCAGGATTCCATAGGACGTTGAAAGTGGAATAATAGCACTATAACAGTCTAGAGCGGAAATGGCCTTGATGACAGACCATTCAAAAACAATTCTATGTAAATGCTTTGAGGAAAGAATGGGTATATTAAAGTACAACTTTCTTTTTTAGAAGTTTTACCTTGATATCAGGAATATCCACTACCATAGATATATATCATTTTCTGTAAGCAATGCTGGCTTGACATTTCCTTGTGTAAAATTACAGCTTGAAAAATACCTTTTTGTGTTTAGTCTGGATAGGTAGCCTGAGGATGTTCACTTATTCTCAGGTTTGCGACTGTTACTTAGGAATAACCTCAAGACAGTGACAATTAAATTTATATACCTCTTTGATTACTTAGTTTCCTGTAACCAAAAGCAGGAAATGACTGCCTTCAGGCACTGTTCCCCCACAATCAACATATTATATATATGGGATCTTCCTAAAACTTTGACTGATACACTGCCGTGTTTTAATCAAAATTATAGTATGGTAACATTTCACATCCCCAGACCATGAAAGCAGTCTGAAAACACATTTTCATAGCCTAGTATTTCTTTCCCCAGACTAAGCTAAATACCCCCAGACTGCTTTTCTAGGACTGTGCATCCTCCATGAGTGTATATGTTCATAGGGGCAGTAGAGGAGGGATACTGGTGATATTTTTTAAGGAGTTGTGAATTTGGCTTTCAAGACAAGGTGTCTGAGGGACTTCTCACTTTTTTAAAAACCAAAAAAACAAATAGGCTTTGGTGCCATTTCAACCAGCAGCTTGACACCCTAAGAAGCCTGGCAGTGTACTCCATGGCAATGTACTCCATACCATTAGCCTGAAGGGTATTTGGAGTAGGAGAGAGGGGACCTCATGGACTGTTCTTATACCAATTGTCCTGATTTGGCAGTGAGAGTCAGGATTAACTCCCAGCCCCACTTTTTCAATGGATTTTAAAATGTCCCATATTTAACCTCCTCTTCCCACTTTCCCCCTGTTTCCTCAACTTATTTCAGTTGCTGCAAACTGAGTTCAGAGTGCAAATGTAGTTTGCACCCAATTTTCAATTCACCAGGGAGGAAAAGAGGGGAGGGGAGGGAATCTTGCCCATCCCAATAGGCCAGGCAAAAGCAAACTGCTGCAACTGCTTTAAGCTTGTGTGTTCTTCCTCATAAATAAATTTTGCCATCTTGGCCACACTGATTTTGCCTGGGAACATGTGTCCCAGCTTTCATCTAAGAAATGTTAGAGGGTATGTACTCTTTCTCACCCCCTTGCAAACATCACATCAATGACTACAGGAAAAGAGATTCCATCTAAACATGAAAAAGAAATTCCTGCTGGTCATAGCAGTTGAACAGTGGAATATGCTGCCTCAGAGCATGGTGGAGTCTTGTTATTTGGAGGCTTTTAAACAGAGGCTATATGGCCATCTGTCAGAAATGCTTTGACTGTGTATTCTTGCATGGCAAGGGGTTGGACTCAATGACCCTTGTTGTCTCTTCCAAATCTATGATTCTATGATTCTAAGTCTGCATTAAATCCAGCGACAGACTGACTACTTTCTTTCTTTCTTTCTTTCTTTCTTTCTTTCTTTCTTTCTTTCTTTCTTTCTTTCTTTCTTTCTTTCTTTCTTTCTTTTCTTTCTAGATCAGCATCGCTCCTTTTATCCATAGCTGGGACACAAGGCAGCCCATAGCAAGTACAACAACATTAAACTAGATAAAAAGAGGTACAGATTAAAAAAAAAACAGATAAAAGTTAGAAAGTTAAAACACAATAAAACATAACCAGTAAAACACGGTTGAATTAGAAAACATCTTTTTTTAAAAAAATCAGTAAAATACACAGCACAGATTGAACTTATGGGGTGGGGGATAAGGGCTTTGTCCCCCAAACAAGCATTCTGCTCCCAAATGAATTCTTTTTCTTCAGTCTCCAATGTTCTAGTATTCCAGAGACTGAGACGCTGAAAATAGCTGACAGCTAGAACTTTGACTATATGCTGTGTTTACATTCTCTTTGTAACCTTACCTTTTTCTTGGGATGCCTCAACTTTTTGGGAACTGATAGAAACTTTCATGGTGGGGGACAGAATTTTTACTTGTGGGAGCAATGCTTCCCCTCATAGATACACCCCTGGACAGACAGCAGGTAAAAGTGTTCCCAACATCTGTCTGTCTGTCCATCTATCTACTTACCTATTCTGTTAATACAATTATCATTGCACTATAACCCTCTCACAGACCTCCACATGTCTCTTTGTGTGTTTCTGTACTTTCAAGCTGCATGTTGACTTCGGGAATGCAAATCTACACAGGCAAACATTCCCTCCTTCAGGCTTGACCCTATTTGCTGACCTGTCCACCCACTTGGAAGCTCAGAGAGACCACACACTAATCCCTTGGCAGACTACCTCAGCTGCAGGAAGGAGAAGAAAAATATGGAAGGACTTTTTAAAAAGAGAGAGAAAACTCTGTGAAGCAAGATCTAATTAGAGGCCAGCAAGTGGTGGTAACAGGGAACAAAGAATGGGGCTGCTGGACCTTGTTTGGATTTCAGTTTCTATCCACTTTCCAGGGATCTTGAGGAGATACAGTTGCAGTTTCCCCACTTTAGAACAGATATGGCAAAGAGGCTGCCAAATTAATGTAGATTCATGGACAAAATCCTGCTGGGCCACTGTGCTCATGTAAAACCAGTTGCTCAAGCACTTGTGTGTCAATGAGTTTCCTCACGCAGCCAAATGTTTTGTAAGCACAAACACAAGCCCCTCTCTCACTTGGACTTGGTGGGTGGAACTAACTTACTACTGTGAAACATGTTCCTCTGGTTTCTATTGCACAACTCTGAGATCTACCGTAATTATGCTGGGATATATTCATACTGTGCTAAAAGCACACAAAATCTTGCCCTATGCAATAGCAGAGGCTTGTATTTATTCTTATCCAACTGGGGTAAATTTTCAGGGCACCTTGAAATAACCTATGCCAGCTCCACTAAAGTTCTGAGGTATGCAAATAAAGTTTCTTCAAAAACAGAGGAAAGGAGCTGCTTCAGCCACTTCTTCAATGGGTTTTCCTCTGTTTTTGAAGAAACTTTATTTGCATACCTCAGAAGGGAGCTACAAAAAGTCCATATTTAGCTGTTGGATGAGGTATGGTAGATCCGTTGCAGTCACTAACAACCCTTTACGCTAAACAGGCTTCCCTCACTTATCTGCCATGTTAGGGATTGGCACACTGTCAGAAAAGGGAATTGGTTGAAAAGCAGAACCCATGTACCATACTGCAGGGAGCATGAAGGACTTACAGAGGCCCACTTGGGACTGACCATGTGCATTGCTTGCACATGGCCAGTTCTTAACCTTTTCTTTACCAGAGGTCCCCTTTAAATATCTTTTGTTGCTGTGGACCCTGAAGACTTAAGATTTAAAACCTTAAAGTACATCAAATATTTATTCAAAATTGCTCATCAAGGGTCTGCAAACTGGGAGAGGAGGGAGAAATAAGTAAATGCACACTTTCCTGAGAGGTGCTGGAGGGGGATGGAAGATTTTTCTTCTGCTTCCTTCTACCAGTTTAAGGCTAGAGTAGATTGAATAGTAATGCACAGGCCCAGCCAGCCAGCCAGCCAGCATTTACCCTTCTCTGTTTCTCGCTTTCCCCTCTATTTCAGTCATCCGATCTATTAGAAATGCTCAAGTATCCCCGTTTTTTTGCCTTCTGCACCGGGAGGAGAGAAGACCAAGATGGGCAAAGGAACAAGGGAGGGGAAAAGGCAAAACACAGGGTTGAAGCAACTCCTCTATAAAAGACTCCCAGCTTGCCTCCTCATTTCCATTTACAAATGTATGTGCTTGTGTGTGAAACAGGTGGTGGCTTATTTTGTCAACGGTGATCCATTGTTTCAGCTTGCAGTGTTCTGCTGGGGGGTAACACCTGTTGCAGAAGTGCCCCTTCTTCTTGGCTGCCAACTCTGAAACATAAAGCAGGGAGGAGTGGGGAAAAATGAAAAGGGGAGCTGCGCTGCAGCAGCTGCCAGCCCCTAGCAAGACATTGGAAATTGGAATGAATGGTTTAAGAGGTGTGCTCAGCCTTGGCCAGAAGAAGGGGATCATGCTGGATTGTTGATCAACTTGACATTCTTGGAGTTCTTTCTAATTATGGTAACGGTTATGATTTGGGCTGAGAAGTTGGCTAACTCCTTGGTCCATTTCTGGTGAGATAATATGGCAGCTGCCCATGTTATAACACAATGTCCTCCAAATCTCTCTGGATTATATGACTGTTTAAGGCCTTTGTTTTGCAGTGTTTGTGATACAATATTCTATTTGCAGAGCTTCATGTGGCTGATGTGGATAATGGGATAGTGGATGCTCTCCCACCGACAGATGGAGCACTTCAGACAACTGGCCCCGGAAACAGACTCTGGACCAATTCTAATGCCCATAGACCTATGAAGCCTTGGAGGGATAAGGTTGCATGAGCCGTTGGTCTCTTGTCAGCCTTAGTACTAGATAGAGTTATCAGAAGGCTGGTATGGAGTTTGAATGGCTGACAGGTTGCAGGCCACCTGGCCTACTCCTGATGACCATATTTTGCAATATTTTGTATTTTTAAGGAACAGGGGGCTGGCACCTCAGTCCATTTGGATTAGGTTGTCAGCGTTAGCCTTCATGGCTAAGCCACAAAGGTATGAAGACTTGACATGTGACTTCAGAGTCCATAAAACCTTGGAAGGTTGTACTTGGGAATGGGTTTAAGTGGTTGACAGGCACAAACCTTTGTCTCCAGATGTGCTTTGGGGATTAGGCAATGTATGGCCTGTCATATGTAGCTCTAGTGATGAGGTGATCCTCTTTCATGCAGTATCATTGACCATGTTCTTTGGGGCCTTACACATCAGCAAATTGCTCATAGTAGCCAAAAGGGATGGTTCTGGTAGAGCTTTGGCCTTTGGGGATTTAGAATTTAGTTGTGATCATGTGGTTTTGAGCATTAGATGCTCCAAGTCTGATCAGAAATGGATGGGAGCAAAGGTCCAGCTGGAATAGGGCTCTGACCCAACTTCATGCCTGTTTGTGCTCTGCAGGGTTATGTACATTTCAGGGGAGCTAGATCAGGATTGTTGTTTTGACATACTGACTTTTGTCTCCTCAACAGGTATTAGTTTTGGGTGGTTACCTCGAAGGCCTTATGATATTTGGGCTTACATAGTGTTAAGTCTGGCACCCATTCTTTTACAATTGGGGCTGCCTCCACTGTTTCTGTGACGGGCTTAGGCTTTCAAGTGTTATTTCATGGTTGTTCATCAAAAGCTCAGTTTATTTTATCGATATATTGGCTCCCTTGAGAGCTACAAGCCCGGTGGTATAAGCAGAGGCATAGTGAGGGGAAAATTTTTCAGCCAAGGGTAACAATGTTTTTTTTTTTTTTTTGGAGGGGGCAGTAGCCTCATTTTTATGATTCAGCATTTTAGAGGTACAATAATTCACTGTAATAAGCAATGGGGCTGATACCAGGTTTGTATGGGCTGAGTTAAATTTAAGTGGGGAAAAAAAGAGACTTAAGCAATATACTCTGTAATTAACAAGAACTGAAATGCATTGTGTGATGAAGATGGTCTGGCTAGGCCTTAAAGGAACAGCAATGCAACAGCTTTTCTTTATGGGAAATAGGCTAGTCACTTTGCTCAGGAGAGAGACAACATTTTCTGTTCATTTTCAGAATAGGCAGTGGTCTTGCCAAGAGCACGAATCTTTCTTCATGCAGCACCTCCCATTTCTTAATGTGATGAAATAACGTCTTTGTAATCTGCTCTTTGTGAATATCCTTCAGGCTGTGGGCTTCAGATAAGATCACTCGGAGTTGGGTAAGTAAAAGTGTCAGTTGCTGCTACCCACAGATGAGGCTACAAGTTCTGCAATCTAACTTGTCAAACTCTAGGATGATGATGATAACCCATCAGAAGAGATCTTTCCACTTTGAGCTGGCATTTCCACAATTGCTAGTTAACTTTTTTTTAAAAACCTTATTTCAATGGGTCTATTCCAGTTGGGATTACCTTTGGATTTAGGCCTATGACTATAATAACTTCTTTCAAATATCTGGGCGTATGCTGCCTTTTGGCTTTTAAAAAAAACAGGATGTACTCCCCCAGAACCTGAAGCAGGAGTGGCAATCATGCAGTTCTCCAGTTCCTTCTGAACTGCAAGTCCCAGCATCCCTAACCAGCAGAGGTAATGATGAATGCTGGAACTGCTGTCCAGCAGCATCTGGAGGACCACATGACTCCCACCCTGCCTAAAATAAAACCGAGATGATGATGGTTGAGTGAACACTCAGGGACAGCTATGAGTGGGCATTGAGACAGAAAAAAGGTGACTGTTCTCTGTCAGCCAGCCACCTAACTTTAGAAGGTGGAACTCCCAGGGAAGAATGTCTGAAGATGACCTCATTTCCTAGGGGAAGTTCATAAGAGAGCAGGAAAACTGGCATCATTTTTCATCCTGCCCAGAAATAGGAAGGTTGTTAGGTTTGGATTTTAATCATAATGAAGAAGGCTTCTCTGTATTTTTTTGCTGATGAGTTTTGGCACATATGTTACTGTCCTGTGCATCCCTTGCACGATTGATATGGTTTAATTGTCAAAATTTTAATTGGCAACTGCATTAATTGGCATTGATATAAAATGGAACCTGAGGTCACTGGAAGGTCAAGCTGGGCAGAGGAAAATAACTGACTGAAAATGTGTGATTGCAAGGCAGGTCAGTCAGCAACCACTCTAGGTGTAGCAGAAGTCAATGGTAGGCAGATGCCCAAGCAAGTCTGGAGATAATAGGCTAAAGCTGAAGCTGGAACATCTCTAACCATACAGTGGTCAAAAGGAAAGTTCTCACCAAAACAATTACTGTATCAGTCCTACTCATTCACACATGGACATTTCCCTGCTTTGTCCCTCATACCTCTCCACAATACACAGCTATTACAACAGCCATTACTTCTTTGTCACCTAAACACTAAGACCATTAACTCTGTCTGGATGCCATTGTCTGTGTTGCAGTTCCCATTGTCCACTCAGTTGGAAGAGCCATTCACAGGGTGTGTTTTGGGTATAAAAACCCTCAGTTTTGAGCGATTCAGTGCAATACTAGTTTGGTGATGGTCATTCTGTTATTCTGTACTGCTCTTAGACACAAATCTAAGCCACTCCACTGCTTCTTCACTACTCTTCTGAATTGATAATTATAACCCAAAGCCCTAAGCCTCCCTATCCATAATTTTACCTCACTTTATCCTTCAATTAGTTCTCATGTGAATGTGTGACTCTTTGCATCTTGTGTGCACACATGAGTGAATTCCCCTCAGTAAAACACATTTTTGGTTTACTTTTGAATCTCTGATTGGTTCTTTCCTGTGTGATCCCATAAATATTGGTGGAAAGATCTCATTAGGTTACCCCCCCCCAAAAGGCCTCTTAATTTTGAGCTAATTAATTCCCCTTTGTCACATGGAGGTACTGGCATCATGGGTGGACCCCTGAGTCACCCATGTTTTGGGGTAACACATATTAAAATACATGCAAGTCACAGCATCATACAGTTGTATGTCTCTTCTCCAAGTAATTGACAGTGGCCACTTGTTGTTAGTTGCCGTCAAGTTGACTTTGACATATGGCAATCCTTTGAATGAGAGATCTCTAAGAGCCTCAGTCATCAATTGCCTCCTGTAGTCTTGCAAAATCAGGGCTGTGGCTTCATTGATTGAATCTATCCACCTATAATGCAGTCTCCTTATTTCCTACTGGGTTCTACTTTGCCCAATTTTTTTTTTTAAGAATTGGGTTGTTTTATATGTCCAAAATAAAACAGTCTCAATTTAGTCTTCCTTGCTTCTAGAGCAGTGGTTCTCAACCTGTGGGTCCCCAGATGTTTTTGGACTTCAGCTCCCAGAAGCCCTGAGCATTGACCATAGTGGCTGGGGCTTCTGGGAGCTGAAGTCCACAAACTTCTGGGGACCCACAGGTTGAGAACCACTGTTCTAGAGAGAGATGCAAATTGTACGCAAACACACATTTTGAAATACAGTTGGCCTTCCACATTTGCGGGTTTCACTTTCACAGATCTGATTATTCAAGAATTTCTCCAGCCCCCGCCCCTCCACCTCCAGCACTTCTTTTTCAGGAGGAACCTTCCCTCTGGTTGGCTCTAATCAGGCCACACAATCCTTTAAAAACCCATCTCTGACCCTCCTCCTCCTATGTTAGCCTCTGCCTGGTAAGCTAAGGATGACTCACAGCCTGATTTTTCAGCACCACAAACCCTCTCCTGCTGCCTCCCCACACACCCAAGGAAGGGAATAGGAGGAAGAGGGGAAGTATAGGGCCACTATGCTAACCCACCCCCTTTCCCTCTTCTTTCCTTGATCTTGTTTGGACCTTGAGTGCCTATGCCTCAGACCCCATCCCACAGACATACACATACCTTTGTGATTGTTCCACTTTTGTGGGGGTCCTGTGCCCCTAATCCTAGTGAATGTGGGGGGCTGACTGTAATAACTGTAATTTAAGCCATGGCCCCTGAATTGGTAGGACCTGAGCAGGGTTGTTAATAATAAAACATCTTGGGGATCCTCCATTCATAGGGTTGCCATAAATTTAAGCCGACAGCAATGGGAAACAACAATAATAACACAATATTGGGGAAGACTGTGGCTGGCTGGCTGTGATTCATAGCGCTATTAACAGTCTAGTGCAGAAATAGCCCAAGACTAGTATAAAGACAGAACAGGAATCTGAAAGTTGCTGATATGCAGGACTGCCAGTCACAGTTTGCAGTTCGGGAGGTGGCCTCTCCCGAAACTGCAAACCCCAGGTTCCATAGGATGTTGAAAGTGGAATCATAGCGCTATTAACAGTGTGGAAGTGGCCTTGGATTGGAGAGCCTTTCAAATAGAGAACACTTCCAAACAAGACAATCAGCAAACAATACTTTCAATTAGACTTTCTTCAATAACAAACCACACATATATGTATCTGTATGTGTGCATTTAGAATATTTTTCTACCATCTTTCTTTTAAAAAACACCGAGGCAGTCAAAAGAATTGAAACAACAACTAAAGCATTAAAAGATAAAGTGGGTAATTGACCCCTGGCCTGCAGGGTCATAGTCCAGTGTTCAAACCACTACACCATGCTCTCTTTAAATTAGTGCTTGTTTTAATTGATAATTTATGATAGTTTTTTTTTAAAAAAACTTTTGAATTGACAGATTTTTAACTGTTGTTTTGCTCTGACCTTGTAAGTTGCTTTGTGTTGTGAGAACAGAGGGAGATAAATAAAATGGAAAACTTTGGGGTTTAAAAAGTATGTCTTACCACCTTTTATAAAGGAAGAAGGAGTGGGAAATCAGTTGTAGATCTGCAAGGAGAGGATTCCACAACTGGGGAGTGGCAGAATAGAAAACCCTCTCACCTCTATTTGTGACGGGGACCTCCACAAAGCGACAGTGTCTTCAACAGTACTTTTCTTGCATGTCTAACTAACTGGGCAGTTTCATAGTTGGCACTTTAGTTAGCCAGATCCAAAGGTGTTTGTAGCCATATCATACCCTTCAACTATTCCAATTTGGCAGGGACAATTCTGATTTGATCCTCTGCCATCCCATGTTTTCATCTGCTTTTGAAATATCCCCTTTCTCTCTTCTCCTCCTTCCTTCCTTCCTTCCTTTGTCCTCAGCTTACTTGAGTTGCTACAAACTGGAATTCTAGGGTTTGTAGTTTACTGAGGCCAAAGAGCTCCCTGGATGACAATTCTAAATGTCTCTCCCTGAACTGCAAACCCCAGGATTCCCTAGGATGTTGAAAGTGGAATAATAGCACTATAACAATGTAGTGCAGAAATGGCCTGAGTTCAAAGTGCAAATTTCACTTGCACTCAATTAACGCAGTAGGGGCAGAAGAGAGGAGGGGGTGAAATCTTGCACATCCTAGTAGACTTTATGTATTCTTTCTTATTTTTAATTTTGTCATCTTGGCTACATTCTGATGTCGCTTGTCCCCATGTGTCCTGGTTTTCATCTGTGAAATACTGGAGCATATGCCATATAGGTTAAAACCAACACAACTTGTTTCCCCTTTTCTTGCTTCTGTTAAGGTCCCTTCATGTCTAGGGTGAAGTAACCTGCAGCCCATTTTCTGTTTCAAAATTGCCTTAAAATAGAAAGCAAGTTCTCCTATACTAACCAGTCATGGCATAAGGTCTATTACACTTCATCTATTAGGCTAGAAAAGCTTATTGATATAGACATGCTGACAGGGCCTTTTGTGTTACTATGAGATGGTGGAATCATGATCCAATCTGCTTTAGAGTGGAATTTGGCACATCAAACTTGACACGTGGCTGTTCCTTTTCAGACACATATTTTACCTCCTTCACTCCTCTGATCCATGACAGCTTATGTTTTGTTACGATATGTGTCAACAGAGGCTCATTTGATGTGGATTTAATGTGTATGAGGAAGCTACAGGGATGTTTTCACTATCTGTTTTATGTGTTAGCCTGTAATGAGGAAGTTAAATGTGAAATGACAGCAGAAAATTATTTCTGCAAAATGAGAATGTGAGCTAAAGGGTGTATTGACATAACTGAGATGGAGCTTTCCCAGACTTCCTTATAAATAATCCATAGTAGCCCAATACACCCTAACAGAAAATAGGCTAAATTAATTCCTGCTGTTACTCCTACAGGCTCAAGGGAATTTTACCAGACAGCAATAAATTGTAACCTTTAGAAATTGTCACAGGCCTACTAACTAAATATAATTCTCCTTTTCTGTATTTTTGTGTCTTGAAATAGAATGGTTATAACTTTATAGGGTTATACGCTGCCATTCACATCTGTTTAATCATTGCAATATATCCCTTATGGTCTTATGCAGAATTGTATACAACGCTTCAGAAACATTATAATTATACCTTTCCCAAGGAAAAAAAAATCCATTGATTCCAATGGCAAGTCAATAAATTGTCCCCAGAAGATGAAGAGATGTTGGCTTGAATCCTGAATTGTCTCTTGCTGGTGAGAATATTTGCTAAGTGCAATTCCTCCCACAGATGTTCTCACCACCAGGTGACACCCACATATTCACCCCTCCCTTCCTTCTGCTGTCTCTTTAAAATTTCCTCCAGAGGGTTGGGTGATCCTTTGAAACATTGGGAGGAGGGGAGGTGTGCAAGGAAAGGGAACTGGTGGAGATCTACTGATGGGATACCAGTGCTAGGGCCATTTCTGCACTAGACTGTTATAGTGCTATTATTCCACTTTCAACATCCTATGGAATTCTGGGGTTTGGAGTTCAGGGAGGCAACCGCACAGTCTAGCGTTGAAATGGCCTAGATCTGTGGAAGTAGAAGGGTCACTTTCATTCATGGATTAAGATCTAAGACATAGATTAACTTGTTTCTCAAATTTTATACTCTTTATCAGGTCTTGGAAAAGTCATTTCTGGGGATTAGAGTATCCATCTGTTATGCCCCTGTCCTAGGACCCAAACAAGACGCTTCTCAACAGCCACACCCTACAGCCATGAGAGGAACAGTATCTATGGCAGCCAGCGTAGGGGGAACAGGGAGAGCACAGGATTCTGGCAGCTTTTATATAAGAAGGACTCATTAATTAGGTCCACAGCTGGGTAAGGCTCTGAGCCTATATAACAAGAGGCCAGAATGGGAGGAGGCTGTTCTAGCCAACTGATCCTATCAGTGGTAGCAGCCCAGCTTACTCCTGAATTCCTTGCTCCTAGAACTCTTGACCTTCACCTTCACTACAGATTTTGCCATTGGACTCTCTCTGGACTCACAGTAAACTTGAACTCTGTCTCTCTAAACCTACTGAGAATTCAGACTGCAAAATGACTAAGACAAACTTTGCTGGCTAGCTCCTGATAAGAGCCTGATTAGACAGCTGGAAGCCTTGCTGGCTGCCAGCATAGGACATCATCATGGATACCCTTCAGTGTCAGCTGAGTAGCTAAAAGGAACTATGATCATGACAACCTATGTTTTAAATGAGAGACACAGCTTAGAGGATAGCATGCTGGATAGTAGGTTCATCCGATATTTTCTGTAGAGCAGTGGGGCAGTAAATGTAAGTCTTGCTAGGAGGGAGAATAATAACTCCATAAATATCTGAGAAATAAAGGTATATTCTAGCAATTTATTTATTTATTTATTTACTATGACTGGAATCCTGTTAGTTAACATGTCATAGGCCATTTCCACACGGGCATATTACCCACGCTAGAGCGACCTCTCTTGGAGGTCTTCTTCACCGGGGGGTGCACTAGAGCAGTTAAAAAAAGTGAGGTTCTAGACCTCAAACTGCTCTAGCGCAGCCGCGGGGGTGGTGCTATGAGTTTTATAAAAACCACCTTCGAAAGTGGTTTTTATAAAACTCACCCGCGCTGCCCCGTGGCAGCCCCCGGTGGAGAGCTCCAGAGACGCGGTAGTGCGTCCCTGCAGATCTGCCCAGGGGCGGGCTTCCGGCTGGCACGCTGTCCTGATTGGCAGAGCACTGCTGGAAGCCGCTGGCCGCCATTTTTGGTGCCGCCGAGCGCCGCCGAACACCGCCGAACACCGCCGAAATTCGGCAGCACTTAGAAGGGCGGATCCATGCTCTCCGCAGGGATGGAGCAACCCGCTCGCGGGTAAGCTCTGCCCCTGTGTGCGCGGCCCCATTTCGGGGCCCCCCCATGAGGAAAGGGCCATAAATTAAACTTAGGACATTGTAACTGCTTTGTATTCTCATTGTGATTGGAGCTTTGTTGCTGAGGCTGCTAATGACCCTGAAACCCACCTTAAAATCCAGTCAGATGCTCAAAGTGACTGAGGTCTGTGCTCCTGGCATGAGGGTGCTCTGGGATGATGTGTCCAGACCCTTCTCACCAGCAAGTGATGCTGTGATGAAGAGGTGTAACAGGATCCCCCAGGGGGCTCTGCTTTTGCTCCTAAAGGTATCACTGTCTGCCAGAAAGAGGCTGGTCACATCATGCTGCAGCACCTCACTCGCCATCACCACAGCCCTCAGTCATTTGGGACAACTGATTAGCTTTTAATATGGGCTTCAGGGGCTAGAATGGGAGATGAAGTGTGTGTGGTTTTTACACCACCTTTCAGTTATCTAATTTACAAAGTGGCTCACAATATTAAAAACAAAGTCCTATCCATAATAGCAATGAAAACAATGACATCTGCCACAATTTAACAGTCAACAGACAAAAGTGGTCAAATCAGTCCTTAATCAAAATCAAAGAGACACTTGACTTTCAAAGATGTAGCAAGCTTGTAGCTCCCATCAACACTATCTATTACAGCCAATGTTAAGAAATGCTGGGAGCTGCAGTCCAGTGGCATCTGGAGGGCCATGCTTTGCCAGTCCTCACCTACCACCGCAAGAATCATTTTATATCTCTTTGAAAGACCACTAATATGAAGGAAAGATAAAACTAGTGTAAGTTTATTTCACGACACATGGACATGTGGCAACAACTAAAAAGACCATATTCCCAGTGAATGCTCAGCTTGCATCCCCCACAAAGGAAGTACTCTGACCAGGAATTCATGAGCAGATCTTACATAGGGTTAGGCTAGTGCACATGTGATAATGTACACCAAGAAATATTCAGGATCTAGAGCAGTGGTTCTCAACCTGTGGGTCCCCAGATGTTCGTGGACTTCAGCTCCCAGAAGCCCCAGCCACTATGGTCAATTCTCAGGGCTTCTGGGAGCTGAAGTCCATGAACATCTGGGGACCCACAGGTTGAGAACCACTGATCTAGAGTATCAAGAAGGAAGTCAAAACCAGCACTTTTTTACCTGGCTCTATACCCCCACTCCATGATATGATTTACTTGGCAAATATTTAGTTGGCATGAAATATAAATTATATCCTCTATGGCCATTTCTACATGATGATGTCCTCCTGTGTCACCCAGCAGCAGTCCGGGCAGGGAAGGGAGTGCAACAGGAACATTCCTTTCCGAACCTCACCGGTTCCCTGTGGAAAGGAGCACAATGGCCCTGCCTCTTCCTTTTGCAGTGCAGCTGGGCACTTTCCCATGCTGCACGATGGAAGGAAGTGTCACCATTGCACTTTCCTGCCCTTCCACATGATGGTAAGTATGGGAGAGCCACGTGATAGAAAGCACAAAATGGATTTTTTCCATTTTGCAAATACTGTGTGAGTGACACTTGGGGACAGGATGGCAGTGGACCAGTGATGATATCGTGTGGAATCACAACCTGCCAATTGCTGTCATCCTGTCCACAAACCTGCACAACCCCATCATGTGGAAATGGCCTATGACTAGGAAGCTTGCTGGCAAAGAGGAACTGGTTGCACACATGCATTGCAAAACTAGGTTAGAATGGGACATCAGGGCATGACTAGGTCATAGTCAGGGAAACTCCAGAGATAATGGACTTGCAGATGTCCCTTAATGCCTTGACCTTTAGAAACAATAGCGCCCAAAACTGCTTCCATGGAACAACTGATTGTCTTTGACCTTCTCCCTTTGTCCATCAAAACTATCCCTTTGTACCCTCATCTGTACCACTATTAAGGAGCTATCACAATTCCCATCTGTCCCTTTGTCACCTAACGCAAAGCCCATTAGCTCATTTCAGGCCCCATTGTCTACTCTGCCAAGAACCATTAACACCTTCTGCCTCAGGTTGGAAAGAGTATTTAAACCCTGGCTCTGAGGCAGATAACTCATAGTACTTTGGCATATTGGCTGTCACTCTGCTGTTCTGACTCCTGGTCTGGTACTGTCCCTGGACCCTTGGTCTGAGCCACATCACTTTGTCTCTTCACTTCTGGATTGGTAAATATCACCCACATTGCCCTAAACTCTCTCTATCCAAACCTCTCCTCCCTTTTCCTTCAGTTAGCCTTGTGTGATTGCGAGACTGCTTGGATCTTGTGTGTGTGATTGTTAATTCCCTCAGTAAAACAAACAAGCTTACTTTTGAGTCTCCAGCTGCTTCTTTCCTGCGCTAGTACTGGTATACATAGGTGTAAAAGATCCTGTAAGGTTACCAACCTCTTGCAGGCCACTCTTTGAGCTAATATTCCCCACTGTTTCATGGAGGCACTGGCATCATGAGTCATCCATGTTTGGGGATAACAACTTAGAACTGTGAATGGAAACTTACCGTCAGCACCAGAACTCCATAAAATTCAAAGAAAATAGCTTACACCATTAAACAGGACTGTGCCTGCCAAATCAGGACAATGAAGTATATAGTTTCTAGTTTTTAAGGGCAGCTACATGTGAAGTTTGTTACAGCATTCTGATTTGGAAGTCACCAGGTCATAATAACACTAGGCACATCTCCACAATTCAGTAGTTGAATAACACTTCTCTTCTACTGGTGGCAACATGGAATAGACCATCAAATGAACTCCAGGCCACGTGTCTTCTTGTATTTATTTTAACTCTGATTACAAGCTGCTGCTTCTCTAGCAATTTTTCTGAATATTATTTAAATACTTTTCAATGGGAGAGGGCACTGAGAGGTTAATCATATAAATTGCCTTCTTCAGCAGTTTATCCCAGAATTCAACCCAGGCAGCAGCAAAAAGTTGGCTGAAGATTCTCCAGGGTACACCAGAACACCATAGGGTCCATTAGGTTCCAAGGACTGACCTTGAAATGGCTACTCTACCTCTGCAGAAAGTGAAGGGAAGAATCTATGACCCCAAATCTTCACAAGGAAATAATCTGACCAAAACAAAAGGATGTGGGAAGCTGCTATATATGAAGTGAGATCACAGGCCCACCTAGCACAGTATTCTCTATGGTAATGAAAACAGGCCTATTTGGAGATATCTGGAATTGAACCTGGGATATTTTAAAATGCAAAGTGTACAGTTACTTCTATAGTGCAGAGTGGACAATTTCCAGGGATTAACCACCCTAGAGATTACAACCCAGTGCTGTTAGCATGGTAGCACATGTTCCTGAATCTGGCCTTTTCACCATTCTTCTGGTCATGGGGAATGACTTGGGGCCTTTCCACACTACACTGTTATAGTGCTATTATTCCACTTTCAACATTCTATAGAATCCTTAGGTTTGCAATTGAGGGAGGGGCACTTAGAATTCTCAGCCAGAGAGCTCTTTGGCCTCAGTAAACTAGAAAGCCCAGAATTACACAGGATATTGAAAGTGGAATAATAGCACTATAACAGTACAGGGTGGAAAGGCCCTTGCTTTTCAGCCCTGTAGAGGACTTCTTTTTGCCTACAGAAAAAAAAAAGCAAAAAAACAGGAAGTTGCTGGAGTAAGATCACATCCTAGTTTTTGGGGGGAGAAAAATCTTGTACAGGACTAATGAAAGGTCAGGGCAAGAAAGAAAAAACTACTCTCCCAGAGTTTTTTTTTTTTGGGGGGGAGGTTCTCATTGGCTACTTTGGGGTAATTTTTTAACCCCTTCCAAGTAAGGGCATGCTGTGTGTCTATGGAAGGGACAGGAAGAGGGAAACATTGGGGGATGTTCACGGGGCCAATGTGATCTTCTGACCTCTGCTTAGAAGTGAGCTACATACCCTGAACTATTTGTTTACAAGTAGAATGCTACTTCTGTCAGTTTAGGGGAGTGTGATTCCAATTGTACAACTGCAAAATTGTAAAATTAGAGATGTAAAGAATATTTGCAAGTTGTCTCATACTTGCTGAGAAAGGATGTCTACACTTTGTTGAATATCATTCAGCTACCATGAAATTTTGCACATTTCAGAAAAATTTTATTAGTCTTTTTTGCACAAAAAGCATTATTTTGTGCAAAATTTTATATTAATATTTAATATTTTCATGCCTAAACAATATTTTTATGCAACAGACATGTTTCTTTGCACAGAACATTGCATAATGACCAAAACTCTTTTTTGCATAAATGAATTTTTCGCACAAAAGTTGTGAAGTGTGAAAAAATAATCTAAAAATGTACAAAACTTTTTAAAGAAAAACTTCCTAAACTGTTCACTGTTATAGTGAAAATGCTTCCTATTGTAAACAAATATTTCAAACGAAAAGTGGCCTTTCACCACTGACATTGTTAGAGCAACACATCTGGCCATGGCAATGGCAGCAGAAGTGACCAAACTGGAAAGGAGAGACAAAAAGGAATAATATAGGAGAGCCTCCATAACGTGACATAAGAAAGGATCCTGTCTTCATTACATTGTTAATGCAAAGGGGAGAACCTCTTTTCACCAAAAGACTGCTTGTGAACGTCTCTGATGCTGCCAAAAACATCATCCTACCCTGTTGTTCTTAGCAGATGTTGTCACTGAGAAGTGAGTGTTGCATACTTGTGCTCTGACCAGGGGCTACCACTAGGGGCAGCTTACATACTTGGGTGTACAGGGTGGTGCTTCCTACACTCACCTTCAATCTTCACCCAGCAGCAACAAATCGATGACAAGGGATATAGGCAGGCGCACTATTGTACTTGCTACCCTCCAGCCAGGACTCCCAAGTCTTTGCTTTATTTTTTCCCCCTTTTTAAAAAAGAAATATCACAAGCTCATGTTGCTCTCATATCCGTAAAATGTACCTGATAGAAATCTTGGGACAAAGTTGCTGCTTTGGGACAGAATGCCCTGCCTCTTTGCCAGAATTGGTTCCCCAGGACGTGTAGAAATAGCATTTGCTGGTTAGTACCAGCAAACACATAGGGTTTTTTGTGATGTTCAGAACTTGTTGCCATGCTTACTCCTAGACCATTCTTAGAAAATCTTCTTATTTTCAAATACATTGTATAAATTGGAGGTTGTATTTTACCTTTACATCTCAGCAGGAATGGAGAAGAGTGAAAATATAGAGAGGTATGTTTTGAATGCTTGTGCTTGCTGTTCCTGCTTATGTCTGAGTACTCCAGCCTTTGCTATTCTCACTATTATGTCTGACTTGGCATGTGATTGCAGAGTGATGCTTATGAGAATAGTATAAAAAGGTGCATTTTGGAGGTTCAGAATTATCTTTGGTGCTTAATGTACTGGTTCCATCCTCTTTCTCCTCTTCCCACTGCTTTGTAAGTATGATCACACTTCAAATGCACCTACATTTCACTTTGAGCAGTTGATCGCTGTTACCTTTTCTGTGTAATGTGTTACTGCTACAAATAGTAGACAATTTTGATTGCAATGGAGTAGATTAATATTGTGTTGGGGTGAGTCTCAAGTTCTCCCTTAAGGCATACACGCTTTCTATTGAGTGATTTTTCTGCTTCTGAGTTGCATTTGTTTCATCTTATATATTTAGTTTATTTTTAACATAGGTCAAGTTACTTCATGAAGCACAAATTCTGTTTAGTGTTGCTGCAAACCACTTCATTTTCCATGAATATATTTACTTCACCAACTCTCCACATGACCCAGCTTTCTATATTTCTTTTCTCCATGGCCATTGACTGAACATCATGGGCCTTTCTGCATTACACTGTTATAGTACTACTAGCATATTTACCCAGCGTTGCCCAGGATTTTATTTTCTTCTTAAGAACTCACCAGACTGTCCTCTCCAGTACCTGTAACTTTTCCCCATATTTCCCAATGCAATGGAAGCGTAGAAGCATAGAAGCATAGAACCCTAGAGTTGGAAGAGACCCCAGGGCCATCGAATCCAACACCCTGCTATGCAGGAACACCCATCAAAGCATTCCCAACAGATGGCCATCCAGCCTCTGCTTAAAAACCTCCAAAGGAGGAGAAGACTCCACCACACTCCATGGAGGCCGCAGCATATTCCACTGCCGGACATCTCTGACCATCAGGAAGTTCTTCCTGAGGTTCAAGTGGAATCTCCTTTCCTGCAGCTTGAATCCATTGCTCCTTGTCCTAGTCTCTGGAGCAGCAGAAAACAAGCCCTCTCCCTCCTCTACATGGCATCCCTTCAAATATTTAAACCTGGCTATCATGTTACTCATGGAAACCCCAGCATGCCATTATGAAGAAAAGCTAGGGAGCCATTAAGGCAAGGGCACCAGATCCCCTAAGCAGGGGAAGCTAAGCAGGGTCAGCCCTGGTTGGTCCTTGCATGGGAGAGCACCAACAAATACCAGGCTCTAGTTCAGAGGAAGGAACTGTCAAAACCACCTCTGAGCATTCCTTGTCAAAGAAAACCCTGTGAAATTCACGGGGGTCATGGTAAGTCAAAAGGTGTCTTGAAGACACCCCAGAACAGAGCTTTTCTGCCGTAGGTCTGTAATTATGGAACACCCTTCCTTCAGAGGCCCAAATGGCGTGAACATTGGTGTCATTCCGGCACCAAGCGGGACCACGGACTTTTGTTACAGCCTTTGAGACCTAACTGATTTCATCCAAATTGCACATGTACTATGGCTGGCATTATTTTAAATTGTTTCAACTGGTTTTAAATTGTCTGGTTTTAAGTGATAGATTATTTGATATATTTTTAGTCTTTTAAAATTATTGCTGTTATTTCTTGTGATAAATTGGTTTAATTTTATGATACCCTGACATCTTCAACTATAGGGCAGGATATAAAGATTTAATAAAATTTAAAAACAGAGAATAACTAGAACAAGCAGCAGAGTTAGAAAACATTACTTTTCTGAAAATCAAGGACAGATAATGCAGAAATCCAATTGGGCAGAACTGGTGATCCCACCGCCCTGGGGGCACCAAATCCATTGCAAATTTCACTGCTGCTCCTCCCACAGCTGCTCTGAGTTCAACAGGAGCTCTGCTGAGGTCAAATTAGGCTCCAGCCCCACCAGCGGGAGAGCTACAGGGAGCCTTCCCAGCTTGGGCTGCTCTCACGTGGAACGTCTTCCCCATGGAAACCCTATTAGCACAGAGGCTGGGGGAGAGGTGGGGAACCTGCCACCTTCCCCCTCAACCACAGAAAGGATATTCTGTATTCAAAGTTGTTAACATACAGAAGTTGGGTTCCTGAGGAAATACACTGTCCACCTCTTGCTGCTAGGCCTTATCTCCATAGCAACCAGCCTATTTCCAGTACCTGTAACTTATCCCATATTCCCCAATCCAATCTGTATTCAGAGTTGTTAACATAACAGAGGTTTGGTTTTTCAGGGAAAATACTGCCCTTCTTCTTACTGCTAGGCCTCATCTCCATAGCAACCGGTCTGAGGCCCAACACCTCTCTGGCTGAGAATTCTAAAGGCCCCTCCCTAAACTGCCAACCTCAGGATTCCATAGAATATTCATAGCCAATCATATGAAGTCTTCTCGCCTCACACAGCCAATCGTATGACGTCTTCGCCTGCCTGACGCAGACAAACAGACAAACTCACAGAGAAACTTTGACTTTTATATAGTAGATTATTCCACTTTCAAGGTTCTGTGGAATCCTGGAGTTTGCAGTTTAGGGAGGGGCCTTTAGAATTCTCAGCTAGAGAGCTTTTTGGACTCAGTAAACTACAAACCTCAGAATTCCACGGGATGTTGAAAGTGGAATAATAGCACTATAACAGGGTAGTGTGGAAATGGCCTATGATTCTCTTCTAGGAGGTTTTACAGTCCCATACGTTTCACTCAGAAATCAGTCCCACTTTGTTTAGTGATTGACAAAGGACTGCTGCTTTGCATTGCAATGTTTTTTTTTCTGCTCTCACTTTCCCATTCCTACTTCTTTTTTTGCAGAGCTGCCAAATATTTGATCAAGGACTGGTGTTCTTAACTGGAGACTGGGCTGACTGCAAGTCACAGTGCAGTCACACACTTTTTCTCACAACACAGAACCAGGTATGGTGTACCAAACCTTCTCTCCCATCACCACCACTTCCTTCCTTCCTTCCCTTCCTTCCTTTCCTCTCTTCATTCAAACAGCCTTTCAAAGGTTGAGTTTTTCTACAGCCAAAATCCACATTCAAGGAGTAGATTCACAATAGGGATACAAAAACGCCAACATAATCTCCCCCATAGAACCCAGTGTGACAACTCCCTTCCCTTCTAAACCTAGATAAAACACAATAGTAGGGGGTAGTGGCTGCTATGTTGGTGAAACATAGTGAATCCATTTGAGGTTTAAAGGAACTATCCAAGGTGCTAAAACTATTTAGGAATAAGCTTCAGTGCTTTGGAGCTCCTTTAAGTTCTGGATTAAAACATGAAGAGGATTCACTAACAAAGGAGCCACCAGTAGTCACAGGCACACAAAACTTTTCTTCGATTGAGTTCATTGAAACATAGTGCTTAGATGTACTTAGGCCACGCAAGGGACAAGGCTGGGTAGCAGACTTAGCTGTAGTAGCCTGGTAGCCCCTGGGTTCTACTTTAGGAAGGTGACCCCAGCCTGTGTCCAGCTGGCCCCACTGGATGCCAGCTACTACTGCCTCTCACGGTAATTTAAGGGTGCCATGCAAAATGGCATAGCGTGCCAACCTGGAGCCACCATTGCTTGTCAACATGTTAAACCTTATTATGATGAGTGGCTGGTCTCTTGCTAAGAACTTTGCCTGCTGGAATGTTAACATTTATGCTACAAGTAGCATGTAATAAAATTTTTAGAAAAAAGGCCTATTGTCTTTTGGGTCTATTTCCTCCAGGGTTAGTAACCTTGTGCCCTCTAGTAGTTTTGGATTGTAGCTCTTCCTAGACCACTCTGCAAATCTAATAGCCAGGAATTATGGAACATGTAGTCTGGAAGTCCTCCAGGTGCCAGTTCATGGTCTAGGCTTAGGATGCCTGTTTTGTCAGAGTTCACAGAAGAAAACAGACACAGTTCCTCTTGTCAGTGTGTGTGTGTAAGTATATGGAGATACATACTGCCAGTTTGACTGACTGGTAGTGTCTGAGAAAGAACTTGCTGTGGTAGCAGAGTAACTCTAAGCCAGAGGTTTTCTATCCTCAACATGGACCCACCCTGATTTCTGACAGAGTGGTTGAGCCCTGATGAGGACATTTCATTTTGTCTTTTAGAAATAACCCTACATATTTTCTTTTCAAAAGACATAAAATACACCACAGATGAGCAGAGTCAAATGGATTCCGCATTCTTTTTGTGGATGAAGGGATACCACATAAAGGTGCCTATGCTCTGGCGCAACCTCAGCCTTTATCACCCTATACTTTCTGAGCTAAGTAATGGAATGAAGAGTGAGTATGAAAGAGTGTATTCCTTTCATGCCCTTTCCCTCAGTCGTGCTGAAAACACAATACGTGCTTCTGGTAGAAGAGACAGATCGTTTTTGGATGTATGGATAAATCAGGCCTCAAAACCAATAGTGAAGGCTAGTGATCTTGTAGCTGGAGGAAACACCCTGTAATTTGCTATTGGCACCACAGGCCCTGGATTTTAATCTTTATTCAAAAATTGTATGCATTTAAACCCAAGGATCATCACAAAGAAGTTTAGACCACATATAAACAAAGCAAACAGTAGCGAGACAATTTGCTGCATCCTATGCCATCCACAAGTCAAAAAGAATTTCCAGCAGCTCGTTTTGATTCTGTGTTCCCTTCCCCACCTCTGAAAAAAGCAACAACCTCTACTTACTGGTTTAGTACACTTGTTTGGTCGTTTATGTCTAGACATAGTGATTGTGAAAAAAACAGGCATGTTAGTTAATTTCTAGGATGATAGAGAATGTCTGTGATTCCCTGGGGTCGGGGGAGAGAATTAACAGAGAGTAGCCTAAGAACAGAGTAGTCTGTTCAGACTTTGGAAAGCATAATGAGTGTTATAGGTTTCTTTAAAGTGTGAGAATATCATAATTATGAAAGACTATTAAGCATCCATGTAAAAATCCCTCCTGTCTTTGTACCTGAAAAAAGAGAGGTTTTAATCCAACTATTTGTTTCAATGAGAGTATGCGTGTTGAATCAACAGAAACTTCGTAAGTTAGAGCTTATACAAGACTCATAGATTGAACACAAATTTACTGCAGCTGGGGCTAACAGTTGGATTTAGGTAAAGACACTGAGCTGAGGTATTAGCACCAGTTTACCAGTTTAGGTTATTGTTACTCTGTATGCCACCACCATGTCCTTGTTCTTCTGCCTTGATCTGGTTGAGGATTCAAGTAGTGAAGTAAGGTGGTGCATGTAAAACTCACTAAAAACAGCAGATTGTATATTATTCCAAACAGCAGAGTCTCTATCACAAGGTTATTGATGAAACTGTTGACACAGTGACCAAATGATTCTTCATGTGAACTTTCTGGTAGAGATGTGGAGATAATGTGTGGTCATTAGGTCTTTGCATGGGTACTTTCTTACATGAGATCCACAATTAAGTCATATTAAGCATGATAGGTAGAATACTAATGAATGGAATATTCAAAACTGTTTGGGGAAAAAAAGATAAAAAACGAGTTTCTTCAATGTCAGGAAATCTCGATGAGTAGAATCCTAGATGGATGAGAAAATTCCAAATTTAAGGACCTATTCTGCACAAAAATATGCATGTTTTTCACAGAAAATGGTATTTACTGTGCAGAAACCAAACTACCTTTGCAGAAAGCAGCCAAACATTCTGCACAGAAAATAGCTTTCTGAATAGAAAAAACATTTCTTGCACAAAACCACCATTGTGCAGGAAACTTCCTTTCTATACAGAAAATGCCATTTTCTGCCCAAACTGTCCACACATATTTTGCATAGAATAAGTCCCCAAGCTTTAAATAGCCTTTGAAAACTGCTCAGTTTTCACCCAACAAGGAAAAATACAGTAAAATTAATTGTTCTTGCCAGTAGGTATGAAATGTATGAAGATTTGTATCCCTTTGACACTAAGTAGCCTTAGACATGTCACAGTATTTCAACAAACATAGGCTTGTTGTGAGGAAAACAACAAAGATATAACTGGACCTTTGGGGTGGATCAAGAAACATCAACCAGATAATGGACATCTATCTGTTTGTTTCTGTTCTTTTTCTTCTATATGCATATTCAACCTTCCAGAAGTTCGTTGGCAGCAATTCCCAGAAACCCCAGCCAGCATAGACAATAGTGAGCAATGGTGCAAGCTGCAATTCAGCAGTATTTGGAGAGCAGCACAACACTTGTTCTTGATGGGTGTGGGTGTGTCTGTACACATGTACGCACACACACACACACATGCAGGATATAAGATGCCTTGTAGCAGGATCTCTTTTCTATTACATAGTTATAGCACTATGATTCCACTTTAACTACCATGGCACTGTGCTATGGAATCTTGGGATGTGTAATATTTAGAATCCTCTGTCAGAAAGCTCAGCTGCTTCACCAAATTACAAATCCCAGAATTCTACAGGCATCACCCATGAGAGTTCAAGTGGTATCAAAGTGCCATAAGTGTATAGTGTTGAAAGAGATGGCAGTCAGGCTGCTGCTCGTCCATCTAGATAAGAACTGCCTATGCTAAGAGGTGGAGACTTTCCATAGTCCAGTGACTGATGAACAGGGGACTTGATTGTAGCAGACTGGGGTGGTTCTATGGTGATCAAGAGACACCAGGCCTTGGTTATTAACTCCGTGGAACGCTTTTAGACAAACTATGTTAGGCTGTAAGCCTTCTGGAAGTCTGAAGCATAGAAAATGCCCTTCACAGCTGAAGTATCAAACCTTTGCTTCTAAAGCATTTAAATGTTCTAGGATTTAATATCTGACTTAAACTATGTTTTCTTTGACCTCACCATCAAAGAAGATTTTGATGTATGCCTGTTATATTTTTATTATTATTGGTGTAGCCCATGGATTTTTAGGCACTTGGTGAGAGTGGCAAAATTAGAAGGTAGAGAGAATGCTGATATGACAGTATAAAGCCACATAACTGAATGGGTGAGCATCCCTACCTTGGGCATTCTTTTCCATTGGTTCCCCCAAACCCCTTGCTAATGGCAGTCATCCATATTTGATGATAGCGTTATAACACCACTTAGGATTATTAGTTCAAAATATCTTTCCTTTGCTAGATGAAAAGGCCATTCCTGCATCAGGAAGAGCTCATGCAAATTGACACATTTGAAATTGTGTGTGTGTGTTACAGGATGAATCATCATGACCAACTCTCTGCTACATACATTCTTGCTTTCTCTGGAGTAGTCAGAGTCAGTTCTCATCACAGATTTTTATGCCAGCTTGAAATGTATGATGTTTGACATTCCCGTGCCTTACTCGCTTTGTTATTTTTACCTCATAGGCCACACTTAAAGTATGTTCACACAAAGGACCTTTCTGCAGCTATGACCTTCCTTGCCTCAACAGTCTCACTGTATA
Organism: Iguana delicatissima; assembly: GCA_948472985.1. NCBI lineage: Eukaryota > Metazoa > Chordata > Lepidosauria > Squamata > Iguanidae > Iguana > Iguana delicatissima. The sequence continues at coordinate 410,988 of CAOKZL010000469.1, read as the reverse complement.
GTGTGCCATTTCCATCAGTATTTTGCCATATTGGATCCTGCACCCATGTTCTCAACTGGAATGCCATGTAGCATGCCCAGGAGAAAGCCTTTTACCTTGGTGGTTTTACCTTTCCAGGAAATGCCAAGAATAAAGCATAAAAAGTGAATATAGATATATCTAACTTTTCTTAACAACTAGAAACAGCTCACTTTTTTTGTTGCTAACAATCAGGGTATTGAAAACATAAACTCTGCACATATTTGTCTTCATAATTACTTTCGCATTAGCTGACCAAAAAAAAATTCATGACCATCTTCTTGAAAACAGTGTTTACCACTTTACTACTTTGTCAAATGGCAAATTAATTGTTACTATAAAGACAGTGAGGGACCCAATGTAGTATAGTAGTCTGAGTGTTGGACAAGATACTGGATTTGAAGATTTGGCCATGGATGCCCACTGGGTGGCCTTGACCAAGTCACACCATCTCAGCCTCAGAAAAAGGCAAGGCAAACACCCTCTGAACAAAATTCTGCCAAGAAATCTCCATGGACAAATTCGCCTTACGTCAGAATAAGTCAGAAAGGACTTAAAGGCACACAATAAAAATAACAATAATGATGACAACAACAACAACAACGACAACAACAACAACATAAAGTATCAAGACTTACTAATTGCCATATTGTTTACGGTAACGCAGAGGCTATTATGTGACAATCTTGTCTCTGACACAGGGAAATATGGTAGTTGATGAATGTAGCTTTTTTGTTGTTGTGTGACTTCAAATCATTTCCAACCTATGGCGAACCTCAAGTGAACCTATCAGAGGGCTTTCTGGGGCTCAGAGTGAGTGATGTACCTGTCCCTAACAATTTCTTCCACTTGGGAGGCTCAGTCCTTGCTTCTTTCCTTCTGAAGAATTTTGGAGAGCACAACCCCAAACTCTGACATTAGCCAGCCAGCTGCCCAGAGTTGCCCACAGCCCTATGACTGGTTACCTCAGGCCAGAAGACTCCCCATCATTGATGGTGGATTACATTAGAGCAGTGGTTCTCAACCTGTGGGTCCCCAGATGTTTGTGGACTTCAGCTCCCAGAAGCCCCAGCAACTGTGGTCAATGCTCAGGGTTTCTGGGAGCTGAAGTCTAGAAACATCTGGGGACCCACAGGTTGAGAACCACTGCATTAGAGTTTCAAAAATTCTGCAAATAGGTTTTTCCTTAGTACTTCCTATAAGTATGTTCTCTTTAACTAAAGATAACTAAGGAAGCTTACTAAGTAAATACGGACCCCTTGGAGAGTCTTTACAAGCTGTAGCAAGAAATGAATTAATCTTTGGAAATTGTAGCAACTTGCTGTTCTGTTAGCTGAGTTGGAGATTTGCCCACAGCACTTTCTTTTTCCCTGGAGCAGGGCCTACCAAAACTGGAGAATTTGCACTCTTGTCACCATTGTGTCGTAGTGATTTGAGTGTTGGACTATGACTCTGGAGACCAGGGTTTGAATGTCCGCTCGGCCATGGAAACCCGCAGGGTGACCTTGGGGAGGTCATACTCTTTCAGCCTCAGAGGAAGGCAAACACTAAACCCCCTGTGAGCAAATCTTGCCAAGAATATCCCATGATAGGTTTGCCTTAGGATCCCCTTAAGTCAGAAAAGACTTAAGATACATAACAACAGCTCCTGCCTGAAGATGCCTGGTGAAAACTGGAGAGTCAGGGCCAGGCCCTGAGATCTGGCAACACTAACAAAAGTGAAATGCTACTCCTGGTGTCTTCCAGGAAAGGAAATTCATCCCTTTCATTGCCAGAAAAAGGGACTTCTGAGGAGTTTGGAGGGGTTGAGGACCAACCAAAAATCCTTGTGGGGTGTGCATGATGTCCCAGAGCTGCCCTTTATCCATCCCTGATCTACTGGATTGACTTTTATCAATTTAATACTGCTGTTTGGCTCTACAGCACATTTTGTTTGTGTGTGGGTAAAACAGTGCTGTGTATCTTTGTTAGTCTGTCCAAGTATAATGAAATTAATAATAGGAACGTGTGCTTTCATCCACTGGGACAAGACCCACTTGAACTGCTTTTTTGTTACAGAATCTGTGCAGAATTTAGATTGACAATACAATTAGCCCTTCACATTCTGATGGTTAGGGGCAGGAACCCTGCAAAAGTGGAAAAACTGCAAAAATCAAAATGTGTGTGTGTCTAGGAGAAAGAGGGTGAGCCATGGTGGCAGGACAGGCAACTAGGGGCCAAACCAGGTGAAGGAAAGGAGAGGAAAAGGAGGTGAGTTGGCATGGTGGTCCTATACATCCTCTTGCCCATCTCCTTCTTTGAGTGTGTGTGGGGCATCAGGAGTGGGACTGTGGTACTGAGAAATCAGGCTGTGATCCATCTTTAACTGGCCAGGAAGTGGCTGGTGGAAGAGGCGAAGGACCAGAGGTAAGTTTTGGAAAGGGCTGCAAAGCCTGATCAGAGCCACTGAGTGGAAAAGTTCTCCCAGAAGTGCTTGGGGTGGGGGGCAGGGATTGGAGAAACTTGCAGATAATTAAAAGTGCCACAGGCAAATGTGAAGGGCTGACTATATAGCATTCTGCAGCACTGTCAGCTAAATAACTATTACTAGTTTCTCTAGACTTCAACCACTTGCTATATTCAGTTTTTTTAAAGCTAAAATTAAAATCAAATGTAAAGTACAATGCACTTACAGCAAGATAATACTCTCTTTATTCCTCTTCTGTTGTTTTCCCATGGTAGACAATACGGAAAGTGTTTCTTTTACAAAGGAGGTTGTTAATTAGTTTATCTGGTAATGATTAATCCTTTGTAAAAGAAACACTTTCCAAATGATCTCCCACTGAGAGAACAACAGAAAAGGAACTGCATCATGTGATAAGTCTTTACAAAGATGTCATTATCCAGCTGTAAGTGCAATTTACCTGCCTCATGTGAAAAACTCCAGGCCTCAATACACTGGAATTCCTGGGTCAGGAAATACTCTACCTTTCACACTGCAAGTGTTTTTCTTTGTTTCTTAAAAGCAGCAATACTTTTTTAAAAAGCCAAGGTTTCAATGCAATTAAGTGGAGCAGTGACTAAACTCTTTAGTGCTAAGCAAGAGCCAAGAAATTATTCTGGCCCAGCCTTGACAGCCCTTTATTGAACCAGCCAGATTAAATCATTTTGAGCTGATGTGTAATTCAAGAATGATTTGACCAATTTTGAAATATACTTTCTTCTAAGTGAAATGAATGAATTATGCCCAGATGCCCATAAATACAGAAAATTTGATTGTGTGACATAAAGTACCAAGGAGACACTTAATAAAAAAATTGGTCGTGCTTTGCAAATGAATAGGAGAGTATTCGATGTCAAGATTCTCCAATGCAGTGAGCACTGATTATTCATGGAAATTAAGGACCATGGGCAGAGCAGAGGAGAGGAAAGGAGAGGGAGCTGGTATGCACATGTATGAGAGGGAAATGAAATCTTACCTAGTAATCTTTATGGCTTTCTTCAGAGTCTCAGTGTAATTTTCAGTATTTTAATGCTTCTGGCAACCCTTCAGCAAAAGTTCATTGTGAACAATCCTCATGGAGAACAATGAAGTGGGACGCAGCCCTCCTCATTTCTAGTAATTGTACTAGGAGGTGCAGTTTAATCCTAGCTTTAATAACTCAGGAGTAAATCTCACCGTGTTTCATGGGGCTTATTTCCAAAGGTTGCATTGGACTTAAGAATTGATCAGGACTAACTTTTTAAAATTTTTATTTTTTATTTAATAGTGAAGAATTAAAATATATATATTAGAATCATAGAATCATAGAAATGTAGAGTTGGAAGAGACCACAAGGGCCATCCAGTCCAACCCCCTGCCAGGCAGGAAAACCCTCAAAGCACTCCCGACAAGTGGCCATCCAGCCTCCGCTTAAAAACCTCCAAAGAAGGAGACTCCACCATACTCTGTGGCAGCACATTCCACTGTCGGACAGCCCTGACTGTCAGGAAATTCCTCCTGAGGTTCAGGCGGAATCTCCCCTCCTGCAGCTTGCATCCATTGCTCCTTGTCCTGGTCTCAAGAGCAGGAGAAAACAAGCCCACTCCCTCCTCGACATGACATCCCTTCAAATATTTAAACATGGCTATCGTGTCCCCTCTCAACCTTCTCTTCTGCAGACTAAACATACCCAGCTCTCTAAGTCTGTCCTCATAGGGCATGGCTTCCAGGCCTCTCACCATTTTGGTTGCCCTCCTCTGGACCTGCTCCAGCTTATCCATATCCTTCTTCAATTGGGGTGCCCAGAACTGGACACAGTATTCAAGATGAGGTCTAACCAATGCAGAATAAAGTGGTACCAATACCTCCCTCGATCTAGACACCATACTCCTATTGATGCAACCAAGAATTGCGTTGGCCTTCTTGGCTGCCGCATCACACTGCCGACTCATGTTCAGCTTGTGGTCTATGAAGACTCCTAGATCCCTTTCACACGTACTGTTAGCCAGCCACGTGTCCCCCATCCTATATTTCTGCATACCATTTTTTCTGCCTAAGTGTAGGACCTTACATTTCTCTCTGTTGAAATTCATTTTGTTAGCCTTGGCCCAGCTCTCCAATCTGTCCAGGTCCTTTTGAATTTTGATCCTGTCATCAGGCGTATTAGCAACCCCTCCCAATTTGGTGTCATCTGCAAATTTGATCAGCGTGCCCTCTATTCCTTCATCCAAGTCATTAATGAAGATATTGAACAGCACCCGGCCCAGGACAGAACCCTGTGGCACCCCGCTAGTCACTTCTCTCCAGGATGAGAATCTGCCATTGGTGACCACCCTTTGGGTACGGTCAGTCAACCAGTTACAAATCCACCTGACAGTAGCCCTGTCCAGTCCACATCTTACTAGCTTCTTTGCAAGAATGTCATGGGGAACTTTGTCAAAGGCCTTACTGAAATCAAGATATACTATGTCCACAGCATTCCCTTCATCTATCAAGCAAGTAACTCTATCATAAAAAGAGATAAGATTAGTCTGGCATGACCTATTTTTGAGAAATCCATGTTGACTTTTCATAATTACGGCATTGTGTTCTAAGTAATTAGAAACTGACTGTTTGATGATCTGCTCCAGGATCTTTCCAGGTACTGATGTCAGGCTGACTGGGCGATAATTATTTGGGTCCTTTATTTTTCCCTTCTTGAAGATGGGGACAACATTTGCCCTCCTCCAGTCTGCTGGAACTTCTCCAGTCCGCCAAGAGTTTTCAAAGATTATAGCAAGAGGTTCCGCAATGACCTCTGCTAGTTCTTTTAAAATCCTAGGATGCAATTCATCTGGCCCTGGAGACTTGAATTCATCCAGTGTGGCCAGGTATTCCTGTACTACCTCTCTATCTATTCTGTGCTGCATTTCCCCCACTTCCTCACCTGCTCCCCAACCGCCAGGTTGAGTGTTTTTATCCTTTTAGGAAAAAACTGAGGCGAAGAAGGTGTTGAGGAGTTCTGCCTTTTTTCTTCCTCCTGTTATTAATTCACCATCTTCCTTGCGCAGTGACCCTATCGTCTCCTTCTTTTTCCTTTTGCTGCGGACGTATTTAAAAAAGCCCTTTTTATTGTTTTTAATGTCTCTGGCCAGCCTAAGTTCGTTCTGTGCTTTAGCCTTTCTGACCTTCTCCCTACATCTCCTGGCTACTTGCTTATAATCTTCTTTGGTGATTTCCCCCTTCTTCCATTTCCTGTACATGTTTTTCTTAATACTTAGCTCAGCTGAGAGCTCTTTAGTCAACCATTCCGGTTTGTTCAGATGCCTTCCATTTTTCCTCCTTAATGGCACAGTTTTAGCCTGTGCCTTCAGTACCTCCCTTTTAAAGAACTCTCATGCATCCTGAACTCCTTTCTCATTGACTATTCTTGACCACGGGATTTCAGCCAGCAGCTCCTTCAGTTTACAGAAGTCTGCTTTTTTAAAATCTAAGACGAATGCCTGGCTACACTTGCCTTCTCTTCCCCACTGAATGCCAAATTCTAATAGGGCGTGGTCACTCTCTCCTAAAGATCCAACCAGTTCTACGTCATTAACAAGGTCTTCCCTGTTGGTCAGGATCAGATCCAGAATATTTGATCCCCTTGTCGCCTCTTCCACCTTCTGGACCATGAAATTGTCTGCAAGACAAGCAAGAAACTTGCTGGACCTTGCCGCCTTTGCAGAGTTTGACTGCCAACATATATCCGGGTAGTTGAAATCTCCCATTATTACTGTATCTCTCCTTTTTGAATGTGCAGTCATTTGGTCTATGAAAGCGCCGTCAAGGTCCTCAGTCTGGCTTGGAGGTCTGTAGTAAACCCCCACTATAATGTCCCTATTGTTTCTCGCTCCCTTAATTCTTACCCAGATGCTCTCGACCTGGCTTCCGGTGTTCAAGTCATGGATCTCTTCACAGGTGAAAACATCCTTGACATATAAGGCTATTCCTCCTCCTTTCTTATTTGGTCTATTTCTACAAAATAGACTATACCCCTCTATTCCTACATTCCAATCGTGAGACTCATCCCACCAGGTCTCAGTGATGCCTATCAAATCATATTTATTTTGTTGTACTAGGAGTTCAAATTCATCTTGTTTGTTTCCCATACTCCGTGCATTAGTGTAGAGACACTTAAGTCCCCGTGCCCTTCCTGCAAGTCCCATAGCATTGTTTCCATGCCTCCCACGATTGGATGCTATTCCTACTTGGCCAGTATCATTTGGGCCTTTTCCCCCTGCACTTGCCGAGTCCTTGTCCTGAATAATCTTGTCTCCCTCCCCAGTTGTACTTAGTTTAAAGCCCTCCTAATCCTCCTTGTGAGACTGTTTGCAAAATATTGTTTATCTTCAATGTGATTCTTTACAATATAAATGGAAATCTGTACCTCAATCGAGTTGATAGTATCATATTTACATTAAACACCCATACCTTTAAATGTTGGAGCTAATATCAAAAATTACAATAATATAAGTACAATTTTTGACTGTACCAATTCCTCAATTTTATTTGATCTCTCTTTGTTTTCCATTATAATTTTTTAAATGTTCTTTTCCCTCACTTCCATTTTCCCCTTTGCTGGATTATTTCCCATATTTCTACCTGAAAATTCTTTTTAATTTAGTTTTATTCTTCTTTATCATTGACTTTCTGTCTCTTCTAAATCTTATATTTCAAGCCAAAAAGATAAACTAACTCTTTAATTATACCTTAAAACAGTTGCAATACAGTTTGTGCTTTGAGCTTATTTTTAGGAACCTCTCTTCTTTCTAAAATGTTTTATCTTATCTTTTATCTTTCATCACTTTACAAATATTACATTTTCCCATTTTTTCACAAGAAATCTTATTATTGGTTCCCATTCTTCACCGTTTTTTTCCCCATATCTTTTCACCAGAGTGTTACCTGATCTAATTCTTTCATTTCCAGCAGTTTAATCAAGCAGTCTTCCAGAACAATTTCTCTTCTACGTCTCTTCAGTACACTGCTATACTGCTACAAGAATAGTAACATATAAAGAAATAGCCCTGATCAATGAATAAACAAATGCTACACTCCTAATCAGTGTAGTGTGAAACAGTTAAGTGTGAAAAGGCCTGCTATGAACAGACATCTACATTTCCCAAGTTCCCCTGTTTGTTCAGTCATAAAAAGGGAGTGTGTGGGGGGGGGTCCAAGTTCAAAATATTGCAGATGGTTTACACCTGAATCTCATAATTTCAATATGTGCACTTTTTCATTTTCCAGTTATAGTTTTCTGATGATGGACAAGATGCTTCCTTACTGAACTTACCCAGAAAAAATTGTTGATAAGTTGCCATATATATAAATATAATCACACAGCCAAGATTCTATTTGATTGTGCTTTAGTTCTTTGTAATAATGTGAGATGTGAAATGTGAAATACAGTAGGACCTCCACATTTGTGGGTTTAACTTTCATGGATTTGATTATTTGTGAGTTTCTCCAAACCCTGCCTCCCTACCTCAGGTACTTCTTTTCCAGAAGAACCTTCCATCCTGGTGACTCTGATCAGGCTGAGCAGCCCCTTTAAAAACCTGCCTCTGGCCCTCCTCCTCCTTCACCAGAAACTGCCTGACCAGCTAAGAACAGCTTGCAAAACAATTTCTCAGGAACACCAACCCTCTCTCAATGCCCCCCCCCACACAAGGACTGAGGAGCACAACAGAGAAGAAATATGGGGCCACCATGTCAACCCACCCTCTTTCCTTTTCCTTTCCCTGAACTGGTTTGGACCCTGGGTTTCTGTTCTCCCCATGACGTCTTAGACTCTTTTCCCCACACCATACATTTTGATATTTGTGATTGACTTACACTTGCAGGGATCCTGCACTCCAACCCTAGCGAATGAGGAGGGCCAATTGTGTTCTTTATGACAGTATAATATCAGTTGAGAAAGGACTCACTGATTATAGCTAATAATATAATGAAACTTGACAGCTGAATTTGTGAAATTTTTTTGGCCCAATATGAGATCATTTCATTGAGCAGACCATATATAAGAACTGATGTATACACTGTGGCCCACACCACAGTTATCATAAGCACCATGGAAGTGTGAGAGGCAATTTCATCACATTTGTGCCCCCTCATATCCAGCAGAGGATCTTTCCCTCAACAGGAATTGACTCCTACATAAATGTCTGTGTCATTTCCTGTTGGAAAAAAAAGCCCCATCATGGTGATGAAATAGCTCAGAGAAGCCCCCCAAATGTGGCACAATTGCTGTCTGGGGGCATTGGAGAGCATTTGGGGGGGGGGGTTAAATAAAAAAGATCAACTTTCAGAGAAGTAGCAGGGAGAGGCTTACCAAGATGCTCTTGAGAGCCATTCAGGCTGCCTAATTCTCTACATTTGCTCACCCCACTTTATACCAGGAATATCTTATAACACCTCATTATGTTCCATTAAAAGTTGGTAAGTAGCTAGACCTTATCACAGAGCAGCCTTTCTCTCATATACAAACACAGAGACAGAAAGAGAGAAAGGGAAAGAGAGAAAAATTCAATTAAAGTACTAGCAAGAAATAAAATAAAGGGAAAGGCTTGCTATGGGTTCCCACCCATTGTAGGTACATAAAGTTTTCTTGGCTTCACTGAGAAAGAGTGCTTTGACACACTGAGCCGCTGGCCTTTTCCACATGATGATGCTGTCCCACATCATCCTGTCACAATCCCAGCAGTGCCTCTGCCAAGATGAGAGCATGTCCTCAGTGCTCCTCTACACATGTGATCGGCTGCCTGAAAAACAGAGCATGAGGGACATGCAGCCAGCCTTCTTCCCATGCTGCAGTAGGGGAGAAAGTGTGTAAATCACATTTCTGGCTCTTCTGCTTGGCCAGTTGTGATGGAAGGCTCACATGATTGGGGGTCATTGACAGAATTTCTCCGTCAGTGATATAGCCCACGATCTTGCCAGCCGGTGACATGAGAAGGGTGGGATCATGACAATGCCAAGTGGAAGCATTGTTGTGGTCCTGCTCCTCTTGCATCCCAATGCCGGGCTGCCATCATCATATGGAAAGGGCCACTCTCTCAAGAAAATCAAAATTCCATGAGGGTTTTACTTGTGAACAAAATTGTGAAGATTTTGTTTGTGTAGAAAACACTGTTTTTTCTGCAACAGATCATCTTTTTCACAGAAAACAGGGTGTTAATACTCAAACAAAATTTACATTAAAAAACCTCAAAATTCAAAAAGAAAAAAAAAGAAAGACTAACATGCAATATCTCCTGTGTTCTCTTCCAATGGAAAGAAAACAAGAAACTTCTTCATTCTTGGATACAAGAACAAACTAAGCAAAGTTTTACATCTCTGGTAGCAGCAGCAGAATTGGGAAACTTGAGAAAAGAAATAAAACCTTGTGGAATATTGCAGATATTTTTCTAAATTCACATCACCAAGTCTCAGGTGCTGTCAACTGCTGTAGAACATGCGGAAAGCATCAATTATATTAAAATAACAGTTTAATAAAATATGCAATATGCAATAACAGAAATGGTATTAACCAGGACCATGCAATCAACTCTGGCAGCTTTTCTGAGATTTATAGGTAAGGCATACTTCAGATTACATGACTGATCTACACTTTAATGCACACTCTACATGTCCAGTGGGAGGTGGTTCCCAGCTTTAATTTTGGTCATAATAAAACTAGGATTTTTAGATTCAGGCCTGAAAGACGTGCGTAAGGTCCATCATTGAAATCCTTGCTGAATTTAGGGCATTATCTTGTGCTAAAGCCAAAGAGGAGAAGCCTGCAGAAGTAGTCAAAGTACAGTTGAAAATAATGGTGTAACCATGAAAATGTGAAATCAATGCCAGCTGATGGTGATCTCCATGGAATCAGGGTGCTGAATCCATTCCGAGTTTGATGCTTAAGCTGTAGTTTGGGTTAGGGTTCAGTATCTTAAATATCTTCTCTAAAGGTCAGACCCAAAAACAAAGCAGGTTTACCTGCACATTTACACGATAGCTACCAGGCACCCTGTCTGGAGAAAGACTGAAAGCTCTCTGCATAAGAAGAAGAGAACAGACAGACATGCCTCTACAAGACCAAGAATCTGGATTTTTGCTGCATTTATATAGCAGGGGGAAATGATTATTGTAGCAGTTCTGATTTTTTTTTTTAATTTGACATTTAATGGCTGAATTACAATTTACAATTTTTGAATCAGGAGTGCAGATAATTAACACACTATCTGTGTCAATCAGCATAACAGTTCCAGGATGTGCATGATAAAGTTTGGAAAAGTTACTTTTCACAACTCTCAGAATCTTTGTTTCAGCATAGCCAATGAACACACTAGATGAGTGATTGTGGGAACTGTAGTCCAATAGGTAACTTCTGCTATTTATATCATCCCACACCAGTTTTTGAATGGTCACCAGGAGGATGTAACACAATGATAAAAAAAAAATGCTTTTCAATTTCCTTTCAAGTAGGACAGAACCAGGTCATTTGCTGCCTGAGGCAATGAACAAGATGGTGGCCCTTCCATTCTACACAAGGAAGCTGTTGCCCTGTTTCTCGGGGATCCTGGGAAGGACGCCCAAATATCCAACTATTGGGGAAAATTAACTAGAGCAGACTCAAAGGCTAGCTAGAGGCAGGGTAACCCAGCAGGATCTTTTGCCCTATGTATACAGCATCAGACCAGTGAGCCAAACAAATTACAGAGTAAACCAATTAATGTTTTATTGAGAAGTAAACAAATAAGACAAACAATCACACTACTAACTAAATAAGAAATAGGAAAATGGAAATGGATTTTAGGGATAGGCAATACGACCTGATCACGTAGTCCTGAACAGCTGAAGAAGATGAGACTTAGTAGAATTCCTGGGGAGCTCGCTATACAAACTGGCAGCAAGGCGGGGTGAAACTCAAAAGCGGCTCTCTCAACTATCAGAACTAGGGGTTTTTATAACAAAAATTGTGCCTGCGATCCATGCCATAAACTTTGAGAACAAAGTTAACTTTGAAATGCACCAAAAGGCTTAGAAGTGGATCAAAACATCAATCATGCAGCCCAAATGCCAATCGATGGACACTTTTTATGGTCTTCTATTTATGGGCGTGAATCAGGTATCTTGTGATATGAAAGGAATAGGTCATCCAGATCCCAGAACAAAAACCAAGGCTTTGAAATGCCCACCTGAGAGAGGGGAAGTTGGAATTCCCATCCTTAAACGGCTGCTCCTTGTGTCTGTCTTTCCTCAGGACCCTTGCAAACACATGAGCCAGGGTGCCATGGAAAGGTCAAATTATTTGATATCAGAAAGGGATATCTAGTGCTATCAAAGTTTATGCCTAAATCACAGTTACAAAGCTGACCAGAGCAACAGTTTAACCTTTTTTCAGGAGATGAGGCAGTATCATCCACCTCACCTGAGGGCAGAAGGTGAGCATAAACAATACAGAGTAGGAGGCCTGAAATGCGCAATTCCATATATGTCAACATTTCACAAGTGAAAACTGAGACAACTGCGACCCTCATGATTGCTGCACTCAGAGAACCATCATAGTGCTCCCTGATGTTTCATGGGGGCAGGCTGGGTCAACAGTAGGTCATCCTAGACACAAGGGCCTCTGAATCTGTAAGCAAATACCATAGCCTGAAAAAGTTGTTCCACTTGACTAGATGGGGGCAAGGGGGTTAGATTCTGGGATTCTCAGAGTTGTAGTCCAAAAAGTAACAGTTAGAACCCAGCTGGTGCCATAAAGAGTTGTAAGTTCTCTTACATGTTTTGGCCATTCTGCAATGGATTACATCTGCAATGGCCACTCTGCAATGTATACATATCTATTCTAAAATAGAATTCTATTCTATTTTAATTCCATAAATGTAACAATTTCACATGGGCCTAAATCCTATTACTTGTCCTATCTACAATAGAGCCAATGAACCAGCTGCTTTTGCCTAGGTGCTGAGCCACCATTCTGCAACTGATTCAGTAATTCTACTTTAGTTGGAACTAACTACTTTAGTTGGAATTTAGTTGGAACAAAATTACACAATTTTGTTGCACAGTGGTGCCACAGTTGCGCAATTTTTGGATGGTACAAAAATATATGTCTGTGCCTTCAAGGTACCTCTTTATTGACTGGGATTGTAAAAATAACTACTGTGCATTCTCCTTTGCACAATGGAACAATAAGGAAGAACACTGGCAAATGCACAGTTGGTTATACAATGGACTGAACAATTCAGTAGAAGACTGGTATAGTGCAAATATAGTAGTGAACTACACAGTCACACACAGTATAAGATCTCAACTGGCATTTCCAAGCTGTGGCACACGTTGATCCCTGGTAGAAGCTATGCAATGCATGGATATGGAATCGGAACTGCACTCTTGTAACTTTATTCTCGTCAGATTCATTCTGAGCCTGTATGTGTCAACACAGATTCACTGAATTATATGACTCATTGAATAATGAAATACTATATACATTTCTCCTTTTGAACTCCATTTCCTTTCATGGAAATATCCAGTAAATCAGAGATCTATGCTAACTTACTTTTCTTGTTTCTAAACATTAAAAGTAAGTTAGCATAGGGCTTTCTAGACAACCAGGGCATGTAAACAGGTAGCATACCCTCCAACTGTCTTGATTTGGTAGGAATAAGCCTGATTAATCTTCAGTCTTCTTCCCACTTTTTCAGCTGCTGTTATAATGTACTGGTTTCTCTCTCCTCCCCCTCTTTCCCTTTGTTTTCCATTTATTTCAATTTCAGTCAACTGAATTCAATGTGCAAAATTACTTTGCACTCAACTCAGCAGAGGAGAGGAGAGGAGAGGAGAGGAGAGGAGAGGAGAGGAGAGGAGAGGAGAGGAGAGGATGGAATCTTCCCCTTCCTAATTTGTTGTTGTTGTTGTAGTTGTATGCTTTGAAGTTGTTTCTGACTTATGACATCCCTAAGGCAAACCTGACACAGGATTTTTCTGGGGCTGCAAGTGTGGCCATTTCCGCACTACATTCTTATAGTGTGATTATTCCACTTTCAACATCCTATGGAATCCTGGGGTTTGCAGTTTAGGGAGGGGCCAGCTGGCCCCTCCCGAGACTGCAAACCTCAGGATTCCACAGGATGTTGAAAGTGGAATAATCACGCTATAAGAGTGTAGTGCAGAAATGGGTTGTGTGATGCACCCAATGGGTTTCCATAGATGAACAGGGAAGCAAACACTGGTCTTCAGGATCAAAGTCTAAGGCTCAAACCACTACACCACACTGCCTCTCCTTCCCAATAGGCTGAGTCAAAAGTGAAATACCGCAGTCTCTTGCTGCATGTTTGTTCTTCCTCATTAATAACTTTTGCATCTTGACCACACTCCAATGTTGTTTGGCCATCCATGTCCTGGTTTTCATTTGTTAAATTTTGGAGGGTATGAGGTAGACTGCAGAATATCTTTAGCTAGGCAGGTCTGCAAAAGCAGAAACAGATGAAGAACAACAGTAAGTCCTAACTGTTGTAAATAAATTACTAACTTTTAATGGCTTCCGCTAGAGTGATTCCATTGTGAATCATGGTGGGAGATGAGTGCTATTCCCTCTTGTAGACTACAACAGTAAATGTGCACATGTTTGCCTGAGGCAGCAGATAGCGTTCCCTTTATCCTCAGGTAAACTCCAACTGTTCTTGAGCCAAGAGACCTTAACAATGTCGAAGTGCTGCACTAGGTTTTTAAAAATCAGGTTATGTTTCCAGCTGTTAAGTGTATGCATGAGCCACTTCTGTTATAATGGGGATTTTCAGGGTACTATCTGCTTATAAAGACACCAAAAGACCAATTCACCCTTTAAATGCTGGATAATAATTAAGGCTGGAAAGCTTAATTAATTTTAAATGGCTTATTAAGCAATTCATTTCCTCTTTCCTGAGAGTAATCTCAACTGACTGCATTGGAACTGATTAAGATTGAATGCTGAAAGTCTGGAAATATTGAAAAGGATGGCACAATCAACATCAGTGCCAAGTACTTACATTGACATTTGATTATGCAGTTTTAAATCTACCAGTCCTATGATACAATGTGACACTGGGTTATTCACAAGACAGGTATACAAAAATCATGATGCAGTGCAATAGATGGTGAAAACTCCTGTATCACATTAACCCAATTGTGGATTAGTTAAAATGATCAAGAATGGTTGATGCAATCAACTGATGCACATAGCTAAATATATTTTGATTTTGTTTGTTTTTGTTAACCAGTTGAAATAGTTATGGAATTCATCCAGGTTTTGGTGAACGGTGTGTGTGTGTGTGTGTATGTATGTATACACACACACACACACACACACACACACATGTGCATCCAGCATATATGTGGGAGTACTGTTCCTGAAACATTCACATAAAATAAAAAAAATGTGAAGGACTGGATCCCATTATACTCAATGGATACAACATGTGTGCCCCTGACATATGTATTGACTATAACAGGACATGACATTTCATGTGACCTTGCATTCATGCATGTAGAGGTTATGCAAGAGGAGAGCCCATTGTATATCTGAATACTAAACTAGGACGCCAATTCTTCAGGGAAATATCTAGGTGTGAGGGATCAGGGTCAGAACAATCACAATTTGACGGGGACTCTGCCCCTTCTGCTCTGACATATCCATCTTTTAGTATAAGCCTATTGTCTCTAGAGTTGCCTTGTAATCTGCCTGACAATGACTTCAGTTTCACCTAGGAGGGGGTGTGACTGACCTGCCTTAACATATCACATTTACAGTCAGTAATATTCCTCTTTCCAGCTTGACCTTCCAGTCACTTCAAGTTTCCATTTTACATCAATTCCAACTAATGTAGTGCCAATCCAATAATATTGACAATTAAACCATGTCAATCTGGGGGGGGGTGCATGGGGCTGTAACAGTGGCTATTTCCGCACTACACTCTTAAAGTGTGATTATTCCACTTTCAACATCATATGGAATCCTTGGGTTTGAAGTTTAGGGAGGGGCCAGTGCAGAAATGGCCAGTGTCTTATTTCAGAATGATTCTCCAAGTTAATCTGTAATGCATTCTGTTAACTGATGGACTAAAACTCACATGTTTGTCCATTATTTATTAAATGGGAGGTCAGGTCTGATGTAAACAGAGTAGAGAGGACTATTCTTCTGATGTGGACAGAAAAGAAAGGAATGGGTTGGATGTAGACTTAGGCCCTTTCCGCACGAGGTGAGGGAATCGCTGTGTGCTGTTACCTACCACTTCTTCTGGGGTCCGAAGCAACGCGGGCTGCTCCTGAAGCCCTTCTGCAGGGCTCCTCCTTGGTCCAGGGTGAATCGGAGCAGGGCGAGATCTGTAGATCCGCACTGCTTCGGCTTCTGGCTTCCAAAATGGCAGCTTCCAGCTTCCAAAATGGCGGCTTCCAGTTGGTTGTGGGTCCCAACCAACTGCTGAAGCTCACCACACCTAAAGTCCACCCTCCGCAGATTGCAGACTCGCATTGGTGCAAGCCTGCAAATCTGCACAAGGGAGCAGGAACGCAATGGTATGTTCCAGGAAAATGAAGTCCTGTTTTTTGCGGTCTTTAGAAAACACGCTGGAGGACCATTTGGGGTCGTTTTGGAGTGGACTGAGGTGCGGATCTCCGGTAAGTAGTCCGCTCCTAGTCTGCTCCAAGGTACTATCTCTCAGAAGACTCACTCCTACTCCTCCTCCTCCTCCTCCTCCTCCTCCTCCTCCTCCTCCTCCTTTTTTACTTGTCAGTTAGATTTCTATCCTGGCTTTTGATACAGAAAGGTCTCTAACTGGTTTGTGTGAAATAATACACTCCTATCAGATCTTGTAGAAATTACTTTTTGGATTAGAACCCCTGAAACTCCCAGCAAACATGCCCATGTACCTTTTTAAGATAGTAAAGGACATCAGTGTCTTAAAAATTTACTGTTTGAATGGCCATGCTGTTTGGGGGATATCTGGGAATTGTGTAAGTGACTTTTCCAGCCTCTGACTCTAATAACACCAGAGCGGCTTCTCTTTGCTCTGGAACATAGCTTTGTTTGGGGACAGCATATCCTTTCTTCCCTCTGGGAAAGCAGATACTTTCACTGTCCAAGAACAGCCAGAGAGGAGATGCCTAGGTTCATCTGGGACCCAGGTGAGCTGCTAAGCAATAAAGATTGGATTGGCTGTTGTCTGACTTTGTTCTTGTGCACAAGCTACAGTGCTCCTGCACTCTCCAAGGAGTGAGGAGGAAGAGCGAGATACAGCATCTTGACTGTGAAAGCAAACACATACAGAAGCATTATTGGAAGCAGAACAAGAGGCCAGGCTGATAATTTAGCCAGCTAAAACACAGAGCTGAGGAAAAGCCCCTCTCACAGAAACTCTAAGTGGCAAATCTGTCACCCCATATTTGAGGCCATTAAAATGATCTTCAGGTCACTTTAATAGCATCAAATGTAACCTAGTATTCTAAACATTTGTGTACTAGGTATGAGATGATCTTTCAGTTTCACAGTTTTTCCACAATCAGTTTTGTTAAATGTCACATTCTTTTTCTCCTGATTATGAAGCCTGAAAATTTTGTGGAACTTTTTTCCAGAGACAAACTGAAATATATTTCTCTTCCATCTGTAGCAGTCAAATTAAATAGGCACATCTATTTCCAGCTGTTGGTAGAACTATATTGTACTATGGGTCTGCTATTAGAGGTGAGGAAAAGATGTGGGAACCCTAATTTACATGACTGAATATAAAGAGATTCAAACCCAGAGTTTTAACAGCTAATCACTCTAAACCTTGGGTTCTTTACAAGTTCCTTCCATCTTGAAATTGCCAGTTATTACAACATTGGAAATGTAGAAACGTGAATTTTGGTAAATTCTGATCAAATACAAACTGAAAGAAAATTCTCACCTATCCATACTAGTGGCTACTGATTCCTACCATGAAGGAGCAACTATTATGATAGCATATACATGGAATTTTAAGAGGAGGTCAGTTTAAGTTTGGCTTGAATGATAAAGTTGAAGGTAAAAGAATAAAATAAAAGCTCTCCCACAGGAACCAGCCTCTCTCATGCTCTTTCCTAGCAACTGGTATTTAATGTCAATGCTGACACTGAGTTTGGATGTCTAAGAAATATCTTCTGACAAATGACCTATGATCGATTTATTTTCCAAGAATTATCCAGTTCTCTAAGTGAGGGGCCACCACCACATCATCAAGTCTGATAACAATGGTGAAACCAGATAACTTCAGCTATCTATCAGTGTGACATCAGATAATTTTGTAGTAGAAGATCCATTTGCCCCACCTATGGTGTGGATCTTATGCAGAGCTTGGGGATATTATGTTTCTTTACTACAGTTTCCTCATGGGCCTCTCTCTTAGTGTAATGCTGGGTGGGGAATTCTGGGACTTGTAAGCTAAAGAAAAGTAACTTGATTAAACTCTAATTAAGTTACCCACCTCTATAATAGTTAAGTAATCCCAACTTTATCAGGGCACAACCCTGAACAACAACAACAAAAAAGGCTGGGAGGAATTGATGCAGCAGCTCAGTCAATCCAGATTAGTTACAATGGCGTCTTCCAAATGCTTTGTAAGGTAGGAGAATTTAAGGATTTGAAACAAAGAGGATAAAATGGAGCTTCTGAACATGTGGTAGTATCTAAGGTCCTGGGATTTAGTTACAGTTACCACCTTCACATGGAAGGTTGCTTGATTGATTGATTCCACTTCCTTCTCCTCCTCCTCCTCCTCCTTCCTCTTCATTTTTTTTTAAATATCTCTCACAACAGTCATGCCTCTGCTTGCCAGAGTTGTCTTAGACTCAATATTAAGTGTCGCTCTTCCAGAAAGAGAAAGGGAACTGGCAACAGTTTGGGGAATTAGAGACACGAATCTGTGTATTACAACTGCATCTAATTCCTAAGGTAAGGTAATTCCTAAGGCATTTCTAACAAATGTCAGCTATGAGAAAATAAAGTCCTGGGCAACGCCAGGTAAATATGCAAATGCAATATAAAAATGAGCAAAATTAGGAGACAACACCACATTTCTAAATGTCAACAGCAGATGTTCCTCACAGTGTAAAGCAGGAGTGCAACCCACAGGGATTTTTTTAAAAAAATTTTTGGCACTACCCCAATCTCTTCCATCATTTCTCCTCCCTCAAATCTCATTTTGAACATGTGAAAACCTCCAGGTGCGAAGAGTTTGGAATACTTGCTGTCCAAAGCCCCTCAGACTCTCAAGTGTACAGGTAACATTGTTCTTATTTGTATGTGGCAAAAGGAAAAAAAGCTTGAAAAACCATTGCCATATTTTTTTTTATTCCATTGTTACTCCTGATTAGAGTAGTCCCATTGAATCAAAGGGATTGACCCATGACTTGACTTACCATTGGACAGTTGATTCAAGGGGCACCCTCTAGTCAGGATTCTAGCTATTATGTTATTTTTTCCCCTACTATTTTTCTTATACCACCACTTCTAGTTTTGATTTTTCAGCTGTTGCATTTTCAGGACTTGTGTGTGTGTGTGTGTGTGCTAAAAATTGGTTCCTGGACTGTCCTAATATGCCCACCCCTGATTTACAGAGTGAAAGAAGTACAGCCTTGAAAGTGGAAATGAGTTTTTTTGTGTGTGCGCCAAACAATGAGCAGATTTAGGGACATGGATGTGTTAGGTATGGATCACAGCAGATCCTCCAGCGCTGTCAGTTGTTATGATTTAACTGTGATTGTAATAATTTAATACAACCCTCATGCAACTGGATGCAAAGAATCTGTTTACATGTTCATTTTTGCTGCTGATTCCTGTTAGTGTGCTTATCTTTAGGAATACGTGGGCTCATGATAACATGTAGAAAATGTACTATGAATCTGCAGCATACACACTGTTATTGCAGAAATCACTGCAAAGTGAAATCAAGACTGTGTTGAAGGTTGGCTTAGTTGAGCATCCCTCGAGGCCGAGACATCAGTGGGAGACCTACTACTGATCTTGGCTGACCTTCTTTGTGGACAGACAGTGAAAACTATTTCTGCTTTCTGTAAGGAAAATAATATGGAGAAAGAAAATTATTTGGCAGCAGCTTTTCAAACTTTTTTTTAAAGATAAGAACACTGTATCTCTAAACTTTCACTGAGCCCAAACTTTCTGCATATACCTTTGGTCTGTCTTCCAAAACTCAGGCCCTTTCCACAAGCTCCCTGCCACTACTCACTGGCTTTTTGGTGGGTCCATTTCGGTCCATCCTGACGAGGAGTAGTGCGAGCTCATCGTTCTGCACTGCTCCGGCGTCCAAAATGGCGGCTTCCAGTTGGTAGAGGCTCCCCACCAACTGCTGAAGCTCGCCAGCCTAAAGCCCGCCCCTGGCAGATCTGCAGGCTCACACTGGTGCACACCTGCAAATCTGCACCGGAGCACAGGAATGGAGTGGCATGGAGTGGCATGCTCCGTGCTTTTGAAAAACCTGTAAAAACAGGTTTTTAAAAAGCATGCTGTGTGACCACTTTGGGTCGCTCCGGAGTGGACTGAGGTGTGGAACTGCAACAAGTAGTCCGACCCGGTCTGCTCCCAAGGTGCGGATGATTTCCGTCAGAGGTTGCACCGCGCTGTACTACTTACCCCGTGCGGAAAGGGCCTCAGCTTCAGCTTTCTTTTCTTACATCAACATATAACAACATATACATTTTTAAATTTAGACTGCGTGTGTTTGAAAGCATAAAGTCATTTGGGAAAAAAGGGGTTTCTTATTAGGAAGCTCCATTTCATTCAAGGAGATTCATGATGGACAAATCTGTCTTACACTGTGGATATGCTTGACAATGAAGTGTTGTAATACATTTTTGGGAGATATGTCTTAATAAAGAGGTGAGGAGTTCAGCTGTATGCCTTTTTCTGCACATCCTCTGTCAGGAAGGCCTTTTATTTTTAAGGTCAACTATTTTGTATCCTCATTCCTTCCTTGTCATTCTTACCAAGCAAGTTAGACCAGTGTGAATCTCAAAATATAAGCTCAATTACCTGGTTATTCACTGGTGCGAATTTCATATACTGTCTTCCTGAACTATAAACTTTCTGGGTCACTCTGGCTAATGTCACACTCTTATTTCATCCCTTTTTCATAATCTTACAACAGCCTTTTCTGTTGTCTCTTGAAGGGCAGTTTTGCTGGTTGTGTGGATTCATCAAAACAGAAAGGGTGAGCGAGTGCACTTCCTCTTTCCATCCTTCCAGGAAAACCTGAAGAAGTCAGGCACTTCTACCCAGAGATGCCTCCCCCTGCAATCTCTGCAATATCTCTGTTGCTATTTGAGGTTTGCTCCAGTAATCCATGCACAGGTACAAGTATGAAAATGTTGTGAAATCTACTGTACAGAATGGAGAATGTGTGCATACAAAAGATAAGAACAAATACCTTAATTGTAATTTCCTTACTGACGGTGCTGTGTGATCACGTATGCAAAGGTTTAATATGCAAATACAGCAGAACACCTTGAGGGCTGTGTGTGTGCGTGTGCGCGCCATTCACTGCATTATTTCATTCTGACCTTTCCACTTGGCTGCAACTTTGGAACATTTTCTTTTCCCCTTTCTTATTTTATTTATTTATTTTTTGGAAACAGCTGATTGATCCAGTTAGCCATACTAAAGTTCACTGGAGTTCAGTGAACCCTGTCTGCTCTGGGCCATGCCCCAAGGAAACTTTGTTTGACGATGTTGTTAACATCACCAGTGACTCACTTCAAACTTACCAACAGGGTGTGCTTGATGAGCCTAGGAGGCCACCAAGATCCTGTGTGGAAGCCCTGTGTTTGAATATCCTATTCAGTTGGGAGAAATGACGTAGCACTGCTGGCAAAGACCAAATGAAACTCGTTCAGGGCTTATCAGAAGGCAAATTGCTGCTGCAGCTCTGCTTGTTTAAAAAGGGTGTTCCCTGGATTAGAGAAAGCTCCAAGAGGGTATTGCTGCTCTGATTACAGATGTCTAGAGATAGAGGTTGGCTCGGCTTCTGAAGCCTACAATAATAGGAACATTATCACTGGTGTTATGCTGCCTAGAGAGCCTTCCCAGAATCAGAATGAATGAATTCTCATAAAAAACAAGAGCTTGTTCTCTTCCTCTGTAAAGATTATCCTGTAGTACTGGTGAAAGGCTGTGACATGCTGCTTTTCCTGTCAGAAAATAGCACACCTGTTTATTAAATGCTCACAAATCAGGCATGATAAGAATGCTCCAGATGTTCAGACTTCTTCAGAACTGCCCCAAACAGGACAGCAGAGGATGTAATATGTATAAAGTACATGTACATCATTGTCAAAGCTTCTTAAAGAAGTGGGGAGGAATTAGGTAAAAAACTAGAAATATTAATGAGGTGAAAAGAGGTGGCTAGGGTCCAGATGGCAAACAGTCTAAAGGGCTGTCTTTTATACAATCTAAAGGACTGTGTCAGTCTAAAGTACTCGTTTGCCCAGCTTAAGTCCAGTTTAAAGAAAAAGAAGGGGAAGGAGGAAGGCTTGAAGTTCCCCATCAACAATTAGCACTTGGTGATGAGTAAGTTGTCCTTTAAACAAGTTTCAAGGATTGTGGAAAGTTAAAGATCCTTACCTGAGTTCTGTTGCTGGTCCTATGTAAGGCAGACCCATTGAATCAGTGGGATTTACCTATGTGTTAACTCACCATTCAACAATTCATTGAATGACTTTTTTCTGGTTGGGACTAACCAACAGAATTTTAGCCCTTATTTAAGGAGAACTAAAAGCTACTTTGCACAAGCACTTATACTGTTGCAGTCTAGGTCTGTAATGTGGATATAATAGGGATGTAAGATGCTGGAGACCAGGATTCGATTGCCTGTTCAGCCATGAAAACCCACTGGATAACCTTGGGCACATCACATACTCTCAGGCCACAGAAAACTCCATGATAGGTTCTTCTTAGGGTTGTTATAAGTTGGAAGTAACCTGAAGGCAACAACAACAACAACTGCTCACCAGCTTTCCCATCCTTGATTGTGGAGACGGTCAACTGGTACAAAGGTTTTCACATTTTAAAAAAGTCATTTGTGCAATAAAGCTGTATGTGTGCATTTTTAAAGAATTATTTTTGTTCAGAACTTATACAAAACACTGTTTCCTGTGCAAAAATAGTGTTGTGAGACAAAAATGAGGACAAGTTTTGTTTTGCTTTTTGTTATTTTTTTTTTCATAAAAAAGGCCTCACAATGTGAAAAAACATTGAAAAATATACAAGCATGCCTGTAATCCAGGAGAATCAGAGGCAAAACTTTGGACATTATTCATTCTTGCATATGATGATGAACTAAGTACAGGTTGACACACACACATGCACGCACGCACCACCTGCATACATTGGTTCTGGAACTTATGATGCTACTCCATTGTACACAGAATGCAATATCTAGCGTGATGAAGCTCCTTTGTATTTCTTCAACATCCCAAAACAAAATATGGGCTCATAAGGGGGCGGGGGAGTGGAAACTTTTATGCTTAGGAGATCTCTGTATGGACCTGTCTCTCTCAAATACATCTACCACCAGAACTTGGGCATTATGCACTTCAAGTAGCAACATTACCTGTAATGCTTTACTTTTGATGTAACATGGATAACATAATTTCATTTATGAAATTATGAAACAACCAGTAACACTATTAGTGTTTTAGTGCACCAAGTGATGTTGACTGATCACTTTTTCTCATTATTGGGCTGGAAGAGGGTGCTTTGGGAACATTTTGATGGGACTACTTTTCAAAATTTAGGCATTTTAAAAAATCAGATTTTTTTTTAAAACAAAGAACTAAAAATTAATGGAAAATAATGAGTGCCATGAGTAATATGATGAATTACTATTTTCTTTGTAATGGTAACCATAAATGGTTGCTTTAGAATGAAGCTCTGCTTTTGCATTATACAGTGCAATAATTCCAACTAGAAAACTGTTGCATAAAATTTGGAGCAATCAAAAACTATGTCACTGGGATTTTTTTTTCTTTTGTAAGAAGTACAGGGGGGAAAAAACCCAGATATTTATCAGTCACAAAATTCTTATAGCCCAGATTTTTTCAGCTGACTTCTGTTCTGAGCAGGGATCATGTAATAATATGCTACAGGATATATAGATATGTTCTATTGGATAAATGTTTTTATTTCTCAGAAAACTCAGTCACGGCCCCCACCTGTGTCCAAGCCGATTGTTCAACTGAGAACTGAAGAATGTCATGGTATTTGGAATCACAGAGGAGGAACCTTCATAAATCTTCCTCAAAACCTGCCATGGCACTGACTGAACATGAGGTTGTTGGGTTTTTTTTAAATGGTAAGCTCTTTCAGTTAAATGTTTTCCTGCTATAACTCTAAAGTGACTTTCCACAACCTGGTGCCCTTCAGATAGTTTGAATGACAACTCCCATCATAACTCACCATTCCTCATGCTTCTTGGGACTGATTGGAGTTGTTCTCTATAACAGAGGTTCTTAACCTGCGGTCTGCAGGCCCCCAGGGAGTCATGATGGCCTCACAGGGGGTCCCTGAAGGCTTGAAGATATGAGCTTTTACTATTAAAATAGAAAGAATAAAGACAGACAGATGGATGGATGGATAGTCAAATGCTGATCTCAAAGAGCAGGAATCTTTTGCCAGTGACAGACAATATTTGTAAAAATTTTCATTACATTGTCTCAAATCGTTCAAAACTTATGAAGCTGATGGCAAAAAACATACTCAGCACTTACTACTTCTGCATGCAGTGAAAACATGCAAGTGAATGATGCTGAGCGGCTGAGAGAAAGCATGTGACATTTTTTGCTACTGTACACACTGCCAGAAGCCACCTTGAGTAGTCTTGGTGGTCCATGGCAACAAATAATATTTAAAGGGGGTCAGTGGTAAAGAAAAGGTCGAGAACCAATGGTCTAAAACATTTGAAGAGCATCAGGTTCAGGAAGGCTGCTCTAAAGCATAGCAGTGGCTTAACACTGAAAAAATATATATACTAGAAATTCTATTGCTGTCTTTGAACATTCTGGGAATTTGAATTTTTTTCTACTTTATGGACAGGTGTTATTCTCCATTTTCTAAATTCCTTCCCATATCATTAGCAGAATCCTGTCTCTTGATGGCCCATCCTGTATATGGTTGAGATACATGCTGGAAAAGCCTCTACAATTTGC
Source organism: Iguana delicatissima (assembly GCA_948472985.1). Classification (NCBI taxonomy): domain Eukaryota; kingdom Metazoa; phylum Chordata; class Lepidosauria; order Squamata; family Iguanidae; genus Iguana; species Iguana delicatissima. Next base: position 386,291 of record CAOKZL010000469.1, on the reverse strand, counting down.
TATAAATGGGCTCAACTGCACAGTATAGGAGACACATGGTTGAACTGTGTGCACCATTGGGAGGGCTGGAAAGTGAGGCAGTCACCTCAGGCAGTGGATGCTGGGAGGTGGCAGCAAGGTATCAGAGGACAAAGTGATGCCTCCTAAGCCAGTTTGTGCCTTCATATGTGGTGGAGGTTGCTTTCTCATTGCAGCTGTTGATGAAAGTTGCATCAGCCACTCCAGCTAGCCTTTGTGCATGGAAGGGAAGGGGATATTATCTTGTTCTAGAGCCAAGATGGACAGCAGAAAATGCCAGACACTGGGTCTTGAATAAAGATAAAAAGCCCAGAGAAGCTTCAAACATCTCAAGTAGTTTTGAAATGATTTCTTGTCAACTGCATGGCCCATTAATTTGAGGATGTGTGGTCTCAAGGATCTTACTACTTTCCTGAGATGTCTTTAACAAACCCTGGAAACTTATGGCATTTTATGTAGACTGAAACTACTCACAAATTTAAAGGCTGAGCATTGGTGGAGAGAACCACTATTAACATCTCAAATGATCTTTTCTCTGTTTGCCTTCAGAATTGTCAGCTTCGCTTGCCACACTTGCCCTGGGCAGGCAGAGAGAGAGAGAGAGAGAGCAGAGAGAAGACGTCATCTTCCAGTCTCCTTGGTTCTTCCACAAAAGTCCTTCTACAAAGGAAGCAGCTGACAACTAGTTCACTCTCAAGAGTCATGGCTTGGTAAAATCTGGCCAAAACAATTTTTCTCTCAAGCAATTCCCTGAACTTTTACAGTCTGAGTCACTGGGTTAGAAGGATTGCTCATCTCTTTCAGACTCTCTGCTCCCTGCTTCACACAGATTGGTAGGACAGTAAACTGGAACCTTTTCTTTTTTTGGAGAATTTCTTTTCCAATACAGAGTTGCCTCTATACCATTTTTGTTCATGTGTGTCTCCAACTCCTATTGTGATTGGGTTTTTTTGTTTGTTTGTTTTTGGCAAAATTATTTATTGAGAGGAGGTGTGCCATTGCCTTCCTCTGAAGCTGAGAGTGTGTGACCAGCACACGGTCACCCTGTGGTTTTCTATAGGTGAGTGAGGATTCAAACCCTGGTTTCCTGCAGTCCTGGGCTTAATCGTACAAGGCAGGTAAATCACAACTGCATGTAGGATAATAGCATCTTTAGCTGGGGCTTATCATATGATGTTGTTTTTCTTCTGTTGTTCTCCTGATAGGAAACCGTTTGAAAGGTATTTTTTTAATAATACAAAATGTAAATAACTTTCTTTGTAAATCGTCTCCCACCAGGAAAACAGCAGAATAACAGAAGAGGAATGATGTAATGTGATAAGTGAAAGCCAGAGACACTATTATCCAGCTGTAATTGTGATTTAGGCCATTTCTGCATTTCCTCCAGAGAGGACGTCTGCACCTGAGATCAGACTGGGTCGGACCTACTTACTGTAGATCCGCACCTCAGCCCGCTCCTGAACGACCCAAAGTGGTCGTCCAGCGTGCTTTTGAAAGACCGCTTGAAAGAGGTTTTTCAAAAGCACGGAGTGCACCACTCCGTTCCCGTGCTCTGGTGCAGATTTACAGGCTCACACCAATGTGAGCCTGTGATCTGCCGGGGGCGAGCTTTAGGCTGGCGAGCTTCAGTGGTTGGTGGAGAGCCTCCACCAACCGGAAGCAGCCATTTTCATCCCTGGAGCAGTGCGGAGCAGCAGCCATGCACTGCTCCGGACCAGCCTGGACCCAAGCATCGAGCCCAAAGGTCTGGTAAGTACCGGCACGGGGCGATTCCCTCGTCCCGTGCAGAAACGGCCTTACTTGCCTCATGTAATAAAGCCCCTAATCAAATGCCCCAACCCTTATACCACTCCAGTTCTGTACTGCACTCTTTGCAGCTCCCCCCCAGGTAATTGGCAAAACATTTTTAGTCTAGAAACTGAACCTGGAAATGATATAGCTCCAGCCAGTATGGCCAGTGCTAGGAAGTCTGGGAGACATCCGAAAAGTAACACTTCTGGTACATGACCCCAGAAAGATAACAAAAAATAATGAAAAATGGGAATTCAAATTGTTGGAAGTGTGTTGAAAAGACGGGGTCTTTTTTCCATATGTGGTGGACATGTAAGATAGCAAAAAAAATTTGGAAGGGGGTACTTGACGAAATCCAAAGAATTTGTAAGCTGAATTTTGAAATGAAACTGGAGCTTTATTTGTTAAATATGCTAGGGCAACAAAGGGAAATAAGAAGTCATCAGAAGATATTATTATATCTAATAACTGTGGCAAGGTTGACAGATGCACAGCACTGGAAAGAAAAGAAACATGTTAATATAGAAGAATGGAAGGTAAAAGTTCTGGATATGATAGAGATGGTAAAGTTAGCATTTTCTTTGAAGAATAAATCTATCCAGAACTTTCAGAAAGAATGGAAAAGAGTATTGGATTGGGTAAGGATATAATGTACAAGAAATCAAAGAAGAAATAATGTAACTGTTCTTCTCTCTGTAAGATGAAATTATATTTGTAATGGAATGGAAATAAACAATTTCAACTGGAGGATTTAAGCATGGAAGTGTGAAGAGGGGTTATTTTCGAGACAAACTTCCAATAAAAATTATACAAAAAAAACCCACCAAAAAAACAAACAAAAAGTAACCCTTCCATGCTTTAATTAGAAAATATTTTATTCTACAGTTCTCTGTATGAACTGTTTTAATCTTGGATTATTCATGCTTTGTGGTATTGCTTTTATTTTTACAGATATTCTACACTTTTTTTAAAAATAGATGCTCTACAATGAAGTGCCTTGGGTGAAGATTCTTTGGAAAAACAACTGTTAAATATTTTGTTTTATTATAAACAAAACTATACATTCCAGTGAAAGAACTGAATTCTCAGGCATATGATGTGCAACGTAACAGGATGGCAGTCTGTGAAAATAAGGGCCTTAACGCCTTCGTATGTTTAGATGTCTGGACACTCTGATGACCTTTTTTATCTTAATAAAATGTACATTGACTGTAGTACAATTTCATTATTGGCTTTTCCAGACTTGGCCAGGATTTTAGGGTTTTGTTTTTTTTTTAAGGGAGAAATGCTTTACTTTTGATGCATAAGCATGAGTCGCTAGGAATCTGTTAAAAGAAGAGTGTTTGGAAACCTCAACTAGTCCAAAGAGCTGCAGCCAGATTGTTAGCTGGGGCCGGCCACAGAGATCACACAATCCTCCTGTTGCAACAGCTCCTCTGGCTGCTGGTCTGTTTCTGGGCACAATTCAAAGTGCTGGTGATGACCTTTAAAGCCCTACACAGCTCAGGTCCAGGTTATTTGAAAGACCATATTCTCCCTTACAAACGAGCCTGGATTTTGAGATCTGCTGAAGAGTCCCTTCTCTCTGTCTCATCACCTTCACAGGTTCATTGGTAGGAACATTGGAGAGGGCCTTTTCTGTGGCTACCTCCAGGCTCTGTACCTCTTTTTCCAGAGAAGTCAGACTGGCACCCTCCATACTCTCTTTCCAAAATCAAATAAAGACAATTTTATTTGGACAGGCATCCACTGTAACTATATGTGGCCTGTCTGATAGAATGTGCTGAAGATTGTTAATTGTGTTGCTGGTGTATATCGGTGTGTGAGTTTTTAATTATATGTTTTAACATTGTTTTACTTTTTTATTGTTCAATTGTGCTTTAACTTTTGTATTCTTTGGATTTTAGCTATGTCTTTCTAATTGTTGTAAGCTGCTTTAAGTCCTAACTTGAGAAAAAGCAGGTTATAAATAAAGATAATACAGTTCTCCCTCCACATTTGTAGGTTTGACCTTTGCAAATTTGATTATTCATGAGGCACATGCTTGCCTCCCACCCTCATTTTCCTCCTCCCATTCCCTTGCATTCGTCACCCCAGGCATGCAAGGCTTGTGTTTAAAATGGACATTTTTTTTTCTTTTTGGGTGAGCAAACTCCCCTCCCCAGCTGCTGGAGGCATGATCTCTCTATCATGGGGCTGCACATTCTGCTGTGTAATGGCTGCTGATTGGCCAGGCACTGTCTTTGCTCCTACCCCTCCTTTTTCAAGGTGGTGACTGGAAGTAGTTAGAATGCTAGAACTCCACTCTTCTCTCTCTGAGGGAACAGTACCAGTAAGCCCTTTATCTTGTCTTTTTTCTTCCCCCCGTAATGCTGGTGCCAGAGGTAAAAGTATGAGAGGGGAAGCTCCAGAGGGGAATGGGAATGGAATTGTGGGCAGCAGTTATTCAAAGTTTTTCCACTTTCGTGAGGGTTCTGTACTCTGAACCCTCATGAATGTGGAGGGAACACTGTAACAACAACAACAACTTTTCTGGCTGAAAGCCAGCATGGTATTTTGGTTTGAGCATTGGATTACAACTTTGAGACCAGGGTTCGAAGCCCTGCTCAACCATGGAAACCCACTGGGTGGCTTTGGACAACTTACATTCTTTCAACCACTGATAAACAAGGATAAACAAACAAAGATAAATCATAATGCATTTTCCAATGAAAATACTGTAACTGTCTTTCTCTCTTTCTGTCTTTCTCTCCTGCAGTCCCTATTAAATAATTCCAAACTAAATGTTCAGTTTTCCCCAAAAATGACCTTCTGGGCACTAACTGTGCCCAGGAAATCAGGAAATTATTTTCTAAGGATTAGATTTATGAATATGTGCTCTTATTTTGGCCTTTTTAAGATGTTTTCAAATTAGTTTGCTCATTTTAAAGTTTTGAATAAAATGGCATGAAACAAAATAGCATCACCATCCTGTACTTTTTAAAGTGTTGATAGAAATGAATATTTGTTTTAGCCAGGGCTTAAAAGATACAGAAACAGAGCAAAAGCATGTGGCTTGAAAATCTCATATTACTTTCCCTTCATATCTCTCTTACACCGCACTGGATATATACTTAGCTGTTTGTAATAGAGACTTATACAAACCAGTGCTCTTTAAATGGCTAGCACTGAAAAATGTAGCTACAGCACCAGAGTCATTGTGTGGTTGCCAAACTGCTCTGTGGCATTAAATGTCTGCAGCCTTGCCAGATGTCCATTGTTTGACATCTGTAACAGCCAGTTTTGGAGTATATTCTGAGACAGTTTTCCATCAGTTTAGTTGCAAATAATGAATCAGTGCCAAGTTATCCTTGGAAGTTCTGTGTGTTAGGTTAGGGAAGACTCAGATACCCTTCAGAGAACTTTTCAAAGACCGGCGGCGGTGGGGGGACTATTTGGTAAATTATTTTTCATGACAGCTTTTTCCTCTCTTCTAGAAATAAGCTTCTGGCTTTTAAGGTATCTAAATACAGGAAACAGACATTGGCTCTCTTGGTACCCTGACCTCCATGTTCTGTTCATGATTAGATTGAAGCAAGGAGCTGCCAGATGAGTAATCAAGTTGTTACAAAATAGTAGGTCTTGTTGGCAAATGACTTACAGCCTTGACTCATTGAAGTGTCTGGAATGTTCTTAGCTAATAGGATAGATCTGTTTAAGGTTTTCCATTGCTTTTTGCATTTAATTTAGGAATATGTTTGTAAAATGACAGTTACTTGGAAACATGGTAACCCACCAAACCATGCACATAAAAAAAGGAATGCTTACATTGTCTTGTGGATAAAGTGGACAGGAGGTAAGGAAAGTAAAGAAAGAAAGAAAATGTCACTGTTGGAAAAATGGATGTCCGTCTTTTCTCAATAAGATGTCAATCCAGTTAGAATTTCTAAAATTACACATTGTAGGAGGAAAGGCTTAATCCAAAGGAAGTTCAGATCTTCATATTTAAGTAAAAAAACTGCTGATATCAGGATTGATCTAGCATTATACTGCTTTTAATTTTATTTACCTATCAGTATTACTTTCCAGTTATTTTTTTTTTCCTACAGTAAGAAAAAAAAAGCCGTGGAACATTCCTATGGTGAGCTAAAATGCTGTGAAACATCCTCCCCTCCCCCCAGGAAGTTTCTTAGCATAATATTCATAGCAAATTAATAAGATTAATTATGTATTCAACAATATCACATAGTTCAGTCTCATAGGACAATAGGAGTGGTGTAGGCTGTTCTTTCCCAGTTTATGGAAAAATATTTCAGTGGGAGAATTTTATCCTAGTCTTCTCCCTCACACAGTAAGTCTTCTGTGTGCAGGAAATTGTACTGATTCTGGTAAGACAGGACTGCTTAACACTTACTACATTTCTGCACTACACTATTATAGTGCTGTTATTCCACGTTCAACATCCTGTGGAATTCTGGGGCTTGTAGTTTACTGAGGCCAAAAAACTCTCTGGCTGAGAATTCTAAATATTCCTCTCTGAATTGCAAGTCCCAAGATTCCATAGGATGTTGAAAGTGGAATAATAGCACTATGACAGTGTAGTGTGGAAATGACCTTAGAGACTTTGAGGAGAGAAGCAGATCACATGTTTTCTGAGCAGTGAATAAAGAAAGATTGAATGAATGCAAATATAACTTAAGAGTTTTGACATATATCAGAAAGAACAGGCAGTGAAGGGGATGGTCAAATCTATTCTGTTTGGTGATCAGTACATGGATGAAACATGCTGGCTTTATGAAAAATAATAGAACAAAACAATCTGGGACCAGATGATACAATTTTTTTGTCAAGAAATAGAATCTTTCCAGGCACTGCTCTGTAGAGAATGGGAATGCTTTCTGATATGTATTTCTTTAACATCATGACCACAAAGAACTATGGAACAGATGAATCTGGTGAAAGGGAACATCATAATAAACAGCAGTTTTTTATGATCTCACAGGCTTTTGCAAAAATGGCTTTGCTGCATAAGAGCAAGAGCCATACTAGAATATGAGATCAGAAGTTTAAACTTGGATCTGCCCTAACAATGTAAGTGGTGTGTGTGTGTGTGTGTGTGTAAGATTCAAATGGAAAGTGTGGGGGAAAGCGGTTGAAGTTTTCCTGTTCAGCACCTCACATTCTCCTTATGTGTGTTTTTGTCTGCCAAAGTCACTTCTTGGATAAAATACATTTGGAAAGAGAACTCTGTGTAGCCTTGAGAGGAAAGAGGTCCTTTTGCTATGAAAGCTAGACCTGGCCTTGTATTTCTCCGTAAGTGGAACTGTCCCTTGTTTAAACTGCTGCCATCACAGCAAGATTGGCCCTAAAAATTACCCTTTTGCATGACACCACTGGACATCAAACAGCTGTTTAAAACAGTTACTGTTGCTAAATTTAAAATAATATGTTACTGTCTGTGTCTACGTTCTCTCTGAGTTAGTGCAGCTGTTTTCACAGTCCTAACTGTACTAACTTTTGTCAGAATCCTGCTGTTGCTAATAAGCAAGTACAGAAGACAGTGCTTGAACTTCATATTGGTTACATGAAAAGTTGATTTGGGAGGCTGTTTGATTTTCACAATACTGATCTGAATATATATATATACACACACACACACACAGAACTGTTTGCTCGTGTAGGCCTATTAGTTTTCATGCAGTAGTTTGATGTTGCTTCAGTTCTGTCAATGTGCCAGAAACACTGAAAATGATTTTACAGAAACAAAGATTAAAAAATCATAAATGAAGGTATGCTGCAGTGGAAAATGAAAGTGAGTTGGTAAAGCACATGCAAAATTAAAGCAGGTTGACGTGGATTATTGTTGTTTTTATTTGTATCCATTTTCCCCTCAAAATTAGGACTCAAAGTGGCTTACAATTTAAAAGAACAATGCAATTAAAAACATAGCACAAGTGAACATTAAAAGTGAATCAAACTATTCCGTGTTTAAGCACAGTATGAAAACACAGCATCAAGTTAAAAGAAGAAAACACAATTTCAAAAGATAAAAAAGCTATTAAAAACTGTTCAGTTTAAAACAATACAGCACCCCCCAGACCATTCTTTTAAAACTTTCTGTTTTAAAAGCCTGTCAGAATATAAAGGGAGTTCCAGAGTCTGGGGCATCCACTAAGAATGCCCGCTCTCACATCCCTACCAACAGTGCTTGTGATAGTGGTGGGACTGAAAGAAGAGCCTCAAGGGAGATAAAGTCTGATAGACAGCCTGGCTCTGAGCCATTTGGAGCTTATAACCAGTACTTTGAACTGTACTCAGAACAAACTGTCAGCCAGAGAAGCTGTTTTAACAGGAGTGTAGTTTGGTGTCTGTAACCAGCTCCAATTAACAGTATGGCTGCAGCTCTTTGGACTAGCTGAAATTTGTGAACACTCTTCAAAGACAGTAGTCCAAATGGGATGCAACTAAGGCATGTACCACCATGGTCAGATCTGATGTCTCAAGGAACAGAGGCATCACTGGGTTACAAGATTTAAATGTGCAGAAGCACTGCTGGCCACCACAGAAACCTAGGCCTCCAGGTTCAAAGCTGAGTCCAGAAGGACACCAAAACTGTGAACCTGTGTCTTCAGACTGAATCTCTATATCCTGATCTGCTAGGAGCACCTCTGATTGTCTAGATTAAGGTTCAATTTGTTTGTCCTCATCTAGTCCATTATTGATGACAAGCACTGGTTTTGGACCAGCCTCCAGCCTCCTTGGATTGGGGTGGGCTGCAACCATGGTCCATTGCTGACCAAAATTCTGGATGACTTCTCTCTGTGGTTTCATGTATATGTTAAACAGAGTGGGGGACAAAACAGAGCCCTGAGGGACACAGGCCAACAGCTGGGGGAGTTGAACAGGGGTACCCTGCCACCACCTTTTGCAGTTACCCCTCCAGGAAGAAACAGAGCCACTGAAAAACACTGCATCCAATTACCATCCCACTGAGGCAATCCAAAAGGATACCATGGTGAATGGTATCAAAGCTGCAGAGATGTCCAGCAGAACCAACAGGGATATGCTCCTCAGTCCAGTTTCTTGTGCAGGTCATCCACCAAGGCAACCAAAGCTGTCTCCATCCCATAGCCAAACCTGAAACCAAATTGAAATGGATCCTCAGGAACCTGATCTGTGAACATTGCTTTTCCCTTGTTCATTCAAACTGTCCCTACTGTTGAAAGCAAGGGTGAGAAGAGCTTGCAAAGGCTCTAGTTCAGCATTTCTACATAGACTACTTCTAAGATGCCTTAGGTCTTTCAACATCTGAATATTATAATTTTAATTAAATACCTAAAGCTTCTGGGAAGATGAGTGCATGTCTAAAGGTCTTATAGTTTTCCCCCCAAATAGCTTTAAGTATTTTATGCAAATTAAGACCTGAAGCATCTGTGAAAAAGTATTTGTAGCTTATATTTTTTAATGGCATAATCTAAAGCTAGCTTGGGGACATATTAAAGGTACAAATTTGCTTCTCTGAAATAAATGTGCAGATAAAGAGGTAAAAGAAATAAACTAAGAAATAAAGCAGAGCTGGAAAACTTTTGGCTCTCTGGATGCTCCAGCTCCCACAAGCCTTAGTCAATATGGTAAATGGAAAGAATTATGGGAGTCATAGTCCCCAAAACTCTGAAGGGCCAGACATTCCCCAGCTCTTAGGTAAAGCAGGGGAGCAGCATAGTTAGCAAGATCAATAATAACATTTTAAAAAACTAAGCATGGATTAAAAAGCTTTCCTGTCACTTAGCTAGATAAGGGCTGGAAGTCTACAAATGTCTTCATCCCCCAGCGCAGAAGTTTTGCTGGATATGCTCAAGGATTCCCAGAATCTTTAAAAAACATTTCATTTGCTTCCTGAAAGGAGTAGTATAATTTTTGCACATTTCAAGCAGAAATAGAAATCCTGAATTTTGAAGTACCACAAGTCTATCTGGGCCTCTCCCATGTAATATAAACACATGGAAACAACAAGAGGAGGAGGAGGCAGCTTAAATTTGGAGCAGAATGAATGTCATTCTATTGACTGGGAAACCATTTGAACAAAGCTTCTAATACCAAAACCTCCATGGGATGGAAATGTTTCTCTTGCAAAATCCTAGAGAATCTTGTTGTGCAAGCTTAAGTTATTAAGCTTAAACATGTTTCAGTGGAGTCCTAACAGATTTCTCTAAATACAGTACTGAAGCAAACTACACATGAAATTCTGCCTTTCCAGCATCTGGTATCTTATGCTAGAAGTCAACTGGAACATTCATACTGTAAAACACTGCTTTGAAACCACATTACCTCATGACAGTGAGACTATTAATTTAGGGCTTATTGCTGGAAAAGATTTAGGCATTTGCAAAAGCCAGTAGACCTCTTCATTATAGGCTGTTGCATACAACTGACCTAGAGACCCTTCCCTTCAGTGTGGAGTGCGTAATTCATGTTGCACTTCATTATTGGCTGAAGAAGCCCACAATGGCAAGATCTGTGGCTTAATTACATCCTGTTGTCTCTCTTCCCGTTCTGCTCCCATTGTTGCAATGTACATTTCTCCATTTGTCACTGTAATCGCTAACAGCTTGCTCCCATACAGGCTTATTCAGAAATAAATTCCACTGAGTTGGAGGAGTTTACCCCCTGTAAATATGAATCAAGGCTGCATCTTTAGCCAGAGCTTGAAAAGTTACTTTTTTTTGAACTACAGCTCCAACATGCTGGCTGCAAGGATGCTGGATGTTGTAGCCCAGAAAAGGAACCTTTCCAAGTTGTGTTCTTAGCCTGCAGTTGTTGAGCTGTTACTTGGGTTTCATTGATTTAACATAACTTACTTTTTTGTCTCCACAAAATTAATGCAAAAACCAATGTATGAGGAGGTGCTTTGTTTGCTATAAAAGAAAGCACCATTATTGATTTATTCATCTTTACATTTATTTTTCTTTCTATTACCATATCCCCATTTTTTACACTTTATAATTGTTAATATGAAGACAGAGGCTAGTACCCTGTTAGTGAATTATAATAGCCTAAATTCAACTGATGTTTACATACCCCTTTTTTTGTTCCTTGCAGTTGGAATTCTTTACAACAGCCAGAATTTCCCCATCCATTTTTCATGTGATGCACCCCCTGAATCAACATGGCTATTTCCATGTTGTTGAGGGATCAGTGGAGATGCATCCAGTTATTTTCCTGTAGATGGATGCTCCACAAGGACATCATCTGCAAGGACCTCTCAAGGACCTCTGCAAATCCCTGCGGTGCCTATTGCAGCATGTCCAGCTACAGGAAAATAGTTGGACATGTCTCCGCTGATTCCCCTGCCCTCCAAAGACACAGAATGACCATATGGGGGTGGAAAGGCTGCATTGCTTAAAGGGTAAGTTTGGGGCAGGTACCATTGGGAGACATAGTTATGTGTCAGACACACATCTCCACTGCAGGATTCCAGCCAAAGACTCATTTTAAAATAAAATTCTTTGGCTTATAAAACTTTACCATTGTTCAAAATATTTCTAAAAATAATTGTATTTATTCCCCCTTGAGTTCAATTATATTTACAATAAACCTAATTTTTCATTTCAGTGGGACAGCAAAATTCTGCAGAAATATCTGAAAATATGCCAAGTTGAACATATGGATACCTTATTGTAAGGCGTGGGGAATCCTGATATTTTCTTAATTGAAATAGAGCTCAAATACCCCTGCCTCAATTAGGGCCTATATTTTTTTAAAAAAAATCTTGTTGCCTTGTTGAGACAGCAATTTTTGTTTTCACCTATTCTCCTCTAATGTTCTCCTAGGCAAGGTCAGGAAATCAAAGGGAGGACGTACCTTCTGCATGTTCTGGTGTTACTCCAAAAAAATAGGTGACTCAAGCGTCCACTCACAATACCAGTACCTCTGTGTGACTATGGGGAATTTATTAATCTAAAAAGAGTGGAACAAGTTGACCTGAAGGTGACAACAACTGACAAAGCTTGGCAAAATCTGAGCTGCTATATCATGAGAGGTCATCCTTTTTTCAGCCAATTTGGAAGAGCCCAGTAAGTCAGTTAGTTGCAATGTACTCAATGAGCTTTACTCTGAACGAACATATTCAGGCCATTTCCTCACTAGACTGTTATAGTCTTTCACAGTTTAGAGCCTAAACTGTGAACCCCAGGATTCAATAGGATGTTGAAAATGGAATAATAGCACTATAATAGTCTAGTGCGGAAATGGCCTCAGTCTGTAGTTTTATAATGCAGTATAACTTTTCATCATGTATTCTGCTCCCATTCTTCTCTGTCTTCCCAAGGTATGTAAAGTTTGACCAAACTATATTAGCTTTGTTCAGCTCACAACCCTCACATTTTGAGGGTTGTAACTTTTATTTCCTTAAAAGCAGACTTTCCTATGTTTAAAATCAATATATTGACATATTTTGCATTTCTCCTTCTTAAATTGTATTTTTACAGTACAATCCTATGTAAGTCTGATCAGATGTCAGTTCTAATGAGTTCAATGGAGGGACTTCCGGCTGACATGTTGGTGCAGATGGCAGCCTGAGTTATATACTCCCGGGCTGTTGCTGAACCCGAATAAAGAAATGAACATCTGAAGATCCAAAAATGATCAAAAAAGATCTCCCTGGTAAAGAGGATCTGGAGCGGCTCATGGAGCCAATGAATGACCGAGTGGTGATGAGGAGAGGAGAAGGAGAGTCGTCAGTGGACAGAATCAATTTGGGCAGAGCAGATGCCATAGGCTCAGACCAGGGAGAACCTGCCTAGTGCTGGCAACAGCCTTGTTTTTAACTTTAAGGACATAATTGTGATAACAACCCCAATTCACTTTTAAAATCTATCACTAATAACCACCATAGACTTTTAACAACATTAAACCAAAGAGGACCGAGAAAACAAGTAAGCTTTGGACTTACAGTCCAAGACCCAAAGGGCAAAAAGACAATACTGAAAGTGAAACATGTGGCTGACAGAGACAGAAAGGGAAAGAAAGATCAGGGGAGGGGAGAGATGGAATTCATCTGATTTATGGAAAAAAGTGCTGAAAGAGGTGGATAATTAAATTAAGGACTTAATATTAAAATATAGATATATATAAATAAAAATACAAAAAAATATGTTTTAAAAAGAGGACAAGGAAAAAAAAAAGGGACAGAGCAAAAGTAGCAAAAGCAGGAAAATGGCATGGCTTAAAGACTGAAAAATACGACTGTGAGATAAAAGAACTTTTAAGCTTTTTACAACTGAGAACATGACCAAGGGGAGAAGGACTGGACTGATTCCAAAAAAAAGGGGGAAAGGGGAAACAAAATTTGAACATTTTGGCAGCAACAAAATTTAAACCCCAGACTGACTATTTACCATTTGGAGAAGAAGGACTATTTATAAAAATACCAGGAATAATTGATTTTTAGGATTCACAAAAAATTACTGTACCAGAACTGTAATAGTACTAACTAAAAGGAAAAAAAAGGAAAAAAAACAAAGGTTAGTGACCCTTCGGACTTTAAAAACCTCCCGCCTTGGGAAGAATTTTTAACAATCGAAAGGGGAGAAACCTGAAGAAGAAGACACCGGAGAATTTTGGTGCTTGGGAAAGAGAGGTTAATCAATTGTAAAAGGGGGGAAAGGGATAAATTTAGAGAAAGTTGGAGGGGGAGGAGGGGGGAGGCTTGGAGAGGATTTGATTTGACATGAATTGATCTATAAAAATAAGTAAAGTATACATATATATTTATATATACACATAGTTATATAATATAGATTTACATATAACATATATATATTTATAATTATATACCTACACCAATTTGTTTAAATAAAAATTTTTTGGCTTCTCTTCTATAAAAGATTGATATTTATATACAGATTGTACATAACAGATACTAATATATTTATAACTCTATAAATTTATAAAAATTCTTATTTATTAAGTCATCTGTAACTTAAAATAGAAAGTAATTTGTAGATTTTACACACACACAATATATATGTTATTATATTTGTAGAATAATAAGTGGTATAAAAGATTTAATTGAAAAGGATACTAAAAGATCATTGGAGGAATATAAAAGGGGGGGGGTATATGGGGGTAAACAAAAATTAATTGATTGGAATCTTATTTAGAAAACATAACTTGTGAAGAGGATGGTGTGTGGGATTTGATTGATTTAATTATAGAGTATTGATACACTGAGACATGGGGGAGGTCTGATAAGATTTAACAAAACTAAATGAGGGGGGGGAAAATTGAAGAGATAGATAGATCCTTAGGAAACTGTAAAATAAACTTTGGTGGATCTCCTTTAGTAATTTTTAAAAAAAATTTTAAATTTTAAAATTTTTAAACACAAATATAATTAAGAAGTAGAAAAGTTGAGTGAAGTGGAAATATAAGAAGAAAAAAAGGGGAAAGAAAAGGAGACAGAAAAAGGAAAAGAGAGAGAGAGAACAAGGAGAAATACAGGAAGGAAAGAGAGGAGAGATGGAAACAGAATTTTGAGGGAGGGGAGATATAGAGATCTATTTATTCAAGTACTTATTAATCTGTAATAAGAGAAAATAGAAGAAAATAAAAGCAGGAAGGAAAAAATAGAAAATAAGATAAAAAGTTTAAAAAATATGGACAAAAAGACAACACACCTTCTTTTACAAACACGAACACAAGGAAGAAGACCATCAATAAAAGGGGAAAAATTTGGATCTGAATATTAGAATATTTGTGGAAGAAATTCAAAAATTAAGAAGTAAATTTAAAAAGAAATTTAAAGAAACGAAAAAAAAAACAAGATTTCAAAAAAGAATTGGAAAATGTAAATAAAAACTTAAAAAAATTTAAACACAAGATTTGACAATCATAGAAAAAAAGGTAAGTTATTACAAGAGAAACAAAAAATGAGCAAAATAAAAATTTAGAAGAGAACAACAAAAAGAAGGTGAGGCACTGTGGAAACTAAAATTTAAAAATATAGAAAAAAATTTGGGAAAAATAAGAGGTAAAAAAAACAGGGGGAAATTTGTATGAAATTAACGGAAATGTTGGCTACATTTTTGGGAAAGGGGGGAAAATTTGAATTAGAGATAGATAAAATGTTTCGGGTGGATTCCCCAAATTGCAAAAAAGAAAAAAAATGAGACATAGTAGTTTACTTCACTAGAGAGAAGACAAAGGATCTTGTATTGGAACAGAGCTACAGGGAAAAATTGATGATAGAAGAAAAAAAAAAAAGATTTTTAAAAATATAACAGCTTTACTAAGACAGAGAAGAGATAGTTACAAACAAGACAGTTAAAAAGTTTAAAACATATGATATATATTGTCTCTTCTACTTTAAAACAAACCACAAAAAAATTAAACAATAGACCAAGCAAAAGAGTTTTATAAAAAATATATGCAAGAAGAGTGTATGGACAGAAGAGAAGAAAGGAAAAAAGACAGAGTGAAAAAAAATCATAAGTACAAAAAAAAATTTTGGTACTCAACATGAAAAAGAACAAGAAAGAAGAGTGAACACTATAAACCTATAAACCCAAAAAAAGGACTTAAGAAAAAAAGGGGAAAAAGCATTAGTAGTGAGTAAGAGAAGAAAGGAATAAGAAAGCTAGAATGAAGATAATAACCTGGAATGTTCCGGAAAATTACAATACAAAACAAGGTAGGTCTTTCACAGTTAAAAAACAACAGGGGAAATTATATGCCTTCAGGAAACTCATATAGATAAAAAAAAGAGAAATATTTAAAAAACAGAAAATTAGGAGAATGTTTTACAGCACTTTCAAAAGAAAAAAAAAGGGATGGTATATATGTTCACAAAAAGATTCCACAAAACTAATATTAAAGATAAAAGGGAAGGAAAATTTGGAAAGAGATTCAGATCAATAAGAAGAAAAATTAGTTGGAATATATGCAAATATATGCAAAAATATGCAAAAGAGGAAATTTTATAGAAAATTAGATGTTTATTAAGAATATGAATACAAAGTTCTTGGCCGGAGACTGGAATGGAGACTGGATACAGAGAAAGATAAACAAACAATAAAGAAAAATAAGAGGAAAGCTCAGGGGGGGTTGCCAAAGACATTTTTCAAAATGACAAAAACTTAACATTAGTAGATTCCTGGGGATTTTTCATAATGGGTAAAAACTATAATTTTTCGGATGTACATCAATCATTAAAAAAAATAGATATGATTTTAGTATTTAAAAATTTATTAAAAAAATTAAAAAAAAAGAAATACTCCCAAAATTATTGCCAACGATAACCTGGATCTTTGACTTTCAAAGAAATAAAAAAACAGTTCAACTGGAGATTAAATGATAATCTTTTAAAAGATGAAGAAATTTTAAAAAAGGAAAGGAGAATTTTTTTTTCCAAGAACACATTTAAAAAAGGAACTAAAATGAACATATCTGGGATACAAGTAAAGCAGTAACGTGAGGCTTCTTCTTACAGCAGCAATGTTTACAAAAAAAAAAAAAGAGGAAAAATTTAGAAAACTGCACTTTCGAAAAAAAACCCAAAAAAAAAAAAACCAAGAGGAATTAAAAGGGGAAAAGTGGATAAGAAAAGAATAAATTATGAATTAAAATAATTCAAAAAAAAATTCCCCAAATTACACAGAGGAAATAGAAAGGAAATTGGCGTATTTGAAATGTTATCAGTTTGAATATGCTAATAAAATTGGGAGGTGGCTCTCCTATAATTGAAGAAAAAAAGGGAAAGAAAAATAATCACAGAAATAAAAGAGGGAAAGAATTTGATTACAGAACAGGAGAAAATTATGAACATTTTTGAAGTATTATGAGAAGTTATTTTCAGAGAAAGCGATAACCCCTCAACAAAAAAATTGAATTGAGGCGTATTTAAAAAAGCAAATAATTAATAAGATTTCAGAAGAACATCATAAATATGTGAACCTCCAATTACAATGAGGAAGGTCACAGAAGCAATTAAAAATTGAAAAGGGGAAAACCTCAGGCCCCAAGGATTTATAACTTACTATAAGAAATTAAAAGATGAATTGGTAACACCAATTATTATATGTTAAAAGCACTACCATCACAAGGAAGACCTAGTACCTGGGGAACTCAAAAATATTCTATCCCCAAAGAAGGGAAAAATACTAAAGATGTTAGGAATTATAGACCCAATTTTATTATTGAACACTGATTACAAATTTTTTTTTAAAAATTAAGTAAAAGATTAAAAAAAACTCCCAAAATTACATTCAGGAGGATCAAATAGGTTTTCTATCTTTGGGAAAAAGTCTCAAACAAAATGTAAGGGGAGTTATCAATTTATAGAATATTATGGCAAAAACCCAGGAAAGAAGTTTGCAATGGCATTCCTAGATGATTTCCTGGGGTTTTTGAAAAAAATTATAGAAGACTATAGGAGGAAAATTTAAAAAATGGGTAATTCATCTACAGGGATCAGAAACAAATTTGATAATTAATGGGGAAAATCCAAACCCAAATTTTAGATATCTAAGGGGGTGAGACAAGGTTGCCCGCTTTCGCCTCTTCTCTTTATTATGACACTGGAAATTTGAATAACAAAATCAGAGAGACAAACCAGATAAGAGGGGTAAAAAATTTAAAAATGAAAAAAAAAAAGGGTTTTGTGGATGACATGGTTGTGTTCTTGGAAGAACCAAAATATCCCCCCCCAAATTTCTAGGAGAACTGAAGGAATATGGCCAATACCTGGCTTTAGGATTAATAAGAATAAATCATCATTATTGACAATGAATCTGACAAAAAAAGAAGAGCTGAAAGAGATTGGGGTTTAGTAAAAAAAATGTTACGTATTTAGGAATTACACACAAAGGAAATTCAGAACTTTATGATAATAATTATCAAAAAACCCGGATCAAATTAAAAAAAGCTTTACAGAAATGGAAAAAACTAGCCTCTCATTACTAGGCTGGATAAATACAATAAAAATGACTGTACTTCCAAAAAATTTTGTTCCTGTTCCAAAATCTTCCAATAATTAATAATAAAAAACTATTTATAAGCTGGAACAAAGAACTATCAAAAGTTATATGGGCAGGAAGGAAACCAAGAATAAAAATGAAAATACTTCAAGACAGCAAGGAGGATTTGGACTGCCACACCTGGAAGTATACTATCAAACATGCTGCCTAGAATGGATTAAAATTGGATAATTGAAAAATAATAAACTATTAGAATTAGAAGGATTTAAGTTAATTTTTGGGTTTCATGGGACCTCTGCTATAACAAAGCAGAGGTAGATAGAGAATTTAAATATTATGTGAGGAGAGTTAATTAGAATGTGGCAGACTATCAACAAAAATTTTTATAAAATTGCCAATGTGGACATCACCCCAAAAGCCTTCAAATATCAGAACCAAAACTAGGAGGAATACTAAGGTATAAGGATTTAATAAGACGGGAAGAAAGAGTACCAGCGTAAAGCCTAGAGAAGAACTAAAAGAGCAGAACATCGAAATTAATTGGTTCCCATACCGAAATAAAAAAAAAGGGTTTAAAAGGAAAAAAAACCACAGGGATGGATCAGAAGAGAACAAATTAGATGAAAACCCAATGAAAAATGAAAAAAAAACAATCTAAAGAATTCATAGACTTCTACTGGAAAGAGAGTTAGAGCAGGAAAGGATCAAGGATTATATGGTAAAGTGGGCCCCAAAATCAGTCACAACATAGAGTTGGAAAGATGGGAAAACATAGAAAAACATAATGTGTACTCAAAGCTTGAGTTTAAGAGATAGTTTTTATAAGTCAATGCATCTGTGATATATGACCCCTCAAAAATTAATGAAGATAACAAAAAAAAAAAAAAAGGGAACGGTCAATGTTGGAAAATGGAAAAAAAACAAGAATTTATTTTCATACATGGTGGTTATGCTCCATAGCAAAAAAATATTGGAAAAAAATTTACAAGTATTACTAAGCTGCTTATTTAAAAATTTTAATATTGGAAAATATTTACTAAACATGATAATGGAAAAAAAAATAACAAAAAAGGGAAAAAATTATTAAATTTAATAACAGCAGCAAGATTGAATTATGCAAAGCACTGGAAAGAAGGAAAGAACCCTCCCAAGAAGAATGGAAGATTAAAGTGATGGATATTGGAAAAACTGTCCAAAAGCTGAAAGGTAATTCAATTCAAAATTTAAAAGCAATGAAATGAAATTATAGATGGGTGAAAGAGGAGTGAGATGAAGGACAGAATGAAAAAGGTTGGAAAGGACAACACTTATATCAAGGTGAGAATAAAGACTGAGTAGGAAAATTATGGTAGATTACAATAACAAAAAGAGATTTCACACTAAAAAGGTTTAGAGTAAGAAACAAAAAAAGAGATTGGAGGGGGAAACGTGGAATAAGGAAAGGAAGGCTAGAGGGGGCAGGGGGAAGTGACATAGAGAGAGGAAGGAAGGGGAAGGATAAATTGATGGCAAAAATATATTGCCAATATATAATGTATTGTTAATGGGGGGGGGGTAGGATAGAGAGGGAGGGGGGAGGAGGGGTTGATTAAACAATATATTAAGGAATATTTAATATTGTACAGAAAATATTAATAATAATAGTAAAGTTATGTAAGAATGGTGTACAATATGTAATAATGTAAACAACATGTGATATATAAATTTTAGTTTTTATGGAATTTTAATAAAAATAAACTAATAAGTTCAATGGAAGTTTACCAGGTAAGTGAGCATAGTACTGCAGTTTTAATTGCTCTTTTTATTATTCTCAGCTTTCTTTCATTTTTGGCCCCACTTTAACATTCCATGCAAGGTTAAACACTGGTTATAAATCAACATGGAGATGCAGCATTATTTTATGTCAGCTATTCCCCGGACTTCCTCATTGGTCTACTATTAGAAAAAGCCACACGAAAATTCACCTTCGTAATTTTACTTAACAAATACATTTTGTGGATATGTTGTATTCACTTGTCTCTAATCAACATTCTTGCGCTCATCCTTTCTGTACATGGGCATTTTGTATGCCATTTTTGAATCAAAAACTGCTTTACACACTCTGAAGAAGTGCAGAATTTGAAGGATGATTGAGTCTTATGTCCATATTAGTCCAGAAACTGCAGATCAGGTCGGCTGATTTAAAATCATAAGGAAAAAAAATTCTAGAATCCCTAGCTCTAGGATCAAAAAGTATGCAGTAAGTTCAAATGCCTAAGAAACTGAAAAGGTAGCCACCAGGCAACCCTGGGGCAGGGGAAGGGAGGGCAGGGGAGGGAGTTGTTATTTGTTGTCAAGTCAGCTATGACTTATGGTCACTGTATGAATGAGAAACGTCCAAGAGCTCTTTGACAGCTCTGCTCAAGTCTTGCCCAGCCATAGCTATGACTTCCTTGATTGAATCAATCCATCTGCAACATGGCTTTCCTGTTGTCCTATTGCCTTTCACTTTACCAAACATTATAATCTTTTCCAATGAGTCATGTCCTGGTGGCGCAGTGGTTAAATGCTGGTACTGCAGTGGTATGGAAATACACATGCTATTATGTCATCTCATGATATATCCCAAGTACGACAACCTTAGTTTAGTCATTTTGGCTTCTAGGGAGAGTTCAGGGTGGATTTTCTCTTTAACCCTTTCATTTGTCTTTTTGGTGATCCATGGAATCCAAAGAACTGTCCATCAGCACTAGACTTCAAATGAATTGATTTTCTTCCTGACAGCTTTCTTTACTGTCCAGCTTTCATGTCCATGCAAAGAAATGGGAAATACTGTGGTCTGGATGCTTCTGATATTGGCATTTAATCATCAGTCTTTGCACTTGGGATCTTACCTGTTTTCTTCTTAGTTGCCATTCCAAGTCCTAGCCCTTTTCTGACTTCTTAACTATAATATTCATTTTGGTTAATGACCGAGCCAAGGTACAGAAAATCTGTTAACTATTTTGAAGGGTTCATCCCCCATTTTAAAATTACACAAATCATCTGTGGCCATTATTTTTCATTTTCTTAATATTTAGCTGGTTTTGCCCTTTTTTTCTTTAACTTACATCAATAGTTGTTCCAAGTCTTTCCTCTTCCACCTCCCCAAGTAATATAGTGCATTCTATGGTGTGGGTGTATGTGTGTATGCACAAACATTGACAATTCAAAGAGTTTTTCTTTTGGGCCCATTTGATACCACTCTTTCGAAGAATCTTTCTGGCTATAGAATAGCTTTTCCTCAAAATGGCACTAAAGTAATCTGGACATGTTCACACACAGAGAGTGGTTTGGTGAAAGAGCAGGCCTCCCCCACCCTTTTTTTTTTTTCCAAACAAGGGGAAATATCATGATTCATTGCTTTAAATCTGTGGCTTTGTTCAAATAAAGTTATGGCAAATATTTGGACGGGGAGTCTGGATTACAGGAGGTGTCACCAAGCTGAGCAAGATGGCATGAAGGACTGATTGACTTCTTCAGTCTGGTATTTTGCGTTTTTGCCTGTCCATAAAAATAACTGAGAAAGTATCTGTTTCAATGACCCAGGTTCTGTCATTCGTATCCCCCCAAATTACAGGCTTTTCCTTGAAGATAATTTAGAATGGGGCGTAATGCATGGCTGTGTTACACTCTTCCACTCTCTGAATTTGCTGTAACTTGTTATTACTACACTAAACTGCAGTGGTCTGTTCAAAGACTTTTCTATAAATAAAGAGCCTCCTGGCTGGGCAGATGACAGCCCCAACCACCAGCAGCTCCCACTTTATTGATACTCTACTTTCTGCTGCTGCGGAAGGAAAAAGTTCTTGAGTGGCTTCAAAATGAGAATCTTGTCAGCCTTTGACTGGGACTGGAGACCAATAAGCACCAACAAAGTTGAGCATTGGTAAAGCTATGGTGCAGCAGGCTTTTATCTCATTGATTGTTTTGCTGCATGAAGCTATTCTTTCTAGTAGCCATTTTGAGGCCAAAAAACAGGTAGGTAGTCACAGCCTTTGTAGAACACTGTGGTATTTTTGAGGTCTTCATCAAGTTTTTAAGTATTGCACCCACAGCAGGGGTGGAAGGGTCCCCTGGATCTTTGGCAAGCTGCCAACAGCAATTGAATGTGACATTCTGGGGGACCAAAAATTACTTCCAGTTGTTTTCAGATTGTTTTTACTGCCTTTGAGGTGGTGGGATGCAGGAACGGGCCTCTGAAGTAGCCTTTAGAACCAGAACTTCATTCCTGAGAGGGTTTTAGACAGAAAAACACATTTTGAGGATTTTAAAAGAATTTGATTCTTTTGTAATCTAGCGATCAAGGGCCAGGTGGACCACCACCTCCACCACAAAGGCTGCCTGCAGGCTGCTGAGGCCCTGTCTTCATCGATGAGCTTAAAACAATGTCTGGCCCAAGTAGAGCAGACCTGTAGAAATTAATAGGGCTAGTAGTCACCAAAGCCCAGTCGCATAGGGAACAGAGGAGTCATTTGCCCTGGGCAGAAAATTTTTGGCGCCATCCCAGGCCGTAGCCACACCCCCGCGTGCCCTGGCCATGCCCCTAATGCCATAACCCTGCGCCCTCCTGCCCCCCCTCCACATACTCCAAGCTCCGCCACTGCCAAAGCCACTTACATATCTCCCTATGATTTCAAGGGACCTGTTATCATGGAGACTAACATTGGATTTAACTCTGTATCTTTCTATATGTATTTTTCTTTTTATGTCCCAAACATAACAATTTTTTAATCTTCATTAACTATGGTGATAAGTTCTACTCTTCTAACCTTTGAGTTTTCTGAAGAGCAGCCCCTCAAAAACCCACCTTTGAACATTGTGAACTGAAGACCTAGATGTAGCAGCTCAACAGGATGTAGAGAAGGCAATGTATAGAAGAAAAAAGCCTATTTCTCCTCAGGGCCTCTTTGGATTCAACAGGGGAAAATTCCTCCATGGCTTCCATTCAGGCAACAAGCTAAACTGTACTGTCAGGTCAAAGGATGTGTGGGGCATATTTCCTCAACTGAGGCCTTAAAGTGACAGAACAAGTGTTATCATAGAATCATAGAAATGTAGAGTTCGAAGAGACCACAAGGGCCATCCAGTCCAATCCCCTGCCGTGCAGGAACACCTTCAAAGCACTCCCAACAGATGGCCATCTAGCCTCTGCTTAAAAACCTCCAAAGAAGGAGATTCCACTACACTCTGAGGCAGCATATTCCACTGCTGGACAGCCCTGACTGTCAGGAAGTTCTTCCTGAGATTCAGGTGGAATCTCCTTTCCTGCAACTTGAATCCATTGCACCTTGTCCTGGTCTCTGGAGCAGCAGAAAACAAGTCCCCTCCTTCCTCTATATGGCATTCCTTCAAATATTTAAACATGGCTATCATGTCCCCTCTTAACCTTCTCTTCTGCAGACTAAACATTCCCAGCTCTCTAAGTCTATCCTCATAGGGCATGGCTTCCAGGCCTCTCACCATTTTGGTTGCCCTCCTCTGGACTTGCTCCAGCTTGACCATGTCCTTCTTGAATTGGGGTGCCCAGAACTGGACACAGTATTCAAGATGAGGTCTAACCAAAGCAGAGTAGAGTGGTACCAGTACCTTCCTCGATCTAGACACCATGCTCCTATTGATGCAGCCGAGAATTGCATTGGCTTTCTTGGCTGCCGCATCACACTGCTGACTTATGTTCAGCTTGTGGTCTATTAAGACTCCCAGATCCCTTTCACACGTACTGCTATCCAGCCACGTGTCCCCCATCCTATATTTCTGTATTCCATTTTTTCTACCTAAGTGTAGGACCTTACACTTCTCTCTGTTAAATTTCATTTTATTAGCCTTGGCCCAGCTCTCCAATCTATCTAGGTCATTTTGAATTTTGATCCTGTCCTCTGGCGTATTAGCAACCCCTCCCAATTTAGTGTCATCTGCAAATTTGATGAGCATGCCCTCTATTCCTTCATCCAAATCGTTGATAAAAATATTGAACAGCACCGGGCCCAGGACAGAACCCTGTGGCACCCCACTAGTCACTTCTCTCCAGGATGAAAAGCAGCCATTCGTGATCACCCTTTGGGTTTGGTCGGTCAACCAATTACAAATCCAACTAACAGTAGTGCTGTCCAGTCCGCATTTTACTAGCTTCTTTGCAAAGATGTCATGGGGAATTTTGTCAAAGGCATTACTGAAATTGAGATATGCTACATCCACAGCATTCCCTTCATCTATCAAGCTAGTAACTCTATCATAAAAAGAGATAAGATTAGTCTGGCATGACTTATTTTTGAGAAATCCATGTTGGCTTCTCGTGATTACTGCGTTGCTTTCTAAGTGATTAGAAACTGACTGCTTAATGATCTGCTCCAGGATCTTTCCAGGTACTAATGTCAGGCTGACTGGGCGATAATTATTTGGGTCCTCTTTTTTTCCCTTTTTGAAGATGGGGACAACATTTGCTGGAACTTCTCCTGTCCTCCAAGATTTCTCAAAGATTATAGCAAGCAGTTCCAAAATGACCTCTGCCACTTCTTTTAATATCCTAGGACGCAATTCATCTGGCCCTGGAGACTTGAATTCATCCAGTGTGGCCAGGTATTCCTGTACCACCTCTCTACCTATTACGTGCCTCATTTCCCCTGCTTCCTCACCTGCTCCCAAAGCGCCAGGGCTGTAAGCAGTGTGGGGCCTTTCCAAACTAATGTTGCAAATCACTAAGAAAGTTCTGGTTTGTGTATCATAAAGCCTCCAGCAAAGCTAGAAAGGCATCTACTTACTGAAAATCCTATCTGGTTTATACCTCAAAAGTACCAGGGAGAAGGGATATTGTGTTCTTTTCCAGTGCAATTATTTAACTGGATAAATGGTTGGAGGTTAGAGATGGAAAGAATATTTGAAAATGTTTGAAAAAATGGACAAAAATGTATTTCTTAAGAGTGGGAAAGCCCTGACAATGAAAATCCTGGACTGAAAAAATCTTCACAGTTCAGGAATTACTGGGCACAAAATTCACCTGCAGCTTTTGTGTGTGTGTGTGTGTGCAAAACCCAGAATTTTCTGCACCAGGAAGAGGATTTACTTTGCAGAACAGTATCTTCTGTATAGAAAATGCTGTTTGCTGAAAGAAAGTGCTGTTTCCTGCACAAGTCTGTGTGTTGGGTTTTTGTTTTTTTGGGCCAAGTAAGCCCTTCACCTTTGGTATGTGGGGAACAGCATCACAGAAAATGCTATTTCTTGACCATTTTTTTTTTGGCTGTTTTCGGCCTCAAAATGCTATCTGTGAATTTTGTGCAAATAAATTCCAAACTATGTATAATTTTTGGAAATAATGCAGTTTTCAAAGATTTCCTTACAGAAGAAAATAGCTAAAATTACTGGTTGCTTCCTTTGAGAATGAAATTAGCAAAGCACTGCATGCCTGGTGGAGGTTTTGGAATGTCCTAAGTATCCTATTAATATTTGTCTTTACTCCTGTGTAGCACAGGATCTACTACCTTATAATAATTCTTTGGAAATCTAGAGTCTCATAGTGACCCAGAAATAGGACTTTGCTGGAACCAGGACAAGAGTGCTCTGGGTTCCTGCCTGGCACAATGAAAAACTGGCAAGAAAGGAAGTGAGCTTGAACAAGCACAACACATTCCATACAAAGGAGACACATACTACATATTCTCTGAATTAGGGTGGGAAAGGTATGGCCCGAAGGCCATGTGTAAGGCTGTTTTGGTGGGTTTCAGACTCTACTGGAGGATCCTTATTCCGATTTTTCAAAAAAAATGTTTGGGCATATGCAAATTACCTTTCCTGGAGGCCATAAGGAACAGCCAATTGCCTTTTAAATAGTCCACAGAGCTTTTTTACTATAAAAAAATTGACTAGTTTTCAAAACCAGAAGTAGACTTTCAACCACCTTGGGTGATGTTTTTCTGTCCCCTCCCTTCTTTTTTGGCATTCTGTCAGTCTTTGCAGCCTTTGCAGGGTCCTGGGGAAGATTTGCTGAAGTTGCCAACTCCAGCTATAAATGAATGCTTTCAAATTCCTATTCTCCACAATGGCCATGTGCCACAATTTAACAGCAAGCCTATCTCTTGAACCTTGGGATGCATAAAAATGAAGGGTTATGTAGGGACTGGACTAATTCTCATGCTAACTTCTGTGAGTCACTGAAAAATGACAAATGCAATTATACTACTCAAAGTGAAAACTCCAAATCAAACTAATACAACAGACTCATAAAAAAACTAGCGATCATATTGAAAGCAGAAGATTGGACAAGCAGACATCTAGATGCAACTTTAGTGGCTTTTGATGGAATGGCCAGAACAGAATTTCCCTTTTAATGAATTTGGTGAAACAATATGGGAAATGTCTCATTTATTCTTTCTTGTATCTTTTAATCCAAATTTTACCCCATCAGATCCAAACTAGACTCTTATACCGTATTTTCCGGCGTATAAGATGACTTTTTAACCCAGGAAAATCTTCTCAAAAGTCGGGGGTCGTCTTATACTCCAGGTGTCGTCTTTGTGGTCACCGCATACAGTGGGGGAGCTCAAAAATGGCCATGGCCGCATCCCCGCCATATGTGGCGCCGGGGGGGGAGCGGTGGCATTTTGGGAGAGGCCTGTTGCTCTAGCCGTCTTCCCCCTCGCATGAGCGCCGGTCGCGCTGCCTCCCCGCTTCCGCCCCCAGCTCCGTCTACAGCTCCCAGGCCAGGGAGTGCTGCAGAAGCTGGGGGCGCGATATGGATACACCAGCACCGCCGCCACCGCCACCGTGCACGCGCGAGGGAGGGAGGGCGGAAGTGGGGAAGAGTCCAGTCAAGTTGACAGAGAGGGGGAAAGGAGGGCTTCCTCCGGGCCGGCGGGGCGCATGGGGGGCGAGGGCTGGTGCCAGCCTCCCCCACCCTCCTCCCCTCCAGGCACCTGCCCCTCAGCCCCCCTAGCCCCAAAGAGCTGGGCGCGGGGCACTGCCCCCTTCCCTCTCTTCCTCCTCCACTTACCTTGGTGGAAGCAGCTGCAGTGGCTCAGGCAGGCATTTTGTTTCCTTCCCAGCCCCGGCGGAGGCAGAGGAGGCCAACGAGAGGAAAGCGGGCGAGAACTGAGGAGGGCGAGGGGTGGGGGGATGCCGCTGTCTCGCTTGCTCGCTCCCTCCCTCCCTCCCTTGCCGGCGGAGGAGGATGGGGGCCCGGGGGAGGGAGGGAAAGGGGGCATCGCGCTGCGCCTGCCTCGCTGAAACTTCGCTCGCTCACTCGCTCGCTCGGCTAGGGTGCCGCCGCTGCTGCTCCCTCCCAGCGCTGCCCAGAGGACATACTCCCAGGAAAGGAGGAGGAGGAGGGATATTAAAAGGGGGGAGGGAGGGAGCGGCTCAAGTTTGCTCAAAAGTCCAGCAGGGCTGGCAAGGCTGCCCCTTTTCGCAAGGATGCAAGCCCGGTGCTTGGCTGCTGGTTCCTCCAGAGCAACGGCGGCGAGGGAGGAGGAGAGGAGGAGCTCTCAGCGGCACGCCCCCCAAGAATGGGAGCTGGGTGGCCTTTCTGGCTCCTCCGCCGCTTCCTCCTTCGCCGGGCTCTTGTAAGATAAACGTGTAGAGTTTCAGCTGGAACACAGCTGGTTTGGAAAGTCTGACCTTTCTAGCTATTTGCATTTGCTTAATACCTCTCTCTGTAGCCGGAAGGGTAATGATTGTTGGTTAACATTGCCTAAAGCAGATGGAGAGACGTCAGGCTTTGTAAGATCTGCTTGTTTTTCCCCAGACCCTTGGGGGTCTACCACCCAGAGACAGGCATAGAGTAGTGGCTTGTGCTGCCATGTGCTCATTTTAGGAATTCCTAATGACAGATGCGCAATAATATATATATATATATATACACACACATATATTTTAAATCCCACCAAGAGGCATTCCAAGGCGCCGGCTCCACTTTCCCTCCCTCCAGACAACGAGGTGCTGGTGAAGGTTCACACATCATTCACGGTGACTGGGGCATCCGAGTTTCCTGGATCGGGCCAGCCTATCAGCGGCCGTGGAGGGAGGGAGGCTGGCCAGAGTTGCTCCTGTTGCTAGGCAGAGGACCGCCGGGAAGGAGGAGGAGGAGGAGGAGGACGGGGGGTGGAGCCAGCGCTGCAAAAAGGGCCATAGAGCAGCGCCGTGCCCAGAAAAACACACCTCTTTCACCCATCTGGCCCGCCCTTGTTTATTGTCTTATCCTTCCTTTCAGCTTTAGAGTGAATTAGGAAAAGTTTAATCCACTTGCACTGTTTTATGTTTACATGTTTGATGACAAACAGCCTTATGTTTATAATTGACAGTTTTCCTGCTAAGAACCTGCATGTCATAAGCATTTGAATTAAAATTACCATATTGAAATCAAATCTGATTTTTTTATTTTTTATTTGGTGTGCGTTGGAAGAGGGGTAGTCTTATACGGCGAGTATATCCGAAACTCTAAATTTTAACTGGAAAAGTTGGGGGTCGTCTTATACGCCCAGTTGTCTTATACGCCGGAAAATACGGTAGATGTTTCTTGGGGTAATTTCATCACTTGTATAACGAGTAAAGATTGGTAAAAGATATCAATCAGTACCATGTAGTTGTATAAATTTATAATGCACTATAGAAAGATGGTACCAAGAGATATATGTAAAATTGAAAGCACACATCCAAAATGATGTCAAGCAATCATGAAAAATTCCCAGTATGGGTTGAGCATAAGTATTTTTTTTCAATAAAGAATGAAACAAAGGTTATTATGTGGGCATAAAAATGGGCCTCTATTTTTACATGCTTCAGAATTTTATCTTTTTGATCTCTTGGTTTACATTCACCAAATCAGAACAACGTATTTATCAACTCTTTGCATGGAGAGACCGTTTTGTCCATTAGCTTTTTGTTATCTGTTTTTGGTGTTCCAAAGAGTTTTAGCTTGTAAAATATGATGAATTCATGCAGGCCAGATCTTGTTTTTGGTGAAAACATATGTGAAAATGGTCATCTTGTTTTTTTTCTGTTTGTCCCAATCAGAATTCCCACACTGAATTAAAGGTCAACTCCACTTAAATTTTGCAAATTGTCCCAATGAGAATTCCCACACTGAGTGAAAGATCTCCCCACTTAAACTCCAGAATATGGCTCTATAAAACTGAAATGTCTTACAACTCTTCAATTCCCTACTCCTGCACAGAGTCTTATGATGCTCTGTGACCACACGTGATTAGATTTCCTTTTTAGGCTTCATCCACAACCATATGTCAAAAAAGAAAAAGTCCAAAAGACCTTCACTGTGATACAAGTTAAAAATGAGTAGGCAGGAGGAGAAGCCTGCTGGTGTCTGGGAAAACTTTTTAAAGACAGTTCAGGTTCCCTTGAGACACTTTGGCTTTGTATTCTGTTCCTCAAAACTGGTTGCCTGGTGTAGCTGCATTTGCTGTAATTGCTAGAGTTTGTAATTGCAGAACCCTGCAGTGAATATACACCCTCTTATTATGGTATGTAGGCAGAGCATTTCCAGTAACTGTGGGTCAGTTAAAGCTTCAAGTTCCTTGACAGGGTGGTGGAGCCTGTTTTGTCATAACTTCAGCCATCTTCCCCATATAGTGTAAAACCAGAACAAATGTGCTGTAAGTATTACATCAAGAACAGATGCATGTTGCAGACTATATAGAGCTTTGCTCATAATCCCTATGCAACATTTCAAAGCTTGCTGTGTATCTAAAAGAAAAGCACATGCACATTCACACCAAACCGAAGCTTCTTTATGTATCAAGGAGTCAAAGCAAACCTGAACTGAAGATTGGTACACTCACCATACTCAACCAGATTGAATCACAGCCAAATGAAAACCAGGACCTGGCCAACATTTTATAACTTACTTTTGTCTATGGATTGTGCTGTGTCAACTTGTGAGTAGGAAGCAAAAAGCCATCAACACTTGTATAAAGTGATTAGTGAGAGAGAGCTCTAGCGAGCAAGCCAACTGTTTAGTTTCACTTCTGTGGCCCTTTCCTCACCAGGCAATTAGAACAAGGCACTGCGTCCTCTCACGGAGGTCGTCTGCACCTTAGAGCAAACTAGGAGCAGACTACTTACCGGAGTGCACCTCAGTCCACTCCAAAACGACCTCAAGTGGTCCTCCAGCGTGTTTTCTAAAGACTGCAAAAAACAGGTCTTTATTTTTGTGGAACGTGCCATTGCGTTCCTGCTCCCTTGTGCAGATTCGCAGGCTCTCACCAATGTGAGCCTGCGATCTGCAGAGGGCAGGCTTTAGGCATGGCGAGCTTCAGCGGTTGGTCGGGACCCACGACCAACTGGAAGCTGCCATTTTGGAAGCCGGAAGCTGCCATTTTGGAAGCTGGAGCAGTGCGGATCTACAGATCTCCCACTGCTCCAATTTGCCTTGGACCAAAGGAGGAGCCCTGTGGAAGGGCTTCAGGGACAGTCCGCGTTGCTTCGGACCCCAGAAGAAGTGGTAGGTAACGGCATGGAGTGATTGCCTCGCCTTGTGCGGAAAGGTCTGGGTTACTTTGTACGGTGTACTCAAGCCTTTTTGCTTTCTTTCTGCATGCTGTTTCCAAAAGTTGGTTAGCCCTTTGTTTCGCTTTCTCTGGAAAGGGAGCACTCATGAATCTCCTGCCTCAGGATGGTTTACATGCACATAGGAGAACCAGGCTTAAGGGCTCTTCTACTGAAATTTAGGTAATCATCTTTTATCTATCATTCTTCCTATCCCAAGATGGATTTTAGGAAACAATAAATGTGAAGTTTTGTTGTTAAAACCTTACAAGAGCATTGCCAGTTGTCTACCACAATGTCATATTGCGCTGGCTACGCTGCATTCTGTGTAATATAGACACTAAATATTCCTACACAATGGATGATAAACTGGAGGCAGGTAGGAAAGAGATCTTCATAAAGGGTTATATCTACTTAAGAGCAGGCTTTGAAGATAGACAGCCTGGTGAAAGCGGGGACAGAATGGGAGCAGGGAGAGAGAGAGACAGAGAATATATATTCAGTTCAGGACAGTGATTCCCCTGATGCTATTGTTACTGCTGAGATTTTTCTTTCCAACATTCCTATCTAAGATCTATCTGGGCTGTAATGCCTCCACCTACAGATACAGAAATCCACTGATGTAATGCTTTGACATACCGTATATCAAAATAAAAATCCATCCATGCAGAAGACTGGGTGTCTCACAATGTAAGTCTCCACCCTCCATCTGAAGTAGTACATTCCAGAGACGAGTCTATTATCTCAGTGTTACAGTTAGCAATCTTTTCAGGCTTACACTCACTAATTGTTTCTCCATACCCACACTCTTATTGCTGCTTCTCTAACCCTTGTATCCATTTTTTTCCTCCTCTCTCTCTCCTCCATTATACCATGTGTTTCATAACGGACAAATGTTCCTAAAGCTACTTTTACATGTTTTACTAACAAGTTTAATCTCATTTCTTTTCTCTGCTAGACTATACATGTGTGGCTGGGTCTGCACAGGGCTGGTTATTGTTCAGCTTCTGCCTACCCAGCTAATTATTCTGCTTAAGAAGTGCATGAGTATATCTCACATGTCTCAACAGAAGGAGCAAGGCCTAAGTCCTTGTGACTGCATGCCCAGCATATTATGCATTTGAACTTGGTTGTTCACCTCAGCTTTAAGGGCCTAGCAAGCATGCATGTGTGCTCACTTACTGAACTATGGCTTTTGCCTTTTATTCTGTTTGTTCCTTGTTCTTTAGTTACATTAAATTATTTTAAAATGATTTCAAAAATTGTTTTTATGAATTGAATCCTGCCTTGATATCTTATGAATAAGGCACAATAAAAATATGCTCATAAATAAAATATCTTTACATTTATCACTGAGTGTGTTACCAGTGAACTTGTCACAATGTACATGATTTTCCCTTTCCTTGCTTTATCTTTATACCAGCAACACTGTGAGGTAGGTCAGTCTGAAAGATAACAACATGTCCTAAGTCAGCCAGAGGGTTTTGTGGCACACTGGGGACTAGAAGCAGGATCTTCCAAATGTGCATTTAATCACTCTAATGCTAACCAACTGTAGTCACAGAACCAGGTTAGATTAATAAGTTTTTAATGAAAAGGGAACAGGCTTCGTTGTGACAATTTGGCCAGTAGGATTCAAAGCAGTGCCACGCTTTCAGTATCTTTTGTACTTCACATATATTTTGTCCACATCATTACAACTTCCTATAGAAAATTTTAATACTATATTTGTTGTCTTCCTTCCTACTGTTCTCCTCTGATCTCTGTGTTGTGAATTCCTGGATTTGTGGTAGGATTTTTCTCTTAGGACAACCACTTACGCAGCACTGAAAAAGGGGTGCTGCAGTACTGAAAAAAAGAGGAAATGCAGCATTTTTATTTTTAAAAAGACAGAAGAGAGGACAAATCTGTACAAAATCCGCATATCTTAATAAAACTGAAGGACTGTATCTGCTTATACGAGTCAGCTTGAGTTTTACGAAATACAGGGGTGGGTTTTCTCTCAGTCCCTCCACCTTTGCAGTATTTCTGGTGAAGCCTCAGGAGAGAGCCTTCTCAGTGGTTGCTCCTAGGCTGTGGAACTTCCTCCCACAGGAGGAAAATTGACCCATTCTTTCCTTTCTTTCTCCCAGCAGGTAAAGATGGTTTTATTCGGGGAGACCTTTGAATTTTAATAATGGACCAAGAGTGTGTGCGCGCCATAATTATAATTCTGAGGCCTGCCTAAATAAAAACTTGCATGGCCTGAACACTCTAAAGGCTCCAGATCCTGTCTGATCTTGGAAGCTAAGCAGCTTCAGCTGTGGTTGGTACTTGAATGGGAGACCACCAAGGAATACCGGGTACTGTAGGCTATATTTCAGAAGAAGAAAATGGCAAAACCACCTCTTGAGTATTCTTTGTCTAAGTCCTATGAAATTCAAGGAGTCACAAGCAGTCATATGCTGTGTATGTGTGTGAAGTAGTGTGCTGTATTTTTAATCTGTTATTGGAAATTGTATTTTAAATATGTTTCAAATATTTTAACTGTTTTTAATGATATTTTAAAGAGGATGTTATTGTTTAGTGCTTTTGAAACTTTTGTAAACTTAAATATTTTAGCTTAATCTTTTAAATGATTGTAGGACCCCTTGGATCACTTCTTGGGCGAAAGACAGAATAAAAATCAAATCAAATCAAATCAAATCAAACAAACAAACAAGAAATAACGACTACAGTTGCCATACAAACACAATGATCTCTCTATGAGGGGTAGACTCTGACAAGGTGATCCTGTGTCCCTGTCTGTTCAGCCCACTGTCCATGTGCTAATTTCCTTTGAAAACCCTTCAAAGCAATTTAAGTTTTGTAAACAGGATACAAGATGTAGTCAATCGCTGTCAAATCTAAGGACCCTATGAATAAAAGATCTCCAGGTCACCATGTCTGTCATCAACAGCCCTGCTCAAGTCTTGCAGACTCAGAGCCATGGCTTCCTTGATTGAGGTATTGATGTATTGACGTGCCTTCAAGTTGCCTGTTGACCTATGGTGACCCCATATATTTTTTAGGGTTTTCTTAGGCAAGGAATACTGGTTGTGCCAGTTCCTTCCTCTGAAATATAGCCTATCCATCTGGTCTTTTTCTCCCCAGCTGCCTTTTACCTTGTTGTTGTTGTTGCTGTTGTTGTGTGTTCAAGACATTTTTTTACTTTCTTAATCAAGCACTGTTTTCTTATGGGTCATGTCTTCTCATGATAGGTACAAAATATAGCAGTCTTTATTTATTTTGGCTTCTAGAGAGAGTTCAGGCTTGATTTGATCTACAACCCATTCGTTTGTCTTTTTGTCAGTCCATGGAATCCAAAGATCTTTCTTCAAGCACCACATTTCAAGCAGAAAGAATCTGGCCTGTGTCCTTGTGACTGAATGATGAGCATATTGTGCATTTGAACTTGGCTGTTCACTCAGGGTTGATTCCCTTCCTATCAGCTTTCTTTCTGATCTAGCTTTCACAACCATACATAGAAATCAGACATATGAACACATGAACAACACTGAATTTGATATTCAATTATATATGCATGACCACCCTGCAAGGGTTCGGGTCCATGACTAAGTCCTTGGAAGATTCTGCCTGCAAGGATCCCGGCCTTGACCCCATTCTTTGCAGACTTCTGCCCAGTACCTCAGACCCAGCTGGCTGCTCAGATGCAGGGCAGCTGGAGGAACCAGGAGTCAGCTATATAAGGGCTGGGTTTACTCTACAACCTTTGCCACAGCAACATGGTCTTCTGTGTTGCCTGTAGAACCTCAGTGTTCCTGACCTTGCTGACTGCTGACCCCTGGACTCTGGCCTACCTCCTGGACCTGCCTCCTAGACTTGCCTCTTGCCTCTGACCCTTTCAACTCTTGACACCAGGTAGACCTCTGTTGCCATGGGCTCTCGTTGGACCTTGCCCCTTGGCCTCCCGACCCAGTGCCCGCTCCCTGTCCTAGCCCTGGTGCTTGCATCTGGTAAGCCTTGCCATGCACGCCCTGGATCTTGACACACCCCAATTTCTGTGCAGACGTATATTATCTTAATAGACATACACTATCAACTTCTATGCACATGATCAGTGGTGGAAATTGGGATCATGATGTGACTATGGCATGCCATTGTAAAACATCTGTTAAAGACCATATTCTCCTGTGCAAGGCTATCAAGAATTTGAGATCTTCAGTGGAAGTCTGGTTTCATATCCCACTAACATCACCGTGCTGTGGAGCCCTTGACATTCACACTAAAGTCAGGCCATAGTAATAACATTGTACATTGTTCTGCCATTAAAACTTTGCCCTCTTTAACTCTACAGTATTTGTGGGCAGAGGTGAGCTATGCAAGACTGGATGCTGCAGAAGAATTCACCCCATGCGTGCACCTCACAGTCTCTCATAGAACATGTGAAATGGTAGGAAGGAGTTCCACGCTTCCAAAAATCTGGCTACTTTATGTTCCTAATGGGTCACAGAGTTCAAGTCTGCACCAACATTTTCAACTTTTCTTCAGAACATTCCAGCATTACTCAAAATTTTCTGGCAAATAGTCCAAGTTCAGGCTTGGATGCACACATATCTGGCAATTGGCTGGCCCAGAATAGTTAGCTGGCAACTCTAAGAGTAAGTGATATTTAATTTTGTCCCAGGTGAAATGGAATTAGACTGCATCAGGAATGCCAAACTGATGTCTAAACATTTATTGGCCAGAACCAAAAAAAAATGGCAGCTGCTTACCTACACAACTGACCCTGAAACCCCAAACATTTAACAGTTTGGCTTATACATGTCTGATTGACTTTTTCCCCTTTCCTTTTTCTTTCTAAAATTACACGCTTTTCCACCTTTTGATTTCGATATGTATTATTAACTTAACTCATATAATACAGAACTGGGAAATGTGCTGTTTTGGAGCTATGACTCTCAGAATCCCCCGCCAGCACACTGAGGACCATGCTGGCTGTGGATACTGGGTCTTACATGCAACATTTTTTTTCTCTTCTACAACAACTTGTTTGTAATTCCCTATGGCTTCCTTCTTTCTAAAGGGTGATAGCAAAAAGGAGCTCAGTTCACTGCTGGATACTGAGAGAGTGCTATGGTCACAAGAAATTCTTCTTTGGCAATATTGTCCATCTACCTCTTGTTCTTGTCTAAAACAAAGCTTCACGTTCCACTTCATCTGCTTGTTAACGAGAAAGAAAGCATTAATTAATGAAAGCTCTCTCAAATTATGGCCATTTCCGCACTATCCTGTTATAGCGGTATTATTCCATAGGATGTTGAAAGTGGAATAATACCGCTATAACAGGCTAGTGTGGAAATGGCTTATGTGTTGAGCAGAGAAAGTACAACTTACAGTTCATAATCAATGACATAGACGTTGGAGTATTTAAGGATTATTGCATGCATAACAATAGTGTTAAGGCCTTGGTAGGTAGTGGTCGTGATGAGGGAAATGATATTACATTGTTTTTATTAGCTTTGTACTAGCATTTCAATAGATTCTGAAAGAATTTTATTAAAGTTTTACACATATAAAATAACAGGATATATACCACTGTTGTGGATATACCCCCCCTCCACTTCCATGTTTTTCTTCCCCAGTTAAGTTATATCTTATCTTCCACTTTTTATAAAAACAAAAAAATTTGCTATTCCATCCTCTAATAAGTTTATATTTTTTATTATTTTTATTTATTATTATTTATTATTTATTTATTTATTTATTTATTATTATTTATTATTATTATTTTTTAAATATTTCTAACATAATAAGTTTATATTTTTAACCATTCCACTACCTCTTTCCATTCCCTTTCAATGTTCTGGATAGGTGTTTTTTTTTCAAAGAGTTAGCTAATTTTTCAGTCTCTACCATATCCAGTACCTTTAATTTAAATTCTTCTAAATTGATTTCTTTCTTTTCTTTCCAGTGTTGAGAGTCTCGCTGCCACAATCAAACACAATAGTATCTTCTGGTGTCTTCTAACCTCCCAGTTTTGACCTATCATATTTAATAAGTAAAATTCCAGTATCATTTCAAAATTCACATTACAAATTCTTTGAATTTCATATGTATCCCCTTCCAAAATTTCCTTGCCATCTGACAAGTCTACCACATATGAAAGATCCCACCTTTTCATCACATTTCCAACACTTCGCATTTTTAGTTATTGTTGTAGTCTTTCTGGGATCATATACCATCTATATAACATCTTATAAAATTTTTCTCTTTAATTAAAATTTGGCATAAATTTTATGTTAACTTTGCACACTCTTTCCCAGTGCATTTCAACAGACTCTGAAAGCAGTAGCCCTATATCCCATCCCTTTGTAAATGTAGGAGACAGCAATGCTATGGGTTAGCCTCTTTGCTACTTTGCTACTGGAATAATATCTACTCCAGCAGTTGAATACGAGTTTGTAAAGCCCCTGAAGAACTTTTAAACAAACAAACAAACAAGTCCAAGCAATAGAATGACTGATGGACTGATGGACAATGCTTGTCAGTACATATCCAGTCACTTGTTTTCAAAAGGTTGAGAACATGTTTCATATTCAAGTGGTACAATATGCAGTCTTCCAGAATTACACACTTTTCACAGATCTTCAAAGAAAGAAAGAAAGAAAGAAAGAAAGAAAGAAAGAAAGAAAGAAAGAAAGAAAGAAAGCAAGCAAGCAAGCAAGCAAGCAAGCAAGCAAGCAAGCAAGCAGGCTGGACAATATGGCCCCTCAACTTTATTCTGCTGTTTTTAGATCCTCCTCAGAGAACTTCTTATGTTTCCCATCCTGAATAGAATGTAATGGGCTGGCTAGGAACAGTCTGCAGACTCTATGTGGCCGTTTTCATGAGCCCTTAAAAAAACTCCCTGGAGTCTGAGTGTAAAACTCAAGACATGCAGCTGGTGCCTAGAAATCAATATGCCTGGGTAAGAGATGGTTCTGAAACAATTGTGTAGGGATGGGGGGGTAATGGGGGTGATGCACCCCCAGCAGTAATTTTTTTGGGGTACCGTGGCTCCTGGCTTACTCTCCTCCATGCACTGTAGCCCTGCCCTGCATGTCATAGCCCTGTCCATCATAGCCATGCCCCCACATGCCGTAGCCATGCCCCTGCATGCCCCACACACCATAAGCCCACCCCATGCACCATAGCCATACCCCCACGTGCTGTAGCCATGTCCCCACCCCCTCTCTGCCCACCCCCCCATGCACTCCAAGCTCCATCACTGTTCTGAAAACCACCTTACTAACACATTTAGCTCCATGCCTTGGAGGGTGGCGGACTTTCCCTTCAGACGTATTTAAGCAATGGTTGGATGGTCATCTCTTAGGAGTGCTTTAGTTGTTTATTTCCACATGGCAAGGGATTAGACTAGGCAGCCTTTGTGGTCTCCTCTAAATCTTTCAGCCTGTGTTCAGGCTCCCATACACAAAAACTTGTGATAACAGGAGCATCATCTGGTTATGTTTCTACACCCAAGTGCAAGATTAATACAACATCTTTTGGAACCTCCTGGGGGCCCTCTGGATGTCTAAGAGGATGACACTGGCCATTTCCGCACTACACTGGTATAGTGCTTTGATTCCACTTTCGACGTCCTGTGGAATTCTGGGGTTTGTAGTTTACTGATGCCAAAAAGCTCTCTGGCTGATAATTTTAAATGTTCTTCCCCGAACTGCAAACCCCAGAATTCCACAGGGAGTTGAAAGTGGAAAAATAGCACTATAACAGTGTAGGGCAGAAATGGCCATTGTTTCTGTAGGAACACAGGAGAAACATAGCCAGATGCTGCTGAATGGAGGACACAAAGCAGAAGAGGGGTAGCTTCTCAAATGTCCTTAATATACTCTGTGCTAAGACATGAGGTAATTTCTCCACTTTTGGGGCCCTCTCTGGGATGCTTTCCTGAGCCTAATGTGGCCCAGTCCCCCCCCCCCGCCACTTCACGTTCAAAATTGCTCCTAGGATTGCTAGGGAGCATTTCAGGGCAAAAAGATATTTGACCAAAAAAACAAACAAACAAAAAAAAACACTTGTTAAAAGTTTTTTTGTTTTTTTTTTGGAACCTAGTTGGCCCCAGAGGCCACAAACATCCCTGGAGAATAATGTGGTCCATGGGCCATACTTCTTCCACCCCGATTTAAAGGTTAAAGGTTTGATCTTCTCAAATTCTGCTAGCAAAAAGAAAAAGAAAGGAATAATTATCCAGATGTTCTCAGAATGTATTACAGCATCACAATTTCCAGCAATGTCATATGTAAATTACACTAACTCTAACTGACCAAAAGTGGATATATACGTTGTGAATATATCAACCTACTTTTTCCAGCATTCAAAGCCAGGGGAGAATGTGCTCAGGCAGAAATTTAAGCTACATTCAAAGCCCTCATCCTGCCTAAAATTAGATTTTAAAATTATGTTTTCCACTTTATAGCACAAACAAGAATTTTCCTGGACCCTGTTACCACCAGCTAAATGTAGTAGCACTGCTACTTGCTGGACTCATGGGGACTGCAAAGTTTTTATTTATACAGAGTTTCAAATTAAAGTCAGCAGTCCAATTTTTGCCCTACTGTTATTATAGCTAAAGTTCCTCTGCTTCTAGTAGAAAGTATAGTCATGTGGTAAAGCACCCCTTGGAACTAGACTCGGCCTGTATTTCACGTGTTGATAGCATACTTTTGCTCACAGAAAATGGCTGCACTTGGTCATTTCTTAGTTTTGTGTTTCTCTACCAAGACATCTTCAACTGCTCAACTCTGTCTTAGTAGGCACTGGACCAAACATAGCCAAATATTTTTCATTTACAGAGATTTTGCATGACAGTCAACTCCAAATTGCTTTACATCCTGAAAGCCTTCTAAAAGTATGTATCACTCTATTTTTCTCTGTTCATATGGATTTTTTTATTTGTTAGTTTGAGTAGAAATTTAAAGGAATAATGTTTAATTCTACTGCCCTTTTGTTGCTTATTTTTTGAAAAAAGAGGCTAGATAGTTGATTGTTGTTTTGATCTCCAATTGTGGACAATGCTTTGACTTTCCAGATTTCACAAAGGAGTCAAGAGAAGCCCAGTTTATTTGCATGATTTACCAGACCATATATAAGAAGTTGACACATTAGAAAGATATGGCTTTCTCTGTTTTGTTTGTTCATGTTTTCTGGTATTGACTTGATGACCACATTCCAGACAAACAAGCAAGGAATCTTTGGCCCTTTCCGCATGTGGGAAAGGAACTGCATGAAAATGGGACTCACCAGATTTCTTTGGCGTCTGGTTGAGTCCGTCGGGACGAGGAGCAGTGCGAACTCGTCACTCCACACTGCTCCGGCATCCGAAATGGCGGCTTCCGGTTGGTGGAGGCTCTCCACCAACCGGAGAAGCTTGCCAGCCTAAAGCCCACCTCTGGCAGATCTGCAGGCATGCACTAGTGCATGCCTGCAAATCTGCACCAGAGTGCGGCGATGGAGCGACATGGAGTCACGTGCTCCGTGCTTTTTAAAAACCTCTAAAAAGAGGTTTAAAAAACATGCTGCACAACCAGTTCTGGTCGCTCTGGAGAAGACTGAGGTGTGGAACTGCAAAAAGTAGTCTGCGCCAGTCCACTCTATGGTGCAGAAGTCCTCCGTTGGAGGTCGCCCTGCACCGTTTAAAAAGCCTGGTGTGGAAAGGGCCTTTAACTCAAGAGACAATGACTATTTCCACACTAGCCTGTTATAGCGCTATGATTCCACTTGCAATATCCTATGGAATCCTGGGGTTTGCAGTGTCGGGAGGGGCCATGTGGCCCCTCTCAAAACTGCAAACCGCAGGATTCCATAGGATGTTGCAAGTGGAATCATAGCGCTATAACAGGCTAGTGTGGAAATGGCCAATGTGAGGCTCTGTGAGCAAAATGACAATCCTAAAATATTACCTGCATGTTATTTCTTTGTAAACATACTGAAAACTGAAAAGAAAACTTTGTCAATATGCATAAACTTGATGACATTTGATTATTCTGGTAGGCTCCCAGTCGAGCTGGGAAATGGAAACTGAAACGTAACTGAAGTATTTTTGGTTCAAACAGAAACTGGAGGCATCTGTTTGTCACTTTCAGTCTCAAGAAGTTTTCGAGATTTCTCTCAGACTGTACTTGATAAGCAACAGCTCAGTGGTTTAAGGTAATGGCCAGAGAAAGAAATATTTATTCTTTTCCACCTCATACTTTCACACTGCTGTTTGGTCTGCCAGTGGCCAGAGGGGCAGTTTTATGAGAATACAAGTGAAACATCCTGTAACTGCAGGATCCCCCTCAGCATTTATTCGTCTTGGACTATTGTTTGTATCAAACCAGCCTGGAAGCACACCCCCAAAGCAAAACTAAGGACAGGAACAGAAAGAACAGAAAGAAATTGCTAGCTTCAGGTTGTTAGTAATACGGGAGCCATTGTATAACTTATTTTCCCCTTCAGTTTCACAGGAGATGACTAATGTATACTTTCCAGAAAGATGAAACAACAAACTGTACTTTTGTCAGGTTTAGTCAGGAGTTACAAGTAACAAGTCAGAAGTAACATAGTTACTTGTAACAAGTTGTTTTTCTTTCATATCAAGAAGGACATAACAAAACCACATTTCAGAAATAATGTAATGTAATAAGTTGGAACAAGTTTCTTCTTTTGTACAATGATTAACATTTCATAGTCGCTTTTCAAAGTTACTTTTAAATGGTGTTTGACAGAAATTTTTCAAGTGTTTTGTCATTCACTTATCAGTTCTTATTTTTTTAAAAAAAAAGAGAGAGAGAGAAAAGGGGCCTTTTTGCCCTCCACTGTTACAGTGCTATTATTCCACTTTCAGAATCCCCTTTCAAAATCCTATGGAATTCTTGGGTTTGCAGTTTTGGGAGAGTGCTTTAGATTTCTCAGCCAGAGAGCTCTTTGGCCTCAGTAAACTACAAGCCCCAGAATTCCACAGGATCTTGAAAGTGGAGTAATAGCACTATAACAGTGTAGTGTAGAAAGGCCCAATGACAGAAAAGTAATAAGCAAGGCAATGAGTAGCCAAATAAGTTACTGTCTAACATTGCATCAGGCAACAATACGTTACTTTAAAAATATTATAAGTAATGGAAAAAATATCCTTCTAAAAAGTAACTTTGAAAGCTCTCTGTTTA
Organism: Iguana delicatissima; assembly: GCA_948472985.1. Classification (NCBI taxonomy): domain Eukaryota; kingdom Metazoa; phylum Chordata; class Lepidosauria; order Squamata; family Iguanidae; genus Iguana; species Iguana delicatissima. The sequence continues at coordinate 344,836 of CAOKZL010000469.1, read as the reverse complement.
GCACTGTCAGCATAGTACTGTAGACAAATAGCCTTATCTCATGATCAGTTTTGGTGGATTTGATACGGTTTGTAAAAATTTGAACATATGGCTGTAACTGTTTTGAGAATTTTCTGTAGTTATCCAGTTTTAATTTTTTAGCTGATTAAGTTCTGAAGGTCTTATTTCACTTCCATAACTTTCAGTATATTGGATCCTGAGCTGGCAGGAACCACACCTGGGCAGAGAAAAGCAGAAGCAACTGTGATCAGCAGACAGCCATGCACAGTCACTTTCCCTCTGAAGTTCTAGGGTGGAAAAACACGAATAAGTGTAAGCCCCCAAAGCATATTTAGTGTGCACAGAGAGAGAGAGAAGAGAGAGAAAGAGAGAGAAAGAATGTATCTTTACTGATGGGATGGCTGGGAGGCGGTGGGATGGGGTAGCAGCAGGAGGGGAAACGGGGACACCCATCCCATCTCTTCCCCCCCACACACAGGTGAGTGAGAAGGTGAATGTGTGCACTCTCCCTCCTTCCGTCCTCCTGTCCCATCCGCTTCCCCCTCCTGCCCACGCATACCCTGACTCCTTTCGTCACATCTCTTCCCCCCTCCCGCCCACATCAATGAGAGAACATGCGTGCATGTTCCATTCCCATCTGTCCCCTTCCCGTAGTAATCCATGAATAATCAAATTCGTGAATGCTTAACCCGCAAATGTGGAGGGCAACTGTACAGTAAGATAATAGCGTCTTTGGCTGGGACTTGCCATTCTTCCTCTTTTGTTGTTTTCCAGTTGGGAAACTGTTTGGAATGCATTTCTTTTCCAAAAGCAGTGCTGTCCAAATGGTCTCCCACCATGAGGTCGTGTGATAAGTCCCAGCCAAAGACTCTTATCTTCCTGCTGTAATTGTGATTTACCTGCCTCATGTGACAGAGCTCTCAGACATGGAAACCACAGCCCTAAGCTTGTGAGAATTTTGGAGCTTTCTTGTTTATACGGTCAACATGATTTGAAATTGACTTGATAGCAAATAGCAATGACACAGTGTTAGTTTTTAACTGGTTCAAAAACACGGCACCCAGAATGCAGACTGGAGCCAATTATAGGGAGCACATAATTCCCTTGTTAAAATAGCTCCGTTGGCTACCTGTCTGTTTCTGGGCACAATTCAAAGTGTTGGTTATGACTGATAAAGCCCTATGTGGTCTAGGTCTGGGCTATTTGAAAGACCATATCTTCCTGTACAAACCTACTAGAGCCCTAAGATCTCTGGGGGAGGGCTTTTTCTAATCCGACCACCATCCCAGGTTCACTTGGTAAGGACATGGGAGAAAGACTTCTCAGTGGCTGCTCCCACCCTGTGGAATGCTCTTCCATGGGAGGCTAGGCAGGTCCTCTCCTTGTTCTCCTTCCACTGGCAGACTAAAACATTTCTTTTTAAGCAAGCCTTTATATGAGCTGGGGAGCTTTATTTATTAGCTTGTTTTAAAAAAATTGAACACCGTTTTAGCTTTAATTTTATAGGTTTAATGTTTTAATTGTTTTAAATGTTTTAATTTATTGTTGGAGGCCTCTTGGGTCCCATTTTGGGAGAATGGTGGCATACAAATATAATAAATAAAATAAAATAAAATAAAATAAAATAAAATAAAATAAAATAAAATAAAATAAAATAAAATAAAATAAATGGTTAACAAAATTAGTTTATTATGTTATCATGTTTATATGGAATTTTGGAAACTTCTTGGTTTTCTTACTGTGCTGATGTATGAAATGTTGGAAGTGCAGTTGAGAGGATTTCCTCCCTAAAACATGTAACTATGCTTACCTGTCTGAACACTGCCTGTCTGGTGTGCATGCTATGTTCTTGCTTTTTGCTCATCACTAAGCTGTAGTTTGAACTGGGTTGGGTTACTCTGTGCTGCCCTGATAAGTTGCTTGGCGACAGAGGACATGACAGTCCTGCAACACACTGGAGATAAGCAGACAGTTTTCTTTGGGTTTTGCTAGCCTTTGACTTCAAACTTTGGCCAAGATCCTGCAGGAGGAGATGGAGCATAAAGCTCCACCCAGACACAACTCTGCTCCATCTTCATCCTCCTCTCCCACAAGACTCACAAACATTCCTATTGCAGGTGTTCATAAGATACAAAATAGTGGCACAGAAGCATCTAGCTCTGTCTCTTTAGCTGGGCATGCAACAAAGACCTCTCATGGATGCTCCAGGGTCCTCCAAAGATCCTGGAGGATGAGGTCATCATTGTGCATCTGACTCCTGGGACATAACTGGATGCTTCTCTGCTGCCCCCCGCTCTCTACCAGCTACTAAATGGCCATATCAATGGGGGTGGCTTCCAGGTGAGTTTTGTGGGTGTGGGCATTGTTGCGAGAGAATGTGGTGAATTCTTCCCTCTGCAGCAACCAAGAAAAGATATACAGTTGTGTTATGCTGGCATATGTTGCTAATACTGGTGGAGCAGTCTGAATATTGGACTATGACCCTAGAGACCAGGGTTCAATTCCCCGCTCAGTCATGGAAACCCACTGGGTGACCTTGGCTACATCACGCACTCTCGGCCCCCAGAAAACCTTGTGATAGGGTCTCCATAAGTCAGGAACAACCTGAAGGCATACAACAACAACCCACCTATGTCCCAAATGTATTATTATGTTAAATGCTGGCAACCCTTGAGAAAAACAAACAAACAAGCATGCAGAAGAAATGCAGAGGTCAGAGTATGGAAGCCAAAAGGGAAAGGGATCCCAACATGTCATGCTATCCTTCAAAATGTTTATTATGTGAGAAAGATTTGTTCTTGAAATGCAAGGGGAAAATTCCCCAAGGAAATGTGATTTGAAATGCACTGGATTTGCATAGCAGTCCTTTCTGCATGTCTTTCTTCATTATTTGAACCCTACAGAGACACTGCTCTTTCTGGGTTTTTGCCAGAAATAGAACATTCCATTTCCATATCACTGGAATACTTGGTTTTTCTCACTTCACATTTTAAACATGGTAATTAAAATCCCATGAGCTGGAGGCTACATAAAGATCCAGCAACTAAACTATCGGGTCACAATGAGCATAACAGGACACAGAAATACACACATGCACTAGACACAAAGACATACAAGAGCTAGAATCTTCTTAGTGTCAGGTGCATGTGTGTATGGCCATTTCCACACAGGCTTAAAGAAACGGTGCAGAGCATCCTCCAGGGAGGATGTCTGCACCTGAGAGTGGACTGGGTCAGAACTACTTAGTGTAGTTCTGCACCTCAGCCCGCTCCAGAATGATCTGAAGTGGTCGTCCAGCATGCTTTTGAAAGACCACTTGAAACAGGTCTTTCAAAAGCACGGAGCGCGCCACTCCGTGTTCATGCTCTGGTGCAGATTTGCAGGCTCGCACCAGTATGAGCCTGCGATCTGCCGGGGGCAGGCTTTAGGCTGGTGAGCTTCAGCAGTTGGTAGAGCCTCCACCAACCAGAAGCCGCCATTTTCGTCCCCGGAGCAGTGCAGAGCGGCAGCCATGCACTGCTCCGGACCAGCCTGGACCCAAGCGTGGAGCCAAGAAGTCTGGTAAGTACTGGAACGGGGCGATTCCCTCGCCCCGTGCGGAAATGGCCAAAGTGTGGCTTATGTGCATGAATGCTTCTTTTCTGACAGGGTGCAAGGTGCTGTTCTGTACCCCTTTGTTCATTGTTCCAAACCTTCCCTCTCATAAAAGCCTAGAAGGAGGAGTTTTTTGCTTTTTTTTTTTTTTAACCAGTAAAGAGCGGCAAGGGTGTGTGCCAGTGGGGTGCAGTGATTTCAGCACTGACCAAGGACTGGAAAATCAGGGTTTGGATCCCTACTCACCCTCCTGTGTGACCTTGGGCAAGTCATAATCTTCCAACTTCGGGGAAAGGCAAAAGCAACCCCTTTCTGAATCTTGCCAAGAAATACCCATAAAAGGTTCATCTCAGGTTACCATCAACTGAAAATGACTTTAAGGCACACAAAACATCAAGGGTCAAGGAATGGGTAGGCAGTTCAGATGATATCACTCCAAGGGGAAGAGATAAGAAGGTAGAACCTAGCTGTGGATGCACTCTCATTTCCTTCACCTCTAAGTTGAGATAGGCTGGAGATAGGCTGCTTCCTTCTTGTCCAAGTTGCCTACATGCTTCCTTCCCTCTTCACCAGTAAGTAGTAGTAGCAACCCTTCCTGGCTTGACAGCTATGGGGCGGGGAGGGGGGCACAGTGGGAGAGTCCCTTGTGCTCCATCCAAAAAAAGTTATACAAAAGAGGTGAATTCAGAACTGTGTGGTCAAAGCATTATGTTCATCTACATTATGTAGGAATTTGGCTTTAGCATGTTGGAGGACACTATTAGTGATGTACAAAGAAAATATAATTCACCCCAAATGTATTTCAGGAGGCCTGGTGCTTTTATCTACTCTGTTCTTCAAAGAATTTGTGATGGAAAATAGTATGCAAAATAATATGAATTTTTCTATGAGGAACATTAATACAAAGCCATTTATATACATTTTACATACACACAACTCTGCTTCTTTTCCCTTTTCTTTCATTCCCATCATTATCTGTCCCTTTGAAACACAACACAACATCCTGCATAGGCAGATATGCAAATATCTCAATAAATTTTGAGAGAAGTTGATGCCGCCTGCTCTGCTACAGATTTCGCTGAGGCTGAGCTGTCTAGCACTGTGAGGATGCTGCCCTCAGAGCAGAGAAAATCCAGCACCAACAGATTCTGTGTGCAGATTTCAACTGCCAGCCAATTCAATAAGTGACAGGAAATTCACCCCCAACGCAACATTTTAATCTGGTAAATAAAATCAGTGTTGCCTTGTGTAACAGTAAAGCCTTTAGAATACCATTGCAGGCCATTACATTACTTTTAGAATACTGTAATTAGCTCTGCATTTAGAAAAGTAAAAACTAAAGGAAATGTGGTAACGCCTGTATGTGTTAACACATTGCTAAGAAAGCTGCCCAGTGGCTCTCCAGGTTTCAGGCACAATTCTTTCTTCATCTATCCAGGTCCAACCCTGCTTAACTGCCAAAATCAGATAGTAACAGTTATGTTCAGGTGGTATGGTGATTTCTAGCTCTTTCTCTACCTGCCCTCACAACTGGGAGCTAGCAGGACTCTAGAAGCAGCTGCAGATAACCTGCCATTGATCCAGCCCCCAACACCTGTTAAGTATGAATTGTTCCAGCCAAATTGAAAGCCCATTTAAGGTATTGTATTTTGTCCTGGACACATGCTGCTTTATGCTCTTCCCGATCCATCTAGGATGTCAGCTATTATCACTTGATAATCATAGAATCATAGAATCATAGAGTTTTAAAGAGACCCCAGGGGCCATCGAGTCCAACCCCCTGCTATGCAGGAACACCCATCAAAGCATTCCCAACAGATGGCCATCCAGCCTCTGCTTAAAAACCTCCAAAGAAGGAGACTCCACCACATTCCGAGGCAGCATATTCCACTGCCGGACAGCCCTGACCATCAGGAAGTTCTTCCTGAGGTTCAGGTGGAATCTCCTTTCTTGCAGCTTGAATCCATTGCTCCTTGTCCTGGTCTCTGGAGCGCTGGAGAACAAGCCTGTTCCCTCCTCGACATGACATCCCTTCAAATATTTAAACATGGCTATCCCCTCTTAACCTTCTCTTCTGCAGACTAAACATACCCAGCTCCCTAAGGTGTTCTTCATAGGGCATGGCTTCCAGACCCTTCACCATTTTGGTCGCCCTCCTCTGGACACGTTCCAGCTTGTCAATATCTTTCTTGAATTGAGGTGCCCAGAACTGGACACAGTATTCCAAATGAGGCCTAACCAATGCAGAATAGAGTGGTACCATTACCTCCCTCAATCTAGACACCATACTCCTATTGATGCAACCAAGAATCATGTTGGCTTTCTCGGCTGATGCGTCACACTGCTGACTCATGGTCAGCTTGTGATCTACCAAGACTCCTAGATCTTTTTCACACATACTATTATCCAGCCACACATCCCCCATCCTATACTTGTGACTTTCATTTTTTCTGCCCAAGTGCATGACCCTACATTTCTCTGTTGAAATTCACTTTGTTAGCTTTGGCCCAGCTCTCCAATCTGTCAAGGTCATATTGAAATTTGATCCTGTCCTCTGGTGTGTTAGCAACCCCTCCCTGTTTGGTATCATATGCAAATTTGATCAACATAATATTGTTATAGATAGAGTTGTTAGTTCAAGAGTGTAGAATGTAGGCTGTCTCCGCACAATGACACTTTCCCGCATAATCACACTGCAATCCTGGGTCTGGAAGAGAGCGCATCAACAATGCTTTCTTCCACGCTGCTTGCTCCATGTGAAAGGGAGGGAAGGGAGAGTGATGGCACCACCACTCCCTTTCACAGCACAGCTGGGCATTTTCCACTGCTGCGCTATGGAAGGAAGTGTCACCATTGTGCTGCGTCTTCCGCACAGCCAGGAGAGACAAGAGCACTGCACAATTGCAGGCGCAAAATGGATTTTTTCCCATTTTGTGAAAACTGCATGAGCGTGATGCTTGGAGATGGGATGGCTGCAGGCTGGTGATGCTGATGTGCAGAAGCATAACATGCCGACCGCTACCATCCTGCCCCAGAAGTGGCACAGCCCCATTGTGTGGAAATGGCCATAGAGTTTCCAACATAGGACTGAATGAAGTAATTTTGCAACCAAAGGTAAAGGATAAGATGGTAGCACTTCCATTCCATGTATATGAGCTCTCCAGACTGGCAGCTGAATGTTATTTTAGCTGCATAGAATCTGTCATCACGGCTAAGGAAGCAAGCTTACTTAGGTCAAACATATCTCTGTCCTTCAACACTGCCCAGCCCTCAGCATCTCCAGCCTATAGTGACTGCCTTTTTATTGAATGGTAGATCTTGCCATGCTCTAGTCTAGACCAAAGCAACTGAAGGCCTCTCCTCTGTTAAGGGTACAGACAAATTAGTCAAGCCTAGTGCTTATTTTTGGGAATTCCTTCTTCATAGGAAATATAGTTAAGTTGTTGTGTCATTCAGGGATGTTTAATTGTTGAGAATTAGAGAGCTGCATTGGTCTCCTGAGGCACCCTGGAGGGCCACACCCACTGCTGCCTAGAGGCAGGAGCCGTGGAATAATAGCACTATAACAGTGTAGTGTGGAAAGGCCCTGAGAGCGAATTCATCTCCTTTAACAGATCTATAGGCTGCCCCCGCCTAAATGTTTCCTTGCTTATGCTGCTGTACTGTTAATAGGTGTACTGTATATACTTTTTTTGTTATGCTTCTTAATATTCCAGTTTTTTGTTTTTTTAAAAAGAACTTTTGTACTATGTATTGCTTTAGCTATTTTGTTTTAATTTATATTGTAAGCCACATTTGATTCCCATACTGAGAAAAAGGCAGGACATAATTAAGTCAATAGTAAAATGTCTTATTATTTTTTTAATTTTTTTAATTGTTTTAGGGGAGCCAAAATGGTGTAATTATTTGAGTGTTGGGCTAGGACTGCAAGAGATAAAGGTATGACTATCTGCTTGGCCATGGAAACCCTCCTGGATGTCTTTGGGCAAGTCACATTCTCTCAGTCTCAGAGGAAGGCAATGGTGTTGATATCTTGCCAAGAAAACCTTAAGATGGGGGTTGCCTTGAAAGCACACAACAACAACAACAACAACATATTCTTTTAGATGTAATATTGTTTTTCCTTTTTGTTTGCTGGCTAAACAATGTGCAACGGAGAATGATGTTGGTCACTGAAGTTTCAGGGTTTACATTTTAGAAATCAAACTAAATGAGGGGGTAACACATAGAGATTAGACTTCATACAAGGATACTGTTTAGAAGGAGGAGGAAATTTTATGGTGTTACCCCAAACCATGGGTGCCAAAAGGGCCAACCCATGATGCCAATACCTCTGCTCAAAAGTGGGGAATAATTAGCTAAAAAATAGGAAACTTGCAAGAGGGAGGCAACTTAGTGAGATCTTGCCTACCAATGTTCACACAGGAAAGAATCAGCTGAAAATTGAAATATAAGCTAAAAATGTGGTTTATTAACAAGATTCACACAACCATGCACCAGCACAACCACTCACACACTCGCACAAGGACTAACTGAAGGAAAAGGAGAAAAGTGGGATAGAGGATGTTGAGGAATTCGAGTGATACTACTGGTCCAGAGAGAAACAGAGAAAGCAGCAACATGGCTTAGGCTGGAACCTAAGGACAATTCTCAATTTGGAAGTGGACAAACAGAGAGGCATTTGGAATGGTGAGATACTGTACTGACAACCTAAAATCAGGGGTATTTGTACCTGAAAAATATCCGACGTGTATGATTGTGACTCGCACTCCCAACTAAGCGGACAATGGGAGTTGCAACACAAACAATAAAGTCCAGATGGAGTTAATATTCTTAATGTTTGAGTGTCAAGGAAATAACAGTTGTTGTAATAGTTGAGTATTGTGGAGAGGTGGGAGCACAATAAGAAAATGTAGAGGGACCAAGGTTAAGACAATCACAATTTGGTGGAAACTTCCCTTATTCAGCTCTAAGAGTCCAGCTTGATATTTCACACCTGTTGTATTTAGAGTGGCCACACTATTGTCTTGAAGTGACTGGGTCTCTTGCTTAAGAGGTAGACGTGGCTGATCTTCCTTGCCATTCATGTTTACAGTCAGGAATTTACGTCTTGCAGCATGACCTTGCTGTCACCTCAGGTATCATCTGTATCAACGCCAATTAATATGGTGCCAATTGAATATTATTTGCCAATTAAACCATGTCAATCGTGGGGGCTGCGCAGTGACGTAATAATGGGAATATCCAAAGAGATATATGATGGCCCTGTCTATACCTCTGAATTGAATTCTCTAGGAGTCCATGGGAACCCCTATGTCTACAAGAAATTGTCAACTGGGAACACCTTTTCTCCCCCATTTGTGATTTGTAAGCATTTGTAGTTTTTTTTAAGAAATAATTTTCTTAATTCATTAAACGATGACTGGATTGACATTCTGCCATTCCTTTTTTAACAGGAAGCCCTGATGTGCACGGTATATTTACAAAGCAGAGGCAGTCTAACTGCTCAAAATATTTGGGTACAGAAGCAGAGATCCAAGTTCATTTAATGTTACCATTATCCGCCTTACAGATGTCTTTTTCTAAAGCCACCACCTGCTGTGCCTTCTGACTCTTGGATAAAATACGGCTCTTTTGACCAAAAAGAAAAATCTCAAAGCAATAAAATTATATTTCTTGCCCTTTGGGCATAAAAGAATCTAGTCAGGCTAACTAACTAAATCCTGTTTATATAGTTTGATCACAAATATTATTCATGCCATGTTTCAATATTTGTGCGCCAGTTATTTTATGAATTTGTACAAAGCTTGTATTCGCACTAGCTGAGTCATGGATGTGGTCATGATCGATACACCTTCTAAATGTGAACCAGTTTCCATTAATAATAATAATAGTCAAAATGCAAGGTGACATGAAAAGCACTCACTTTCTATAAAGCAAAACATCATGGGGTCTGATTGAGGGGAGTATATGAGATATACTAGGCCTTCTAACTGTAGACACTGGCTTGGTTCAGATGTGCCTATTTGGACTACATAAGCTAAGGTACAGATACACCTTGTCCCAAAGGACACTACTCCTTCTGCTCTTCTTGCTTAGTACGGTTCAACATACCCCAGAATTCTGCAGTTGAAGATAGATTCTCATGTCTGAATGAGGAAATGATGGTTGCTATAACTGAAAAAAGGCGAGATCTTAAACCAGCTTCTACTCATGGTTTAAGATCGTGCCTTGTTCCAGCCTGGGTAACTAAAGTATCTTGGTTTGAGGACCTAACAGGAAGTAAGTTGAAGACTTCTTGGTTTATCATGAAGTGCTAATGTTACCTAGGGCTGACATAGACAGACATAAACCTTACCTATGTCTTGGGCTTAGATATGTATATCTGATTTGTTTACTATTCAGAATATGAGAGAAAAGGGGGTGTATAATTCAGATCTATATTCCTGATCAACAAAACATAGGGAGTTGGATAGCCAAGTCTCAGAGACATACAGTACTTATTCAAAGAGGGAGACAAATCTTGATATGGAAGAAGAAAAGATTTGACTTTTGTATTTAAGGTGCCTTTAAAGTGAGGATGGGAAGTGTGGGAAGGGCTGAGGACCTTTTTTTCCTTGGGCCCCAATGGTGGGCTGAATTATACATCCATTTTACAAGTGAAAATTGCCCAAAAATCTCAATGAGAAGTCACTTGTAACTCCCTGGGAGGGGTCTCAATGGAGTTTGGGTGTGATCCATCACTCTTTAAGACCTCAAGGATAAGTAATTGGGGTCAAAAGAAAACTCTTGAAAAAAAAAACTTTCAACTTTTTAAAACGAGGTTTTTTGGCAGTCCAGGCAAAGTCTGGGGGTGGCAAAAAAATTCTGTGGGGCCCACATGTGATTGTCTAATTCATACCCCTGCTTTAAAGCCCTTGGCACCCATATTCACCCATATCCATCTGGGGTCAGAGCTCTTTGGAGTTTGCATGTATGTTCTCCTTGTGCAACCTCAGTGCAAGAAAAAGCCAAGAGCTGGGGGAGCAGACTGGGGGAAGGCAGCAGCTGCATGCATTTGAGTCCATTGTCTGACAGGGAGTAGAGTGCCCGTATCAAGCCTTATGTGCTTTCTGTTTTTCAAGCCTAGTGGCAGTTGTGCAGAGCCATCATATCTAACAAACAGTGTAACGGTTCAACATAAAATGCCATTCCAAAGACTAATGTGGAATTGTGGAGTAACATTAACTTTTGGAAAGAAAGCCTCTGTTTAAAAACCTCCAAAGAAGGAGACTCCACCACACTCCAAAGCAGCACATTCTACTGTCAAACTGCTCTTTCCACCAGGAAGTTCTTCCTAATGTTTACATGCAATCCCTTTTCCTGAAGTTTGAAGTTATTGGTCTGCGTCCTAAACTTTGGATCTTTTGCTTTGGTAATCTTTTGCTAGTCTTTGCTTTTGCCTGAGCCTATTGGAAAGGGCAAATCTCCACCCCCTCCACTCCTCTCCTCTCTCTCCTACTAAGGGCTTTTCCGCACTTTGAGGGGAAATGGGGCAGTCTGTTACTCACCGGACTGGCATGCTCCCCCCTGACGATCCACGACGATCCACGACAATCCGGAGCAGCGCACGCCTGCACTACACACTCTCCAGAGACAAAAATGGTGGCTTCCAGTTGGCGGAGGCTCTCCACCAACCGGAGAAGCTCGCCAGCCGGAAGCCCACCCCCGGAAGATATGAAGCCTTGCGCTGGCGCGACCCTGCAAATCTACACTTAGGGCAGTGACGGATTGGGGTGCGCCGGGCTATTGAAAGTCCTCTTTTAATCAGTCTTTCAATAGCGCGGGGAACCACCAGTTCTGGGCGTTCCGGAGCGGGGTGAAGTCCGGACAAACATTAAATAGTCCAGACCCAATTCGCCCCCAAGTGTAAACGTCCTCACTGGAGGACGCGCCGCCCCGTTTTAAATATAAAATGAGGAAAAGGCCTATGTTAATATACTACAAACTACTTTTGCACTTTGAACTCAGTTTGCAGCAACTGAAGTAAGCTGAGGGCAAAGGAGGAAGGTGGGAAGAGGAGAGTGACACAGAAGTATTTTAAAAGTGGCTAGAAAAGTGCAATGGCAGAAGATTAATTGGGACTATCATTTCTAAATAGAAATTCTATGCTAAAATGTTTTAGAGTTTATTAAAGTTGATGTAAATAGTCACTGAGATGTTTTTATGAACATCTGTTTAATTTTCATACTGAAAAACTGAAATAAAAGAATGATCACAGATCTTATTTATTAAACCATAAGACAGATGGTTGCAGATAAAAAAACACCTGAAATGTGTTGCAAATTTGATTATGTCATATGTGCACTCACTGTGAAAGAAAAATGTGGTTAGAACATAGAACTTTGACTTGGAAGATCCAGGTTTCAGTCTTCACAGAGCCGTGAAACTCACTGAGTGACCTTGAGCCAACCACTACCTCTTAGCTTTATCTCTTTCATAAAGGTGTTTTTGAGGATAAAGTTGAGGGTAGGAGAGCTGTGCATGCCATCCTGAGCACTGGAAGAAAATTGGGGTATAAATATGAATAATATATAGTAAATAATTGAGTATTTTCTTCCAAAGAATTTTTCTTCCATAAAGCAACACAAAGAAAAGAAAATTTCCAATATAGCTACATTCAAATGGTGATTAAAATACTTCAGATTAACTTCAGAAATAATGTACACACATGTCCTAATTAGTCATTTCACCATTGTATCTTTCAATACATGCAAATAGCCATTGCAATCTTTATTTTTTTTTTCCGCCCATGACACTGTTCAACATTAACAGCAGTGGCAGCAACAGGGATATGGCAGCAGGACATGTGTATATGCAGATGTCAAGGGAGCAGTTTCAGCATCCGCATCCCCCTGCTACATGTCCCTGATGAAAGGAACATAGCAGCAGGGGTGTGCGTACACTCAAACTATGACTCTAGCGACAAGGGTTTGAATCCCTATTCAGCCATGGAAATCCACTGGATGACTTCAGGCAAGTCACATTCTCCCAGCTTTAGAGTGAGGGAGGAGCAACAAATCATGCCAGGAGAACCTTCATGAAAGGTTAGCCTTAGGGCTACCATAAATCACTTTTCAAAAAGGAGAGACATGTTGGCTAGAAAGATGCTCCTCCTCTCAGCAGCACTTTGTGCCTTCCAGTAATTTCTGATTTACAGCAATCCTAAAGTGAACTTATCACAGGGGTTTTCTTCCTGAGATTTGTTCAAAGGAAGTTTGCCTTTGCCTTCCTCTGAGGCTGAGAGACTGTGACTTGCTCAAGGTCACTCAGTGTCTGAGCGGGGATTTGAATCTTAGGCCATTTCTGCACTACAGTGTTATAGTGCTATGATTCTACTTTCAACATCCTCTGGAATTCTGGGGTTTGTAGTTTACTGAGGCCAAAGAACTCTCTGGCTGGGAATTCTAAAGGCCCCTCCCTAAACGGCAAACCCCAGATTCCACTGGATATTGAAAGTGGAATAATAGCACTATAATGATGTATTGAAGAAATGGCCTCCGTTTCCAGAAGCCTTTAATAAATAAATAAATATTTGAAAATTTAAACCTAAAGTTAAATATTTAAATCTTGAGTTAAGTCTCAGGGTCCCTATCAACAAATATTTACAGGGGGTCCCCCATAAAGAAAAAGTTAAGAACCATTGATCTTGAACGTAGCATATATGGCACCTGTCTTGGTCATGATTCTGGCTGTTTTCATACACATTTTTGAAAGCCAGATTAACTTCTGTTATAAAATTCTTTTTTAAAGCTCCAAGTGACAGAAGACACATGGCCCTCCAACCTCTATAGTGTCATTCCCTGCAGGATATCTCATTGATTTATCTATTGTGTTCTCCAGATTGAGGAAGCAGAATTTTTTTTTTGTACATAATGTGCCTTTAAAGAAAATGAGACACTGTTAAGTACCTTAACCAGAGATTGTTAAGACACTGTACATTTTAAAGGAAAATGAAACAGACTGTGGGAGAGAGAGGTTTCACCTCCTCGTCTTCTTTTTGAAAAGCAGTAACATAAGGGATTTTGAATGTGGTCTTCCTACATGCAGAGAAAAATGCCCTGGAAATCCTTAGAAGACTTTGTGGGTGAAAAGAGTGAGATCCTTTTAGAAACATAAGAAAATTTGCTGATGATTCTTCTCAGTTCTGAGGAGATACATAGTGAGAAAAGGCTGTTTGTAGAGTCACTGGTCAGGGTTCACTCATTAAATTCAAATTTTAAACTTGCCACTCTTGATATTAGGAAGAAGCTGTAAATGTAACAAAAATGTTTCCCCTCACACTAGAAACTGTCTGTTTTCATTTAGCATGGGAAAATTTGGTTGAATTTTCTTTTCTGCTTAACCTCTGTCCCCCTCAATTCATAACAGAGCACAACTTCAAGAAACTATTTTAAGAATTACTGAGATAATATATGTCAATTGCTTTGAATATTTGAAAAGTAATGTCAATGTTATGTATTAAGATTTTATCAGCTGTGTGCCTGCACATTGTTAAAGGATTTGCACAGAGGTAAAGGATGCTTAATGACAACTAGGGAAGGTCTCTTTGGCTCTGTTTGATCAATGGTTAATGCTGGCAATGCTTTCACGGTCATAAACCAATCCTCTCTGTGCCCCGTGGTATGTAAACCTTTATGCTGCCCTTATCAAAAGTGTATGTCTAAGTGGCACAGTGGCACAGCGTGTAGTCACTTTGACCTGACGACATATATCATTAAGAAAATTCTGGATTAGAATATGCATTTGATTCTAAAGAGTAACTCCATTTCGCTAGAATGATAGAACAGGGAATAAGGGTATTTTAACTGCACAGGGATAGAGAAGCTATAACACAATACCAGTAGTGACATACCCTCAAACCATCCTGACTTGGCATGGAGAGTCCCAGTTAATCCTCTGCCATCCCACTTTTTTGGTTGCTTTTAAAATGTTTCTTTCTCTTCCTCCCAATTTCCCCCTTTTTCCACATCTTAATTTGGCTGCTTCAAGTTCCACTCAAAGTGCAAAAGCTGTTTGTTTTCTTTAACTCAGTAGCTGCAAGGTGGGGGCAAAATCTTGCCCTTTCCAGTAGACTCAGGAAAAAGCAATTGCTGCAGCCTTTCCTAATTAGTTCAAAAAGGGTTAGGGGGAAAAGGCATCATGAAAGCCTGGACTGATGAGGATTTTCACAGTTTGAGACTAACACTGCAATCATAACTTGGCAAAGTCGGTGACTGAAGCATTGCTGTATCCAAACCTCTCTCCTGCCAGGATAGAGGTGGCTCTGATGAGTTGGGACCCAGAAATTTTGGAGGAGCTCCCCTTGGTTTTCATGTGTTGGAAATTACTCAGTCAACCCAAACCTTGGCCTAAATGCATTTCTGGGCTTGAATGAGATTTATATGTGAGATAACTCACCTTCTCTCCTGCTCTACTCCTTTCCTGCCCTATTTTAGGCTCTTTACCTGGCTGCTTTAAGCCCTTTTGCTGGCTGATCCCTCAGCTGGCTGCTCTCTGAAATTAGCCAGCACAAGGAGTTATGCTGGTGTAGGGAAAGTTCAGCTGACCAAGGCCAGTTCAGCCAACACAAGTGCCTTGCACTTTAGACCTCACTCAAGAAGGATATTGACAAGCTGGAATGTGTCCAGAGGAGGTGAACCAAAATGGTAAAATGTCTGGAAACCATGCCTTATGAGGAGCAGCTTAGGAATGTTAAATATTTGAAAGGATGTCATGTGGAAGATGGAGCAAGCTTGTTTTCTGCTGCTCCAGAGACCAGGACATGGAGCAATGGCTTCAAATATCAGGAAAAGCGATTCCACCTAAACATTGAGAAGAGCTTTCTGACAGTAAGAGCAGTTCAGCAGTGGAATATGCTACTAAGGTGTGTGATGGAGTCTCCTTCTGTGGAGAATACCTTCATTGTGTTTATATTACTCATCCTAACCCAGTCCACCCAGCCTGTCTCTGAATTAGGATTGCACTGTTATCTGAGCAAGCAGCTTCTGCTTCTCTTGTAATCACCTTTAAATTTCACACAGGTAGCCATTAGACAAATTATACAGAATATGTATTCCTGATTGTAACTTTCTGAATGACCTATGCTCTGAAAGTAAATGCATCTATGTTACTTAATTTTTATTGCTATTGACTTTTTTCCTTATCTTCAAATAAAATTTATTCAAACAAGATAGAGTTCTCTGGGTCCCCCCCCCAAAAAAATCGCAGTGATAATAACAGCTTATTTGTGCAGTAATAGGAAGGTCGACAGAATTTTAAAGTCTCATATCAACTGTTCAGTCTGAGTTTTTGTTTCCAAACTTAGTCCTATTCTGGAGAAAAGGGAAGGAAGTAACCAGTGATACCATTTGTATAGGGGACACTTGTTAGATCACTAAGATGGTCATAGGTTTCTCTGGGATACTCTTCCGCTTTCTCCTCCTCGCAAAACAACAACACCAAGCAGCAGAAATATCATCACAAAAACAGAGAGCAAAAATACGCTTTCATATTATTTCTGATGAATTCCTTTGGAATGAAGCATTGTTTGCTTTTGCTAATATTTATCTGGCATAAATATGTTGCTCACTAAAGCTAACATTTGTCCAGAGACATCCAAACATAGAATGAAAGAGTGGGTGGAACATTCTAAAACGATGGAACACAACATGATAGTTGAGTTTCTAAGAAGAAAATTTAGTACCAAGAGAGAGTAATGTACAATCATCTGTGCCCCATTTTTTCAGTATTCATGTAAGAGTCAAAAAATGACTCTTCAAGTCATTTCCAACTTACAGTGACCCAAAAGTGAACCTGTCACAGGGTTTTCTTGGCAAGGTTTGTCCAGCGAGGTTTGCCATTGCCTTCTTCTGAGGCAGAGAGTGTGACTTGTCCAGTGTCATCCAATGGTTTTCCATGGCCAAGCAGGGATTTAGTCTCTCAAGCCATTTCCACACTAGACTGTTATAGTGCTATTATTCCACTTTCAACATCCCACGGATGTTGAAGTGGGGTTTGCAGTTTAGGGAGGGGCATTTAGAATTCTAAGCCAGGAAGGTCTTTGGCCTCAGTAAACTACAAAACCCAGAATTCCACAGGATGTTGAAAGTGGAATAATAGCACTATAACAGTCTAATGTGGAACTGGCCTAAGTCTTCATATCATACAGTATTCACTCTGTTGCAGCAGCCAGTGGCTTCTATATCAGTAGGGTTTTGGATTTATTTTGAGTTTCAGTTCATACTTTAAATGAATTATCCAAGGTGTTAAACTCTGTTTCTAAAACAGGTTCAGCACCTTACGTAGCTTATATAAAGCTTAGACTAAGGCCCTTTTTCCACAGCATTTGCCATGCGAAAGGGCCCCTCGAGCATTGAGCAAATGTGAGGAGCAGCCCACACGATGCACTCACAATCACGCGATGCTCCAAGGGCTGGCAGGCACCGACTGTGCACTTTTTCATTTTCGGCTGTGAGCCGAAAAACTTGCCGTGCGTGCGGAGCTCCAGAGTCGCAGCGCTTGCGCTTCCTGCCTCAACGCAGCCTGGGAAACTCCCAGGCTGCACGGTGGAAGGAAGAGGTGGGGTCTCTCATGAGCAGGCGGCCGTTGTGGAGCTGAAGGAACCAGGACCCAAGAGCCTCTCACTAGAAGCTGCTCGCGTGATCCCCGCACCCCAGCTCCGTGAAAAGGTGCATTGCAGAAAGGGCCTAAAATTCAGATAGCTTTGTCAACTCATTCCACATAGGAGCTACCAACAACCTGTTGGGAATATGTTGCAGCTTAGCCAAATATTGATAATTTTTCTTAATGCTTTCAGTGATCCTGATCAAAACCTTTGTGGGCCAAATGATGGGAATATGTTAGTGGAATTGTTCCTGATGCTAAAGTACATATAGAATCATAGAATCACAGAGCTGGAAGAGACCACAGGGCCATCAAGTCCAGCCCCCTGCTATGTAGGAACACCCATCAAAGCACTCCCAACAAATGGCCATCCAGCCTCTGCTTAAAAACCTCCAAAGAAGGAGACTCCACCACACCCCAAGGCAGCATATTCTACTGCTGGACAGCTCTGGCCATCAGGAAGTTCTTCCTGAGGTTCAGGTGGAATCTCCTTTCCTGAAGCTTGAATCCATTGAATCCAAAGCAATGTCTCTCTCAAAAGATAAAAAACTACATTATTCCAGTGTTATTTCTGCTCCAAGCTCACATGATTTTTTACTATAGGCTGAACACTCAAACAGGACCAAGACAGGAGCGTTAGCATTAGACATTTGTGTATATAGTATGCAAACATATATGTTTCCAATTCAAGAAGGTCATGGTCAATGAGATTATGTGAGGATATTCTAGAATTCTTCAGGGCTATATTGCTTATACTGAAGTTGCCAGACTTTCTAGATAAAAACAGGACCTTTACCTTTAATGCTCACTTCTTGTCTAAACTTTTTCTTCGTTAACTCCCAAAGCTAGATGACACTTTTTTTTTTAAATCATGTCAGTCATGGGTTAAAGTGGGGCATCTTGCCATAAATGGAAAAGATGCACCCATACTCAGTATAACTAACTGCAGCTGTCTTTCTATGAGCTGTTGATTCACCAACTATATTTCTGCCTGCAACTACATACAAAGCATAAGTCAGCTCCAATGAGAGCAGTAGGGTCAATGGGAAAATATTAAAGGCACTTTTTGCTAAGCACTTTTTCCTCTTTCCTCTTTCTCCCTTTGTTAAACCGTGATGTGAGTGTAACCTAGGATGAAGTTCATAAGAGGCAGATACAAATATACGAGTATAGTATTTTAAAAAGATGTACTGTTTAGGTATTTTTTAAAAAACAAAACATCCAAAACATCTGGAGGCCAACCCTTTCCCCACCATTAATCTAAAGGGAGCAGGGATTAATTTGTTCACTCAGAGGCAAATATATTATGTTCCAAAGCACTTTCAAATACACAAGATAGTATGCATGTTAATAAATGAAATCCCTCTGTATTTAAAAAATACAAAGGAGAGTTTCTTTCAAATAAGTCTTCTCAAATTTGAGAGAAAAGTTGTTTAAAGATGTGTTTGATTTGTCACACATATGGAACTATTATTTGGTTTACTATTTGGGCCTTGGGATGGAGACAATGCGTGTAAAGCATGTTACACTTTTCTTGACAAAGATCAAAGATGTTAGTCATAATTTATTTATTTATTTATTTATTTTCCAGTCCTGTAAAATGGTTTTTATAAATGCTTCTTCAAGTTTATTAAGCAACTGGTTTATAAAATCTCTGTATCAAAATATTTGGAAAGAAATGTGAGTCATGATGACCGTCTCCAAACCGAGTGTGGGAATGTATTTTGTCTAACTTTGCAGATGGCATCTCTCAAAGGCTGAGATTATTGGCCCTCTGAGATGCACGTCTTAAGAGTTTAATACAAAGCTATACTTATACAGTAAACACATCCAATCTCTATCTCTGCACAGTGTCTCCCTTCCCACTGCTGCATTTTCCCATACCTTCTGGTTCTCAAATGGTGGAGTGAGCAAGAATACGTGTCTCTGCTGTTCTGTGGTAAGGCACTACCCTGCTCATCCACAAATTGACACTATTTTCCCACAAGAAAAGGATGGGCATATTGTGCAATGTTCTAGATCGGGGTGAACAAAGTGCAAACTGTGGGCCTTCGAGGCTGCTTTTGTAGTCCTTAAAGTTCAGAACATAGGCCCAGGAAAGGTCTTTTTCTAAATCGGAAAATGAACAGGAAGTGACTTCTGCTCACTTTCTATTGCTAAAAACATCATCTCCTGGCCCTAGAATGGCCCAAGAGCCTACAAAAAAATGACAATGCACCCACATCCCCTAGATAGCATTTGGGGTGAAAAAATTTTTTTGAGGGGGACATATGGTGAGGTCTACAGTCCTCCAAGGTTTTCAGCCTCTCACAATTTTTCACCCAATTCTAGATGGAGATATGGACTGGTTTTTGACTGCACAGTCTCAGCTATTGGCTTGTTCTAACTTGGTATTTCTGAGACTTTTCATAGTCCCATGGCAGGTGGTTGGTTCCTGTGGATCTCCCTGGATTACATATGCTTCTGAGGAAATATAAATGAAACCATTGCTCCAGAGGTGAACAGAATCTTCCCTGCCATATGCTTTTAAACAAATTAGTCAGCTAATAACCTCAGCTTCCTTTCTCACCCCATCTAGGATAAAGGCAGGGTATAAAACAAAATATATTTAAAATGTAATAGAATAGAATATATTCTGCTATCTCCTGCAGTTTTCTTTGAAATGGAACATGACTGCTCACCCTAAGCATATTTTTGTCTTTGAACTTTAGAGAAGTCCTTTGGCCTACTAATCTTTATCTATTCAACACAGGCCCAACATATTCTGGAGGTACTCATTACAGTAGCAGTAACCAACACTTGACATCATGGTTTCTCTTTCTTGACCTAGCCAGAAATCTGTGTATTGCAGCTGCAATAGTACTTAGCAGTATCTAGGCTGCATTGCTACTACTTTGTTACCAGATTAAGGAGATATAAGTAGGGGAAAGATACAAAACTCCATGGAACTGTATTGCACAATTATAGCAAGTATGGGTTGTAAGGTCTTCATAGATCTATGCATCTTACTGCAGCACTTTTAAACCTTTAAAAATCAGAACAGTTTTGTGTGATGACCACAGCTATCATGACTAAAGATGTTTATCCAAAGGACTTATTTGCTCTCCATGTAGGCAAAGACAGTCAGTAACAGTTCAATAGACCTATGGCCATTTCCGCACTAGCACTGCGCTATGATTCCACTTTCAACATCTTATGGAATCCTGGGATTTACAGTTTATTGAGAAGCATTTTGAATTCTCAGCCAGAGAACTCTTTGGCCCCAGTAAACGACAAACCCCAGAATTCCACAGGAAGTTGAAAGGGGAATAATAGCACTATAACAGTGTCATGGGGAAATGGCCTTATGATGATCAAAGTGTTGGCTTATTACACAAATCAAAGTAGAGATGTACCAATGTTGCTAGTTTCAGATTTTTTTAAGGCTTCTGGGTGAAGGATAGGAGATATTTCCTGAAACCTCTCTTCTTGGTCCTGGTCTTCATTTTCTGGTTTTGCTTCTATTCTCTCCTCCCCTCTCCTCCCCTTCCCTCCCAAACTGGATTTAACCCTTTCCTCCTGAAAGTAGTTATCACAAATGCTGAGTGATATCATGAAGCCAGTTCAGAGTGAATTCAAGGCCTCCTGGATCTGCATTGCCTTCACTCTGAACTGCAAATCACTTCAAATACATTTTGAAATAGCCCAAGACATATAGTTGAAAGGGTGTATGTGTTTTGTAGCTTAGCAAAACTTTTGGAAAAGACATATCCCTTTGGCTTAGTTCTGCATAAAAGTAGTGGCACTGGAGTTAACATAAATCTTGGAATTCAAATATGTATGACACATTTTGCAGTTTGCTTTAAAGTCAATCCCCTGATATTTGAGACTTGAACATGATTTTGAAATATTTCAAGTTCTAAACCATATTTCTGCATGATTGCTGTGTTTGCTGCCCAAGCTGTTAATGGCACTGAGATCATTTCCCTCCCACCCAGTGTTTGTCTGTGGGCAAATGTTCAAGGCTGAGCAAAAACAAAAAATCAACAACTTTTAACTGAGCACAGTAACTGCAGCAATCAACGACGCTTCTGATTTTCTAGGTTTAGACTCAAGTGATAGGCCCTTATGAAACAAACTCATAGGAGCTCAACATGATCTTATTGGGAGATTTCTTAACTGTTTTTCCACCCAAAAATGTTTGAAATGTAAATGAGTTTCACCCACAAGAACGTAAGAAGAACCTTGCTGTATCAGGCCAAAGGCATCTATAGCCCAGCAGTCTATTCACAACCAGTTGTCTGTAGGAAGCCTGTAGGCAGGACCTGAGTACAATCACACAGGTCACACAGCCTATTAAAAACCCATCTCTGCTCCTCCGCCTCCTCCTCCGTCAGTAACTGCCTAACCAGTTAAGGACAGCTCACACCCCGATTTCTCAGCACCACAAACCCTCTCCTGAAGCCCCCCTCCCATACACAAGGAAAGAGATGGTCAAGAGAGAGGAAGTATAGAGCAACCATGCCAACCCCTTTTGTTCTCCTTCCCTTGACCTGGTTTGGACCCTGGGTGCCCACCCTCCTCACCATGCCTCAGCCCTCTTCCAACAGGCATACACACACACACACGCACACAGAGTTTGATATTTATGGGTTTTCCACTTTTTCAGGAGTCCTGCTCTCCAACCTTAGCGAATGGAAAGAGCTGTCTGTACTACCTTTTCATAGTGGCTCATTAACCTGGACTTTTGCGGACCCATCCCAAACATCATCAGTCAGAATTGAATCTCATGAAATCCAGCACAGGTTGCCTCCACAGGGTGTGGAGAGTAGTCACTTTGTGACCTTATAGACATTGTGGGACTCCTATCAGCCTCAATCAACATAGCCAACATGCTGGAGGAATGGATTACTGGAGCCCAGCATTTCTTTCTTTAATTTTTATCTCACATCATTCCATATATGGGACCCAAAACAGCTTCCAATGGAAATGAAAACAGAATACAGCTTTAAAAAATGAGTAATAAAAGCTTCAACAAAACATTTCAACAATCACATTAAACATTAATTTAAAACAGGTTTTAAAATATATAGTAACATATAGTAAAAATATAATAACATTGATTTTAAACACACACAAACACACCAATTAAAAGATCTTCTGCAACGGACAGCTAACATTCATAGGCCTGGAGGACACAGGTTGCCTATCCACGCTGTTTACAGATCCAGCGCTGCCTAACTTCTAGTAAATGTTCACAGCAGTACAGATGAAATCCCAAGCACTTTTAGAAGTGGACAGTAACATCTCATTTTCCAAACAAAAGTAAGACTGAAAACCCTAAGTGTAATTATGAAAATGCTTTATTAAATTCAGTGGACTCACCTCTACCAAATTATGTTTATAATCAGGATGTATGGTAGCTTAAGGACAAACAAACCACCTTAAGATGTTTGTGATCAAACAGGTATGGAGCCAAAGTAAGCAAACAGTGTTATCTCTGGAAACTTAAGGTCATCCCTTTCTCTAGCACACTTGTTTGCCTACAGTAATTGCTCCACTAATTCATCCTTCTCCATTTACAAACATTGTTTGACTTGGCAGTAACAGACTGCATCCTTGTCTTTAGCACGTCCCTTAAACACAGCCTCAAGTCCCTGAAGGAGGCCATCATGTTGTTGTGAGAATGGGCTACAAGCACCATAACAACCCTCTTATTTTGTGAGGAAAAAGGCAGGTGGGTGCAAGGGAGAATCACAATGACACTGTTTCAAGGCAAAATGGGGACAGAATCCACTTTCTGCAGGAAGTAAGTTTCTGCAGAGATCTTATTAAATTTAAAAAATGAGAATGCATTGGAGTAGCAGTGTATTTTTCATCAGCCTAATATATGAATATGTACTGCATTCCTCTAGATAATAAATTAAGATTTGATTTTTTTTCTGCAAATGTATGATTTTCCTAACTGAAAAAAATGCTATATTAATGGAAATGCCTGTAATTCCATTTTTGAGACATAATTGTTTCTTCTTCCAAAGGTTTATAAATGCACTGTTAAGGTGTTAAAAGTAATTTTATCCACTTATAAAAATGATATCTATAAAAGGAGACATCAAGTAAGTATTAATCTGTTCATGTCTATATTAGTAGGAACAGGGAGTAAACCTGTAAAAGTATAACTTAAAAAACAAATTACAGTCTTATTTAATTATAATATGATACCTTGTTTCATAGCATCACAGATTCCTACAGCTTTAACAGCTGTTGGAGCTTGCCTAGCCCAGTAAAATATCTGCAGATCTTAGAGGCCCTGATCAGTATATAGCATCTGCAACGCATGATCTGATATATTGACCAATGTCCAGCCTCCACTTCAGTACGTTCACTGAAAGAGAATCTGCCTTCTCCCAAGACCTTCATTCCATTGTCAAATTTCCCTTAATGTTCAGCCCCCAAATGGAAGACTTCATCTGCGATTTCCAATCATTGGTTCTCTGGAGTATCAGATAATACATCTGTTCTATCTTCTACATGATAGTACTCCAGATTTCTGAAGATGTCTAGCATGTCTTCATTAAATGTTCTTCTCTCCATCCTAAATATATCTAACTTGTACAAGAATTCCTCAAAGGATTTGGTTTCCAGACCCTTCTTTACCCTGGGTGCACAAATAAATATTATTCCAGCATGTGAGATTTTAATCATGGGTTTATATGTTGTATATGTTCGATAGAAGGATATCGACAAGCTGGTTTGTGTCCAGAGAAGGACGACCAAAAAGGTGAAGGCTCTGGAAGCCATGCCATATGAGGAGCGGCTTGGGGAGCTGGGTATGTTTAGTCTGCAGAAGAGAAGGTTAAGAGGGGACATGATAGCCATGTTTAAATATTTGAAGGGATGTCACGTTGAAGAGAGAGAGGGCTTGTTTTCCACTGCTCCAAAGACTAGGGCAGGGAGCAATAGATTCAAACTGCAGGAAAGGAGATTTCACCTGAACCTCAGGAAGAACTTCCTGATGGTCAGAGCTGTCCAGCAATGGAATATGCTGCACCTCGGAGTGTGGTGGAGTCTACTTCTTTGGAGATTTTTAAGCAGAGGCTGGATGGCCATCTGTTGGCAGTGCTTTGGTATGGGTTCCTGCATGACAGGAGATTGGACTGGATGACCCCTGTGGTCTCTTCCAACTCTATGATTCTATGTATGCAGGGAAGGGTTATTCTGATTGTTAATGGAGTCTGGCTCCTATACTCACCAAGAAGACTAAAATGTTCATAACAGCCAGAAGGGCCCTGGATATTCAAAGATCCTGATTCATTACACTAGTGAGCAGTCATTGCTTCTGAGGTGTGGCTCTTGAAATCTTTCTAATAATTATTGCACAACAAAAATTATTCAGCAATAGACTCCAAATGTACATGGAGGTTCCATTTAATTATCAGAATGAACAGTTCTATTTGCAATGAATCTGTCTAACAGAGACAAAATGCCAGTAAAACAACCTAAGTCCATGTGGCTATCATCACATCTTAAGGCAACAAATTCCATATGGTAACAAAAAAAGAAGAGCTTCTACAGTTAGCTTTATTTGCTGACCATGACTTCTGGTCTCTTGAAAGTTCATAAGGAAAAGGGAGGTTTCCTTAGGTAGCCAGAGTTTAAGATGTGCAGGGCTTATTTTTTTTTTTAAAGTCAACATCTTGAACTGGCCTAGAATGCAATTTTCAAGCAGCATACATCTGGTTGAGCTTTCAGCTGCACATTTGCTGTCTTAATTGAGTTGTGCAACATTGCCATTGCATAGCAAGGGTTGCATAGCACAATGAATGTGTCACTCTACATGAAGAGATTTCCATAATCCTGATGTAGGACCTTAGCCCTTGTGTATGAGAAAACTGGCAACTATTATTTACAGCCTAATTAATGCATTAAGTGGAATTCTATAAAAGCTGTCTACTTGTCTGCTGCCCCCTGGAAGTATGATCCTCCTCCTTCTCCACCATTCCATGTATAGTTATGAAAGATGGACAGTGAAGAAAGCTGACAGGAAGAAAATCATCTATCTCATTTGAAATGTGGCACTAGAGGAGTGTTCCACAGATACCATGTACTGCCAAAAAGACAATGCCAAAAAGACAATGGGTTCAAGAACAAATCAACTCTGAACTTTCCACTAGAAGTGAAAATGACTAAGCTGAGGCTGTTGTACTTTGGGCAGATCAGGAGACAACATGATTCATTGGAAAAGATGACAAGGCTTGGTAAAGTGGAAACAGTAGGAAAAGAAGGAAACCATGCTGCAGGTGGATTGATTCAATCAAGGAGGCCACAGTCTTGATTTTGCAAGTCCTGAACAGGGCAGTTCGTGACTGGGTATCTTGGAGGTTTCTCATTTATTGGGTTGCCATAAGTCAATGTCAATTTAACAGCAAATAATAGTCACCACCACCACTGCCATCACCATTGACGACAGTATAGAAGCTTGATTCATGTAATCCTGCTTTATGTCAGGACCTGGGGGTCATACAAGGTGGATTTATATAACAAAGTTAGGGGAAAAGCTCAAATAACTTGGCCACAGTGAATGGGAAAGTGTTGTGTCTACTGACATTTGAAAATTTAGATGCTGTGGTTGTTTGTTTTGGAATGCACAAGTGATTCTACTTAGGAAAATGAATGCCATTTTAAAAGACTGAAATCTTTGTGCAGCAGAAGAAATCTTTTCTTACTCTTTAACATTATGATATCAGTTGATCTTTTACTGACGTTATCTATTACTTGACTTTGACCTAAACTCTAAATAGCTCTATTATTTTCCAGTGACCTCGTTCTTATTTGGTTTTACAGGTCAGCAGCAAATTAATCAGTCAGCTTCCTGCTAATTAATCCTATTTAGCTAAAGAACTGTTAGCCTGTTATCTTCTCTCCATTAAAGGGGAGTCTTTATAGAGACTTGGCACTAGATTACTACAGTAAGTGATAACTGTATACTCCTCCTTGGGACTCTTGTTTGACACAAATGTTGCCTAGAGTTGCCATTTAATCCACTTGTTTTTTCTTAATATGCTTGATTGCATACATTCACCAGTAACCTCCTGGCTGTATAACAGAGGTGGGAAACTTTTTTTCAGCTGAGAGACACATTTGCTTAATGGGATTTTCTGTGATCTGTAGGTCAGGCCATTCCTACCTGTATTTCTCCTTTTCTCTCTCTCTCTCTTTCTCTCTCTCTCTTTCTTTTCTTTCTCTTTCACTCTGTACCAACCCTTCTTTTATTTCCTCTCCATCCAGCAGACTGCTGGGGAGGGGAAAACTGCTCTTACAAAGGCCATTTCTGCACTGCATTGTTACAGTACAATTATTCCACTTTCAACATTCTGTGGAATCCTGGGGTTTGCAGTTTGGGGGGGGGGGCTTTAAAATTCTCAGCCAGAGAGCTCTTTGGCCTCAGGAAACTACAAACCCCAGAATTCCACAGGAGGTTGAAAGTGGAAAACAGGAGGCCCTTCACATTCGTGGGGGATATGTGCAGAGAACCCCCACAAAAGTGAAATAACCATGAATAACTCCCCCCACAGCACCACTCCTTCCCTGCACACGTGCCCATGACAGCCATCACTAGCAGTGGGCAGGAGACAGGAGAGGGAGAAAAAAACTTTCCTCCCTTTCGCACCCCCCCCCCCCGCTGCTGGGGCAATCACTCCCGGAGCTGTTGGCAGGAAGATGGCAAGCAGGAGGAAAAGATCTTTTCCTCCTCCCTCACCATCTCCCCCACACTGCTGGGGCGATCCCACCAGACCTGCGGGCGGGCAGATGGTGAGCCTGATCACACTGGCAATAGCCGAGGGCATACAAAGATTAGGTGATTGCCCAATTGGCAAGTCCCCGCAGGCCGCCTCCAAACTGCCTGCATGAGCGGCAGCGGGCGTGCAGAGAACAGGCGACCGCCCACTCTGCATGCCCCTACCAGCTGCTGCCAGTGTGCCTGCACAGCCGGCAGGCATGCAGAGAATGGGCAATTGCTCACTCTGCACACCCCTGCCAGCTGCTGCCATCGTGCCCACATGGGTGGCAGGCGTGCAGAGAACAGGCGATCTCCCACTCTGCACATCCCTACAGGACACTTCTGGAGCACCCGCAGCAGCTGTGGCAGAGGGAATCCAGAGAAGAGGAGATGATCTTTCCTCCTCCCTGCCCCTAGGCAAAAGGCCAGGGAATGGGAGGGGGAGATGGAGGGAGGCAAGCCCACCCCGTGAATAATCAAATCCGTGAAAGTGAAACCTGAGAATGTGGAGGGAGAACTGTAATAGCACTACAACAGTGTAGTGTGGAAATGGCCAAAGACTGAATTGAGATCACCTACAGGCAGTCTAGGGCTGCGTGCTCTCAGATCTGCGGGTAGTCCATCCCTGCCGTACAATTCCAATGCATCTCCAGGCACCTCCAGGAAATGGAATTATAGTTGGACATACTTCTACCAAGGACCCTTCAAAGAGGTGGATAACAACGCACATCCAGCATATACACTGATACGTCTAGAAAGAAGAGCAGCAAAATGAATTTGGTTTGTATAATTTGCCATACCAAAATGTATTTGCTTTTATGAAGTCAAAGCCTCAAGCAGGGTAGACATGTACTGATATGAAATGGACTGCAATTTAGAGGCCCCTCTCTAAGCTGCAAACCCCAGGATTCCATAGGATGCTGAAGGTGGACTGATAGCCCTATAACAGTCTAGTGCAGAAATGGCCTTGGGGCAGACTGAAGCAGTAATGAATTCCTATCCAGCTATAAAGCTTATTACCTTGGGCTAAGCACTATCTTTTTCCTAAAACCTCCACTTATAGAGTTGTGTGCAGCAGTGCCTTCCACATCAGTGGGACAGTGAATCCATTGTGAGTTTTCAATTGCACCTGTACTCATTCCCTCTCCCCCACAAATAAGTTCAGTCCCTTGAGTAGCTCCTTTAAAGTTTATACGAAAACTTGGAGCAAATTCACTACCCCACTCACATTGCTTGTTTGAGGAACAAATGGACATGGGAAAGTAATACAACATAAGCCTGAAATCTACTGACTAGTCCCACCTCAGGTAACTCTGTTGAGTTACTAGTCAAATGTTGAGTCAACATGTAGGTAAATTCCATTGATTCAGTGGGCTCGCTCTAGTTGAAACTAATAATAGGATTCAGACCATAGTTTGCTACCTTGACCTACCTGGGAGAGAAAATGAGAAATGCAGTAGTAACTAAAAACATTTCTAAATGGAACGGTCTTCCTTAATGCTGCTGCTGTTGTTATGCCACAAGAGAGAAGTAAAATTGTTCCTTTTTTCTGTATATGACAGATATGCATAAAAAGAGAACTCACAGTAAACCCTTCATTCTCAAGATGAGTTTGACTTCCTTTTGGCTTTTCTTTCCAAAATTTATGCTGCAGATATTCAGACTAATGAAATAAATGCTTATTCAGTCTTTTTCCACCTCTCATTTTTCAAGCAAGTTGCCTGCCTGCCTTTATGAACATCTCTAAAGCTATATATGTATATGAATGCATTATTTTTTCTTTTAAACACAGAGAGAGAGAGAGAAAGAGAGAGAAAGAAAGAAACCCCACAGCTTTGTTTGCATTCGGAGTTGCAAAATTATTCTGGAGATGGGAGAGGGAAAGAATGAAGTTTTGTTGGGGATATTAGGGTGGGAAAATACACCCTAAGCAGATGGATATTCAGTATTTCAGTTCCTTGTATTTTTAACAAGGTCTTATTGAAGCTGAAAATGTGAATGTGCTTCCCAAGCACCACAATGTTTTTCACCATTCTTAGAATGGTACACGTATATGCACTGGGAATTTACACTCTGAGACAGTTTCTTGTCCCAGGGAAGTACACAGTTTACAATGCTAAAAATCAAAACTGTGGTGATGCTTAAATTGGCACACTTACCATTTCATGGTGCTTCCTCCGACATCTTACTGCTACATCTCCACATTATGCCTTGAGGTTTTATTTATGCAGTATTGGAAAGGAAGCTTCTTGTTGTGTTTGGAACGTCTCAGCACTAAAGTTACACAATAAATAAAAATAAATAAATGTAGTAACCATGGTAGTGATGTCAGTAGTCTTTTCTTTCTTCTTCTTCTTTTTTTTTTATTGAACATCAGTAAGTGCTGTGTAAATACAGGAAAAACACCATATTGCACCATATCTCTGGTGCTATTAGCTTAATATTATGGCTTTGATAGAAACTGGAAAGATGCCATACAGAACATGAAAATCAGAGCATGATTGTGGAAAAATGCACACCTCTACACAGAAGTCAGAGATATGCTATCTCTGAACATGGAGATTATGCTTTTTACAATTGTGGTTAAGTAGCCACAGCCAAATCTACCTTTTATACATTTATCCCATGCTTTTAAAAGTGATATGTTATTCTCCCTTGTAAAATTCTGTGAAAATCTAGTTTCATAGCTTAATGGGGTGTTTATCTTCTTTACACTGGTGATTGAGATTCGGAAGGAAATCCAGGGACAGTTTTTAAAAAATTGGAACTAAAAAATTAGTTGTGATAGCAATTAAGACAAGAAAAACAACAAAAACTTGATGCAGGTGCATTGCCTGCCATTCTTAAATGGGGGGCAGGGGTGAGGCCAAAGCTGGGGATGTTACTTTTAAAAAGTAATCCTTTACATAACTCATTGCAAAGTCCCCTTCCCAATCTAATTCATTGCCATGAACATTGCATACTCATTGAGTTGCCCAGTACTTTTTCACCTCTTTTTTAAAAAGCCCTTTAGAACTGTTAGAGGTCTGAAATTTAAACTTTTTAAAGTCTGCTGAAAATGCCTTAAAATGTAACTAACAATTTTTTTTTACATGTTGTACTGAAAAACGTTTCCTTTCACTATGTTGCCTTTGAAATTAACTAGTACATCCTTGTTGCAAAAATGGAAAGTAACAATGTTAAACTTGCAATTCATTGGTTTCAGGCTGTGTCCAAGACAAAACCCGAGTTTAGCCATTCCAGGTAGGGTCTTTCAGAGCAATGCTAGACCAATTCCGCCCTACACTATTAAAGTGTTGTTATTTCACTTTCAACATCCTGTGGAATTCTGGGGTTTGTAGTTTACTGAGGCCAAAGAGCAATCTGGCTGAGAATTCTAAATGCCCCTCCCTAAACTGCAAACCCCAGGATTTCATAGAAGATTGAAAATGGAATAATAGCACTATCACAGTGTAGTGTGGAAGTGGCCCTAGTCTCTCATCTCTCAGTGAAGCAGCCAGCCTAGAATGACCTCAGCCCTTAGTTCTTGTAGGACTATTTAGTATATAGATTACGCAGTGTGCAGGAAGACTAATGTCATATGATATTATGGCAGAAATCAGAACAACTATTCAGAATGCTCTAGTAAGGTGAAAGGAAAACCCTGCATTTATTGTGTCAGGAAATGTATCCAATGACAGGAAAGCAGACAGTCGAAAGGAGTTAAGCTATATTTGGTTTCAAGAGCCCCCAAAGCTGGCTCTCATACGAAGGTGTAAGCTAGTAGCCATTATTAAGGTTGGAACCCCAGGAGGTCCCTTATTAGACAAAGGGAAGAAAGAGACTAACTTCTTGAAGAAGGAGAAATTGACCTCAACAGGTAGGGAGGAAGCCAAAGGCCTGAGTTCATAGATCTAGAGGTACTGTACTGCTCCCCACTGAATCCTCTTTTACTAAGCACTTTGCACAAGTGGTGATTTTGCAAACATTCTCCCAAGCAGTCAACAACAAATTTGCCTTGCTGATCCCTACAGCTTCTAGGGTCCTAGAGTTGCTCAAATGCCTATATCTTTTTAAGGACAGCTGCAGAAGGGAGAATTGTACCAAGCATTTCTATCACTCATGTAGTAAAGTGAGGGCTGGAAAGTCTAAACCTCTCTAAAAGTTGTTGAGCTTCCAGTCTCCAACAGTCCCAGCAGCCTGGCCAATCCGGAGAGATGGTGGAAGTGTTGGTTCATCAACATGTGGTGAGCCACACATTCCCTACTCTTACTTGATAAGTACAGAGACCAACCAGATTTCACAATTCTTGGCTCTCCTAGGCACATACACCATGCATCACTGTGTTCATGGGAATCAAATCAGGTCGAGGTCAATGAAACTGTGGGTTCTGGGGCTAGAAGTCCATAGCACGACATCCTCCTGCTAACATTTGTGCATAAACACACACATTTAGAGAATCTATTTTATGCTCAACAGATATGCTATCATCATCATCTCCACATATTAGTGGGAATTATTTTCCAAGAGGCAACAGAATGGTACTTCCTCCGTGGTAGAAAATTCCACAATGCAAACTGATATTCTCATTTATCTCTTCTAGCATACAACGCATAGCCACAGGAAACATAAACACCTATAGCAACTTTCCCATAAACACAAACTCACTCCAGAAAGAGATCTAGGCTGGCTCATTGATTTATCTATTTGATCTGATTTCTATTCCACCTTTCCCCAATGTATACAGAAGAGCATCACCTGATTGTCAATATGGAAATCAAGTAGATTATATAATTGGGAGCAGAAGACAGAGAAGTTCCATTCTCTCTGCAAAAACAAGACAAGGAGCAGGTTGTGGCACAGACAATGAACCGCTAATGTAAAAAGAAAATTAGAGAAAAGCTAAAAAAGAACACTAAAGCAATAATTGCGTCAAAATACAATCTGAGAACATCCCTGTAAAATTTAAAGTTAATGTAAAAACAGATTTTCAATATCAAGCCTAACTGTCTAGGATGCAGAAGAACTCTGGAATGAAGCCAGGGACATTGTCAGGGAGAAATGCAAAAAGACCCTATCCACAGCCAAGAAGAAAGAAAAGTCTCAGTGGGTGACAGTTGAAACTCTTCAAGCAGCTAAGGAGAGATGAGAAGCAAAAGTAAAAGCTGACAGAAGTAGAGGCCATTTCTGCACTACACTGTTATAGTGCTATTATTCCACTTTCAACATCCTGTGGAATTCTGGGGTTTGTAGTTTACTAAGGCCAAAGATGCCCCTCCCTAAACTGCAAACCCCAGGATTCCATAGGATGTTGAAACTGAAATAATAATAGCACTCTAACAGTGTAGCGTAGGTGGAAATGTCAGAACTCTGAATGCAACTGTTTGGTGGCTTATTTGCAGGAGCAAGGAGAACTACTGTAATAATCAATGCAGATAAATAGAAGATGACAACAGAAAAGGAAAATCAAGAGACTTCCTTCATAAGATCTGAGAAATTAAAGAGAAATTTAAACAAAGAGCAGAGATGCTATACAACCAGCAGGGTAACACATTATGTGACCAAGTACAAGTTAAAAAAAATGATGTAAACAATACAATTAAGAATCATATAAAACAGATGAAAAGATGACAAATTCATTCCAGGTAGAATCATTTGAAGATGAACCTAAAGTTTTAGGGAGTGGAGTAGAAGCTGCACTGAAAGTACTGGAGAGAAACAATCACCAGGAATAGATGCTGTACTAACAGAGCTGCTTCAAGCTACAGAGACAGTATCTACACAAGTTGTAACTAAAATTTGTCAGCAAACATGGAAAATAATGCAATGGCCCGTAGATTGGAAACATTCAATATGCATTCCAGTCCCTAAGAAGCCACATCCCAGAGTCTGCAAGACCTGAGCAGGGCTGTTGATGATAAGGTGACCTGGAGGTCTCCCATTCAGAGGGTCACCATAAGTCAGCCTGATGGCAGATAACAGCAACAGGAGCAATCCAAAGAGAGGGAGGCAAGTGGGAAGACTTGGCAGGGAGACACCATTGACACTACTGACACAATTTCCAACAGGCATACAAACCAGCCTGGGAAGGATGGCAAAGCTGAATTGTTCAGTGAGCAAACCAGGGAGGAGGCAGAGGATGCTCTTAAGGTGGACTTGTTAAAGAGATGCAGCTGATCTGAACCCAGAGAGGGCAAATAGGAGGTAAAGGTCTGTTTACAGAACTCGGTCCCTGAACTAAATGGGATGTATTTCCAGTTAAAAGAAATATTCACACTCGCTCACAAGGGCGCAGGACCCACTTAACACAACAGGCATTATTTCCCTGATAAATGAAGGGCCGCATTGTTGCTTTTAAGGGAACATTATCCTGACCCTTAAGTTCACAGTAATTTATAAAACACAATAAAAATCATTTATTTTGGCCAAATAGACAAGCCAGAAACAGAAATGTTTTGCGATTTCATTTGTTAAGTTCTTTTTGCTAATCTCAGGTATATAGAATCCACATGATGTGTTTCCTCTGGTAGATTCTTTGTAGTAAGATCTATTTGGGTCTTTCCAGGATATAAATAACTACCTAGATCCCAGACCTTCTTTCACCTTGTTTAAACTCTCCTTTGCTAGGTTACTGTTCCTGTTCAGTTTACACACCACAAATAATCTCATAGCGGATGAGATGGGATCATCGGGGTTAAGGATTCTAGGAAAGCAGAATGACACAAAGCCAGGAGGCAATGGATAGCCTTTCTCTGGAACGTGTACACTTTTGGAGCTGGGGCATGACCTCTTAAAGCCAATCAGTTTGAGCTTCAAGTTTATTAGACCTGAAACAACTAAATCATTCCCAGCCTATTTGACCTATTGCTTTAATTTTGTCTCTGTTCTTTAACAATAGCTGAAGTCTAATGCATTTAGAAAAAGTAGCATTTTTAGGTGATATTTGCTATGCTAGCAATTTTAGCATATGCAAGGGGTGGACATGCTCTGGACCTTGTGGGGTTGTACTGCACCATGTTTGGCTGTTCCAGGGCTCTGGGAAGCTGCAGCAAACCATCACAGCTGCTATTTTGGGTGACTAGAATTGATTTATATTACTACTGGTTACATTTCAGGCCCTTATGGGGGAAAACACATTTGGAAATGTGAGAGATTTGTAGTTAATCTCTCTAGCAGAGTATCTAAAAGTGCTAGGCAGAAGTTGAAGCAGTAACCAGCCCATGCCATCCCATACACAGTAACTAGCAGAGAAAGAAATCAAACTTACCCTTTTTTATAAGGTATATAACAGTAGTTTTACATACAAATACTTATCCATAATAAACACAAGTTCACTTTCTTGAAGAAAATAGGGAGATAAAGAGGCCATTTCCACACCACACTGTTATAGTGCTATTATTCACTTTCAACATCTTATGGAATCCTGGGATTTGCAGTTTAGGGATGGGTATTTAGCATTCTCAGCCAGTGAGCTCTTTGGCCTCAGCAAACTATAAACCCCAGTATTCCACAGGGTATTGAAAGTAGAATAATAGCACTGTAACAGTGGAGGGTGGAAATGGCTATAGTTCCAGAAAAGTTGAAGCATCCAGAGCAAAACATCTGGATCTCATCCAGCATCTCATCCAGAGCAAAGGACATGCTTCATGGTTGGAAGGCAGGGAGGGAGAAAGAGGGTCAGAGCAAGATGAGACTCAGGGAACAAAAGAAAAGTGTCTACATGATACAGGAAGAGAGTGGGTGAGAACAAACAAACAAACAAACAGGAAGTAGCTATAAACATGCTGTGCCTAAACTCAAGACAGCAACACGCAACTGAAGTGCAGTAAGCATAATAAGGCATGCAAAGGTTGTAACCTCCAACAAAACGTGTGACTATTTGAGGGTGGAAGCCCACAGCAACAGTATTTTAATGCTCCACAGCAGCTTTCTGAGGCCTGTGAAAGTATATTTTCAGTTGAATTTCTTTCTTTCTTTCTCTCTCTCTCTCTCCCTCTGTGGCATGGGTCTCAGGAGATTGCTGAAGGTCTAAAGGGACATAATGAACCTCTCCCTAAAGGCCTGCATGGGGCCTGCAGGCGGCATGAATCCCACCCTTGATCTCAGGAATTCGAAGAGGTTGCTGCATGTTGTGGGTTTTCCAACACCAAACTAAAGATATTGAAGAATGTAAATAGTTAACATGCATATGCTACAGTTAAGTAAAATAACATGTTCCACATGCATGGAAGGGATTGGCTGGTTTTTAAATTATTTCTTTTTATTGCTTTACTTAACAAGAATAATATAATCTGACACAGATGCTAGAACAATATACAACCTAGCAACATTTACTGGGCATGTGTTACTTCGAAGCAACCAACATTCAATTTCTTATAGCAATTAAGTGCGATAAAACATTATGTGGACATTTATCAGCTGGAATTTATTGGAAAGCATTAAGTGTGTCTGAAAAAGAAGCAAAAGCTGCTTTGGAACTCCAGGAAGAAGAAAAAAACTCTTGAGCTCCCATTATTTAAGCTTCAGGCACTCTGAAACTGCTCCAGAGTAACAGTTTAGTCTCATGGTGACAGTACAGAGAATTTTGGCAGTTTGTCATGTTTTAATGCTATCCCAAAATCTGCAGCCTTTAGTTAGCTATCCTAGATTTTAGAAGAGTTACTCCCAGGGACTCTAGGGCTTGTAGTACCTATAGTAACTTCTCCAAACTCTGGTCCTACCTTGCCTAAATGTACTCCAGCCCTCTGGGTGAAGAAATGAACCAAGAAGTTTCTGTGTCCGTCGATCCTTTGCTCCCATATGGATATTCTTCTTTGTATGTTCAGCAACATCTTTCATGAAGGAGAGGAAGAGCAAGAATCCCTAGTTCTTTTGCTTTTGAAGTTATAAGGGGGAAAAAAAACATTCAGCTAATAATCAGCCAGCGTGACAGAAAGAGAAAGGGAAAAACAGAGATAAATATGGGCTTATAGTCTGCTTGTCATGGCTATAGTTAATACTGGCTACATTCACAGATAACACTGCACTGTGGTTTAGCTTTATGAAGATAAGCCTGTGAAAGTTTCAGAGTCATGGGACACTCATTCTACCTGACATGGGTGTAAGGAAATTGAAAGCTTCCATTTTTATTAACCATACTTTAGTGTTACTCTAGACCGGTAATCTTACAGATTACTAAAACAAACCAGTTTGAAGCTGGATTGTTTTAGTAAGTCATAGCTAAAAGTAGCTGCCTCTTGTCTGACTTTGGACATTAAGACATTAGTACTAAGAGAAGGAATAAGACCCCTCCCTAAGCTACAAATCTCAGGATTCCATAGGATGGAGCCATGACAATTTAGTTTTTTATTATATGTCTTGACACTTCAGAATCTTGTCTCATTCCTTCATAACTGTTCTTCCAAGTCCTAGCCTTCTACTGATATTTTGACTGCAATCTCTATTCAGATCAATGACTGAGCCAAGGTAATGGAAAATATGGAAAATCTTGAACTATTTCAACATCTTCATTGTATGCTTTAAAGTTATGTAAATCATCTGTGGCTGTTATTCTTGTCTCTGTCATATTCACCTGTAATCCTGCCTTTGCACTTTCTTCTTTGACTTTCTTCAGTAATCGTTCCATTATCGTTTGCTATATTCTGCTGTAGTACAGTGTCATCTGCATATCTTAAAACTGTTGATGTTCATTACTCCAATTTTCATGCTTCCTTCCTCCAAGTCTAATCTCGCTTTATATATGATATACTCAGTGTACAAGTTAAATGTATAGGCTAAACATAATTTTTCATGATCAAATGCTTTACTGTGATCTATAAAGCACATGCTGATTTTCTTCTGGAATTCTTTGGTGCATTCTATTATCCAATGTATATTTGCAATATGATCCCTCATGCCTCTTCCTTTCCTGAACCTACCTTGGACACTGGCCTCTCTTGCTGCATATATAGTAAAAGTCTTTGTTGTAGAATTTTGGGCATCACTTCGCTTGCATGAGAGATTGACACAATTGTCATGTGGCTACTGCTATCCCTGGTGTTCCTTTTTTTAAGGACTGGGATATATATTGAATGTTTCAATCCATTGGCCATTCCTTTGATTTCCATATTTACTGAGAGATTATAGTTGGAACTTGTGTAGATTCTTGTCTCTGTATCTTGAAGCAGCTTTATTGGTATGGTATCTTTTCCTGGTGCTCTGAGTGTAGCACATTAGTCATTGTTAAAACTGCAGTTTCATTTTCAGATGGTTCTTCCTTGAATGACTCTATCATTTTTTCAGCTTTTTTGCATAATTTCTCAGTGGACTGTTTCCATTGACTTTTTATTTGTACTTTGTCATGTAATGTGTTCCCCTGCTGCTTGTATTGCATCTTCACTCTAGGTTTAAATTTCTTTCTGATTTCTCAGATCTTGTAGAAGAGCCTCACGTTCTTCCTTTTTTGTTGTCATCTTATATTTCTCTATATTTATTATTATAGTAGTTCTCTTTCCCCCTGTGCACAAGTTACTAGACAGCTGCATTCAGGGTTCTGATCCAACCTTTCACTATCTTTTAATTTTGCTTATCATCTGTTCTTAACTGGTTGAAGAGTTTCATCTGTTACCCACTGAGAACTCTTTCTTTCTTTCTTTCTTTCTTTCTTTCTTTCTTTCTTTCTTTCTTTCTTTCTTTCTTTCTTTGGGAGGCTGTAGATACTGTCTCTTTGCATTCCTCTCTTACAGTGTCCCTGACTTCATTCCAGAATTCTTCTTGCTCACGGTCAATTAGGCTTAATTGTGCAAATCTATTCTTGCATTATTTTTAAAATCTACAGGGATGGTCTTCAGGTTGCCCTTTTGGCATGATGATTGATTTACTTTAGATTTACTGTAATTTTTCATATTTACGATTAACGGTCTATATCAGAATCTGCTCTGAGTCTTGTTTTTGGAAAGAGAATGGAACTTCTTCATCTTCTGCTTCCAATTCTATAGCTATTTGATTTCTATATTGACCATCAGGTGATGTTTGTGTATACAGACACCTGTTGAGTCTCTTGAAGAATGTATTTGCAATCAAAAAACTGTTGGACTCACAACATTCAGTCAGTCACTCTGCTGTTTCTTTTCTTGGTCCTAGACCAAATTTTCCTACATTCTTTGATTCTACTCTGTTTCCTACTTTTGCATTTGAAATGTCTATGCTTTATAAGATGCCCTGTTTTGATGTGTGATCAATCTTCTCCTGGGATCCAGCATAGAAACTTTCAGTTTCTTCTTCTTCTGCCATTGTAGGTCCATAATCCATTATGGTTATATTAATGGTTTTTCTCTGAAGTCTATTATGATTATTTTTATTATTTCTATTATTATTATTTTTATTATTATTACTTTGCATTATATCCTTTGACTGCTTATGCTACATCTCTCCTCACTATTAATGCCATCCCATTCTTCTTAGATGTTCATCTCCTGAGTAAAACATTGTGTAGTTATCTAATTGAAAGTGGCCCATTCCTGTCCACTTTATCTCACTCATCCCAAGTATTGCAATGTTTATATGTTCTATTTCTTGTTTTACTATGTCTAGTTTCCCTTGATTCATGCTTCTCACATTCCAAACGTGTTGCACAACTTCAGACTTTCCTTTCACCTCTGAGCACGTCAACAGCTGAATGTTCTTTCAGCTTCAAAGTTTTGAGCTGAATGTCCTTTCAGCTTGTGTTATTAGTCACTGAGCTACTCGTAGGCCCTTTTTGCAGGACGATGTCATCCTGCCATCGGGATGGGAGAAGGGTGGGACTATGATGACAGTTATGCATGATGTCATCACGGTCCCATCTTTCTCCTGTCCCTAGGTGGCATGATCGTGGATTAAATCATTGATGAGTTTTCCCCATCAGTGACCCATGATTGCACCACCATCCTGTACTTACCTGGTATGTGAAGGTCTGTAAGTGCAATGGCTATGCTTCCTACCCCAGTGCAGGCTAGGACAGTACCCAGCTGTGCTGCAGCAGGAAGAGTTGGGACCATCATACTTCCTGAATCCCAGAGGCAGCTGGTGCAGGGGAGAGCTCTCCCGTTGAGCTCCCCTCCAGGCTCAGCCACTGCCAGGATCCCCAAGGGGTGCCGCCTGGA
The DNA here is from genome assembly GCA_948472985.1 of Iguana delicatissima. NCBI lineage: Eukaryota > Metazoa > Chordata > Lepidosauria > Squamata > Iguanidae > Iguana > Iguana delicatissima. The sequence goes on along the minus strand of CAOKZL010000469.1, from coordinate 305,737 downwards.
ACAGGTAAGTGTGAAAAAGGCTGTAGTTGTCCTTTGCTCTTCCCCAGTAGTTCATTAAGTGCCTTCTGACCTGTGAGTCTCATCTTCTGGAACTATCTCTTGTTTCATTTTGGATTGTCTCATAACAGGGTTTTCATGGTTAAAAATGTTCAAAAGGGGGTTGCAGTCCCTCCTTCTGTACTAATAAATGTTAGCTATGGTGCCCTTGCCATTGTCTCTGAGAGATTCTCTGCCAGTGTGACCCCCTGCCCTACTACTGCTGCCATACATTTAGTCTTGCTCCTCAGTAAAAGCCTATCTGACATGGGATACCCTACCAGCAGCACCAGCATAGCCTCTTGCCTCACAAAATCATACAAACCTACCACCACAGAATGATGTATGAGGTTAAAAGAAAAGAAGAGGGGAGGAAGAGGAGAAGGAGGAGGAGGAGGAAGATGATGAAGAAGAAGGAGAGGATGATGATGATGATAATTTTCCTCATAAAACTAGTTCAAGAATAGTCCCCCAGTAAGGGGAATTTAACTTATATACCAAAATACATTCCACATATACTCTGCAAAACTCCCTCCAATATTATATGTAGGGTACCATTCTTAAGCATCTGCTTTCTGCTTCTTCTTCTTGTGACTGTTGTTTTTTCTCCTCTCATTACATCATGGAAAAATATTTCTGAAAGCAATTATATGTTAATATGTTGTCTTTCCTGGTCACAAAAATAAGAGCTTTTTAAAGAGTTACTATTCTTTGTGCAGACCAGTTTTTTAAAACTGAGTTTTTAAAAAGTTCTGAACATTTGGTTATACTTGCAATGTTTGTAACATTTGACACATAGTGTTTGTCCTTCAGTTCATACAATTACAGCATTGAGAAAAAATAAAAAGTTATTTCGTTCAAATCAAGGCAAACCTGTGTTGTGGGTTTCTGTGTGAGGAGGCAGATTAAGTGGATTTGTTTAATAAATGCTATGATAATTTAGGGTAATGGACAGTACATCTTTTAAAAACTGTGCACTCCTTGGAAGATCTAGGAGTGAAACATTATTCTGATTTAAAAAAAACAGAAGAAAATAAAAAAATAGAACTGTAGAATACTGAAGTCTTCTTAAAATAAGTTTCCATTCACAGATCTGACTGATTTGTATTATAGGCAATAAATATTCATTTTGTGTAGCTTTTCTGTTTAAATCTAAGAGACCGTGCTTCTTTCAAAAGAAACTGTTACCCATTTTTAATTACATCAGAGAAGAAAGTGTTTTTCAATCTTAGCAGACAAATGTCAACATAGGAAGATATTGGAAGAAACCATTGTGCAAGAGACAGAAACACAACTGTGTTCTAAATGAAACAAGTTTTGAGCACGGCATGTGAAAAACAAATTTACCATTCTGATAACACTTCCAGGAGCAGATATTTGTCTAAATACAGACAGAGTATGATATTAATCATGCCTGTTGGGTAGAAAACAGGGTTAGATACATATTATTACACTTGCAAAAGCAACTGCGCATGATGTTTGTTCTAGATAATTGTTTCTGGGCATAATTCAAAGTGCTGTTTTTACCTACAAAGCCCTATATGACGTTGTTGTTGTTGTGTGCCTTCAAGTCATTTCTGACTTGTGGCAGTCCTAAGGAGAAACTATCATGAGGTTTTCTGGGACTGAGAGTGTGTGTTGTGCCCAAGGTCACCCAGTAGGCTTCCATGGCTGAGTGGACAATCAAACCCTGGTCTCCAGGATCATAGTCCAATGCATAGTCCAAACCACTACACTATACTGGCTGTCTCTATTTGGCACAGGCTCAGACTAATTGAAAGCATGTATCTCCCCTACAAGCCTACCCCCATCTTACAATCTTTGGGGACAGGCTTTCTCTCCATCTTACTTCTTTCCAAAGTTTGATGAGTGGAGACATGGGAGAGAACCCTCTTAGTGGTATTATGGCACTGTGCACCACCCATGATTGGCATGGTTTAATTGGCAAATAATATTAGATTGGCACCCTATTTATTGGCATTGATATAAATGATACCTGAGGTGATGGCAAGGTCATGCTGGAAAATGCAAATTCCTGACTGTAAACATGAAAGATCAGCCACACCTACCTCTTAGGCAAGATAACACCATACCTACCTCTTAGGCAGGACAATAGCGTGGCCGCTCTGAATACAATAGGCATGAAACATCAAGCTGGACTCTCAGAGTTGAGATAGGGAAGTTCCCATCAAATTTTGATTGTCTTTACCCTGGTCCTTGTACAAGTGGATATATTCCTATTGTTTCCCCACCTCTTATTGTTTTCCTCTACAATACTCAGCTGTTACAACAACCATTAACACTAAGATCATTAACTCTGTTTGGACTTCATTCTTTGTGTTGCAACTCCCATTGTCCACTTAGCTGGAAGTGCGAGTCACAATCATACCCTTGGGATATTTTTTGGGTACAAATACCCCTGATTTTAGATTGTCCAGTGCAGTCTATTGCCATTCCAAACACCACTCTGCCCATCCAATTCCCAAATGAGAATTGTCCTTAGATTCCTGTCTAAGCCATGTCGTTACTTTCTCTGCTTCTCTCCAGACTGGTAAATATTGCCTGAATCCCTCAACATCCTCTATCCCACTTTCCTCCCTTTCCTTCAGTTAGTCCTTGTGCAAGTGTGTAAGTGTTTGAGCTTTTGCATGCTTGTGTGAATCTTGTTAATAAAACACATTTTTAGTTTATATTTTTTACTCTCCGGCTGTTTTTTTCCTGTGTGAGACTGTAAACATCGGTAGGCAAGAGTTTGCTAAATTGCCCTCCTCTTGCAAGCCTCCTAATTTTGAGCTAATTAATTCCCTTCTGTCACATGCAGATAGTGGCATTGCAGGTGGACCCATGAGTTGCCCACATTTTGAGGTAGCACTGGCTGCTTTTTGGCTTTGTAATTCCTTTTCATGAGAGGCTTGATCTGACCCCTCTCTGTTATCCTTTCACTTCCAAAATAAGACCTTCTTGTTTAAACAGGCCTTTATCCTTGGCCAGCCAGGGTGAAGTGGTGTGTAATTGGCTGTGCTCTCTCTGCAGCTCCTGAAGATGTTCTTCACTCCCAGCAGAAATCTGCCCTCCTAGACAGTGGAGGAATTGGTGCTGGGGGCTGCAGAGGGGAATTGGTGAAATTGTCTCCTGTTCCTTCTTTTCTCTGACAAGAGACTTCTGAGACAACTGTGCTTAGGGTTGTTGCCACTGGTGGAAACAAACTATGGGTCCACTGTTCACCTCCTATGCCAGGAGCCCTTTCACACAACACAATTATAGCATGCTATCTACCATGGCTGCATCCTGTGGAAACTTGAGGTTTGTAGTTTGGTGAAACATTGGAGCTTCACCATTGAAAATTCTAAATGCTCCTTCCTAAACTGCAGATCTCAGAATTCCATAAAATGATGCTGTGACAGTTAAAGTGGGATCATAATGCTGTAACTGCAGGGTGTGAAAGGGTATTGTTGTGTTTGATATAAAGGCTGGCTCATAACATCAGATGTGTGTGAAGTTCCATGAACTGAACAATGCTGACAAAAAATAATACTGTGGCACATATTCAGGTCTCAGGGTTCAATTCCCCACTTGGCCATAGAAACCCACCGGGTGCTCTTGGGTGCATCACACACTCTCAGCCCCAGAAAACCCCAGGACAGGTTCACCATAGAATTACCATAAGTCACAAATGATTTGAAGGAATATAACAACAACAAGGCCTTTTCCACACCTTACCTTTTCATGGCACTGGGGTGCGGGGATCACGCAAGTAGCCTCTTGCAAGAGGCTCTCACATCCCCGCTGCTTCACCTCCACAGCCACTGCCTGCTAGCAAGCAGGCAACATGAGGGCTCCTCCTCTTCCTTCCGCAGTGCAGCCTGGGATTTTCCCAGGCTGTGCTGGGGAAGGAAGCGCAAGGGCTGCGGCTCCAGAGGCTCCGCATGCACAGTAAGTGCACATGTGGCCCTGGAGCGATGTGCGATCATGCGCCATTTTTGGCTAGAAGCCGAAAATGAAATAGTGCGCGATCGGCACCTGCTAGCCCCGGCAGCATTGCGCAATTGCGAGGACGTCATGTGGATGGCTCCTCGCAATTGCACAACGCTCCAGATGCACTTTCGCATGGCAAATGCCATGCAAAAAGGGCCCGAGTGTAGGCTAAACAGAATGTGCTGTCCATAGCTTTTTATAATATTTATCACAATGCTCACAAAACTAGTTCATCATGTCAAAGTCCAGATAAGTCAATTTTATGTTAAATTACTACATTTTTGCAAAAATTAGTATCTTTGGCTTTAATAAGGTTTCTCTGTATACTCAAAAGTTATCATGAATTCCAAATTACTTAGTCCAAAGGTCGCTTAAATACTTTCCATGGGGACTGGGGAGATTGGCACCAACCCTTCTAACAAATTGATTTTGTACATTACTTTTACTGCTTTTATTAATTCTGCATATGAGGTGAGAGGCTATAATTTGTCTTCTCAGCTCATATGTTGCCCGTGAACATACTTAATAAACATTTCAGATAAACTCATCAGTCTTTATGAAATTAAATGGATGTAATTCCCCCCCCCCCAATTCTTACAGTCCAACATATGCAGTAGTTTAGTGAAGTGAAAACTTTATTGATTTTAACTGCCGTCAACTTGACTTGGACTTATGGTGACCCTGTGAATGAGAGATCCCCAAGTCACCCTGTCATCAACAGCCCTGCTCAGGTCTTGCAGACTCAGAGCTACTACTCCTGATTTATTTGCTGTAGGCCATGATCCTGCACTAACCAAGCAGAATGTTATGTTCCACCATGGAGTTCCATGTCCTCTTCCCATCCAATCACCTTCCAAACCCTGGTAGGGTTTGCCATTACTGCTGCTTAATGATGAGAAGGAGAAGGAGAAAGGAGGCCATTGTGGTGATGAAGTTAGGCTGGTTTGGTCTTTGGGAGGAAGGATAAAGAGGTGTGTTGATGAACAGAGTAAGCAGCACCATTGTCTTGGAGCTTCAGTGCTGCCAAGTTGGGGAAGTTTTGGATGGTGCACAAAGAGCTACAGAATGGCCTTATGCACCTCATCCAAAAAGAGATACACATGCACATAAGCCACACTTTTCTACACATATATCACTAACAGGATTCCAGCCATGGTTTCTACATGAAAACCATAATTAATCTACCTGCTACTTTTTTTCCCTTAGGAGAGCTTCCTTTTTAATATAAATTCACATTGTGAATATTTGCCTGATGCATGTTTTTGTGACTTGAGAAGTAAATCAGATAGACTAGGCTTGTAAATATGTGATCCACAAAGCAAAAACGTATGCCTCCATCATGTATGGCAGTCTAGGAGAGACTTTATGTTCTTGCTGGTTGTGCTGGCTGTCTAGGCAGGCCATACAGCATGTGAGAGTAGGATTGGTTCTAGCTTCTAGAGATATGAGATAGATAGATTCTGAAAAATACTTAAAAAAAACTTGGAAAAACTAACCCCATGCCCAAAGTATGCAAAATTTGTTTCTTTTGAGTAAGAAAACTGAACAGTCTTTTTACACAAAAATCTATGCCATGTTTCCAATTAGCTTTCTTCATTTCAGAAATATTATTTGGAAAAGAGAGTAAAGAAAGAGTCCTTTCAATTCATTGCTGCTATTGTTTAATAATTAGAATAAAAAATCCTTGCTGATCTACTGCGAATGTTCCAGAGATGTACAGGAGTACAAAATGCTGATCTACTGGTAGATATCTGGGTGATGTGAAGACTGACAAGGATTGATACTCTTCCAAACCCTGTTCTAGGATATGGATAAAAACCCTTTTGATGCAGCCATGTGAAGGTTTTAAAACTCAACAAATAGTTGTGCACTTAACTACGTGCACATTCTGCCTTATAATGATATGAAATATGTTCATGAACTCTATTAATGTAGTGACGCCAGCAACAGTGTATAAGTATAACCAAGATGGCCTGCTTAACCTATGCAAATGTCTCTACCATGTTAGCAATATAATTTTATTTTAAATTTTAAATTACTGATTTTAAATTACTGATTATTATGCTACAAGATTTCAGCTATTCAAGGACATTGGGCAACATGAATGACTGGAATTAAAAATTAAAAAGAACTTCCTGACACAGAGAGCTATTTGAAAGTGGAATGTACCACCTTGAATGACGGTGGCCCTTTCTCTACTGGAGATTTTAGATTTTGGAGGACCAAATATCAGTGATGCTTTTTTTATGAGTTTCTACACTGACAAGAGATTGGACTAGACAGGCCTCTGTATTCCTTGCAACTCTACAGTTGTATGGTTTGGTGTCTGGACAGCTGCTGGCTTCTCTTTTTATGGGGAGATGAATCTTTTCCAGGATTTCACCTTAACTTAAAAGGAATTCTTCAAGATACTGAACCCTATTCTCCCAAATAGATTTGTCACCATGGATTGCTTCTTTAAAATCCGGACTTAAACCTGGAACAGATCCACTGCTCCGGTGACAGGAAGCCACCAACATCCACTGATTCCATGAATGCAGTTCCTAAAACTTTATGGTCAAAAGCTTACACACAGATTTTTTTGTTGTTGTTACATAGGAACATAAGAAAAACCACATTAGATCAGACCAAAGCTTAGCTAATATAACAGACTTTTCACACAGTACTCATTCAGTTGCCCATAGAAGCCCATTAGCAGGACATAACTGCAATGTCCCCCCTCCATCTAATTCTCCCCAGCAATTGATATTGTGACCAATGTTGGAGATGATATATAGCCATCTTGACTAACAGTCATACATGGCCACATTCTTCATGAAATTGTCTAATCCACTTTTAAAGTTGACATCTGTAACTGCAACCTGTGGCAGTGAATTCCACAGTTTTATTATGTGCTATCTGTAGGAGTACTTTTTATCTGTCCTGAATCTTCTTCTGCATTTAGATTCAGTGGATGACCCTAGATCCTAGTATTATGAGAGAGGGATAAAACCTTCTTCCTATCAGCTGTACTCCTGCCATGCATCATTTTATATGCCTCAGCCATGTCTCCCCTTTTTTTCTAAGTGAAATACCTCATAGGGCAACTGTTCCTGTCCCTTAATCATTTTGATTGCCATTTTCTGCATTTTTCCCAGATCCTCAGCAACCTTTTTAGGTGTGGTCACTAGAACCATACAGAGTATTCCAAATATGATCATGCCATTTTTATCTCTAAGGGCATTAGGCTATTAGCAGTTTTATTTTTGCTTCCCCTGACCATGTCCAACATGGAATTCTTCGTTTTTGTTGTTTTTCAGCAGCCACATACTGTGAATTCATCTTTCCTGAGCTATTTACCACAATCCCAAGACCCCTTTCTGGTTTAGGTGCTACCACACATCTCATCAGTGTAGACGTGAATTTGCTATTTTACTGCCTATTCCATCAGTTCCTTGCACTCTGTTTTTGTTCTCCCTTCTGAATGTGACAAGTTTGGTGTCATCTTCAAACTTGGCCACTTCTCTAATCACCCTAAACTCTAGATCACTGGCTGTTTGCTATCAAGTTGGCTGCAACTTACGGCAACCTTATAAACAAGTGACCTCCAAGAGTATGAGTTATCAACAGCCCTGCCCAGGTCTTTCAAACTCAGGCCTGTGACTTTTTTGATTGAGTCAATCCATCTGTAATGAAATCTTCCTCTTTTTTACGAAGTTCCACTTTCCTGAGTGCTATCATCTCTTCCAATGAGTTATGTCATCACATGGTATGTCCAAAGTATAATAGCCTCAGTTTAGCCATTTTGGCTTCCAGAGAGAGTTCAAACTTAGGTTGCCCTCAGGCTCCTTATTTGCCTTTTTGGCACTGCATGGTATTTGTAGAACTGTCCCCAGCACCACATTTCAAATGAGTTGTTTTTCTTCTTGTCAGCTGTTCAGACTTCGCAACGATACATAGAAACAGGAAATTCTGTGGCGTGGATGATTCTGACTTTGATATGAAAAAGTGAGAAAGCACTTGTCTCAACACAGATCACTGAGGGCCACCTTACATTTTTATAAAAGTTACCTCCATAAACAGCTTTCCTTTTAAATTTTTATCTAAGTGAATATAAATTTCCTGATGAATTAATATTCTATCAGAACTGTAAAATCACATATGCACACAAAGGTATCAACTTATCTTGTTTGTAGTCGTGAAATTCATGGTGACCAAAGCCAGCTCTTTCTGTCTGTCTGTCTGTCCGTCCATCCATCTTTCTTTCTTTCTTTCTTTCTTTCTTTCTTTCTTTCCTTCCTTTTGTAAAATGTTTTAGGTAAAGGTTTTGCAATTTACTAGATTTTTTGTAAAAAAAAAAAAAATGCACCATTCCTTACATTATTTTTCCCAAGGAGAATTTCAGAATTCTGCAGTTACTTTTTATAAAAATATTCTATTTATTTTTTTAAAAAAATCTGGAAATTGTGCTTGGGATTTCTCCTGATTTAAATAAAGGACAAAATCTTTCTACAGAAATGAAAATGGTGGGAAAGAGTTAGGTTTTTAAAGTTATTTCTATTAAGTGAAACTATATTGTCTGTTATTAACATTGTGTGAAAGGCACAGTTCCTGCCAGACCCAAGAAATGTACCATATTGTCAGAATAACAGAATGGAACTGAGGAAAACCCATTAGGAATTAGTTAAAGAAGGACATACAATAATCCCTCTTTAAAAATGTTTTAATTGGCTTTTGCATCACCATTACTCTGTTTTGCATGGATATAGTTACTGGTACTTCCTAGAAAGTGTCCAGGGCTTTCTCTTGACATCACTGGTATTATTTTGATATGGTATCATTTTGTGAATGTGCTACTTCACATACTGTACTTCTTGTTGTGAGGGGCAATTCTTGGAGAATAGTTTTTTCACCAAATGTTTAGAAGCATGAGCGGAATATATTAGGCAAACTACTTTCCTATACTTCCCAAGAGGATGATTAAAAATGTCCTATAAGTCTATTGAGAACTGACCCCAAGACATCGAGGAAGCGTGGAGTTGGGGAACCCATAAATACTTTGGGAATTCTAAACAACAGTTCTATAAAGAGTGGGCAGATTTGCATAAGTATACATACAGATGTGAGTGGCAATTACTGTATGTCACATTGTTAGTCTATTTTGTGCTTGAAAAGGCGGATCTCGGCAGAATTATTAGTGGTTCCTTACCACAAACCCCAAAATCTGGTTCTCTCAGGAGAATTGTGGTTGGCAACTTAAGAAGACTTGAAATAGTTTGAATCCACTAAACTGTCCTGCATACATTGCAGCTAGAACTGTAAAAGAACAGTGTACAGGAATAATTGATTTCTTTTGAGATATCAAGTATTTCAAAAGATGAAGTATGTTGACATTTAAGACTCAACTAATCCTATTTTATGCACCTTTATGCCAAGTTCTAAAATGACAAGGGTATGAAATTTCAAGAGTTTAATACCACAAACAAAAAACTCACTTTACTTGCAAGCAGCCTGATCAAGTGACTGTTATGCCATGGCTGGTGCCAGTGTAACACGGCCATAATCCTATGGCTCCATAATTAGCAAAGGACAGTACAATACCAGCTGTTGAAACAAATACCAGTGTAGCAATACTTAGCAGCATGCCCACAATATGCCTAGAAACTCTGCCAGGGCAGCTGGTTGATCCCCTGATGTGAAAGTGTTGAATCCATTCTTGATTTCACCACTGTCCCCCAGTTGCTCTGAATGTAGGGGAGCTGTGCAGATCCTGAATATCTGAAGGGATAGGGTCCAGCACCAGCATAAAATCAAGTGTAGACTCACCACCCCTGCAGCATGGGCCCCTTTTACACTATAAAATTATTGTGGCATGGTTCCACTTTAACTACCATGGTTCCATCCTATGGAATCGTGGGGTGTGAAGTTTAAGGAGAGATATTGAGCGTCCTCAACCAGAGAACTCCTCTAATGCCTCACCAAACTACAACACCTAGGATTCAGTGAGAGATTGCCATGCCAGATAAAGTGAAACCATAATGGCATAACTATGTAGAAGAGATCCTGGACTCTACTACTACATACCAGACCCAAAACAGTCTATTATGTATGCAGAAGGATACGGAACAGTTGCTAAAATGGACAACTTTAGCTATGAAATGGGTGATATTTTAGAACTATTCATTCAAGTCTTGCATGAGCCTATCTTCCTCTCCAATAGGACATTATTCACAAACACCACATTTCAAGTTATTGTAGCTTCATTTCTTTCTATAGTTCACATTTCAGTTCCACATAAAGTCATACTCCATACGTATCCATATTTTCACGAATGTTGAGTAACACACTTAGTCTTCTGATGTAAAATTCTTTTGGTATGTTTATTCTGGTTTTAATATGTATTGTATGTCTTTAGCTGCTATCTTGTTTTTTACATTCTTAAATTTTTGATAAAAGATAGAGAGAGAAACACTCCACACATCTTTTCCTTTAGAATTATTTTAGGGGCATTGTCTCATCATTGTAGTCTGTAGTTGGTAAACATATCTCAATTGTGATTACATTTGGGTTCTGCTTCTAACCTCCCCTTCCTCAAATGATGCCTTAACTTATAATTTCCATTCTTTCAAGTGCATGAGTGAATCTGCATCTGGTTAAGTGGTTTAACTTCTGTTAAAACCAAAGTTTTTGATCCCAGACTCTCTGTTTCACTCAGTTCTGATGCTGTGGCATTTGACTGATTCTGAAAATAATCCCCAGAGGTTTGTCTCAGTATCTGCTGTAGTATTCTGTTTACAATAATTTCTCAGAGGCTGCCTATACCTTTGATGCCCAGATTAGGAAAATAATAGAGTTGGCCCTTTATATTCTTTAGGGTTGGGGGTGCAGGATTGTCACAGAAGCAGAAAAATCACAAATATCAAAATGTGTTGTTATATCTGTGGAAAGGGGAGGCCAGGCATGGTGAGGAGGGCAAGAACCCGGCATCCAAACCAGGTCAGGTAAAAGAGAGAGAAGGGGGTGATTAGCATGGTGGCCCGATACTTCCTCCCTTTTGCCCATCTTCTTCCTTGAGCATGTGTGGAGCATCAGGAGAGGGTTTGTGGTACTGAGAAATTGGACTGTGATCCATCCTTAGCTGGCCAGGTAGTGCCTGACGGAGGAAGCGGAGTACCAGAGGTGGGTTTTTAAAGGGCTGTGTGGCCTGATCAGACCAGCTGAGAAGGAAGGCTCCCTCAGAAATGAAGCACCTGAGGTAGTGGGGCAGGAGTTGAAGAAACTCACAGATAATAAAGTCAAACCCACAAATATGGAGGGCCAATTGAATAATCCTAAATACTTTTAAACAAGAGTAAGATTTATTTTTCATAGGGTCACCTAGCCTTACCCTTAGGTAGAGTGAGGTAACCATACCATGTGCAGAAACCAATGGGCAGCAGGGGCCACCCCAAAGGTGTTTCTCCATTGTGTAGGGATGGAGGGTGATTGGGGCAGTGTGCCCCCAGCGGCATTTTTTTCGGGGTGCCACAGATCCTTGCTTGCTCTCCCCCATGCACCCTAGCCATGACCCCATGCCATAGCCATGTGCCTGCCCCTCTGCCTTCCCCCCCATTCCACGCACTCCAAGCTCCACCACTGTGTTTCTCCCCTCTCTTGGAGGACAGAGCTATATGCATCTTTCCTGATCTCTTCCATTGGCTTGCTTCCCTCAACAGTGGATGAAGGTGCTATCCTTTTATTACTGTTGAAGGAAGATGGAACTGCCAAACCATCTTGTTTCTGTTCATGGGATGGAGGGGGACACCACCCTATCCTTTGTTTCATGCAGCAAAATGTATTGAGCTGGCCCAGATTTTGGAGTTATACAATTAAGTGATTCCTTTAAAAAAAAATCTTATGGTTTCAGGGTCAAACTTCACATGATGTAAAGCACTTAGTTTAATACCCCATGTGTCTTTTAGGCCTTTAAACCATAGCTTTGGCAGCAGGGGGAACATGAAGAAGAGTTTCAACCCTTTTTGCATATCCGAATGACAACAGAGAGCATCTCAGTGGCACCAAGAATAATTTTTGAGCCTCATCTTATTTGTGCCGGTACTCTACATCCCTCCCCCACTACTAAATTTTCTCTGGTAGTGGAAGAAGTGGCCCCCACAATTTCCCCTTGAAAACATGTGGTAAGTGCACACATCCTTTTAAAATCAAACCATATTTCCAGAAGCTTTGAAAAGAAGGTGCACATTGCCCACTTGACTAGCTGCAAATAAAAATGGTGACCCTTTTTTGCTTCAACCATGAGGCCAAATGCAGTGGCAGCAGCAATGGGAACAGGTGGGGGAGCACCTGCAGCCTGCCCCTGCTATGTTTCCCATCTGAGATTTATAAAATCTGTAATTTGTATGTTGGGGACAGATGTGTCAGGAGTTGGCAGGGTCCATTAAAAATAATGAGGATGGATTGAGTCCTAGCCAAGATGCCGGTGCAGCTGGCAGCCTGAACCTCTGGCTCAGGACTGCCTGTGTGAATCTGAAGGGAAAACATCTCCCTGGGACTTTCTGGGTCCCCATAAAAACTCCCTCTTGCTAGGCAGGGGGAGCAGAGCAGCTAACGTGTCCAGACTCGCCCCGGTGCCAGCAGAGAAGGAGTGGAGGTACCGGCATGAACAGGATGGAGGACGGAGCTGATGCCGTGGATTTGCAGCCAGTTTATCTGACAAGTGCTGGCGAGAATCTTTTTTAAAAAATGAAGAAGGATCAAAGAACCATCCAGTTAGAATTAATGAACTGAAAAGAAGAAAGATTTTAGCTAATGAATTTAAAACTGACCCAGTATCCCTTGTGAAGGCTGATTGGGAGAGATGGCGGAGCACGGAGCAGGGGAGTGGCAGCGCTGGTAGTGGTCTTATGGCAGTAATGGCGGACGTGACGTGGCTTGACTCTGGTGAGCAAAGAAGCTATCTCTCCCCCTCCCTGGCGCCTGCTGATTGAGCTTCCCCTTCTTCTGAGAGAGCACTCACTTTATTGTTAAAATTTTGATGGGATAGCTGTATATTTGGCTGAATTAGACATTGTAGAACTTGTATTTTGGGTGCTTGGCTCTAAGCTTTTTTGGATGACTGTGGGAAAGGGGAAGCGGGAGATAGATGAGACATAGAAGATAAAGCCGAACGGAGTGGAGAAGAGACAGAGCATTTGAAATGGAAAGGGGAGGGAAATATGGTGATGACGGTTCTCTCCTTGGAGGATATGAAGATTCCACTTTGTTTTTGTCCATGAGGAACATTATTTGATGAGTGATCCTTTTGCAGTAATATTTTATGGAAATGTTGCGGATTAGCCTCGAGAAGAGAGGTGAAGAGCTAAAGTGTTGGGAATAAACTTTAACAGATCACAGACAGAAGTTAAAAATAATGAACTATAAGTAGTGTTGTGTGACAAAACAGTGAATATATATGACTGAGTTTTTCCTTTTCTATTTTATGAATGAACTTTGACAGAACTAGAATAAATATACAAACAATAAGGACAAAATAATTGTTTAGAGAAACTTGTAATTGAAGGAATTAGAACCTTGGAACACTGACTGGATTGATCAACTGGCTGATTGGTTCCCGACTTTCAAGCTGGATTAGCCTCAGGAAGAGAGGTGAAGATAGCAAGAGGGAAGTTATTGACTTTTGACGGAAGTCAATTTGAGATAGAATATAGAAAGTGGAAATAAGAAGTGGAAATAACTGACATTAACTATTCTAAATAATTTTAGCTGTTAATAATGAAATAATTTTTCTCTATTTTTTGCTGTTTAATCAAATTGAAATGGAAAAGAACATGAACTGAAATTTTATGAATTAATTGATTGATATAAGGTAAAATTGTGGAATAGCAAATTTTTGAATCTCTTTTTTTAACAAGTGATAAATGATAGAAATTTAAGATTTTATATTGGTAAAAATTTTTTAAAAATAATCACTGGTATATAAAAATCATAACAAATAGTATAATAATTAGCATATTTTAACAAATAAGTTGATTGGATATTATTTTGATATGGAATTTTTTTTTGGATTTTGGGATTTTTTTAGGAGGGAGAGTGAGTCAAGGTATGGCTACAGGTCAAAAGAAGACAACACAAACACAAATCCAACTGCAAGTTCGGGGAAAAAAAAGGACTCATAGCCTCCATGAAATGGAGGTAAAAGGTCCGGGAAAAATTTAAAAAAATAGAACCGATATGATGGAAGAATTAAAAGCAACAGGGACAGAGATAAAAAACAAGAACAGAAATAAAACAAGACTTGAAAAAGGAAGTAGAAAACCTGAACCAGAGCTTACAGAAACTTACTACAGATTTAACAACAACAGATCAAAAAGTGGAAGATATTTGGGAAAAAAAGTCAAAAATGGAAAACCAGATGGAGCAGATGAAGGAAGAACAGCAAAAAGATAAAGAAACTATAATGAATGGAAATCCATCAACAAAGTCAATTCTGAATTTGAAATGGAAAGGGGAGGTCTCCCAGAACAAAAAGAGGAAAACTTACACCAAAGAGTCACAAATATTTTGGCACCATATATAGGTCAAAAAAGAGCGAGATTAACATGAAATAAAAGGTTTTCAGAACTGAATCGGCAGTGGTAAAGCAAAGAGATGTACCTTGAGATATTGTGGTCTACTTCACCAGGGAAAAGTTTGGGGGATTAATCATGGAGCAAAATCACAAAGAAATTAATAGCAGATGAGAATGAAATCAAAATTTTTAAGGATGTACCGTCTAGTGTGATAAGAAGTAGAAGAGAATATGCATTTTTGACAAGGATTCTGCAATCTCGGGAAAATAAGATATAGATGGGAGATACCAGAAGGTCTTTCCTTTTTTTTTTTTTGAAGGCAGAAGAATAAAGATTAGTTCTGTTCAGCAAGCAATAGAATTTCAAGAGAAACATTTGAAAACTGGTTCAAAAACAGTAAGGACTAAAGATAAGAACTTAGAAAAAACAGTGGAATCTACACAGATGGGAGTGGCAATGACAGACAGATCCAGTCCAATGTCTGAAGAAGAGTCAGAATTGGTAGAACCAAAGAGAAAAAAAAAAAAGGGAAGAAAAGACAGTAAAAAAGCAAGTATAAAGATAATTTCATGGAATGTATGAGGAACAAACTCACAAACAAAGAGAAGACAGATTCTTCATCACTTAAAAGATTAAGACCTCAAATCAGGGTTTTTATAGAGACCCATATAAAGAAAAACCAAGAAAAATATTTATATAACTTAAATTAGGCATTGTTTTGTTTTCTATGTAAAGAAGAAAAGAGGTGTTGCAGTTTACATAGACAAAGCCATTCAAGCAAAAGAAATTTGTAAAGATGAAGAAGGAAGAATATAAGTTGTAGAAATTTTGAAAAATGGGGAAAAAGTCTTATTGGTTGGAGTCTACGCCCCAAAAAAAATAAAGGTCATTTCTACGAGAAACTAGGAAAAAAAAAATATCAGTATATAAGTGTAAAGATTGGATTCTTGTAGGAGACTGGAATGGAGTTTTGGATATAAATTGGATAAAATAACTTCCCGAGAAAGAAGATCAAAAAAAAAAAGAGGAAAATTGCCAAAGAACTTTTTTGAGATGTGTGAAGAATTATCTTAGACGATGGAAAGCTATTCACCCCAATGTTAAAATTTCACTTTTTTCTCTAAAAACATCAATCTTGGTCTCGAATAGATATGATTTTTGTATCCAAACATTTGTTAGCAGAGGTAAGGAAGGCAGAAATATTACCTAAGGTCATCTCAGACCATCATCTGGTGATGCTACAAATACAAGAGAAGGCTAAACAATTTCAATGGCGACTGAATGATAGTTTACTTAATGGTAAAAGAGAAATTAAACAAGCAAAAGAAGTGTTAAAAAATTACTTTAAAGAAAATATAAAAGAAGATATGAAGATGAAAATGGTCTGGGATGCATCAAAGACAGTAACGAGGGGTTTTTTTATACAGCAGCGACAAATCCAGAACAAAAAAGGTGAGAGAAATATCAAGCTTTACTGATTAAACTTCAAGAAAAAAGAAAAAGAACTCAAGGTAAATCCATTACAAAAACTATTACAACAGGAGATCAAGAAAACACAGAAAGAGATGGCGATAATTACAACTGAAGAAATAGAGAAAAAGTTGAAACAGATGAAATTGATTCAATTTGAACATGGCAACAAAATTGGGAAATAGCATATAAACTCAAAAAAAGGAAGGAAAGAAATACAATCGTAGAATTGAAAAAAGGAAAGAAGCTGATTACTCAACATGAAAAGATAGAACAAAAGTTTGAAGAATATTTTGGGAGATTATTTTATGAAATAAAACTTCCTCACCAACATGGGGAAAAAACTGTCTAATTTCTTCAAATAGTAAAGATTTCTAAAATATCGTTGTAAGCACAGAAACAGTTGAATAAACCAATAACACTTACTGAAATTGAAGAGGCTATAAAAGATTTGAGAGTGGACAAGGCACCAGGACCGGGTGGTTTCACAGTGCTATACTATAAGAGATTTATAAAAGAATTGATTCAACCAATCCACACAACCTTGAAGGAAATAGAGAAATATACAAGCCAGAATCCTGAGGAGAATCCAACATTGTACTATCCCCAAAGAGGGCAAAACAAAAAAGAAGTTAAAAATTACAGACCAATCTCCTTGCTGAACACAGACTACAAAAATTGTGTGGAATATTGGCAAAACAGCTGAGACAGATATTGCAGGATAAGATTCAAGAAGGCCAAAAAGGGTTTTTCCCCGGTAGATATATGAGAAAATATAAGAACAATTCTAGATGTAATTCAGTATTATGATAAAAACCCAGGGAAGAAAGCAGCACTTATATTTTTGGATGCAGAAAAGGCATTTGACAACGTTTCCTGGGTTTTTATACATCGGGTATTGAGAGAATATGACCTGGGAGAAAACTTTTGCAAATGGATTGAGATGATTTATCAAGAACGATCTGCGAGACTAATAATAAACGGGGATATTTCGACAAGCTTTGTAATAAATAAAGTGGTACGGCAAGGGTGCCCATTATCACCACTATTATTTATAGCTGTTTTGGAAGTATTGTTGAATATAATAAATGGGGACCCCCAGATAAGAGGCTTGAAAATTAGAAAAAAAAAATTGAAATTAAAAGCTTTTGCAGATGATGTAATCTTATTTTTGGAGGATCCACAAAACAAATTAAGGTTATGGAAATTCTGCAAAGATATGGACAAGTGGCAGGATACAAGATAAACAAGGAAAAAACAATGATGATGACATTAAATATGACAAAAAAAGAGCAAGCCGCTTTGGAGATTAGATCTGGATGTCAATTAACTAAGAAAACAAAATATTTAGGAAGCATTATAAAGAATAAGAACTAAGAATTATTCTACAACAATTATTTGAAGATATGGAAAGAGATTAGAAAAGATATGGAAAAATAAAAAATTACATTTATCTCTCCTGGGGAAAAATAAATGCTTTTAAAATGTCCTTATTACCCAAAATCATGTTCCTTTTCCAGAATTTACTAAGGAAGAGAGAAGGTATTCAAAGAATGGAAGAGGCTCTTCAAAAATTCATCTGGCAAGAAAAAAGCCAAGAATAAGATTTAAAACACTTCAGGATGCGAAAGAGAGAGGAGGATTTGATCTACCATTGTTAAAAATTTATTATTATGCATGCTGTTTAGATTGGATCAAAGACTAGATTCAACTAGAGAGTACAACTATGAAAGAAAAAGAAGAAATAAATAATAGATTTGGATGGCATGGATACTTATGGAACTTTCGCTATGGTAGATTAGCAGTGAATAAAAAGTATAATAATCATTGCATCTGGAAGACATTGTTAAAGGTTTGACTACAAGTAAAGCGGAAATATTATACAAAACTTCCAATATGGACTTCTCCACAAGAAGCATATAAAATTGCTCCAACCAAACAAGGAAATCTACTAACATATCAAGATATATTGAAATGAGAGGAGGATAAACCAAGAATGTGTACAGCAGAAGAATTAAAGGCTGATGGACATGAGTTAAACTGGTTTCCATGGCAAAACTTAAAAAAAATTTAAAATGGATCAAAAATTGTATGGATTTGAGAGAAAAAAGAATGAGTAGATTTATTGATGAAGGGAAATCAAAAGAAGAGAATTTCTAAATTTTATAAATTACTGCTGAAAGAGAAATGCAACCAGATACAGTCAAAGATACAATGGTCAGATGGGTTCAGAATGGGGAACATCCAATTGAATTAGAAGCCTGAGAGAAAGCATGGAAAATTGATATAAAATTTACACCAAACTTAAATTTAAGAGAAAATTTCTATAAAATGCTTCATAGATGGTATATGACCCCAGAAATGTTACAAAAAAATAAGCAAAAATGGGAATGCAAAGTGTTGGGAGTGTGATGAAAAGATTGGGTCCTTTTTTCACATGTGGTGGACTTGCAGGAGGGCAAAAAAGTTCTGGAAGGGGATACATGATGAAATTGAAAGAATTTGTAAAGTGAATTTTGAAGCGATACCGGAATTTTACTTGTTAAACATGTTAGGGCAACAAAGGGAAATAAGAAGTCACCAGAAGATATTGTTAGACTTGATAACAGATGCAAGGTTGATATATGCGCAATATTGGAAAGAAAAGAAAGACATTGATTTAGGAGAATTGAAATTAAAAGTTCTGGATATGGTAGAGACAGAAAAATTAGCATCTTCTTTGAAAAACAAACCTATCCAGAACATTGAAAGGGAATGGAAAGGAGTTTTGGATTGGTTAAAACACAAAGGTATAAGAAACTATATTTTGTAAATGGAAATGTAATTGTTCTTCTCTTTTGTAAATGGAAACAAAGTAGATTCAACTGGAGAATATAAGCATGGAAGTGGGGCGGGGAGTGGGATATATCAGCCGATGGTGTATATCCACACTACTTTTTTTATGCAATTAAATCTTTAATAAAAATATTTTTAAAAAATAATGAGGATGGATTAATGAGGCTCTATGTCTTATTTCCATGTGTTTAATGTCAGGAAATAAAACCCCAGACTGGCAATTCTTAGGGCTCAGGAAACTGACAAATGCATAATCTCCAATTTAACAGTGCTTTTTTAAAAATAGGATTATATATAAAAACTGGGAGAACTCACCAGGATCTGTGCTTTGGGCAGATGTGCTGGCAAGACCCTGACTCCACAAAGCGTTAAAGCTGCCAATCTTAATTCAGTTGTTAATCCTGACAATGGCAGACTCATTGAATTAACCTGGCACATCAACACTTACATAAATTCTATTGATTGAATGAGTAGGACTTGCAATTGGATTTAGGCCAATAATGTTGTTGTGTGCCTTCAAGTTGTTTCCGACTTACGGTGACCCTAAGGCAAACCTATCATGGTGTTTTTTTTAAGACTGAGAGCACGTGATATGCTGAAGGTCACACAGTGGGTTTCCGTGACTGAGTGGGAAATTGAATCTTTGTCTTCAGGAGTCCAGTGCTCAAACCACTATACCACACTGTCTTTGAGCCAATAATATTTGACAGTAATGGCACAAACCACTGTATCTTCTGATTATTATAATGCACTTGATAGGTGCTAAAGTTAGGTATGATGTGTAGCAGAGGCTGCCAGAGGTCTGGAGAGGAGACTTGTGCCAAAATGTTGATTGAGTGGCCCCATATACACTTAGAATGAGGGCTTATAATAAAGGCTATGAAAATTCATGAGCGTCCATGTCCTATGTTTTGGGTGCCAGCGGTGCCAAAGCAGGAAGAGCCTTAGGTTAAAGGCCATGGAGATGGATGATATTGAAATTGATGATATGTTTGTGTGTAGAGGAGGAGGTGAAGTGAGAGAGCTCCATAAAAGCATCATTTGAATCTCCGTGTTGGATGCATGTTATTTTGTATCAAGGTAGAACTGAATATGGATATTATACAGTTCAGTTTGTGGTGAACTTGGATATGAATTGTGATTTGGTGGTAGCTTGGTGCAGCGGAGGTTCCACCTCATCAAACCTGAGGATCACTCAGTGTAGATTCAGTTTTTTTCTGCAACTTGCCTGTGAGTTGGACTGACTACAGGAAAGCTGGTAAACCGTAATTCTGCCCCAGCACATTCATCATTAGGCAGCCCTCCATCTCCCGTACTCCCTAAGTCAGTAGCATCCTCTGGGGTAATCCCCCCTCCATTTTTCCACTCGTTCATTCTGCTTTCTTCTTCCTGTTTACAGTAGATACAGAACTAAGATTCGCTCAGCAGCTTTTCGCCAGAAGTGTTACTCCTCATGCGCAGCCTCTTCCAGCGCCACTAAAATCAACGCCAAATCCACTCGGCCTGTCAACCGGGACCGCCCTCCCTCTCCCGGCCAGGTGCAGCTTCCTTCTTGGCCGGCAGGGGACGCAGTTGCCACGCAACGTTTGCCTGGATCCCAAACCCCCAAGCGGAGCAGAAGAAGCGGGTGGAACGGTTACCCCTCTTTGCCGGAGAGGTGGTGCCGAGAGGGGCGAGAACTGCCTTTTTTTTTTCTTGGCAATATCGGGAGGCAGATCGCCTTTAAGGCCATTCTAATACACGCACATCTTTAAAGTCTTCCCAGAACTTTGCTTTTGCTGCTTCTAACTGGCTGGCCGTCGTTGTCCCCCCGCCCCCGAGTCATGTCTCTCCTTCCTCTTCCCTTCTTACCCACATTTGCCGCCTTCTGCTGTTCATCTTCCACGGGAGTGGGGCAGGGATCGTTTAAGAATGGGGCTGCAGCCGGGAATTCCCGGAGTAAGTCTCGTCCAAAAGAGAAGCCTAAAGTCTCCATGGGAGATGGGGGAGAGTATTCAACTTTAGTTCATTACAGGAAGAAGATGTTGGGCGCCTTCGAAGTCGTTTTGGACTTCTGGCGACACAATCGCGGGGTTTTCTTGGTAAGATTGCTTTAAAGGCTGAGAGAGTGTGACCCGTCCAAGGTCGCCCAGTGGGTTTCCATGGCTGAGCAGGGACTGGAATCCCGATCTCCAGAGTCCTAATCCAAGGCTCAAACCACTGCGCCACGCCGACTCTCTTAGGAAGAAATACCGCTGTGGTTTTCCCCTAGAGCTGGACAAAGTTGTCTTTTTGGTACTGCTGTTCCCAGAATCCCCCAGCCAGGCGGGGCAAGCTGGGAATTCTAGTACCAAAGAAAGGACAACTTTGCCGAATTAGTCTGGCGATTGTATTGGGAAGAGGGGTTGTTCGCATAGGTTCTGGATCGAGCTTTCCTCGGGTGGTCCGTCTGCGCAGGCCAGGGGAACGGCGACGCTGAAGCGCCGGGTTTTAAAACGAGAAGAAGCTGAGCAAGGAAAGAGGAAAGTGCGTCCTCTCTGGCGGAACGGTACAGTCGGGACAGAAAGAAAAAAAGGCAGGCAATGGACCATCTCTGACTAATAGAGGCAGAGCGCCTTTTAAAACTTGTAAGCTGGAAGGTCAGAAGAACATCTGAAATACAGCTCTCCGTATAAGAGCGGCTTCTTCCGTTCCTTCGGGGTAGACAGGAGGTTGTCCTGTGCCTTCAAATTTATAGCGACCCTAACCATGGGGTTTTCGTGGCAACAGAGCGGGTTACCTTTCGAGGCTGAAACTCATATGACAAACTCAAGTCACCCTGGGTTTCCAAGGCCCGCGGGGGATTCGAACCCTAAACTCCCAAGTTATAGACCAACACTCAAACCACTACACTACGTCGGGGAGGCGATTTTACAGCCGCAATCGGCTAACCTTAGATTTTGGCTTTTAGTTGGTGCTATATGCTGTAGCTCGGTTGTGGACAGTGTGAGTTATCATCATGGATGATGGTGGTGATGATGTTCTTTTGCCTGCATAATAGAACATTTCCAGAAAGCCTTTTATTGGCCCAGAGATCAAAGACAAAGGCCATTTCTGCCCTACACTGTTATAGTGCTATTATTCCACTTTCGTCATCCCGTGGAATTCTGGGCTTTGTAGTTTACTGAGGCCAAAGAGCTCTCTGGCAGAGAATTCGAAAGGCCCCTCCCTATACTGCAAATCCCTCGATTCCACGGGATCTTGAAAGTGGAATAATAAGACTATAGCGGTGTAGTGCGGAAATGGGCAAAAAGTTGTTAGCTGCTCTGAGCTTCCCTGAGGAAAGGCGGGCTATAAAAAAAAAAAGGAACCCACGTTATAACCAGCCCCACTCAAGCTTTTAGGGTCCAGGCGTGAAGTCAACGGCAGCTTGGAGCCTCATGATGAAATCTGGATCTTCCTCACTGGTAGAGTTTGCTCTCCACAGAAGCAGAGCCTGGAATCTAGTCGCCAAACCGAGCAGGGACCTCAGTCTGTGCTCTGTTAGTGAAACACAGGCTATTTCCGCACGAGACTGTTATGGTGCGATTATTCCACTTTCAACATCCTATGGAATAGGATGTTGAAAGTGGAATAATAGCGCTATAACAGTCTCGTGCGGAAATGGCGACACTGCCCCTTCCGCGTTCACCACGAGAGCTTTAGAAGCCCGATGGGCTCGTCAACGGCGGCTCCAAAAACGAGCCTTCCCAGACTTGGGAGCAGAGAGGAGGGAGAAACGAAACTTTCTCTCCCTGTCTTCGCCCGCCCTCCAACACACCGGCTCTCCTCCGTCGCAGGCGGAACAGGCACCCCTCTCGTGCGTGGGCGTGTTTACTCTCCCTTCGTCCCGCCGGCCCCCGTCCCCATAGGCGCCGCCGTCGCGCGCACGGAGCCCGTTCACTCGGCCCTGGCACGCTTGCGCGCGCGCGCTCCGTCCCTCGCTCGAGCCGCTCTCCGATTGGCTCTTCCCCCCCCCGGGGGGCCTGAAAGGAGGGAAGCGGCTCGTCACGGCCCAGCCGGCGGTGATTGGCGGAGCCCGTCGCACATCACGGCTCCTCGGAATCGCCCTGCAGCTGCTGCTGGAACGTCAGCGCCCTGTGACGTTCTTCTGCCCAGCTCCGATTACGGCTCTTCCAGCTGCTGCTGTTGCGTGCGTTGGACCCCCCCCAGCTCCCGGTTTTTCCGCCTTCCTTCTCTCCCCCTCCCCACCGTCTCTCCTTCGTCTTCCCGCAGGAAGCGTGACAGCCGCCTCTTCTTCCCCGATGCCCCGCCAGAGCCACCCATCGGGCTCTCTCGGCCATGCCTCTCCCGACCCGCGCGCCGATATATAAGGAGGGATTGAGCGATCGCAAGGGGAGTCCCGCGGAAACCGCGCTTGGCGACCCTTGCATTAATCGGTTGTCAGGCTGCCTGGCGGTTACGCACTGAAGAACTAACGCTGGAGGAGGAGGGGGCAAAAAATAAAAGAGAGCAGAGAAAGTGAGTTTTCGGTCTATCATTCTTTCCCCCTTATATGGATTGTGCATGCATTTTTCATTCCCAACTTTTCTTTGGGAATGGGAATGTTTCGTGACCTTTGTTGTCTAACTATCTTGTCCCCTTCTTGGGGAGAAAAAGGCTAGCGGCGATAAAAAGGGAATAGCTGTTTGAACAGATAGCCTTAGCCTCGCGCTCTGTTTTCTGATGTTTGCTTGCATGGCTCAGATACCTCGCGCATTATCTGATGGTATCCTGGAAAGAAAGGCCATTTCCGCACTAGACTGTTATAGCACCATTATTGCCCTTTCAACATCCTATGGAACCCGGGGGTTTGCAGTCTAGCAAGGGGCCTTTGAGGGGCCTTCGAGGGCCCTCCCTAAACTGCGAACCCCAGGATTCCATAGGATGCTACAAGTGGAATAATAGCAGTGTAACAGTCTAGTGCGGAAATGGCCAAAGACTCCCCCCGCCATTCTTGCTCGCCCTGCGTGCTGTGGAGGGTGCACTCGCCATCGCGATTTGCAGTCACGGACGAAAAGTCGATATAGCTCCTTTTGTGTCGTTAAAGCCGCGGTTTGTTGGCTGCAGCGAATAAAAAAGAACAGGTTTGTGTGACTAGGTTTCAACATTTGGCTAATATGTTCCGGCTAGCGGGTGTGAGTCGCCCAGAACTCCCCAACTGGCAGCCTCGACGGTGCGTCCGCGGAAGAGCAACCCGCTGTCTCTCGGTTCGGACTTCGGGGCGACAGGTGTCCGTGTGCGCGTGGACGGTGAAGGGGGGCGGAAGCGGGAATCCGCGCCGACTGCGTTCCTAGCCAGTGCCTGGTGGCATCTTTCTTTTCAGTCTGCAACCGCTAGAGTTCCTACATCGAGGAAAAGGACCTAATTTCTTCGTTGTGCATCCTGAGCTGCGTTTTGCTCGTCCGCTTAACCCCCCCCTTTTTTTTGGAAGTCAGCCCTGTCCTTCTCCCCTGGCATCTGCTCCGGAGATTGGCATTTAGACCTGGGATTTCGGCTCCCGGGAGCACCTGTAGCCCACCAAGGCCTTGCAGATTCTTACGTGCTTTACCCACGCGCGGAGGGTTTTGTTTCCGCAGGCAACAGAACATCTGGGCCCTGCCGTCTCGTGCTGCCTCGGTTTCCCCCCCCCCGAACCCGCCTGGAGGGCTCTGGATCACTCCTCGAACCCGGGCGTTACCGAAAACCAGCCTTTCTGCTTCTTGGCCAGTCTTGTTGGCGGCAGTCTTTTTCTCGCTGTCTCTCTAAAGAAAGTGAAAGTCGGCTCCCACGGATTCTCTCTATGAAAGGAGCAACTGCGCCACGACCGATTTTCTTTCTTTCTTCCTTCTCTTTTTTTTCTTTTCCTTTTCCCATCGGTGGTGGTGGTGGAAGAGAATCCCGTCCCATGAACATCCACGGGGATCTGACCGTTCATTTCGATCCGTTTGGAAGCCATTCTTCCCCCACGAGTAGGATAGACTCACGTATCGCGCCATGGAATAGAAAAGGGTGTTTGCGAAGGGAGAGCTTTGACAACTGAACTCAGACTGTCCATTTCCGCAATAGATTGTTATAGCGCTGTTACTCCACTTTCCACCTCCAATGGAATGCTAGGGTTTGCAGGGGCCGAGCCCCCCCCCAAACTGCAAAGGCAGGATTCCATAGGGTATTGAAAGTGGAATAATAACGCTATAACAGAGTAGTGCAGACAGAGAGAGAGATTCTCGCTTTCTAGAAAGGGCAAAGGCAACTCTCTCCCGTTCTCAGTACAGACACTACACTCGACTGCCTGCGCCCCTGCCCCCAATTGCCTTCTTGATGTGGGGTGGGGGTCGGAGGGGCGGCGACTGCCACCCGCCCCGTCTCGGCTGCCCACGATCGCAAAGCCCCCACTCAGCAGGGAGAGCCAAAGAATGTTCCACGCGCTGCTGACATAACTCCCACCGCCACCCCCGCTGCCCTTTTTCCGGATGGACTCCGTTTGGGGGAGGAAGAGATTTTGCTGCCCTTTCGACTACAAGGCAGGTTTTTCGCCGACCCTCCTCCTCCGCACGTCCAGGGCTGATCAGCTCCCTCCGGCAAGTTCTAGCAAGATCCAGATCGATCCAAACTTTCACCTTCAACCCTCACCATCCAGAAGGGAGCCTTTATTTATTTATTTATTTATTTTTCAAACACCACTGGCAAGGGATAAAGAGGAGGAGGAGGAAGCGACGCGAGGGGGGGAAAGGCTCGCGAAAGAGCGTCGAACCCAGCTGTTTATGCAAATAAATGGGCGTGTCGGAGAGGGGAAGGAGGGGGCGAAGCGCCTCCGCAGCCATATGCAGATGAGGGGGGCGTGGGGAGCGGAGGGTGGCTCGGATCCCCGGAAGAGCCAGGAACCCCCCATATAACAAACTACTGGGGCGCTCTGCCCGGCAGAACGGAGGGAAACGCGCCCGGGAGGCAGCGAGAGCGGCGGCGGCGGCGGCGGCGGCGGCTGGCGGGAGAAGCGCGACCCTTTGCGGCGGGGGGCGGAGGGAAAGGAAGCGCGGCGCGGGCAGCCACGGGCCGGGGCTCCGTAAATACCCCGCTGAGCCGAGGCTGCCGCCCGCGACGCCAGGACTCCCGCCGCCGCCGCCGCCGCCGCCTCCTCTTCCTCCTCCGGCTGCGCGTGGGCGGAGAGGCGGCCTCGCGCTCCGGGGGCTGCTCTTCAGCCTTTCCCCGCGGCTCCCCTCCCTCTCTGTCAGAAAGGC
This sequence comes from Iguana delicatissima, assembly GCA_948472985.1. Taxonomy (NCBI): domain Eukaryota; kingdom Metazoa; phylum Chordata; class Lepidosauria; order Squamata; family Iguanidae; genus Iguana; species Iguana delicatissima. The sequence continues at coordinate 279,660 of CAOKZL010000469.1, read as the reverse complement.
AGCCCTCTGGCTTCCTCCCTCGCCCACACGCGCGCGACCCTCAGCTAATCCGGATTGAGCCCCGGTGTGTATGCGGATCGGGAGCGGAGGGTGTCGGTGGTGGTGGTGGGGAACCACGGAAAAAAATCATCCCTGCGTGTTTGTGTGTGTATATGTGGTTTTTTTGGTGGGAGGGCTTTGCAAGCTGGAATCTCCCCGAAGCCCTGAAAGGGAATCGAGTTTCCCCTGGAAAGCGGCGCTCTCTGCGCGCCATCCCCAAAGCCAGACGAGGTTCTCCTGTCACAGGGCAAAAAAAAAAGAAAACCACCAACCACCGTCAGCAGTCCGAGGGGGTGGGAAGGTGCAGAAAAGTGGCGGCGATCCTCAAACGCGGTTGTTGGTCTGCGAGGAGAGGAAGCGGTCTGAGGATCGGGAGCTAGAGTTGCCCGCGCGCTGATCGCTTTTTCTTCTCTTTTTCTCCCCTCTGCCTCTCGCTGGTAGGAGGAAGACATCTCCAAAAGGGAAGGAGTTGATTTGATTAATTTTTTTAAAAAAACACAAACACCAGTTACGCTGCTTGAAAGGAAAAAGAAACATCGCAGCCGGCGCGGGACCATGGCAGACGAGGAAAACCCTCTCCCCGGCCCCAGCGGCGACTCGGCGGCGCCCCTGCCTGAACCCTGCTGCCCGGGATGCTGCGAGAGCAGCCGCTGCAACGTGCTCAGCTGGGAACAAGTGCAGCGCCTGGACCGGATCCTCAGCGAGACCATCCCGATCCACGGCCGGGGCAACTTCCCCACGCTGGAGATGCAGCCGCGGCAGATCGTCAACGTGGTGCGGAGCCGCCTGGAGGAGAAGCGCATCGGCGTGCGGGACGTGCGCCTCAACGGCTCGGCCGCCAGCCACGTCTTGCACCAGGACAGCGGCCTGGGTTACAAAGACTTGGACCTCATCTTCTGCGCCGACCTGAAAGGCGAGGCCGAGTTCCAGACCGTCAAAGACGTCGTCTTGGACTGTCTCCTGGATTTCTTACCCGAAGGAGTGAACAAGGAGAAGATCACCCCGCTGACCCTGAAGGTAAAATTCGGGCACGCACATGCACTGGCTGGAGGGAGGGAGGGGGCGCCCTTCCTTGTCCCGCCGCCACAGGAAGGAGCCGGTGGTCTCGATCCTGGGGTAGCTTCCCCAAGGGCAGACCTGTGGAATCAGTGAGGTTCACGCAACTGTTGATCTGATTCCTTGGCTCTGCTTTGGTCAGGACTCCCCTTAGGATTCCTTTAGGAGTGGAGTTGACAGTGATCCAAGAGGGGAGAGGATGTGCCTGCTGGCCTAGCTGGCCCTTGTTTTGGCTTGCAGGGAAAAAAGGAGAAAAAAATGCAAACATATTCCCCTTTCTTATTTCCCCCCATTCTCTGCCCCCATTGCCCCCCATTGCCCCCCATTGTTAAGGAACAGGATTAATGATAGGAAAGCTGTTTTCATAAGCTTGGAATGGCACCTTTAAACAATTCCTTCAGTGTTAGTAAGCAACTTCCTGCATATTTGCCCCTGGAGAGGAAAGAGACCCTCACAACTTTTAATTGCTGTCTGATCCATCACTCAGCTAAACCCCCAAAGTGCCAGGATTTAACCTGATGTACTTCTGCTGGGTTCTTGTTAGACTTCAGTCGTCTTCACTGCACTCAGCTTGTATTTGATTAGGTTGCAGGAAGAGACCGCTAGAGGGACATGGTGCTCCCTTGCCTTCCTTTAATTTCTCCTACAAATGGAATGCAAAGGCTGAATTCATCTTTCTGAAAGAACTCTGTTCCACCATTTAGTTTAATATTTTGAAAGCCTTGCGTGCAATCCTCTATTTCCACAGATTTTTCTTCTGGTGCTTCTGCCTGCTGCTGTACATTTCAGCTGGCATTTCCCTGTCCTGATTTCCTCCCAGAGGTGTTGGACTAGTCAACCCCAGTTAGCAATGTTTGTGGCTGGGCTGCCTGAGAATGATGGACCTTGTAGTCCAGCTGGTGTTACAAGGGTGCCAGGCTAGGGGAGGGCTTACACTTTTACAGCACTAAACTTTGTTAACTTCAGGGAAATCAAATCACCTTGAAATTAAGCAGCACTTCTCATGAGGCTGTTGTGTTTTTTTTTGTCCCATTAACTTCAGCAAAGCACCTTTAATCTGCAAATCATGATTTGGAAAGAGGGAAATCTATGCTGCTAAAATCATTCCCAGAATATATGTGCATTCTGCTTCCAACTAGGAATCAGTCATTGATTTTCAATTATACAAGTGTCGGAATTAGACAGGGATCACTTTTGTGCTTATGCTACATTTTAACTGCAGTCTTGCAAAGAGAGTCCCTTCTTTGGTGCTTTGTCTGCACATGTGGTTATACCAATTCTATATCTTTAGAAGAAAAACCTTAATAAAATCCTTACAGAATATGTCCTTTGTGCAGTGGCCACGCCGTGCACACTCCCTCTCCCTTTGGAGCTCTGCAGCTGCATGTCTGCAAAACCACATACTAAATCTGTCTACAGTGTCTCTTTCTTATGCCTGGGCTCTGTAAATGGATGGCCTGCAAGCTTGGGGCAGGGTGGAGCTGGGATCAGATGCAAATGAATGCTCTGAAGAGGAGGTGCTTTTCCCATTTCCTCATCTGCTTCTCTCCTTCTCTCTCCTTCTCTCTCTTCTAAATGTGTTTCAAATTGTAGGAGGCCTATGTGCAGAAAATGGTGAAAGTGTGCAATGATTCAGACCGATGGAGTCTTATCTCCTTGTCCAACAACAGTGGCAAAAATGTGGAGCTGAAATTTGTGGACTCTCTGAGGAGGCAATTTGAGTTCAGTGTCGATTCTTTCCAGATCAAGCTGGACTCTCTCCTCCTCTTCTATGAATGTTCTGAAAACCCAATGACTGAAACTTTTCACCCAACTATCATTGGAGAGAGTGTCTATGGGGATTTCCAAGAAGCCTTTGATCACCTTTGCAACAAGGTCATTGCCACCAGAAATCCAGAAGAGATCAGGGGAGGTGGTCTCCTTAAGTACTGCAATCTCCTAGTAAGAGGCTTCAGGGCTGCCTCTGAAGCAGAGATTAAATCTCTTCAGAGATACATGTGCTCGAGGTTTTTCATTGACTTCTCAGACATTGGGGAGCAGCAACGGAAGTTGGAGTCGTACTTGCAGAACCACTTTGTGGGACTGGAGGACCGCAAGTATGACTATCTCATGACCCTTCATGGTGTGGTGAACGAAAGCACGGTGTGCCTGATGGGACATGAGAGGAGACAGACTTTAAATCTGATCACCATGCTGGCTATCCGGGTTCTGGCTGAGCAAAATATCATCCCCAACGTGGCCAATGTCACTTGCTACTACCAGCCGGCCCCGTATGTAGCAGATGCCAACTTCAGCAATTACTATATTGCCCAGGTTCAACCAATGTTCCCATGTCAGCAACACACATACTCGACTTGGTTGCCCTGTAATTAACAGCTTTTAAGGGACTTGGTGGGGAACATGTTTTCTCTCAAGGCAGTTAAGAGGGGAGGATGCCACTCTCCCTTTTGAAAATGGGGTGGTTTCTGTGCAGTGGTGGGTCTGCTCTGGCTTCTGAGCTGGAGGGGAAGCTGTTGGTTCTTCTGTTTAATGTCACAAAGCATGATTTAGAAAAGAACCAAAAACTCATTGGATTCCACCCCAGAGCACAAAGCCTGTCATGTAAAGCAAACAGATCCCCCTTGAAATAAACCAGGGAGGAATGCTTGATGACAATATGGGTAGGCAACTCCTGCTCCCATAGCTATGGCATAGTGAAAGCTGGGAAGCCTTTTTTTTTTAAAACCAGGATTTAAAAAAAAAAGGGGGAGGGGGAAGAATATGAGCATGGGGGGAGCTAAATCTATGTTCAGGAATTTAAAATTAGTGGCCTAACACAAGAGATGTGTTGGAATAAGGTATATTTTGGAATTACTGCCTTTTGGCTGTTCATTAAAGTGCTGTCAAGTGGAATGATTGCACAGAATGTATAGCTTGCTTGAATAGAATGCTTTAAGAGAAACAACTTGCTCCACAGGAAGAGCAGTAGATGGGTACAGTTATTATTTTTTAAAAAAGAGAAATAAGGAAGGCAGCATGCAGGATGATAGCAAATTTCATTAATTCCAGCTGTATGCATGCTTCACATTTTTTAAAAAAAATGTGGAAAAGCAAAAAAAACAAAACAAAAAACAGCTGTAGCAAGCAACATATGCTTCAGGACCAAAGATTTCACAGATAAGCAAGGAGAACACAGTAGGCTATTAAAAAAAGAGAGAGAGAGGGAGAGAGAGTTATTGCTATATTTGTACACACAAATGTTAAACAAAAGTGCCTGATGCCTTCAGAAGATTTGAAGTGAAAAAAATATAGTTTTGTGGTTCAACCTTGCGTTTTGATTTTTTTTTTTTTAAATCAGGGACACAAGAAACTAAAAATAAGCTTGTGAATAAATGGTGGTGGAAATACCTATTTTTTTCTGGCAAATACCTATATAAAGTTTATATTGTTGGTGTGATATTATCACAGGTACGCGTGTGTATGTGAGCGTTTATTTGTCATGTGTGTGTATGTGTGTGTATGTAACATGTTTTGTGTATATACACACATTTTAAATACGGTCTAGGAAAATGTAGCAACTTCAAGGAATGTTTTACATAAAATAAAGTGTGTTTTCCAGTGTGCAACAGGATATCGGAATACTGAGGGCACTTTGCAGAGACAGTCATTACCCTGCATCAGAAAACTGGGGCAAACAAACTAGTCATACACCAATTTGGACTGAAATGATGCATTTGGTTGCAAAAACAGCTCTTAATGCTAATTCACTGAGTGACTTGTAAGCTACAGCAGTTTTATGTGTGGACAAACATTTCACTTTCGTCTCTAATCTTGTACTGTAATATGGTTTTGACACTTAACTCACTTAATTCTGTGACTGCATACCTCTGTGGTGTGTTAGACACCTATTGCAATGTGGTTCAAACAGACATCTACCCTGATAACTAAAGAATTTAGCTTTAGCCACTGATCTGAATACTTATTATTACCGTAATATATATTTTAAACTAGCAGAATGCACTGTGCATTCCAAGACCACTACAAATGTGAAATTAATCATTATGAAGAACATTAACTACATGTTTAAAATGTATATTATATATTATGCAACAATTAAACAACTTTGATCCGGTTGTCACACTGCATTTTCCAGTTCAGTACTGTACCTTATTTAAAATGAATCAATTTTGCATTGGAAGAAATAGTCAGATTTAATTTCCTTCCTCTCAGGAGTCAGAGATCAGGGAAATTATTGTACTGGGAGTGTTTCCTCCTCTAGTGTAGTGATTTATCATACAGAAGAGTTTAATTCTTCAGCCAGTGGCCTTTTCAAAGCAAACAAAATCTAGTGGAACACCCCAGAAGCATTCAAATACAGAGCTGGGAGCTCTTAGGTCTACAAAGAAAAAAAAATCTGTGGACTTAAAGACCCTGAAATGTTGTGCAGGATCATGACCCAAATTTTGTTTTATTTATGAGAAGGAAAGAATGAAAGGTTATAGCACTGAACAGAAAAAGCTAACCAAGCCACCAGCCACTGTAGAATCAAGCAAAGCAGTACTGTATATGCAGCACAGGCAGCAAAATGTTAAAAGCAGCATAAAATATTTAAAGTGGAGGGATTAGTAAATTGCTAAACATGCAGTTTACTGTCCCTTTGTCCCAGTAATGCTCTGGCAATGTATTTTCCCTCTATTCATTTTAAATTAATAGAAGCTCTCCTCCCCATTTTTTACTCCCCGCCTTTATTTCTGAAGTGGAGTTTAAAGGATCTCCATTTGTTTACCCAGCCTCCTCCTGTGCAAATTGGTCAGGCATCTGTCAGTAATTGTCCTTACTGGGAAGCCCCCTGTCATCACTTTTGTGCTGTGTCCTCTTAGTGCTTGCTAGCCATGGCCTGCAAATGCACACTCACACACCTACACTCCCCCACTCACACACATGTAACCTGCACACGCACACTTCGATCATTACTCAGTCGTGAAAATGAAATGTTTGCTCCTGGAAACCCAGTCCTAGCACAGCAGCAAAGCCAAGAGGGAGAGGGTGCTTTGTCAAAATCGAGAGTTTAGCCTCTAGTTGTTTGGAGGGATTTCTGGCGGAAGCCAAGCTGAAGGCTGGGGAAATAGGATCAGCTGGTAATGCGGTATGTCCCTTCTCACCACAGCTATTTTGTTGCAAATAAATGAGTCATCCACTATTGAAATGGGTTTGGGAATCTCTTGTGCTGCAGCCACAAAATGCTGATAATACGTTATATATTTTCCTTCAGAGTAGCCTTTTCCATCTCTTTTTTTAAACGAAATAATTGATATTGTTAGTTTGATATTACAGTCCCCCTCCCCAATCTTTTTTTCAATTTTTGGTTGCATTTGAGGGCAAAAAGCAGCAAATGGTTGTCTTATACTGAATGCTTTAGGGGGGTCACTTGATCAAACAGAGATTTTTTCTCTCTCTCTCTCTGTTTTAAGGGTCTGCTGATTTTCTTTGTTGTAGTTTGTACATATGTCCCTGTCCTCATGGGGTCTTTGTTTTAAGTGTCTGGTTGCTTTAAGAAAAGATGGCTGGGTGCTAGTGATGGAAAGAAGCCATGATTTCAGGTTGGAATGAAAAGAGCACACCCTCAAAACCTGTTGGTCTCCGTGGTTCCTCACTGAGCTCTTTATGGAGTTTGGCTACGTCTCTTCCTCACATCCCCTCAAGTTGTAATAACCCAGTACTTTGACAAGAAGGAAAGGATTAATACTCTGTAGAATCCTGCACTGTTCATTCTGCAGAATTTAAGATGAGAATATGCTTTTAAGAAATAAGGCCTTCTCCAGTGCTAAGCTAATGTAAGATGTCTCAATTACACTCTAATGGTTTATGTTTCTGCTGGATGAATTGTGAATCAAGAAGAGTCTGGATTTTTTCTGATACAATTGGAGTTGTGGGGAAGAGAAATAAAGGATACCAGTTTTTTTTTAAAACAGTACAATAGTATTCATAATCATTTTAATGTTGGTTATTCTGAAATTGTCATTTATTCCATGTTTCCTGTGTGGATCCCAAGTGATTGCTTGCCCTTCATTGTACCCATGTAAATACCACTCTCATTTATCAGAACATTTTCTGCTCTAGATTATTTGGTTTGGATAAATGAAGTGGTACTAGATATATATATATAGTCTGCAATATGCAAAAATAAACAAGAAAAATCTTTGAAAGGAAGCAAACAAAATGAGAGATGGGGAAAAATGCTAGCAGGAATCTTGTTTCCATAACTCTTTATTTAAATGCTTTAAAACTTATTTGCTGCTAGGTATTGCACAAAGTTTCATGCACAGCTTATAAATGCCTGTTGTAAAAATGCTTTATATGCAAGTTGTATTATTTTGAAGACTCTTATCAATTAAGATAGAGCTTTAAATGGTTTAAGGAAAGAAAAAAGAACTATGGAAAGGAAGAAGAGAAGGGAGAGGAATATCTATCTATCTAATGACATATTCAGCACTTTTGTTTTTGTTTTTACTTTTTCATTTTTGGTATGGCTTTCTGTTTTCACTGCAATGGAGAAAAGCCAAAATCCATGTACAGGTTTTGCTCTTTGCTATTTTTTTCAACTAGTTAAATGTCAAAAAGGCCTACAGACTTCAGGACTGGGTTGGACATAGCACCACAAATTCTTGCTGTCTGTGGGAAGTGATGCTGATTTTGTTTTCCTTTAAATTCCACACAACTGTTGTCTTCAGAGAGACATCCTGTTGCACCAAACAGCTCCCTTGACTGCTCTTTTTTGGAACTTTCAGACTCTGGGTTCTACTGGCGGTTGAAACAAAGAGCAGATGGAAAACAGACACTTTTAACCAACGAAAGCATTTGCTTCTGTGCTAGAGGGAACAGATTGTGAATTTTGTTTACAGCATCCAATATTTGGATTTTTTTTGTAAATAAAAATGTTATTTTTTCTATTTACGTGTGTCAGATCTTTTCAGTGTTGAAAACAACTCTAGCCTTTTTGTGCCAACAACTGCCTCACTTTCATTAAAAAGAACAAAGGTAGCATGCTTCTGAGACGTGGCTCTTTGACTGGAGGACAGTATTGGTCTGAAAGCCTTAAAGGGCTTTGACTGGGTTTCATCAGCAATAAATCAACCCAGATAGTCGGTAGCCAGAACGTCTGACTAGACCTTAATGTTAAAATTCCATTGGCTTGTAAGTCTCTCGAAAAGCAAAGAATCAAAAGCAGCATATTTTGGGGTGGATCCAACCACAAGTGTACTGACATCAGGGGGTATTGACATCAGTGGGGTATAAGTTAGCGGCTCCCATTTTTGTTTCGTGTTGCTGCTGATTTGTCAGAAATAACACTGTATTTAATTAAGTTACTTTAGTGTGTATTTTTAATCCTTGGAAAGGGGGAATGATTTCAAGGAGAAAGATATTATGTAGCCTGGGCAGGAAGAGCATTGACTTGCTTCTCAGCATAAGATTTTTTTCCTCCAAGCACTTTGTGGTGAATTCTGCATAGAAAGTGGCCTTGTGAATGATTGTGTCACGAATACCTCCATGGTTCACTGAGCACCTTAGCAACAATTGCTGAAAACCTCAAAACATGCTCAGTCATTCATGAGACTTTTTTTTTTGCATGTGGATCTTATGATACCTTGGGGAGAAAGCGGTTACCTGAATTGGACATCTAAGTGGGAAAAATATCGGATTTAAAAAAAAAACAACAACCAAAAGAGGTGCACCAGACAATCCCTTCAAATAAAAGGTCCACATATCCAAAATGAAAACCAAGGTTAATGTAAAATACTTCATAAATCTAAATCTTTTGAGTAATCTTCTTTAGGATATATTGTATAATATTTTTATACTAAATCTCTCAACGTGGATGGAATGAGGCACTCAAAGGCACAGAGGCAAGAATTTTGCAGTTTGTACTGATTATTCACACAAACTGTAATGTTTCAGGAAATTATGCTATGCAGAAATGCACAATTTTTTTGTCCAATATGTGCTAGGCTTAATTTTAAAAAAAAAATGGTGCCTTTCAAGATTTTCTCCTTTTCCTGAAATTTGCTTCACATTAAAATTACAGTGCGCTCTCCGCATATGTGGGAGTTCTCTTCCAGGAACTCCTGCATAAAACAAAAAATGCTTGCATCCCATTATAGTCAATGGATGTCATGTGCCCACAGCAGTGCACTCACATGTGTGTTGCATTCATTGACTATAATGGGATGCAATGTTTCATGTGGCCTTGCATTCATGAAGTCTTGCCACATGCACAGTGGGTGGTTGCTGGATGCAGACCAAAGCCCTGTTGCACCACAAATGTACGTCGGATTTATGCTGCTTTAGCCCAGGGAATCTTCGGAGATCAGCTCCTTTCAGCTACAGAATTCTCTGGAAACAGGAGGATTGCTTTAAGTCTGCAGTCTACATGTATCCTGAGAGTCAGTTGCAAGGGACCTTCTTGTCAGAAAGATAAAATGTGAAATGTTTCCCTTATGGACTCCATAGGAGAAATTCTTGGGTACAACAATAAAGTAAATTTTCTCTGTCTGTATATGTGTGTGACTAGGAATGCACTCCAATCTGCAAGAAAGTTATCTCACCAGGAGATCTCTGTATCCTCTCACATATCTCTCTTGGAAAACCATAATGTCAATTTACATATGTGTGCTTCATGATGTCTTGACATGAAGTACTCCTTCAAGAGATTATTTGCTCATGCATGTATGGGTAAGGGGAGGGAAAACATTGAATCTCTCCCTCCATAAAATTGCCCCTGGCACTGCCTAGAATTTTGTTTGCTCAGAGTGCTTTCTCTAAAGTGAGCATTTATAAGATGGCAAGCTTGCTATGTGTGCCAAATGTGTGTAGAAACTGATCCAGATCATCCCTCTTGTGTGGGGGTAAAAGAGAAGTAACCTGATAGAAGAACTAGGGTTTGTACACTGCAGTGTTTTCAAGACAGAGCTAACACTGATGCAGAGACCCACCTATTGTGCTCAGGTATCTAGAGCTCAGGTACCTATTGGGCATGTAAATCCTCCCCCATGTTGCTACGAGCCCAGCAGATTCTGATCCTTTCTGCATTGAGACTAAAGGCCTGTGGAGGTCTTTGTACCCACATTAAGCCAGGAACCTGGTCTTATCAAGACCCCTGATCATGAAAACTCTTTACTCGTGCTACACGTGAACAGCATTGTAGAGCTCACTGAACAACACACAAAGGTGGCTAAGTGCACAAAAGTGTGGGAAGCTGCTGGACACCTGGTAGCATTTAGGAATGAGCAAACGGCTTGCAAGCAAGACCTGAACAAGTCCCCCACTCCTCCCCAAAAGGTTACCATATCCCTGCCTACCCTTTTTTGTCCCTCCACATGAGCAATTTAATATCTGCATAGGATTGGTGTCAATGACATCTGAGAGTCCCAATACACAAACCTATATAAGTGAAATGGCTGACATTCCAATTGTGGGTGCACTGGTAACAGAAGAGATTGGAAAATTTCCTTTATGGACTACTGGTCTTAGAGTTCTCACTGGCTGTGCAGGCTAGGGTGGGTGGGATCTGGGAGTTGTGGTCCGACAAATAGATTTTCCAAGCTCGAGGTTCCAGAGGTAAGAACTAACTTTTCGTAAAAGATCAGAGCAGAGAATATCATGGCCACTTACATATTGCCAAAAAATCTACAAAAGAGTGCAAATTGCTTTTGCTAATTTATATGTAGAGATGAAAATTTAGAAATAATTCCTGCCAAATATGTAGAAATACAGTGTATTTCATTGTAATGGAAAACACTGTGGGCAGGTAATCTACATGTACTTGTTCAGTCTGCTGTCTTGTTGGCTGATGGGAAACTTGAAGGCTCCTGCCGTCCTTTCTTAGGGCTCTTAAACAAAACTAGGTCTGAACAGCCCTTCGGACTGAGGGCTTCTCCAAGGAGAGGACTGTTCTTTGACAGCCCTTCAAATATCAACGGAGTGGGAATCATGTCTCTCTCCAGGTATTGTTGGACAGCAAATCCCAGCATTCACACCCAATATAGTCCGTGGTGAGAAATGACTGTACTTACAAGTCCAATGTATAGAAGGCCTGATAATTCCCACCTCTTCAACAGAGGTTCTCTATAAAGCAGGAAACATGGCATCCCTGATTGGTGCCCCCACCAAAGGAAAAGAATCTGGCTTGAAATGCTGGAGAACTTACACTAGAATGAGTAGATTGAAAAAAGGGTGATTTGGTATGCTACGTTTTCACAGATGTATGTTCTTAAATGAACATTTCATTTTACTAGTAAGTAACGACTCGATTTGGTGCTGTTTTAAGCTCTCAAATAGATGACCGTGGTCTGTACATTTTTAAAAGAGCTTTGAAAGGTTACTTTTGGGGGCTACAGCTTCTAAAATTTCCCACCCAGCATGGACAGTAACATTTCCAAATAGAATTTGTTCTGAGTCCTGAAAACAAGACCCTAGTCTTAAAGTTCCAGGAGGTGGTGGTAGTTGTTTTTGTTTTACTGGAAAGAGAAGTTCTTTGGGCATTGATAAAATGAGGAACATTTTATATTCAATTCTTAAGAGAAGGAAAGTGTTTGGAGAGAGAAAAGGAAAGACAGCATGAGTCTATAAGAATCTGGCAATACGGCCATGAAAATCTGGCCGTGGGTAAGTGTTTGTGGCTTTCTTCAAATAATATTTAAATGACATTAATAAATGAGAACTGTAACAATGCACAGTACTCAAGTAAAAGTGTTCACTAAATATTTCTGCATATGTGAATGTTGTTTTCCAATATTTAAAAAGCAGTGGAGAAAAACTTCTTGGATAATCCCCCCCTTTTTTTTTTGTTGATGCTATTCTTCAGATAACTTTGGGGGTCAGAGAGCTCATCAGTCTGGCAAGTATTTTTCTACATCCACTTGGGATGTTGCATGCAGGGAACAGCTGTTCCCCATATAATCTGTTATAGGTTCCTGCACTATGTGGAAAACAGGCACGCAAATCCACTGTTGTGCTTTCTACATATCAAAACCAACAGAGGTTCTTGCCGTGCAGAGCTAACAACAAAATCTTATGCAGCTTGGCAAAGCAGAGCTGTATCTCTGCTCTCAAACATGTGAAAGATGTTGCATGTGTAGAAACTGGCAAAAATGATGATAGAATGTATGAAAGTGCCTGTTGACAACCCTGGACTTTTAATGGCAGAGCTTGGGAATGTTGCTTTTGGCCTATTGTTCACAAAATCTCCCAGCAAGTATGGCTTTTGACCTTGCCAACTGAAGGATTATGGGAGCTGTTGTCCAAAACAGTAACTTTTCCAAGTTCTGGTCAATGTACAGGCAAACACGTGTCCGCATTATAATATTTCACATGGAATCAGTACTGAGCAGCATTTTTTGTTCATGGGTTCTTCCTTCAGTATTTGTAATGAGTCGCTTGACATCAAACATTTTGTTCATTTTTAGGGGAGAACTGAAGATTATGTTAGACATAGAAGGACTCAGTTGTCTCTCCCCCACACACATTATTGTTCATAAAATATTAGAAACACAAAGAATTATTCAGCCAAAACAAAGCACCAAACATCCTTCTGAGTGCAATAGGAAAGTATTAAGCACTTGCTTTCAGCTTGGAATGTAGCATGTATTGAACTTCCTTTCTGAAATAAATGACAGCTAGATGTGTTTAACTTTGGCTGGGTTTTACCTGATATATTTAAGTTTCGTGGGTTTTTTGACAGTTTAAGTCCTCTAGATAACTTATGTTTATTATATAACTGGAACCTAAATGATCAGATTTCGGATCCAAATAAATCATAATATGGATATCTTTTTTCTTTTTATGCTGACTGTGTTTCTTCTTTTCAGACTTTACTGTTAGGTAGAGTGTTGTGGCCACCTCAGACACAAGTAGTGTTTTCATTTTCATATTACCTTTGTTTGAAATTGTTGTTGTTGTGTGTCTTCAAGTTGTTTCTGACTTCTGGCAACTCTAAAGTGAAACTATCATAGGGTTGAGAGTGTGTAACATGCCCAAGTTCACCCAGTAGGTTTACATGGCCAAGTGGAAATCTAATCCTGGTCTCAAGGTTCATAGTCCAATGCTCAAACCACTACACCACTCTGGCTCTGGTTTGAAAATACTTGTATAAACTAAACATTAAGGTTAATGTTTTTTTTAAAAAAAACAGTCTTATTTTATGCTTTCAAAAGCATTGAAGTATCATACTTTTGAAGTACCATACTTCTGAGGACACTCTTAGAATAAACTGATTTTTTTTTCCTTTCAAACATCATAGGCCAATTTTAGATCAACTTTACTCATGCCTATATATTACAATGAAAGATAACATTCAGAACAATGAGTACCTGCCTGATAAATAATCTTGATATGCAACAAAATACAAATTGATGTATTTCAAATGCTTCTTTCCCTCTCCTCTTCTACCTCTGGCAATTTGCTTATAGCAGACACTAAAACAGGAATGGACAGCTGTGAAGGTTAGAAGGTCCAATTTAGCCCCCATACTCTTGCAGGGGATCAAATTGTGCAAAAACAACACTGGAAATTTTGGGTTTCATTTTTGTTTTTTCCAACATGTTTTGTTGGAAACAGTATGGGTGTATGTAAACTTTCCACTGTTCCTGAAGGCCTCCAGGAATTACAGTTTACACTTTCTGGTGATTTTCAGCCTCTCAGTATATTCTTTTGTTGGTGGGGGTTGGTACTACAGCTTTGAAGGGCCCATAAACTGAAGTCTGGCCACTCCTGCTTTAAAAAATGGAAACATCCATGTCTCCTGAGAAATAAGCCCCACTCAGTTCCCTCCTTCTGAGAGCCATTGTGGTGTAGTGGTTTGAGCTTTGAACTACGACTCTGGAGACCAGGGTCTGAATCCCCACTGGGTGACCCTGGGCAAGTCTCGGCCTCAGAGGAAGGCAAAGACGAACCCACTCTGAACAAACTTTGCCAAGAAAACTCTGTGATAGGTTTGCGTTAGGATCACCATAAATCAAATCAAATCACAAATTACTCAAAGGCAGACAGCTACAACAGGTCCCTCCTTAAGGCCCGTTTGTGTCCTTTTAAGTCTGAATAGCAGCTTGGCTTAATATTCTGACACACAGAAAAATAGAGTGTGAATAAATGTGCAACATAAGCTAAAGATCACTTCCTAAGATGCCATGCTTCCCCCGCCCCCAGGAACAGGTTTCTAAATATTAAACTCATAACTGTGGTGTCAGTGACAAAGGTAATCATGTTGATCAGTCCATCAAGTCTGCATCTTCTAGGACCCAGTTCTCTGCTGGATTCACATGTGTTTCCTAGATCACATGTAATTTGAAAGAAGGGGCTGCAGATAATGCACACTCGTGGTGTTTCTAACTCATGTGTTACACACCCATGTTGTATTTAGTAGTCAGTCACCCAATACAGTATTACACGCGCCTTGTGAAGGAACCTCAACGCAGATTCAATGTTTAAGTTAAAGATCTTAACAAGATGCTGTGAGAGACTTTCTGTCATGTAAAAGGCTAAGGCTCAAACCAGACTACAAAAGATTAATTAATGGCCATTTCCACACGGGATAATAGAAACGGTGCAGAGCGTCCTCCAGGGAGGACGTCTGCACCTGGAAGCAGACTGGGTCGGACCTACTTAACATAGATCTGCACCTCAGACTGCTCTGGAACAACCTCAAGTGGTTGTCAAGCGTACTTTTGAAAGATCGCTTAAAACAGGTCTTTCAAAAGCATGGAGCGCGCCATTCCGTCCCCATTCTCCGGTGCAGATTTGCAGGCTCTCACCAGTGTGAGCCTGCAATCTGCTGGGTGGGCTTTAGGCTGGTGAGCTTCAGTGGTTGGTTGAGACCCTCGACCAACTGGAAGCCACCATTTTCGTCCCCGGAGCAGTGCGGAGCGACGAGCATGCACTGCTCCAGAGCAGTGCGGACTGGACTGGGCCGCCAGGAAGTCCGGTAAGTAGTGGCATGGGGCAATTTCCTTGCCCCATGTGGAAATGGCCAATGTTATCTGTGACTTAGCCTGCTTCTTCTCCTCAAAGACTGATATGGCCGCTTCCCCTAGTCTGCTAAAGCACCCTGTCCACTTCACTCAGCTGTGCTTTCCCCTTTAAAGCACCACCTTTGTGTGAAAAGGATGAGGCATTTCAATAATTCTTTAGAACCCTTTTATAGTTTTATGGTAGAGTGGCTCTGTTTGGTTATAACTAATGTGTATCATTCAGTTGAGTCAATGTTTACAAAAACACTATAATCTTTATTAAAATAATAAGCAGAACAAAGACTTGGATTCTGTATATATGTAAAAGCTCACACAGTTCTTCAGAAATCATTTAGACAGTTTCATTTTAGCTTTACATCACAACCAGCCCTTAGGCTACTTTTCACCCAAAGGTTCAGTTCCCAAATCTAAGCTACCTTTGCTGACCAGATTCAAAAATGGGCTGATTTCTCTTCTTCCTCTCTATCTAGGTTTCCCTGAGAAGACAAACCCTCCCACTCAACCCTCCCAGTTGACTGAGGCCATTTCCACACTACATTGTGATAGTGTTATTATTCCACTTCCAACAACCTGTGGAATTCTGGGGTTTTTAGTTTCCTGTGGCCAAAGAGCTCTCTGGCTGAGAATCCTAAACGCCTTTACCTAAACTACAAGCTTCAGGATTCCACAGGATGTTGAAAGTGGAATAATACACTATAACAGTGTAGTGTGGAAATGGCCTAAGAAACTTTAGTCCAGAATTCTCTGTATCTGAAAGACTGACTCTTAGCCCTTCCTCACTTAAAAACTGCAGAACCAATTTAGTGTGCCTTTTATATATTCTCCCTCTCAGGCCACCAACTTCTCCCTCTCACCAATGAGCTGGGCTGCTCTCTTAGAGAGCTACTCAGCTTGCCTGGCAACCTTTTCCTGGGGCTTCTCAGCTACTCAGAGATATAGCCAAAGCCCCAGAGTCCATCACCATATTCTTCTTCTGAACCTGAAAACATTCTTTATTGTGAATGACATCTTACCTCTGTTTTCCTATTATTTTTCTTAAAGAAATGTTAACCAAAGCCATTATATAACCCACAGTAAAGGAACACACATCTCACACATCATGATATGTGGCATTGAATGAGTTCTGCACCAAGTCTGTAGAATTTTAAATGTATAAATGGGAATGGGAGAGGTGGGTTGGTCACAGTGAGGGGGGACAACAAAATAGGCAGGAAAGAACAGACCTGTCTTTTTCAGAACCCTCACGAGCTTTTGACAAGAATGAATATGTGAAGCAAGTATTGAGCTGCATCCACACAACCCACCCAGTCTTCCATGTGTTCAAAAGAAAGTGAGAGTGGTTTATCTCTGTGCCAGGTCTTACCAGAGGCTGGAAAGTTATCTTTAAGAAAAATAAATAAACAAATAAATAATTATATAACTCATTACTCCAGAGGTGCTTCATTAGCTGTTACTGTTGCAATTTTTTCAAAAAATTAACTTACTGCATTACTTATCATTATGTTCGTTACACTTACATTCCTTTTTTTTAAAAATAGCCTTAGGACTGAAAAGAACATGACATGCAGCTTGAAAAATTCCACCCATAGCTTTCCAAAAAATAGCCTGAAATACTAATGGGGAAACACACTGCTCATTACACCAAAACAGTAATGTCATTTCCACTTAATATGTTACTTTGAAGTACAATTTTACTACATGTACATTAAAAGCCTCTCCTTAAAGGAAGGAGTTAGAGTACATGTACCTGTGTTACTTGTAACTTTTTGGGAAAAATCTAATTGCCAGTGCCAACTTGGGTAGACTTATTAAATTAAAGCTGCTGAATAGTGAGTCAATACTGATGTAAGTTTGAATGGAATTACTATAGTTGGGACTAACCATTAGAATAAGCCCATTACTCCCAAGCTCTGGTCTATACTAGTTCTGATCAGGAACCCTGATCCTGCCAAAGTTCCTGATTATGTGTTCAGGCCGTAAATGTTCTCACTTTCTGTGGAATGTGTGAAGGTTGCCGGAGAAGCCAGTCTGGGGCAAAGCCAGAAGGTCAGAAGCCTATTCGCTTTCTCCATGTGAATATGAAGATGGGAACAGAATAGTAGAATTTCTGCCTCAGAACTAGAGATGTACATCTTTGTGACTCCAAATGCAAGCATGGATAATTCCTGAAACATTTCATCTGCTGAATAAAAACACAAAGATTTCTGTGCAGTTACCAATCGCTGTTCTTGCTCTGGGAAGTATTCATCCAAACTGAAAGGCACCCTCCGTTTTTTTCCTATGCAGAAACACATTTTCTGTGTAGAACAATGCTTTCTGTGCAGAAGTACACATGATTATTCTGCACGGAGAACAGTTCGTAGACTTTCTGTGAAGAAATACACCTTTCTTTTAATGTAGGAATATTGTTTTCAGCACAAAGTTCTGTTTCCTGCACAGAAAATGTAGTTGGGGACATAGTCTGTGCAAAATTTGCAGATGGTTGTTCTGCGCAGAAAGAGCATTTTCTGCACAGATAACTGCATTTTCTGTGCAGAAAATAACATTTCTGTATATAAAGGCTCTTTCTTGCATAGAAGAATTGTGCTTTCTGTGCAAAACAACCACATGCAAATTTTGCATGAAGAGGATTTGTGAATTCTCATCTGTCCAGGGTACTTCTCATCAGCTTTTCTGGACATTTTAGAAATTTTCAAATATTCTTTCCATCCCTACTCCAAGTGTACTCTTCTTTCCCCCACTGGCTTTATAAACTGCCTATTCCATGATAGCTGATGTTATGACAAGCTGTATTTGGGTGCAATGAATGATGGAAGCTCTTACCTCGTACCAACCATTGCATCGAGATGATGAAATGCTTCAAAAAGATCAGCCTTTTGGTACAGTTTTTAAAGTTTCTACAACTGAGCCTTTTGCTGAGCCATGCTAAGAGTCTGGTGACGTGCAGCCTGTGTGACATGAAGGCTTTATGAGTTTTGAGGGGGAAGCCATTTCAGAAACTAAAGTGATGGAATGTTCTCTCCAGGATCTCCTATGCAAGCTATAGATTGATTTTCCAGTACACAATGTACCTATCTTCGATGCCAAAAGTTTCTGGTGGATCTGCTGACATAAAACTGTCAAAAATGCAGTGTTTCTCATTTAGTAAAATTCAATATGTTTGGCTATAACCACTTCAGGGGATTGTAGGATAAGACTGTCGCAGCAGCACTTTATCGACTCTGAGAAGCATGTCAGATTTCAGAAGCTGTGCTACTTATGGTTTGTTAATCTTCAGATGTGCAGCAAGAGTACCATAAGCCATATTAACATCTCATGGCTGAAACTATCCTCCCACCACAAAGGCTTTATAAAATGCACGAAGTAGACCGTAACACTTTATTGCTTGTTTATATATCTTTATATAAGGCAGGAATTTTCAAGCAGAGTTGGGACAGAGGGAAAAATGCCACACTCAGGCAGCAAATGTTTAATTACTTTATTCCAAACGGTTCATTTTAGTTCAGTGGGTCTACTTTGGAAAAAATAATTTAAGATTCACTTCCTAAATCAGTGGTTCTCAACCTGTGGGTCCCCAGATGTTTGTGGACTTCAGCTCCCAAAAGCCCTGAGCATTGACCATAGTGGCTGGGGCTTCTGGGAGCTGAAGTCCACGAACATCTGGGGACCCACAGGTTGAGAACCACTGTCCTAAATAATGAAAGCTGCAGCCTTTCACTTCAAGCTTGGGAACTTCTGGACTTCAAGAGCTATTGGACTTTAACTTCTATGAGTCTCAGGTAACATACCCCAGGTAGCATACCCCATGTAAGGGATGGGAGATGTTGTAATACAATAACCTATGAAGTGCAACAAATTCCCTATGCTTTCTTTACATCACATGAGTTTTGTGAGTTGGAGTCCAGTAGCATCTGGATGTCTCCTGTTTTACATATTTAGCTGGGTCCAGGAGTAAGTCCGTTAAACTTAAGGGGGCTGACTTCTGAACTGACATATGTATTGGACTGCACTGCAAATTCCTAACATTTTAATTGCTCCATTTTTCTTGGGACAGTGTCATTCCCCACTGTGAAATGATTTTTGCATATTGTGTACGATATATATTTGGCCAAAGAAGACTGTCCCAAAAACTCCAGATGTTTTATCCATTTCAATTTCTCAATCACAAAAATCAGTTGGCTTAGTCTTGTATATATAAATAGCTTCTTTTATCTCCTTTGCATTTTTATATATTTATTTATTGAATTTTTATCCCCCCTTTCTCTTAAATGGGATCCAAGGTGACTTATAAGGTAGATGAATCACAATTACAGTGAGATAATAGCATCTTTGGCTGAGAATTATCACATGAAGTTGTTCCTCTGCTGTTGTTCTCCCAGATCATTGGGAAAGCATTTCTTTTACAAAGGAGGTCATTTTTTTAATTATTATTAATCTTTACAAACCAACAAGCATAGAGACAATGTTATTCAAACTTCACATACAAAATTGGGAAAAAATTTCTATCAAAAATTCTAATAAAATACCTGTTTTCCTTCCATAAATACAATTTTTATATACCCATATTGTGTCTTCCCCATCCCTCCACTACTTTTTGTATTCTCTAAATATCTGTATTCTGTATTTTATAAACCACCAATTGATCGCTTTCTCTCATTTCTTTTCCCTTTATTCCCTCCTCCTCCATCCCTACCTTACTATCCTTATTATGCGTATTCCCCCGATCCAATCTCAATCCTGTGTTTATCTTAAACTAAACCTCCTTGGTTTAAAATATCATTTTGTTATTGAATTCTTACTCTGATATTTTACTACCTGGTACCATATATTCCCATATAATTATTTTCTCATTCTACACTCTACATTCCACCATTAATATAGAAGATTAATTAATTAATTAAACCTTTGTAAAAGAAACACTTTCCAAAGAGTCTCCCACTGGGAGAAGAGGAATGACATCATGTGATAACTCCAGCCAAAGATGCTATTATCATGCTGCAGTTGCAATTTACCTACCTTGTGTGACAAAGCCCTCAGTTTACAGAAGTAAAAATGAAATTAGCTTTGGTTTTGTCCTTAATCTTTAGTATCCATCAAGAATATACTGTATAAATCCCTCTATATCTCTGTGTGTGCGCGCGCACATGCGTGTGTGCATGTATATGTGTTCGTAGTCTGGCACCCACACCCATACATATACATACACAATTAGAAGATGCCGTCCCTGTTATCCTCTGAACAGTATAGCTCCTTCTCTGCTTGTTTTGCAGGACAGCATGAAGGACTTCAGATTGATCCTTGATATGCTTGTTTATCATGAACATTCACTCTTCTCTTGATATGGATATATATTCAAAGAAAAAATCCCCCATGGAGTGATGTCATCTGTCAATAGATTATGTGGCTTGCTGATGATCTGTCTGGTGTCCATCACAGGTTTCAAAGAGCTGCTAGCACTGGAACAAGAATTAATGGTCTACAAGTCATGGTTGTCTGCTTGGTTTGATTGGACAGAAGCATCTGCCTGGTTTCTTGGGCCACCAGTTTTGAGCGGATGTTAGAGAGTGGGGGGAAGGGACCTAGAGCTGTCAATCCATGAATCTGTCCATTTTAGAATTTTTAGAGAGGTAGGTGTGTTGATTGGTTTTAAAAAACAGATGTGTGCACTTTAAAGGCTAACGGCCCAATCCTAATCATGTATCCCCAGAAATGAATGTGGGATGGGATTAATTCCAGGTAACTGTGCATAGGGCTGCCAACAGATAGGTGTTTTATAGAAGAAGCTTTCATGCACTCAAAAGCTTAGTGCATGAAGAATTATCCTTAGTTGACATGAGAACATCCTCATCTACCTAGATCACGATATATGCTGCCAACCATCAACAATGCTCATATGCATGCGTGCGTGTGTATCAAAGTTGCCTTTTTAAAGAACAAAAGAATTGCAAAAGGAATTTATATTCTAGCAGGAATTTCTTGGATTTAGAATTATGAAGAAGTTCTCAACAACTTTGAATTTATTTGTTTGGCTTGATCAACAAAATGATTTCCCACTCTATTAACTGGAGCTTATCCATTTTAGCTATCATATTTCTTTTACTTTTCTAGGTATCATATTATGCACATACAACATTCCAGAAGATAGATGATGTTTTTGAAATTGTGAAAGGCCCAAGGTGGGATCAATGAACTAAGAATCCAATCTGGATGTTGAAATTACTAGTTATGGCAGTGAAGAACTGAATACTGCAAATACTCAGCAAAGCCACACAGAATCTTTGGACTATTCAGCCCACAAGTATCAAAATGAAGCCAATATTGCAAAATCCACCTCTCAGCATTAAACTGGCAGCAGGAAACCATTATATTGGGACACAGATTTATTCCTTGGGCATTGTCTCTTTTAAGATGTATCCAATTACAATGTTTTGAAAATCCCAACATTTATAGGAAAACTGCTTAACAAAGTGGGGTTACTCAGAGTATCGCACTGCAAGCAATGAGTTCAGCGGTGTTCTAATAATAACCTTATTGGTAATTTAATAAAATAATGTAAATCTCAAGTCAGAATCTTTAAATGGTTGTGGCACCCACAAGAACCATTCTCCGCTGGCTAAGAGGTTGGTGTTTCTGCCTCAAAATCCCTATTTGAGAGAAGTTAATGCTTGGTCTAAGAATTCCACTAGCTTTGATATTTGGTGAGTCTTTGTGTGGTTTGCATCCGCAAAAGGCATGTTCACAATTAAAATTTCAATTTTTCTTTATATCTCCCTCTTTGAGCTAACATACTGCAGAACACATTGTGCCTCAGCAGTATGTGTGAGATCTCTACTTTGTAAGAGATGAAACCCTTCATAAAATATAATTATGCCTCTTGAGGATATTGAGTTCTGCATTTGCAGAAATTTGATCTGCATCTCTGCAACTTCATACAAAAACCTGTAATAAAATGAGAAACTTAAGAACTTGTTCAGAGTAGTAGTTAATTAGTCTCTAAATGTGGTTGTGGAATTCAGGAGAAACAATTTGTTAAGTACATTTTGCAGCTATAAAAACAACGTCATGAAGAATTACAGTACAAATCATCAACCTATTTTAGGTTCAATTCCAAATCCAAACATGACTGGACTCTACTGGGAAATAGCCAGTGAAGTTTCTCATAAGCCCCTCATCCGTTCTTCAAGCACAAATTAAAGTTTAATTCTTCCAGATTTCAAAACAACCTTTTAAAATTGTCCAAATAATGTCACTTACGGAGTATATATTAAGGTTTAGTTTGATCTATGCCGGCCTAAACTCCCTTATAATGTACAACCTGCCAGCAACTGATACAGTAATTTGATAAAGTACATCTGCTCAATGAAGGCAGTTTGGTTCAGGCTTGATTTGAAGTTCAAAGCCAACGATTTGCCAAGATTACATCTGGGCAAAAAATACCCTAGGGAGATGGGCAGGCAGAGTAAAATTTACATTTAGCTTTGAGTATACTAATCAGCATGTATATTAATTGTGTACATTGCCAACACAGATGTCTCCAGAGTTTTACTTCAACACTCAAACCACGATAGCTTGTCTGAAGGCAGCAAACAATGGCTCAGAGTACTCTGTGTGTGTGTGTACTCAAAACGAGCATGGAGAGGAAGTAGAAACTACTGAGGTTTGATTTGTGGGTACATTGTCAAATTTGTTGTTGTCTGCTGTCATATGCCCTGAAGTCAACTTCGATTTATGATGATCACATCCCTGTACACCCATCAACCATTTTACCTACTAAGTGCTATAAAGCTTCAGTGTGTTTCAGTGCTTCTTTATCTCACTTTTATAGATCACTAGTGTATATACCTGGTGCTGCCTGGTATTTTATTTTCTCATAGGTAATACTTAGAAAGATCTGAGATACTGTGTCTGTAATTCCCCAAACTGTCTTGTCTAGTACCTGTAACTTCTTCTCAAATTCCCCAATCCAATCTGTATTCAGAGTTATTAACATACAGAGGTTGGGTTCCTGAGGGAATACACTGCCCTCCTCTTTGCTGCTAGGCCTTAACTCCATAGCAGCCGGCTTATTCAAGACAAGCACAGTTGACTGAGGCCCAAAAGCTCTCTGGTTGAGAATTCTGAAGGCCCCTCCCTAAACTGCAAACCCCAGGATTACATAAAATCTTCTTAGGCAGCCAATCATATGAGGTCTTTGCTTAACACAGACAAACAGACAAATTTTGACTTTTATATATTAAATGAGACTCTTGGGCCATTTTTGCATTACACTGTTCTAGTGCTATTATTCTACTTTCAACACCTGTGGAGATCAGGGGTCTGGGGTTTACTGAGGCCAAAGAGCTCTCTGGCTGAGAATTCTAAATGCCCCTTCCTAAACTGCAAACACCAGGATTCCATATGATGTTGAAAGTGCAAAATAGTATTGTCACAATGTAGTGTGGAAATGACCTATTCACAGATGGGTGGCATACAAATGTTTCAAATAGTTCACAAATTCCCACTGGTATGATTGCTTTTGCTACTTTCTTTTTTAGCTTAACATAATGAGGGTTGTGCCTATGGATGGCATCTGCTTAGTTCCTCCAACTTTGTGGAGTTTGAGGTGCAGATCATTTCAGTGTACTACTCTAGAGTAACTTCACTCCCATAGATGATGGCAAGAGGAAGAAAAAGCCACAGTTATAACATCTACAAATGAAGCAAGGCCTCCATGAAATAGGCTGTTCATAGATGAGAGATTTTGTGTACTTGCCACTGCTGTACAGCCATGAAAAAGGAGGGACTGCTAACACAGGAGTCCAGCCTGTATCTAGACTACTTAGTTGAAGCAATTTCATACCTTTTTAAGAGATTTGGCTCCTTCCTGTGTAATCTTGGATCTCCGTTGGAATCTTTTCACACAGTACAGTGCTATATCCCATTTTATCTGCAATGGAAACATTCTATGGAATTGCAGGATTTGTAGTTCAGGAAAGGGGATTGACAATCCTCAGCCAGATAGCTCTAGTGCCTCAATACAAGATTGGCAGTTAAAGTGGAATCATAGTGCTTTGTTTAGTGTGAAAGGGTCACTGAACTATAGCACTACAGATCCCTAGCAGCGAATTCTTATATATTTCACCAAACTACAAATCCCAGAAATCAATAGGATGGAGCCATTATAAAAGGGCTGTAAACGCATAGTGACGATATGCTCTCAGTGAGGAAAGAAATTGTCAGAATTCATGGTGGTTAGTTGAAGAAACTGGAAGGGTATGATTTTTTTAAAAGTAGCACTTGACTGGACTGGAGACATGTTCAGTAATGGATTGTGTTTTAAGTCCAAGCAGTGGTGGAGTGTGTAGAGGGGGGTGAGAGGGAGGGGGGCTATGTCGCACAGGGCGGGGCTGCAGTGCATGGGGGCGAGGTTGAGGTGTGCGGAGACATGGCCAGGGCACACGGGGAAGTGGCCAGGGCATGCGGGGGCATGGCTATGGGCCAGGACGCCCAAAAACATTGCTGCCTGGGGCAAACCACACCATCTGCATCCCTGTCCCTACGCGACTGAATCCAAGCACAGAATATCTGTGAGCCGGGGGGGATGTAATCCAAACTAGGGCCGTCCAAAATGTTTCATTTCTTGAGATGAAGGATAAGGTGGTATCTTCTCTACTGTTTGAAAGGTGGCTTGACTGCCAACTGAATCTCATTTCAGTGCTTGTGACTGGCAAATACCCTCCACAATACTGGAGTGCAGTAGCTCAGGCTAATACGTGCAGAGGACTAGAAAGGGTCAAGAGAAACAGCCAGAGGATTGTTACAGCTGTACCTTATCATTTGACATCGTGGGGAGATATTCTGCCTAATGGTAGAACTAGCCAAAGATTTTTAAAAAAATAATCTGAGAAGTGCAGATTTTTTTTTGGCACTAGACACTTTCCTTACTCCAATAGCCCTGCAATACAGAGAGGGAAGGGACAGTCATGGCATTACAGATCTTCTGTTTCTTCCCTTGTATCATGCAAGGTTTAAACTAAGGTGTCCATTAACCCATCACCTCATCAAAAAAGAAATACATCACTAAAAAAGCAGACAAAAGAAGATACACATTTACATAAGCCCTGCATAGCTGATTGATATCTTATTGTATCTGTTTTTATTATAAACAGCTTCATGGGCTTTTTTTTTTAAAAAAAAATGAAAACAGTTCACAATGGAATGAATGGGAGAGAAGGAGGGAAGGGGGGAGGGAGAAGGGGAGAGAGAGAGAGAGAGAGAGAATATGTATGTATAGGTGCCAACTCAGAAATAATTGCTGTAATTCCCAAACTCATAAGGAAGAGATTTAATAGCAACACAGTTCTATAGGTTCAGAAGCCTTGCTATATTTTAAGAAGAAAAGCAACAAAACTCCAAAACCTATAAAGAGATACACAAAGACACACATCTTATAGGGGTTACCAAAATGTAATTCAAATTGCTGAGGTGGACTTTGGAAAATTTTTAGCATAGTAAAAGAAGGAATGAGACTTAAATGAATCTCTTTGGGTCCACCTGGCTTCCACCTTGGTTGCTGAAATGGCATTGATGTCTCTTTCCTTCATAGTCCTCAGCCTTTCTCCGAACTGTTTTTTAAGGTATAATGTCATCACAAGGGAGTGTATAAATTTCTTCACCCAAACAGAATTACACCTAAAGGTATATAAGCTTAGCACTACATTGCATGTTCTAAAATGAGCTCTTTTCCTTTATTACATAACACAACTGATAAAACACAAATGGATTTTTTTCCCCAAAAATTCAAAATAGCTACCAGTGGTCTACACCTTAGGCGGAGATAATTCCACAGACTTGAGGCCACTGCTAGAACCCTGCCTTTAGTACCAATCAATTTAATATCTCTTTTTGATGAATCAAAGATCAGAACTTGAGAAGCTAGATGTTCAGACTCTGGCCCTTTCCACATGTGTAAAAATAAATGAGCAAAAACGGGACTCACTGGCTTTCTTCTCCGTCCAGGTGAGTGCGTCAGGATGAGGATGAGTGCGAGCTCATTGCTCCACACTCCTCTGGCATCCAAAATGGCGGCTTCCAGTTGGTGGAGGCTCTCCACCAACTGGAGAAGCTCACCAGCCAAAAGCCCACCCCCAGAAGATTCACAGGCACGCACTTGTGCATGCCTGAAAATCTGCTGCAGAGCCAGGCGATGGAGCAGCACGGAGTTGCGCACTCTGTGCTTTTTAAAAACCTCTAAAAAGAGGTTTTTAAAAAACATGCTGCACGACCAGTTTCAGTTGCTCCGGAGCGGACTGAGGTATGGAAATCCAAAAAGTAGTCCACCCCAGTCCACTCTATGGTGCAGAAGACCTCTGTTGGAGGTCGCTCTGCACCGTTTTAATAGCCCGGTGCGGAAAGGGCCTCTGGCAAGTTGGTAACAAGTAAGGGTGGTCTTTCAGATAACTCAGTCTTTCCAAAGCCCAGGGATCAAAGCTGAGAAAGACTTAAGACTTTCTCTGAACAGACTTTAAGCCTGTTCAGTGGTCCTGAATGACAATAAACCTGTAACAGAGACAAAATTAAAATCTAGGACTCCTCCATCCATACCTGAGGGTCATACTAGACTGTGGTATATTCAACATGTATTTTAAGTAGGTGTTCCATCAAGAAGATACACATGGGTTCAATAGGCACATCTCATTGCTGAGGAAGGAACATCTAAAGAAATCTTGTTAGGGGAAGGAAAATGGATTCACTGGGTTTCTTGCAGAGAATGTATATTTCTGTTATTCTGTGGTTCAGCCTTTTATCTCCTAGCTGCTGTACTACAGCAGGTCTCTCTACAGCTAATCTTTATCTGGATTGGGCTTGACAGTTCAGAATCAACCCAGGCCCAGTGGTTTATGAGCCACAACCTGAAACTTAGGGATGGCCCCTGGTGATGTGTGTTGTGCATTGAGTAGCAAACATTTAGTGGGTTGTGAATTAAGTAGCAACCACTGTTGCTCAGAACTTGTCAAGCCAGAAGGTGAACGCAAACCAAGGGTAAGCCCTGGCACCAGAATGGTTGGGAGTCTTCCTATGATTGATTGGCAGTGACTATTAGTAGCACCTGGTATCCTGAGATAGCTGGCATTGCTCAGACAGGTCCTACTGCTGCTGCCTGTCCTTTTCTCCCTCTTGCATGTTTTAATTTGTTTTTTGGCCTGGTAGTAGGTGCAATGTGAAGAATATAAAGGCTGGTGAATCTTAGGTTCCTTGCACTGTTCTAAGTGTTGCCACTGTAGAGTATTTCCTGAAGAAGAGACAGCCCATTTGAAGATACTTCACCCAGAACTGGCTCAAACTTAAAATTGCTTCAAAAGATTGAGAAAAAAGGTTAGCTGCTTTCCATTGATTCCAATGTTATCATCTTGTCCTAATCTGAAAAATAGAAAGTGTCCTGTAACAATATTCGGTATTTGTGCTAGCAGGGAGAAATGGGCCTGTGCTATGAACTTATCCTATAAAATGAACAGTCTGGATGCTCCTTATAAAATAAAAAGAATCTTTTGTATTGTCTCAGGAAATCATCAATGATAGTGTGCAGCATCTCTATGCCTGGTTACAGAAGCATATGCTCCAGTTGTCTTGATTTTGCAAAGACAGTCCTGGTTAATCATCCCATTTTTTCAGCTTCTTCTTAAAATATCCCACTTTCTACCTTTGTTCTCAGCTTACTTCCATTGCTGCAAAATATTAAAGTAGTTTATGCTCAGTTAAGTCAGCAAAGGGGAGCAAGAAGTGGGGCAGAATCTTACCCTTCTCTGTATCTTCTGACAAAAGCAAACTGCTGCAGTCTCTCCTAGTTCATCTGTTCATCCTCATTAATAGCTTTGACATTGCTTGGCCACATGTGTTCTGCTTTTCATCTGTGAAATGTTGGAAGTTATGCAGAATCTCTCAAATATAGTCTCTACACATGCCAATCTGCTAGGCAGCTGTTACCAAAATGCTATGTACTATCTATCTCTTTCTAGATCAGTGGTTCTCAACCTGTGGGTCCCCAGATGTTTTTGAACTTCAGCTCCCAGAAGCCCTGAGCATTGACCATAGTGGCTGGGGCTTCTGGGAGCTGAAGTCCACAAACATCTGGGAACCCACAGGTTGAGAACCATTGTTCTAGATGAAGAGAAGAAGCAGGACATGATCTCAGAGAATGGAGGAAAGAAATAAAACCTAAGCATTGCAATCAACACAGAAATCTAGAACAGATGAGAAGTAAAAAGACTTGGAGCTATTTTACTCCTACCCTGTCACCTATTGATTCAGGTTACTTGCTAAAATTTTGATGTTTCAAATATGCCTATACTGAAAACAGGGTA
Organism: Iguana delicatissima; assembly: GCA_948472985.1. Taxonomy (NCBI): domain Eukaryota; kingdom Metazoa; phylum Chordata; class Lepidosauria; order Squamata; family Iguanidae; genus Iguana; species Iguana delicatissima. Next base: position 251,225 of record CAOKZL010000469.1, on the reverse strand, counting down.
GGTGCTTAATGCTGTACAGGAACGGGTAATGTGTTAGTGGTTTTGAAAAACAAACCTGCGTGTGTGGCCAGCATTTTACTTCCATATGGTCAGAAGTGGAAACCATGCAACTGGTCTCGCCTAGAAAAATATTTAGTGTATCCTTTGACAACAAATGCTTTGCCACTGAGTGTAATAACAATAATTCATACAGACACTGATTTAAAATTGGGGGGGGGATGTCAAGTTAGCACTAGATACACTCTGGTTCTATCCTGGCTTATCTTCCTTCTTATTATATTCATGACAGGAAGTTCTGCCGCTTCAAATTAAATCTTGAAGAAGTGCAGAGGAAAGAGCAGTGTTAATGAAGAACTAGAGACAGGAGGTGATTAATGGAACATTTAAAGCTCTACCTCTGCTGAAATCAAACAGTTCTATCTGAACACACATGAAAAGCATCTGCTAGTTTTTTTCCCAGGTGGAACCAGAACAGCAATATCAGCAGAAATACATATCACTGCAGAATGCAACCATTTTCAGATAAGCTTACACACTTACACAGGCTAATGTTGTCTCCTGTGCAGTTTTCACATCATCCTATATTCGGACTCTGTTCACAAGACAAACACACACACTTATTTTTCATCACTCTATGTGATCGTATTTACAATTAATTGGTAACTCAACACATATTTCTGGTTCACACTTTATCCAAGAGCTTAAATTCTTTTCACACAGGCAAGTGAATGACTCCTTTGTAACAATGGAACTAACAATGCAGTTATAGCCCTTTAGCAAAACCTCCCTGTCACCAGCACATTTCAGGGAGTAGTTTTTCTAAGGGAAAAAGAAGGCATTTGTCATAAATACACCACAACAAATGAGTGAGTTGTGAACCATTGTTTCCCTCTGTTCCAGATTTTGTCAATCTCTGGCAATTTCCGTCCTACACTGTTGTAGTGATATTATTCCACTTCCAACATCCTGTGGAATTCTGAGGTTTGTAGTTTACTGAGGCCAAAGAGCTCTCTGGCTGAGAATTCTACATACCCCTCCCTCAGCTGCAAACCCCAGGATTCCATAGGATGCTGAAAGTGGAATAATAGCACTATAACAGTGTAGTGTGGAAATGGCCTCTATAACTAGTTGTTCAGTTAACAGCAACAAAGCCCACTTCCATGTAGTTTGCTGCACTGCAAGCTTTCCATGTTCTCTCAAGCCCTGGAATGCTGCAAATTTTTCAGTTGTTGAGGTCATTACCAAGTGTGTTATTTAAGCAACAAGGAATACTATCCTATGCTATGCTTATTTTCAATTTCATTCCTACTGTGGAGTTGGATGGCTGTCACTTGTGGACAAGTCCCAGGTTTGTCTACTCACTGGAACAGGCACATAAAGCAAAGGTATCAATATAGCGAAGTCATCTTTCATGTCACAAGATCCCAAGTGGCAACCAATGCAGCACCTAGAGAGACACAGTTGGATAGGAATTTGATTACCGTTTAAAAAGTCTATGCCTATAACCCTCTTTGATATTGTAACTCAGTTTAAAGAGGGAGCTGACTTGATAGAATGAGAATGAGGTACATACCAGAGGCCAACCCATCCGAACCCTGTGAGGGAAGGGAGGGGTGTCTGAGAGGGAAGAAAATTCTTTTAAATAGGATTTTTTCTTCTAACAGTTGAAGTCAGTTATGGAGTTAGTTGAGAACAGACTGTTGGAAGAGTCAGTTGTCTGAGCGGAGTTCTGAGCACTGGGTGTTTGAGTCCATCTGACACAACTTAATTCAAACATTGTTAATTGTTTACACCCAATGCTTTAAACTCTCCTCAGACAACTGACTCTTCCAACAGTCTGTTCTGTTGGAAGTTTGCAGTTTACACCTGGATGCATTCATTTTGTCTGTTATTAAATAAAGTTAGACTGTTAGTTGCTTTGTAAACCTGGCTCAGGGCAGCATTATTTTTTGCCCTGAAGAAAGGATGAGGCTTGCTTGCTATTGAGAATGTAAAACTAACTCACACACTAGTCCACAGTAAGGTTTCCTGAAGGCATAGGAACCCAAATCTAAGGAGAGATTTTGTAAAGGAGACTGAAAGGGTGATAGTGACAGGTTTCCAGCTGCTAGGAAAAGCAGGGCCAGACTGGAGGGAAATTTTCCTCTGATCAGGAAATTTTGAAACTGAATATGAGGAACTCAAAAGAAGTAATGAAGGGATATTAATGTTAATAAAGAAATCACACACCATATCAACAGATAAGAATTCATGTAGCACAACAGTGGAACTCTTTGCAGTGGAAAAAATCCAGCAGTTTTCAAAGAGGGATTGCATATCAATATTAAAATGATTTTAATATTTGCCTGTTGATTATGTCAGTCTCTGAGGTCTTTTTCGTGAGGCGTTTAAAAAGGAATGATGGTTGGAAAGCATCAACCAAGTGTGTGTGTATACGTGTGTGTGTGTGGGGGGGAGGCGTGCATAACATTGGCCCTTTCCAGACGCGGTTATTAAGGCAGGCCAATGTGTCTTGCCATGGAGGTCTTCTGCATGTTGGTACCTTCGTTCTGCACGTAATTCCGACTAAATGTGCCCCCATGTGGTGGTAAAGCGCGCTATTTGAAAACCGGAAGAAATTGGTTTTCCAATTTTCCAGATCGATCTGATTCATATTTTCACAGTGGTGCAGACATGTACATTCACACCAATGTGAACTGGTGGTCAGAGGAGGGCTCATGGGAGGGGCCAGAGGTAGGATGGACTTTTGCACGTTCACTTGTACACAATGACATACTAAACCATGCAACAACAAAAAAGGGCCAATCACAGCCGACGGGGTGGGGTGAGGGGAGTAGCGGGAATGGCCACGGCGGAGGCAGTGTGGATTCATGAATTCGCACTCCTCCGAATCAGAATGGAACATACGCAGTAGCTGTGTGGAAGGAAATGAGGGACAATCCGCCTTGTTTCAAGCCCAGAAAATCTGGTAAGAAACGGCACAAACTGATTTGCCAGGCTCGTGCGGAAAGGGCCATTGTTGCTATTCTGTTTTCCTCTTGTTGCAATTTCAGGTGCTTGTTTCCCCCTTTTAATCCATATCATTCCTTCATATGGTACTATTTTGTTTCTTTGTCCTGGTGTGAAAGTTCCCTTTTGCTTGTATCCTTGTTTGGGGGTCAAATGAAGGTAGAGATGTGTGTTCTGGGCAGAGGGTGGGCGTGGTTCTCAAGGGAGTGCCCCGGGGCCCCAAGGGCCACCAAGGACAACGCTTTCTCAGGTGACTTCCTCTGGCTCTCCCTTTCTTCCTCTCAGCTTCTGCTTCATTGTAATTGCAGCACAGCAGCAAGGAAGACCATTTGAAGATTTTCAGACCCTCCCCGTGTACTTTTGAGAAGTCTATGCCTATAATAATCTGTCTTTTTGCCCTTAAACTTAGGGGAGCACAAGCACATTTATGGCTTTTGAAGTCTTTTTTCCTGTAATGTGCCAGCACGATAGTGTTGACGTAGGGATAGGATTCCAGCCCTGGCAATAGACAGATAGAGGGGTGGGGGACTGGAGAGATGTGGGGAAGAGTGCTATTGAGAAATCCAAGGGGGAAGGGAAAAGGAAGATGGGTAGATTGCATGGAGAAGGAGCAAGAGATGGAGGGAGGGGGAGCCAGATCAACAGAAGGGAGGGGGAAGGAGGAAGAGAAAACAGAAGAGAGAGGCAGCTATACGTATAATATAATTTGCACCATTACTTTTCTTTTTCTTTTCTGCAGGAACATGATTTCATGATTGTGATAATGCCATAAAAAACAACATGAACAACTATGGAATGGGGAAGGCTATTTGACTATAGCCAAATGCAGATGAGAAGCAAAGAAATGTGTCGGAATGGTGATAGGGAAGTATTAAGCAGGCATCCCAAATAGCTTCCAGTGTGGCCAATCTAACAGACGAACAATCTCTATGTCACGGCACTGAAACTGAAGTCTGAAAAATGACTTTACAGTCCGAATAGCAAAATAAATGTTGCTTCTCTAGTGAGGCAAGGGACAAGTGTGAAGAAATCTTAACTCTGTTACCATTTATGACCGACGTTGTCCCTGGACTTCCATTTTGTGACTGGTGAGCCTCAATCATTTCAAGTCTTGATGTGGCAAGTTTCAGAGCTCCTGAACTAAATAACAGAACCACTGATGTCTGACTTAGGGGCTGAACCACTCAGATGCTGGCAGAAGAAGAGTGAGGGCCCTTCCAACTACTTAGTTATGATTCCACTTCAACTATCATGGCAGCATCCTAGGGAATTCTGGGATTTGCAGTTTGGTGTGGCAGCAGAGCTGTCTGGTGGAAAATTCTATATATTCTTCTCTAAATTCTGAATCACTGGATTCCACAAAAAGTTGCCTAGGCAGTTAAACTGGAATCATAGCACTACAACCGTAGAGTACAGAGTGTGTCAGTGAGATGTCCAACCCAGTCCACAGATGAAGGGAATTACTAATATGAATAGCTAAGTGGGGAAGAATTCTGAGGGAAAATGGTTGCACTGGCCATAACTCACTACCACCAATTAGAACTGAAGAGAGGCACAGACACAGATACGTTTACAGAAATTTGGTTTCATTAGCTATAGTAATCATCACAGGGATGCATGGAAACAAAATCCCACAACCACAATTCATGGAAACATTTGGAACAATGCATTTGGATAAAGTAAATGGCAATTCCAGATGATATTTTATTTTGTTATGCCTAAGTATTATGATATCGTCTATACACATTTCATATTGTTTCTATCCTATTTATTGCCTAGTTTTTTGTTTGTACTTCTTTCTTGTATTTCTAGTCTACTTCAAAATTTATTTTTTTTAAAAAATACCAGTCACACATAGGTATGCAATGCTTCACTAATTTCATTCTCAGAGCAAACAACTCGTGATATGAACAATCTTCTTCCTGTTCTGTGAAAGTCTTTGAAAACTGCATGGTTTCTAATAATTTGCAGTTTTTGACTTATTCTGTGCAAAATGAGCACATGTTTTTAAACACAGAAGAAAGCATTTTTTAAACATAGAAGAAAGCATTTGCAATATGCAGAGACATATTTGTTCTGCACAGAACTGATATTTTCTGCACAAAAATGTTTCCTGCAAAGATAATGATGAAGTTGGGGTGTTATTCTGTGCAAATTCATATATGGTCTTTGTTGTTGTTGTTGTTGCTCAAAAAACAACCTTTTTTGCACAGAAAATAATAGTCCTGTGCAAAAATAAAAAAATGTTCTGCATGGAAAATGCTGTTATTTGTGCAAAATTGCCTGTGTGTGAATTCTGTGCAGTCCCAAACTGCTTAGATTCTTATCTAAAATTATTCTCATCAGGGTTTCTTGAGAACTGAGAAACAAATTTTTCAAGCATATTTCAAATATTATTTAGTATTCTTTCCATGTTTTACACCGTTTATAGAAAGCCAGTTTACAGCTTAACCTGTTGAGCTGTTTTTTGGGTGCAAGCTACAGAACCTACTCTCTCCACTCACTGCTTCTGGTTATAATGGTAGAATGTAATTCATCTAACCCACCTTCAATGGAGATCCACTCCTGCAGTCCTACAGTCAATCCTTTATATAAATTTTCAGATTTAATCCATTGATCCAAGTGAAAAAACTGGCTGTAAGCAGGGCTTCTGGCCAAAGGTCCTACGCGTGTGGATTGTCACAGAGCTAAGTTCTGGTTTATGCCAAGAACAAGAGAAAAGATTGATTTGAAATCCAGACACTTAAAAGAGCAAGTGATTTAATGAAGACAGAAGATTTGGAGCTGGCTTTGGCAAGACGTCTTGTCACACAGTAGTCTAACAAGAACAGCAAAAGTGGACGTGTATATTTGATTTACCTCTAAAATTTGAAATCCATTTATAGTGACAGATATAAAGTGAATTGCATTTGTAGAAATAGTACAAGGCAAGAAACAGCATTTTTTGTACATTCTGGTGGGGAAGGTATGTCCACATATATTTTAAATGTTTTTTGTCACTTCTGATTATTCCAATTGCTGTTGTCAGGATCATTTTTGCTAACTGCACAACTATTGTTTCCATTCCAGTAGTGGATAATCTTGGTCCCTCCAGATGTTGGACCACAGTTCCTGTAATTCCTAAAAACAGCTCTTTCTGGTAGGGGCTGATGGGAGATGGAATGCAATTATGTTTGGAGAATCAGCAATTCCTCACCTCCGCTCTATGGTGAAGTTTATTTATTTACTTTATTTATTTCTTAACAAGAAATATAGGATGGTAGTTCATATTCAATGTTATTGCCATGCATCCAGTATTTTTTAGTCTCACTAAACTGAGATATCAGAAATAATAAGCATATATGTAGATGTAGGAGGATTCCTCTAAAATACTGGAGAGACATTCTAAGAAGAGAAAAAGGTAGAAATGGATGAAAATTTGGTTAGAGAATAGTCCATGCCAAGTCCATTTCAGTTCATTTTTTATAACAATTGACCAAAGTTCACAAATTTCTTCATGTTTAGGATGGCAAGAACTTGAGATGAATAACATTCAAATGTGGAGAAACATGCGGTTACAACATATTTCTCTCCATTACTAGCAAGAGTGGCACCTGTTGTATTTGGCCAGTGGAAATGAGGGGGGGGGGATGAATTCATTTCAGTTTGTTTTGAAAACTTTTCTAAAATTTGCAAACTTTTTATTTAGGAGAAACTATGCTTGAGGATTTTTTTAAAAAAAATAATGAATATGCAAGAAAGTGAAACTGACAGATAGATAATGCCCAATGGACAGGCTAATTTTACAAAGACATCTGGAAAAAATAAATTTGACTCTGCAATCTTTTATATCTTTACTTTGATGCTTATTCAAAGGCATAGTTATAGCAAGACAATTTTCACTGGGAGGACAGATACAAAAAGGGGGCAGAAGGATTCAGGCATTGGTCACTATAAAAGAGATTTCTGTGGAAAAATGTTTTCCTAGTTAATGAAAAAATAATCTTAACGAATGCATTTTATTTAGAAGTTGGAAATTGTCCAGCTTCCAGAAAAGCAAATCAATTTTTTAAAAATATTTTTGACATGCAAAATAATTATGTAGTTTGGAAATCACTGTATAATAATGATATGAACGGATAATAAAGTCTAATGTGCTGTCTTCTTGAACTGTCCACTTGAAATTTCTTCAAATACATTACGTTCAGACAGCGTGATTACTAAATTTGTTTTTCTCTGATGAAGTATTGAATGCTTGTATGGTGTCAGCACAAATGTCAAAGTCAGGAATGAATTTTCATACATAGTTATAGATGCACCAAAGGTGAATCCTACAGCTTCACAGAGTATACATGCAAAGAAAGGCTAGCTTACACGTGTACAATGTTTTAGTAAATTTGTGAACTGTTGGTGTTGGCATTTGCAGGATTCTACTATCTCCTTTATTTTGGTGCCTAAATGTAGTCATAAAGGTTCAAGTGAAATTGTAAGTTACTGAAATGGAAGAAATTTGGGAATGAAAATTTCATGCATTTCTTATTGTGAGCAAGAAGTGCCTTGACTCCCCCTTCATTGCTACACGCTTGCTGTAAAGTCTTCAAGATTTCAGTCTGGGATAGTGTAAAAAATGCAAATACTGTATACCAACTTTCCAAGAAAATCTAGTATCAGTTTCCCTTTCTTCTACCTTTTCCACACTGAAGGCTTTGGAAGGTATATAATAAAATCTGAAAACGTGCAAGAGCATATTATTTATTTTATAACAACAGAAAGAATTACATTTGCAACATTTTGGAAATCCTAATATAACTTCCTCCAAAAGAATAGTTAAATAGTGTTCCTGATTTAGTAACAGTTGCTAAATTCTGTATGTAAGAAAGAAATAGGCATCTATGAATGGATTTATAAAATCTAGAAACTTGTGATAAAATGTATGAACAACAACAAAAAAAAACCTCATGATTAATTATTTAAATTCAGCATAACAATGCTGGTATAATGATTGAATAGACAGCGAAAAAAGTGACAAAACAAAAAGTTTGAGTGACCATTTATCATGGTTACCATTAGGTGCTGATGGTTAGATTTAAAACAGATTGCAAATCATTTAATGTTGTATAGTTTTTATGAATATATAGCCTTGTGATACTTCATATATGTTTAGACAGTTCTGAATTTTTTAAAAAATGTCACTGTGATGTAGTGGTTAGGTGCCTTAGCCTTCAAAGTTTCAAGTTTAAGTCTCAACTGAGCCATGAAACTTTATACAGACATTTTCAGGTAAAAGTAGAGAGAAGATTCACATATGCCATTTTGAGCAGATTGAGGAAAATAAGCATGCATACATCTGAAGATAATAAATAGAATAGGGCTGGTGTGTGATCTGCTTCTGGCATACTGAAGAAAAAGAGTAAGCAAACCAGTCTCATTTTCCTTATGACCCAAGGAATGTGGGTTTCTCATTCACTAGAAACAGTGATGAGGAGATAGGGGTGGTAGGAAGATTTTGTATGTGTGTGTGTGTGTGTGTGTGTGAGACGGGGGAGAGAGAGAGAGAGAGAGAGATTTGTTGAAAGGAGGTGTCAGTTTTGTTTTGGATGTGGGGTTTTTTACCTTGAAAATCTACCAGTTCTCCATTTTTCAAATAGCACAGGGATTAAGGTGATCAGAGCTTGATAATTTATCTGTTGATTTGACTTACCTCCTGCATTTCTGCCCAAAGTGGGACTCAAGAGAAGTCACAATAAAATTTAAAAAGGGATATAAAACACAAAAAGTGATATTGTAAGACCATAATTAAATTAATTAGGGTATAATTTTAAAGCACTGTTGAAGGTTTTTTTTAATGACGCAGTAAAAAGAAAAAGAAAAACTTGGTCTAAGCCAGATGCTCATCGCCAAGTCCGTTACCAAGAGCATACCTGAATTCAAAGGTCTTTGCCTTTATCTTGAAATGGCATTGGTAAGTTAAACGTATAGCTATACCTAGCACATTGATTCTAACCTAATTAACATGGGGTGGTCTTTCTTTTAGGATCCAAATCCCAGATGACGTAACAGCCTTGCCTTCATCATCCCCTGTACATAGATTAGGTGCAGGGAATGGGCAAGAATTTTATATTTCCTATACCTTGGTCTTTTCTGATTGTGGAATTGAAACATATACAGTCACTGCCCACAGACTTTAAGAGAAGGCTTTCCAGTGAGCATTTTCCACTTTTGCACTTAACTTGGGTACCTAAAGCTCCACATTCTGAAAACTGAAATAAAATGCCAGGCTGTTCTTATAGATTTTTTTTTTATCTATGATGTCAGTGTTTTTCCACATTATTCCACAGTAAAGATATCGGGCTTCAGTTCAGATTGTGACAAAATCTAATGCTTTTTCCACATTCATTTTCTGGTTAGAAGAAGATTTCCCCTCTTGTTTTCATGGGAATTTTGTGAATTTTGATATGTATATTTTTTCCAGCAGTAGCATTTTATTTTCAGTTGGAAATCATGAACTGCAATATTACTTTTCCTATGAGAAAGCCGCTAATACTAAATCTTAGCAGTTAAAGTTGATCTCAGGTACTCAGGTTTGACGGTTTCTTATGCATAAAGCAGAATACTCCTCTAGTATCCTGGAGTGATTTATGATGGACAGATCTGGAATTTATTTATAGTCAGATGCAACATTCTTCTGATTAATAAAACACTGACGTTATGTACTGGCTTAAGGTTATTTGAGGTACAGTTTTGTAGTCAAGAATGGTACTGCTGAAGCAGGCACCTGGGTCTTTTCTTCAGCACATAAATGGGGATCAGCATTCTGTGAATATAATTTGCTTCCCATGTGTTTTGCTGGGAGCAAATCTTTAAACTCATCTCCAGAACTTCACTGGCAAAACAATCTATTTGATCTCTTTAAGTCAATTGCCAGCTGTTACCAGCATTGTGCAAAGGTGTCTGGAGAAACTGATGATGGACTTTCACAGCTATGGCTGAGCTGTATGTTTGTACAATCTCTTGTTCCACTCTACTCCCCATTCTCAGGACTTCTGCAGTACCACTTTTTTTTCATACTTAGCAGGGCAGTTCTGTGGATTTTTTTAAAAAAACTTCCTTTTCTAGCTTTGTCACCAAGTTTTTTTTAAATAACACACTAAGACAATGATCTACAGCTCTATGTAACATTAAAGAATGGTAGTCCATGATCTTAACCGCAGTGTTGAAATTTTTGGAAGATCTCAAAAATAAATTAATTTTAACCCAGCAAACATCACTGTAGACTGCAGAATCAACATGCCACATTGGTTTTTGAAATGGAGTCCAAAAGTATTTCAGTGTTTAAATGATGAGAACTACCATGACCTGTGTCAACGCATCCATGGAATCATTGGCTAGGGCTTGAAGCCCTGGAAAGGATTTGGACCATAAGCAGTGAGCTGAGATAAGGATATCACCAATCTCATGCAATATTCTAATAGTCTGCACACTCAGGCAGGGATAGAATGCCACTGATTCACTCTGGAGATCAACATTTCAGGTAATGCTCTAACAATAACAGAGCCTCTAAGTCAGTGGTTCTCAACCTGTGGGTCCCCAGATGTTTTTGGACTTCAGCTCCCAGAAGCCCTGAGCATTGACCATAGTGGCTGGGGCTTCTGGGAGCTGAAGTCCACAAACATCTGGGGACCCACAGGTTGAGAACCACTGCTCTAAGTCATGGTGAGTGCCATAGAATTAGAGAGCATTGTCATTTATTAGCAGGCAGTATGGTGGCAAGACAAGATACACTACACATATAGTGGCAATACACATAGAAAGTCTTTTTCACTAGCACGTTTGACATAATTTATGGTAATGCCATAAATGTATTTGGCAATGCAAATTTGTCTGCAAATGATACAAAGATGCAGACAACACAATTCGTTGATCCTTGTCATACTGCTTGTAATGGTTCCTGTCAAACAAATATCTAAGTTTCAGTCTGCTGGCACTGAACAATATGTTAGTAATCTTACAAGAATAAGATAATGACTTTTTTTAAAAAAAATCATGATCTCCTTATTTCTAAAAGCTGTGGTGTCTGGTAGTTTTCCTCACATTAAAAAAAAAAAAAGAGGGCAATTTGTTTAAAACATCACACATTTTTAGAAACCAGGCTCCCAGGGCTCATATTCTATCCACAAGTATCTGCCCACCAGACACCCCCTCCCCAGTCCCAGTATTAAGGTCTGGGCTGTGGAAGGTGGAATGTCTCTTAGACAGAGAAATCCATTTTCTGTAAAGGACACGTTGACAATGTTCTTTGGCAGTGACTTACATATAAATACTTTTTCTTTAAATCTTTGTGGGCTGTATATTAAATCCTCAAATACTTTCCTGTTACACATTTTCTAGATGATGGGATTTTGTTGAGGGATTCTTTTTTTCATGCATTGTATTATATTAGTTCTATTGCAACAATCCCAATTATTATTGTTTTGAATCCACTATATCAGCACTGAATGAATGTCTCCACATTTTAGTGGATGTGTTCCAAGTCTTTGGAGTCAGTAGCTGCTGGTACAGTAATTTTAGTACAAAAGTCAGTTTTCTATGAATGAATAGCGCTGTATTTATGATCTTCACTTGAATGAACAAATAAATCCATAGGTGCAAGAGGCCCCACTAACTGATGTTATGGTAACATCAGAAACTGACACCTCATAGCAAAGGTGCTATTCTAGCACTTTAATTTTTTAGGCATTCACACAGACACAGACGCTCACACACACACACACACACACGTATGCAGCAACTATTCTATGATAAAATCAAGCTCAAGGCAGAGAGAGAAACAGGTCACACCAAATGAAACACAATTCTAGCACAATACGAAGACTTATCCCATAAATAAGTGGAAGTAGCATTTTGTTTGCCATACTAAAAAATGTCATTCCTCTCTTCTTGTCTATTAATGGCAGAAGAAATATATACTTATGACCACGCCACAAAACAGAGGTGTTAACACCAGTGAATGTAATGTGTGCACATTATACTGATGGTCACTCTATACCATCTTAGTAAGATTTTCAGTATGTGTTCCTACTTGCCTACAGTGTATTAAACGTTCAGGTACTTGGATGTGTAAAAGCCACATTGTGTTTTCTGAAGCAATTTTAATCTCTAGAGATGCCATAAGTGTTCAGGTTCAGAATGCTAGGAGAGCATCTATTTAATGGCTCCAAAAAGGCAGCTGTCGCTGGAACTGAAATTATTATTTCTCCTCCTTTGTGCACTCTCTGTATCCCCGGAATCTGCTCCGGAGAACTGGGAATGTTCCAGAGCAGATCTTTTGAGGATGAAGTTTACTGTAAGAAGCAGGGGAAGAAGAAGGGGGAAATCCCATGGCATGAATGGAACTCTGCTCATTGGATGTTGAGTTTTACCCCTATACCTGAACCCAACTGCTTGTTTCAACCAGCGTAGATCCAATGGATCAGTGGGATTTATTTTAGGCCATTTCTGCACTAGACTGTTATAGTGCTATTATTCCACTTTCAACATCCTGTGGAATTCTGGGGTTTCTAGTTTACTGAGGCCAAAAAGCTCTCCGGCTGAGAATTCTAAAATCCCCTCTCTAAACTGCAAGCCCCAGGAATCCATAGCATGTTGACAGTAGAATGATAGCACTATAACAGTGTAGCACAGAAATCAGTGTAGTGCAGAAATGACCTTAGTATTGTTTTACCATTGAGCATTTGATTTAGTGGGCTGACTGTAAATGGACTTTTAAAATAGATTTAGTCTGTGAGGGATCTTAGTCTTTAATTTGAAGTCTGTCACTTGTTGAAGGGTCTTTAATTTTTAATTATTGATGACATAACAATAGAGACAACAGCAAACCCTTCAAATAATTAGCAGTTTTAAAAGGGGTGCAGTGATTTTGTAGAAAATAAAGGCACCAGATTCTGTCTGATCTTGGAAGCTAAGCAGGGTCAGGCCTGATTAATGCTTGGATGGGAGACTGCCAATGAATACCAGGTGCTATAGGCTATATTTCAGAGGAAGGAACTGGCAAAACCACCTCAGAGTATTCCTGCCCTAAGAAAACCGTATGAAGTTCATATGGTCACCATAAGATGACCAGTGAATTGAAAGCACACATACAAAAAGACCTACATTTTAAAATAATATTTGTAATTGTAATATAAATACAGGATTACACCAAGAAAAAATATTGTTAAGCTAATAATTAATATATTATTACCTGCAACTAATATCAGCTTTTATATTCCTCTTCTATTCCAGGAATAAACTTAAACTGCAGTTTATTAGTTTTGAGTGATCCCAGGTGACTGATTTTAGTTTGTGTTTTCTCCCCCTGAATTTAACTGTGATAGGTGCTAGATTTATATTTTGATGGCTCTGAATAGTGAGGAGCCGGAGAAGGAAAGGAACAGCATTACTAGTAAGCTAGCTAGTTGCCATGTTATGAATGCTTAGCAAATGCTCACACAGTCATTTGTGTTCCCCTTAACCACCTGTAAAAGGTGCCATTTCTAACAACAGAGTGTTAATTAGCCACCTGCATCTTTTGCTTAATAGATAGCTTCAAAACTTTTGCAGCACCACTGCTGTGTTATTTAATAGATGCACATTAAGTTTATGGAAATTCTGGAGATGCAATAATTTAAAAGTGATCTATTCATCAATAACTTAACATTTTTGCCATAGATACAGACAGAAAGACAGGTGCATCAGCTATACTCTCGTAGCTGGTTTTCAGCTTAGCATTCAAAATTGCTTTGCTTATGCTTTTCTTGGACCCAGGAGTCAATATATACGAGCAACAGCTTTTGAAATTCAACTTGTATTCTTTCTGCTTCGTGCATCATTACCAAGGATGAAAAGTTCAGAGCTGGTTTGTTGTTAGTGACAGAGCATGAGGCAAAAACACTGAATGTACATAACCTCTTTTTTAAAAGGTCCACTGTGCCTTCTTTGCTTTATTTTGAAAATCTCAAAGAGACTAGAGGTCAGATCTGAGAAGCATACTGTGTTCACATTCCTTCTCTCTGTTTTAGCAGCAAACTGTTAGTATTATCAAGGGCCTTAATTCTGCACTTGTTTTTTTATTAAATGAAAGATGGTATTCTCCAGGAATCTAGGAATCTAGGCATCTGTACTATTCTATTACTAAATGCAATTTCTCGTGACAAGACACCAAGTATCATAGCAAAATTGAATTAAAATGATCAAACAAGAATCTCATAGTTCATGTGAGTTCTTGCTGCTCGCATATCTCTTCCTTAATTCACATTACAAGAAGGAAAATAAAGATACTTAGATGAAAGATAAAAATCGTATTTCAGGTCTGTGTTGACCTATTCTCTACTTTTTTTTCTAATAGAAAAAGAAAGCAACCAGACATGAAGTCCAGTACCTTTTGTGTGCGTGTGTTTGTACACTTATTTTCTAATTCTTCTTAATTCTTTCATTAGGTGTGATGATGAGAATTGGGGTTTTCAAAAATTCATGCAGATCTTTTTTTCTGTCTCAAACAAAAAACAGGAACAAAAAGCTGAGGGAAATAATAAAAGCATCGATGGGATTTTCCAACTTCATTCCAGCAAGCTTTTTAGTATAATAATGTCACATAAATTGAAGTGTCAACTTGGAATTAAATGAAGTGTAATAAAATCCTATTTTCATCATAAATATAATTAACATTAAGGTATTCCATTGCAATCTACTAACTTTCCTGTCATTGGAATAACTATAGAACGACTGTATCCTCTATCCACTATCAGATGAGCATGTGAAGCAACCATGTCAAATGGATTCCCATCCTACCGAGATACCTACTTGTGAATCGGGCCACACAATTCTCTCCACAGAAAATAAGTGGAAGGGTATCGAACTATAGTATTCAACATTCGTTGGTCCAGACTATAGCAGCACCTGCTGCCACTAATTGTATGCGATGGTGGCAAAATTTACATCCATCTTGGCTTACATCTCCATATCTTGAGTATTTTGCTCTAAAATCTGCATGCATTAATGAATAAAGCCACTTAAAATTTTCTCTGATTAATCTTGTCTGATTGCTGTTTACTATCATTGGCTGACCCCTTCTTCTTTTCTGAAGCCTTAAAAATAAAAATCACAAAATTGAACTTAAATGCATACCACGATATGCCTGTTACCTTTCTTCCAAATTTCTTTTAAGTAGAAAGCAAAGATAGAACATCCACTTCACAATCTTATCTCAAGATGTCTTTTTTCCTCCACAGGAAATTCATCAAATTTATTCGAATGTATGGGGATACTCAAATATCATGTCAGTATACAAAAAATTGATAATTTCTAAAAATCCTCCTACTTTACCTTTTAATACAGAGCCAAGCTTGTTTCTTGATGCATTCTAGAAAGGCAACAAGAAAGCTGCTGAGGTTGCATATGAAATACACAAGGGTTGTTGTCAGGACTATCTGTAGATTCAAAATAAAATAAAGCTCAATGTGACAAGGTCAAGTCATAGTGATCCTTCTTTGGAATGCCCCACAATCTGGGATGTAGCAGGTAGCTACTGGGACAAAACACTTTAAAGATACATGTCCTGGCTTTGGAATGCTGTCCCCAGAGATTGTTCAGTTGATACCCTCTCTGATTAGACTGTCTGTACTATGCCCATAAATATGGTGTCACCTACCAGCCAGTTGTTGAATGTGTGTTCCATTGCCTCCCCTTTCTCGTATTTATTTTTCTTTTTATCATACTTAGGCGTGTGCACTTCTTCACTGTTTGGCCTGAGGAGCAAGAAAATATCTACATAATAACCGTTCAAAATACACTTCCTGGTCCTTTTGTCCAAATGGATGCCCACTGGGTCATTGTGATCACCAAAAGTGACATACAATGCCGCTGTTCCCACCTCCTCTTCCCCTTCCCATGTGGATCTGGGTCCCCTGGCTGCCTTATCCCCCTTTTTCCTTCTCCTAATGGCCCATGCTGGGAGCCCAGGAACATATGCTGCAGACTTTCCTATCATAGTTTCCTCCCCCTGAGACTTCATCTGCTGTTCTCTCACTGTCTGAGTCCTCTCTGCTGCTGCACTTCCTATGTTTCTTGATCCTACTCCTTTCTTCTGCTACCTTGTCCTACCTTCCCTCAATGACCCTCTCATCTGACCTCAGAAGTGGTCCTGATGCTACTACTTAGCAGAAGTGTTGCCTGTGCCTACACCCTATCTTGTTTTCTGACAGTTGTTCCTGCACTGCTTATGCCAGGACAGATGCTGCTACCTGGGATTCCAGACACTCATTCTTTCCCACCAATTTGTCGAGTGTCTGCAACAGGCCCTCCAGAACTGCTGTGCTGCTGAGTTCTGTCCTGGGTCTAACCGTATGTGCTGTGGCCTCACTAGTAGTGGCCTTCCTCTGACCTTTAGCTGGACCCAGCTCAGCCCAGGATTTTCTGTCCTGCTCTAACTGTCCTCTAGTCCTAAGATGCGATTCCTGTAATGACTTCTGCCCTTTCTTGGGTGGCATTGCCTACTCCTTGAAAAATACCACAACAAACTTCCAACCACTAATAGTTTTCCCACCTTGTGACAAAATGCGTCGCACCTGTGAACACAGCTCTTTTAAAATGTGTTATAACAGGGGATCAGATTTCTAGAAACATGCACCCCATGCAACACTGGAATCTTGATCCTACAGATGGTAGGCAAACCCCAATGTATGCAGATGCCCAAACTTCCCCCAAGGTGGAAGGATAAAGTTGCAGCTCTGCCCCTTCAGCAAGCCACATGTGTGCCCAAAGGAGTGGCAGTAATTGGAAATACCCCTGCAGGTGAGATGGGGAGGCAAGATGGAGGAGCAGGCTGATAAGAGGGACTCAAATCCACAAAGCCCCCAGGTTTACAAGAGCTGGACAGCCCCACACAGGGAGATGATCCCTCAGCTGATGGGCCCTAAGATGGAAAAAAGGAAGGTAGTCGTGATTTTAGCTCTGACAGTGATGGTCACTGCTTACTGTAGCTGCCACCCACAAGGAGATGGACTTCTGCTCTGATGGCCCTTGAAAGAGCTGTTGGTAGTGATTTAGTTCTGCAGCAAGGAAGGACCACTTCTTGGTGCTCTCCTGCTGCCTCCAGCTGCTACTTGTCTTTTGCTGTTTGCCACATGGCACACGCTGCATGCCACTATTCCCATCTTCTCATTTTCCAGAGGTCTGCTTCCAATGACTCTCTGAAAGAGATGTGTAGTGTCTTGGAAATGGCCCTCTAAATGCCTCTGTTACTGTGGTTTATAGTCCGAGCCCGAGGTCTACTAAATATTATTTAATATCAAAAGATTTGCCATTCCCAACTGCTCCCCTGTACGTGCTTGCGAGGCCCCTGGACAAGCACACACACGGACACAGCTGAACAAGCTGAAAAACAAGATGACAAATCCAGGCAGGCCGGTAACGTTCCGGCATGCAGCTTCAGGAGACCTCCAGGCAAGTACACTTTGAAACTACATTAAGTATGCATGAGACATACAAAAGATTCTCTGCCCCAAACAGGCAGCTTGACGAGATTAGCGCTTCTGAATAGCCAGCTGTCAAGCACTCCCTATTTGCATACTGTCTGCGCTATTGACAGCTCCGTCAAAATCCAATCATTCAAAATACTGACCTTTCAGAGGCTTTGTCTCCAACCCTAAACTCATTGTTTTCCCCGGGAACAGACTACCCTACAGGCACATTTTCCCCTATAAGAACCCCTGATTTTTGAGTGCTTCTTCGGATTGCTCCTGGCTTTCATCCCGCCTCGCTGCCACTCCGTTTGCCGAGCCTTCCCCTCAGCTTCCACATGCTGAAAATCTCTGCTCCAACTGACTTTTTTCTGCTACCCAGGCTACAGGATCAGGTGTAGTGGACAATCCCTCTCAAAATCCTCTATCAAACCTGCTCCCTTTACTTTCTTGGGTCTTTGTGAGTGAGTGTGTAAGTGCGCAGTGACTGTCTTTTAAAATAAAGAAAACAATTATAATTTACTTTTGCTTGGTTTGTGACTGGGCCTGACCCCGTAAATATTGGGTTCAAGATCTCGCTACGTTGCCCTGCCTGTTGCATTGCTTTAGCTTGTGCTCTAGCTAATTCCCATTCCCCAGTATTTGGAGCACATTGAGGTGTCCCCCATGGGACCCCAGAACTCAGAATAACACCTCCCCTAACCCAATTGGAGTGAAGGCTACATCCCGATCACTATGGTCAGGTCCCAACAGCCAATGAGTTCAAATCAAGGTTTGAATTCATTGGTTTCCCTTATTACTTTTTCTCAGGGCCATGCTGCACTGTGCAGGGAACCCTGGAAAGAAGGGAACCTAGTGGCCCACTGTGAAGGTCCACCTCATGTCGTTCCTGCCCTGCTCCACAAGTTTGCTTGGCAGTAAGTCGTGCAGCTCAATTAGTCATGCAATGAACTAATTGTATAAATTGCACTTTGGTAATTCAGCTTAGAAGTTCAACGTGGGCAACTGAGCTTCAGCACAGATATTTCTGCTCTCATCTTTATTGTTAACATAAGTTATTTTGTGGTATTTGTAATTATTTATTCTACGATACTCCTGTAACAAGGATAAGGGATAAACCTAATAATAGGTAGGTAGGTAGATAGATGGATAGATAGATAGATAGACAGACAGACAGACAGACACACACACACACACACACACACACACACACACACATAGAAGGATAGATGCCTTTATAACCCATGACTCTCTGTTCTAATGGAAAGCAGTTCTCCAGTTTTTCTGCACAGGAAAAGGTTTTTCACCTCACTTGCTATTTAGTCCTTTTAATTGGAGATGCTAGATGAACCTTCAGCCTTAGCATTGTGCTGTAGCATTGACCTGTAGCTTTTTCCATATTGAAACACTCACCATTTGAGAGAGATTATGTTCCTACAAATGTGGCTGTGCTATACAATTTGAAACTTGGCAATTTTTAACCACAACCTTTTAAAATCTACTTCAAAGGTCAACAGTGAGTATCACCACAAGTTCAGAGTTCTTATGAACTCACACTCAGTAGCCACTGTATTGTCTTCATTAAATAATTATGGCACATAACACAGACCATTCAGAGTGCTGTATGTCATAGTCAATATAAGTTCGGGAAAATGTAGCTGTTTGACTTTTGGGTGAAGGGTTTGTTATAATAGTTTACACTGAAAGCTCCAGGGCTCAGAAGGATTTGGATTTAAGTTTACACTTTCCTAATCTGTCTCTAAACAACCAGGCTGAGAACATTTATGCATGCAAATTTGTATGTTAAATAAGAAAAAGCTCTGTATTAGTCATAATGAAAGTTGTCAGATAAAACATGCCCTCTGCAAAATGAATACACGCAGTTGGCACTTAATGCTTGATTGAACTATGCAAAAGTCGGTTTAGCTTCAGGCAAAACTAAACCCTACTGCTTAGTTCTTCTGTAAAAGCAACTACCATCATCCATTAACAATGCATGCACACACTCACTGTTTCCTGTGCACACACACACAAATCCCGCATGCCAGGGAGGTTGGAGAACTGCTGGGCCAAAGCACAGCAACTAATAGTGCTCTCAGAGAGGAATGCCTAATCAGGATCTTATATAACAAAGTAAATAGGTGTTATATAAGATATGGTAGATACATAAAGGATCTGATCACCAGGAAGTCAGAGTGAAAGTGAACATTTTGTACTGAATATGCTTCACAAAATCTATGCCATTATCACTCCTTTGAAAGACTGAGATCCCATCTAGTTAAAAATGGGGTAAGTAGGGTTCCTCTGTTCAGTCACCCTATTGCTCAAGTTTGCCCTGTGTGCCCTGATTTCCCATGTAATCAGGAGAATTTTAAGCATTAAAATTCCAGACACATGAAGGGCTACTGTAGCTGCTATCAGTTTCTTCAGGTTATTTGTGTGTCCTTTTCTCTCATCACATGAGTAACAGTGATAAGTACATTAAACAGAACACTGAAAAAAATCTACAGTCGGCCCTCCGTTTTCGCTGGGAGCAATTAGGGGCACGGGATTCCCTCAAAAGTGGAAAAAATGCAAATATCAAAATGTGTGCGTGTGTTTGTGAGAAGGAGGGGTGAGATATGGTGGGCAGAGTGGGCACCCAGGGCCCAAACCAGGTTAGGGAAAGGAGAGGGAAAGGGAGTAGGTTGGCATGGTGACCCTATACTGCCTCTGTCTCCCCCATTTCTTCCATTGGGGTGGGGGCATCAAGAGAGGATTCATAGTGTTGAGACATCAGGGTGGAAGCTGTCTTTAGTTGGCCAGGCAACAGCTGGTGGAGGAGGAAGAGGAGGAGGGGGAGGAGAAGGAGGACTAGAGGTAGGTTTTTAAAGGGATGTGTGAACTGATCAGGGCAGCTGAAATGGAAGCTTTCCCCAGATAAAAAGGGTTTGAAGCAGGGGCAGGGGTTATATGTGCAAATGTGGAGGGGGGACTGTATAAGTTAATATGATTTATGTAAGATTGTACTGAGTCTTTTTTGGTGTGTGTGTGGGTGAGGGGGGCAGTTTACTGATGTGCCCATGCCTTCCTGCAAACTGGTAAAGCAAACAAAAGCAATGATGATATGATTGCTGCTTTTGCAGAGCATTTTGTCCATATGTATTTGTTTACCAGTGAAGCTAAGATGGAGGGAAGACTAAATGAATCAAAGAAACTGAATAGTGTGCATGCATGGTGTTCTGTACAGAATCCTGATTTTTTTTAAAAAAATGGAAGATATCTGAAGTATCAAATCCACTCTAGGCACAAGGGCAAATAATCTGGAACTCTACAAACTGGGATAGAATTTGAATGAAAATGATTTTGGAAAATCTTCTACATTGCAAATAGGTTCTCAAATGTGCCCTGTATTGATGTTGCACAGTTTGGATTCTGGTTAGTTCCTCCAATAAATGTATTCTTGTTTTATCTGGCTTGAGTCAAGAACCCACCATGCTTACATGTTGGTGGATGGCAGAGCCATATGTGGGGAAAGGAGGAGTACTTCTACAGCCATAACGGGAACCAACTGGCACAACTAAGATCAGAATCTGGCATTGCAACAAACATCAAGGAAAGAGCAGTATTTGGGTGTGGTGACATAATTCAGAACAAACACATCGTGTTCTGGACTGATAGATGGCTATGTGATTGGGGATGGAGAACTACATATTTCTTTGGAGATTATGCATCAAAATTAATCAGGTGTTGACCAGAAGAAGCAGTTACTCCATTGCCAGACATTGAGTCATAAAGTTATGTTGCTTTGTTGTGCTGTCTTGTCTACATGGTGCTAATGTGAAATACAAGTGAGGCTCTTTACCATTGCTTATTTTAACAGTGCAAGCTCTTTCACTCTTCTATAAAGACATGAACTGCTTGGGTGGGCAATCTGTGTTTCTCTAGATCTTCTTGGTCTGTAACTCTCATTGCCCTTACCATAGCTATTCCAGGTGGGACAAGACTAGGAAGGCCATAGGTTTTCCACCCCTGGAAATGTTAGTCCTTATTCATAGCTCATAATAAAGAGTAGAAGAAACAGTGGCACATAATACCTGTATAGACAGGCCCAGTGGGGATTTCCTTGTATTTCCATTGCTCTCACAAGCTTTCAGACTGCATTGTCTGCACTTGCAACTTGATTTGGTAAACTCTGTTGGTGATAGCGATAGGCACATGATTACTACAGGGTGAAAGAACTGGCTCATTAACAAAGGGCAACTGTTGCAGGTAAAAGCAGAGCATACAGTAAGAAATCATATAGACTCAGATGGTTACTGAAACCCAATCTACATGTTCAGAAAATGTAGTACAGCTGTCATAGCAACTTATTAGTGTATCATTCGGAAATACAGGCAAGGAAGTAAACGTCTCATGCTCTGGCACCAGAATAAATAGACACCATCAATATATTTAGGGGAGATCATATAGTACAATTTGGTTGAAAGTTTCATATTAGAATGCTGGTAGAATAACATATATTGGAATGATTCCTTCCTTGAAATAAAACAAAAATCCACACAGCTAGACAGCTAGCATATTCAAGCTAGTGTTCATCACACCATGCTGTTTATCTATGACCCTTTCCACAGCATCTCCTATTAGTGCATTCTTCTGTTACAATCCCAGCACTGCCATTTGCACCATGGTAGCAGGTTAGAAATGCTCTCTTCCACACCCTTCTGCCTTAAGCGGATGAGTAGCGATATTGCCACGAGTGTTCCTTCCACACTACAGTGTCCTTGGCCACTCCCCCCCACTGCCCCTGAGTGGTTGGGTTGGGTGGGTTTGGAAGCCATACTAGCACAGCAATGTTGTAATGGCATGACATGGCAGTACACTATTGCACTTTTGCACTATAATGCTAAAAAATGTATTTAAAAAGTAAAAAGTTTTAACTTAAAGGAGAAATTTAAAATGAACATGGAGAGGTGATCGATTTTTGAACTTACCACACCATGGGAGTATCTGAGGAAGGGACAACCTGTGAACACCCACACCCCTCTCACTTGTGGATTTGGGAGGACAGGAAGCACTATTAAGCACTATTATGGTTCCACCCTGAGCTGGATGATGAGTTTGAAGTGCTAAAGGAGACTCTTAATGGATTTTTTCTGGAAATTGTGTAAGGTAGTTTTGCAATGCTTGGGGACCGAATAGAAGCTGGATAGCAACAATGTCATGCGGTAGCAAATCTCTTGGATTGCAAACAACCTGCTGCTGTTGCAGGATAGTGACGTTGTTTGGTTATGGCCTGTGTGTTTTGTTCCACATGCTATGGACAAGCATTCATAACTGCAAAATTTCACCAGCATAATGGTTAATACAATGATGTTAAGCATGCCTCCTCATTCTATAGGAAAATAATACACATACAAGAAGGTCCTAACCATGTCTTAGACCTCAGGGACCAAAGCTTTTAGTATTTATATAATCTGTGCCAGGAGTATCTTATGTGTGTTACCTTCCATTTTCTTTCCAAGTTACTGCAAATGAAAATAAATGCTTGTACTAATTCCTGGCCTCAGTTTCAAAGCTTTCACAATAAGAGATCTTGCTCCTAAAGGAAATTAGAAAGGAAAAATTAAAATAAATAATTTTAAAAGCCTTTAAACTGTGTGTTAAAACAGTGAAAGCAAAGCTAAAAGAAATATTTCAATTTCATGAAAAAAAGTTTGTTAAAATTCACCCAAAAATAAGAACAGACATTTTTAAAAAAATTTGCCAGTGGGGTGAGTTAAATTTGTGACTGTCTGAAAGACCTCATTCATTAAAAAGACACTTAGGTAGATGTTGATGTGTTTTATGCTTTAAATCCTTTACACTTGAGCCCACAAAGGTGGAGGTTTGCAGTGATAAATAAAATGAGAAATGAAATTATTTGGGACAATATATGGGCCTATGTTGGAAATGAATTCATTTTAGGTATTAACTGATGGTTCCATTACAAAAGACTGAGAATGGTGCATGCAAAGCTGTATTCCTGCAAAAGGTTAAAAACTTAGCATTGTTTTTATCACTCTTTGTAACCTCAGTAGTGAGTCAGAGACCTGGCATATCATAGGATCTTCATGATCAGTTTATTCTCAGTCACTTGTTGGTTTTTCTAAATGATGCAGCTGGAAGGATGGAAAATATGTCTTGAGAACATCAAATCGTGAAGATCTAGATTTGCATTGGGGGGTTTGATGTGTCTTCTCATGCTAGACAAAAACTAGGTTTTCCATAGCATTTTTAGTGCATTTCAGCACTCTATCCTGACACTTAAAATATTTTTGGTGTGGGTGTGTGTGTGTGTGTACACAGGAGGTCGTTTTTGCAAAATTCTGTTTCAGTTCAAGTAATCATTATCTTTATTTAGCATAGTGAAAGTTCTGAGTGCAATTGGAGTTGGGAGGATCCGGGAAAGCAATTAATAAGACAGGCCATATAACAACATGCGGAAGGAAGAAAGGATAGGAAATTTTAGCTTTTGAGATTTTTTATCTTTTGTTAAAACCCTGGCTAACATGGCCTATAGTAAGGGATCATGGGAACTGTTCCCAAAAAATTTGGGGGCCCCAAAACCTCCATCACAGAGTTGGGGGAGGAAGAGGAGGAGGATTGAATTTTTAAACACAATTAAGTCTGTTAGTACATAATTATAGATCTCAGGTCCAAAGGAGTTAAAATTTTGGGAAAGGGGGAAACAACAGAGGAAATAAAAAGAGAAGTCAAGTAGGGGTTAAAGCATTGTTAGAAAACAAAGGGATGGGTGAAGAGCCTGGGCTTTTTAAATAATGAATGAGGGTGGTAAAAAGAACAGCTTCAGTATGCCAAGTGGGGCAAGGAACAAATCAATCATCATGATTTGGACTGGATTTCAGAAAGAGAAATATAGGTCAAATATTTGGGATCTTTTTAAAAAATGAAGAACAACCCAGCAAAGAAAATACCCTAAATTTATACTTTTTTAAAGGTGCAAAACAGGGACTGGTACATTTTTAGGAAAGGGTTTAATTTTTTGGATTAATTTCATAAGCATTCCCAGGGTAAAAGTTACCTTTTTTGAAGTAAAATTCTCAAGTCCCCCAGCCAGCATGGCCAGTGGAAACACCAAGGGGCATCTTAACTGTTGCCTAATACAGGGAGAAACCAGCCAAGACAGGGTGAAAAGTGCAGATTATCTTTAAGTATTCAGAGGATTTGGTGTGCAGTTCCAAAAATGTATCTCAAAGTAATGTAATTGTTTTCAGAAGGTTTACCCCCAGGTAGTTGCAAGCCTGTATAGTTTGAGTGTTGGACTAGAGGTCTTTCCAACTCCACTGTTACATGTATTATTCCACTTTCAACATCCAGTGGAATTCTGGATTTTGTAGTTTACTGAGGCCAAAAACCCTTTTGGGATGAGCTTTTAAATGCCCCTCCCTAAACAGCAAACCTCGGGGTTTTAAGATTTAAAAGACAAATTAAAAGGTCTTTCATCACTTAGAGAAACAAAAGCCTGAATTGTTTGTTTACAAGAAATGAAAATTAAGGAAAAGGACATTAAAATTTAAAAACCCTAGATTGGGCAAATGTTAGTTTAGCATTTAAAAAAAAAAAAGAGGTGTGGTGATATATGTTAACTAAATTTTCCCCCTGAAGAAATTTTTAAAAAAAAATGGCTTTACCCACAAGCCCAACCCCCCGGGGAAGCATACTTTTGGTAAGTATTCCCCCATTAAAAAATAAAAGCAAGTTTTATGTAAGCTGGAGGAAAGATGAAAAATTTTATCATGGAGAATAATCAGGCCAATTTTAATAAGGGGAGATTTGAACAGAGAAAAAACCAAAGATAGAACATGTAAAAAAAAGGTAAAATAGGTAAAGGTGAACCCCCCCAAATCATTTTTCAGAATGAAAGAAACTTTTTCTCTGATAGATATTTGATGAAATTTACATGAAAAAGGGGGTTTTTCCCTTTTTACTTGATGACATTTAATTTTATCAGGATTGATATTTTTTAATTTCTAAAATGTTACATGCGGCTGTCTAAAATGGAAATCTGTTCTAGGATCATTTCAGATCATAATCTATTAAAGTTAGAACTCAGAGTAAAAAAGAAACAAATATCGGAGTTGGCGATAAACGATCGACTTCTGGAAATGAGACTATCTGAAAAAAGCGAAGGAAGAACTAAAACATTACTTTGAAGAAAATGATAATGATGAATAAGGAGAAAAATTGTGTGGGACGTGGAAAAGCAGTAATGCGGGGTCTTTTTTGGGAAAAACAGAAGGAAAAAAAAGGGGGAAAAAAAGAAAAGATTTGGAATTAAGGTTGAAAACAATAGAAGAGGAGCTTGGAAAGAAAAAAAAAAAAAATGGAAAAAATTCAAAAAATAAACTAAAATTTTAAAATCAAATTTGGGATATAGGGAAAAAAAAAAAATTTAAAGCATAGAGAATTTAAAAATGCAATAAACCCAGGAAGTGGATGGATTTAAGCTAGGAAAAAAAGAGAAAGAAACCAAATTTTACTTAAAACGGAAAAAGATTTGACTACAGATCAAAGAATTATAATAATTTTTTTGAAATATAAAAAAATTTTATATTGGAAAGATGAAAAAAGTAACATGGAGGAAGAACAAACTTTCTTAGCAAACAAGATATTGTAAAGCTGTCTAAAGAAAAAAAAAAATTTAAAATGCAGCTTTTAGTGTATGGAGGTGACAGAGGCCTTAAAGAAAAAAAAAATTTCGAAAAGCGCTGGGCCCGGATGGTTTTAGGGTTATACTAAAAGGGAACTTTAGGATGTATTATCTAACCAATGCGGAAGATGTTCAATAAAATTTAAAGACTAACGAGAAACCCAATTGTGGAAGGATGCAAACAAAACCCATACCCAAAGAAGGTAAAGATTTAATGGACCCATTTTTTTGACCGATTTTGTTTTTAAAACATAGATTACAAATATTTACCAATATAATTGCAGAGAGATTTAAAAGAATTCTACAAAAAAAAATTAAATCAGAGCGGTTTTCTACCGAAAATTTTTAAGAGATAATAAAAGAACATTAATTAACATCTTGGAGTTTTACGAGAAATATAATGAAAGGAAATGCGTTTTATTTTTAAGTGCCAAAAAGGCTTTTGACAATGTGAATAAAAATTTTATGTTTGACTTATAGGAAAAAATGAACTGTGGAAAATTTTTTAATTATAGATCAATATTTTTAGACTGTAAGTCAAAATTGATAAACAGAAGAAGAGTGACCCAAAAGAAATTAATAAAGGAACACGTCAGGGATGTCCTTTATCTCCATTGTTGTTTATAATGGTGCTGGAAGTACTTCTAAGGAAAAAAAAAAGGAATCATTAAAGGTGTAAAAATTAAAAGGGGAAGAGCTCAAATTAAAAATTAATTTTGATGACCTTGTTATCTTTATTGAAGTCTCGGAGTTTGGAATCAAAAAAAGTAAACTCTGTAGGAATTTGGCGAATTGGGGGTTTTTAAAAATTTAAAAAAGAGAAAACAAAGTTCTTGACCAAAAAAATGTGGAAAAAAGATATAGCAAAGATAAGTTGATAACAGGATTTAAAGCAGAAAAGAAGATTAATATCTGGGATCCCATATCACAAAACAAAATAATAAACTTTTTGAAAAAAACTATGTAACAAAATGGAAAGGGGATAAAGAAAGAACTTCAGAATTGGCGGAAACAAAAAAAATCTTTATTGGGAAGAATTGCGGCTTTCAAAATGATGGTGCTACCTAAGATGAACTTTTTGTTTCAAAATTTACCAATTATATTGAATTGGAAGTGTTTTTAAGCGGAAAAAAGACGTAAAGTTCTTTATCTAAAAAAAAAAACCTCGAATTAAAGGAAAATTCTGATTGACAGGAAAGAGAGAGGGGGTTTGGGTTTCCCATATGAAATTAATTATATAGCTAACGGTATGACCTGGTTGAAGGATTGGTTGGATTTAAAGAATGAAACTGCTTAACTTGGAGGGAGTATTTACATTTTGGCTGGCACACCATTTAGGTATCAAAAAAAAAAATCGATAAGAATTTTCTGAATCATTATATTAAAAAAATCTCTGTTCAAATTTGGAAAAAAAAGGGGGAAGCTTACTAAAAACCCCGGGGGGTATCTCCTCAGGAAGCTTTTTAAAGAAAAAGGAAAGGGTGAATGAAGTGGTTAAAATATGGCAATTTGATTATCAAAAATATAGTGGGAGCGTATGAAAACAAAAAGGAATTAGAACAAGAAGGATGGATATGTCATTGGTTTCCACATAGGAAATAAAAAAAGGGGAAAAAATTTATTTAAACTTGAAAGGGATAGAAAAGCTCTACATTTAAATAAATGGGGAAAAAATTTATGTTTGAAAAAAAAACATTTAATTCCCATCTTTATAATTTATATTGACCAAGAATTAGAAGAGGAGATTGTGAAAGAATCAATGATTAAAGGGCACAAAATATGGGACATCAAAAAGAGTTGAAAAACTGGTAAAAAAAGCTGGAAGAGACAAACAGGTTTACTTTAGCACAACATCTAAAAAAAATTACTTTAAAATGCTATATAGGTGGTATTTAGACCCTCTCAAATTAAGCAAAATGGATGAACTAAGGAGAAAGTCTGTTGGAAATGTAAACATGAATACTTTCTTTATATGTGGTGGATGTGTTAGGCACAAAGTATTGGAAGAATATGCATAGAATAAGAAAAGAAATTTCAAATAGAAATCCCATTAACGCCAGAACTTTGTTTATTGAAATACCACCAAATATAAAGAAAAAAGGCAGTACGAGATGGTTATATTATATATGATTACTGCTGCAAGGATTTCTGGGCAAAATACTGGAAGAGAGTGGAAAATCCACAATTGAGGAACGGTTGGATAAAATGCGGAAAAGTTCAAGGAAAGTTGACGTTAGAATGAAAAAAAATTGAAAGAAAAAAGGAAAGGAAAATATGAGTTTCATTAAGGAATATGTTGAAATAAATTATCTAAAATTATGTCAATTAGTTAATTGAG
Source organism: Iguana delicatissima (assembly GCA_948472985.1). Lineage (NCBI taxonomy): Eukaryota > Metazoa > Chordata > Lepidosauria > Squamata > Iguanidae > Iguana > Iguana delicatissima. The sequence goes on along the minus strand of CAOKZL010000469.1, from coordinate 222,712 downwards.
GAAGGTTATGTAAACTATTGGAAAATAAAGTTTAATCAATATTAGGTTATTTATCTGTTAAAGGAGACCATCTACATGTTGATCTTATATGGGATCCAGGGTAAATAGACATAATTGGAAAGATCAAACCAGGGGAGAGGGGGGGTGTTAAACTAAAATTACACGGAAATATCTAATGTTTTAATAGTTTTATTGGAAACTCTGTGTATATTAAGATAAGAATACTTTTAAAATTATTCCCCTTTGAAATCCTTTAAGGGGTTTTAGTTTACTGAGGCCAAAGAGCTCTTTGGCTGAGAATTCAAATGCCCCTTAAACTACAAACCCCAGGATTTCCCCAGGATGTTGAAAATGAAAAATAGCACTGTAACAGTTTAGTGTGGAAATGGCGTTAGTAACCAATGTGGATTCCATCTATGTGACATCTATGTGACAAGGCTGTATATGTGTCCGTGGTGTATAAAACACCAAGCATCATTGTTAGGGCTAGCCTGCATGGCTCCATGATCCATTTCATGGAAATTATATAGTGGCAATCTTTGCCCCCACAGTCTTGCCCCGCTACAAACATCTAAAAAAGGGTTCAGACTGGTCATTCTTTCTTAGCCTAAAACCCCATCTGCAATGTAGAGATAAGAAAGGAACCCCAAACGAGGCCATCACATCTCTGAGCTTTCAGGCCCCAGGGGTGCCAGTGACTAGGCTCTTAAGGGCTTTACATTCCCTTCTCTTAAGTCAAAGCTGACTTGACAGCATGTAAAAAAAAAATACCAAACTTAGCACAGTGTTTTTTGGGAAGGAACAGAGCCAGACAATCTATGCCAAGTGCTCTGAAACAAATTTCCCCTATGCACATTTCTTTTTATGTGCTTTCAAGTAGATGCAGATTTATGGGGACCCCCCCACAGGGTTTTTGCCAAATTTTTGGAGGAATTTGGCTTTGCCTTCCTCTATGGCTGAGAGTATGTGACGCCCAAAATTCCCAGTGGGTTGCCTTGCAAGACTCAAATCATAATACTATGCTGGCTTTCAAAAAGCTATTTATAGGTTGCTTTAAACAAAACTGTGAAGCAGCTCAATTTAACCAAAATTATGAGAAATCAAACTAAGATCTCAAAACACAACTTAAACTCTGCCTAGCATGAGCCATCCCAGACTGTCCATGATATTACAGCAGCTAATCGAGAAGCAGCCAGAGGAGCACCTTTTGCTGCAAAAGCCTCACTATAACATCCAAGCAGGACTGCAGCAATTGACAAAGAGGCTGCAAGAGTCAATAGGTAAAAGGGTAAAGTGTAGAATTCATAGTTATTGGGGAAATCTTGGCAACAGTATTATATTTTGCTTTTTGATCTTCAAGAAAGTTGGAGGCTTACATTTTTTCACTTGAACGTTCATGCCTCTGAATATATTTCTGGGGAAAATTGATCTACGTAACAGGCATGAGGTATTAAAACAGAGGGAATGCACGTAACTTATCTGTCTTTCATAGCAACAATTCATAACCTTTTATTCTTGACTCTCATATGTTAACTCAATAATTTGAAGGCTTAGAAACATCCCAGAACTCCAGCAAAATGGTGATTTGTTTCTGTTATGAGTTGTTATTGAATAGGATCAAGTGTTACATCTGTTTTTGCAAAGGGTGACATTTTCTTCCTGGCGGTAGATAGATAAATATATAAATCAGAGACATGAAATGCATGTACACATTTTTTAAGCAATAAAAAAACCTAGGACTTTCCTACTTGCATCTTGTAAAAACAACAACACACCAATCTTTTTAAAAGAAGCATTTCTTAGTAAATGCAGCTGGAACTTCCAATCTATGTGAAATACACAGTATGCATTCATAGGAACTGGACCGTGCTGACAGGTCTCTGCGAAAAGGGAGGTGATACTGCTGACTAGAATGGAAGGATTCAAAAGAAAATATTTTTCCAGTCCCTCAATATTTTAATAACTTTTTTTTTTTTTTGGTCATGGCTACTTGCTTTATGACAGCAATGGGTTGCATCTTGTCTGTGAATGAATATTTGGTCTTGGAAAGATGTCAGAATGAAATATATATATTTCTCTTCTAGGTCATAATAGAGATGGTTTGAAATTAGAACCCGAAGACATTAGTGTAGCTGGGTAATCTTGAATGATATATTTTAGGATAACCTATGATTATTAAATCCCATGGAAGCATTTGTCTAAAATTTATTCTATTGGCTCATAAAGGGACTATGATCTGTTTTCAACTTATTTTTAAGCATTTGTTTAACATTAAGGATCTCAGGATTTATGGAACAGTAGTAATAGATGAGTTCGTTCTCATAGCTGCAGTTATAATCTCTGGAACAAAATGCGATTTCTTCCTGCAATTAGAAAATTTATGCCACACAAATATATTCTCTTTCTTATCTAATATTGGTAGAACACCTAAATTATATTCGTATAAGCTTTAAATGGAGGGGCCCAATGCTTTAAATTCTGTTCTGTCAAAAAGACTTCTTTAGTTTATAGAAGCTATAGTTATTTTATAAGTATCTATGTATCCCAGGAGGGTTGCCAGATTGAAAGCTGGAGAGGGCACCTGTCCCTTTAATAGTTACATAGAAGGGGGATTTCAGCATGTGTTGCTTGTTACCTGTTTGTGTGACAAGCAACACCTGCTGAAATTCTCACTTTTACATAGCCATTAAAGGGACAGGAGCCCTCTTCATTTTTCACTCTGGCAACCCTAATCCTGCGGAAGCTGGTGGCTCCAATGTCCATGGGGCAGTGAATCCATTTCAGGATTTAGTCTGAACTTTAAAGAAGCTGTCCAAGATGCTGAACATTAATGACAAAATAAGCTCACCATCTTGGATGACTGCTTTGAAATTTGTTCTAAAATTCAGAGCAGTTCCACCATTCCACTGATGTCAGAACCTCCAGTCTCTGCTGATCCATGGCTCACACTTCCCCACAATATCAAAAGGACTTTTCAAAGCTTAAGTTTGGCTAGATGCCCTTTGTGCTACAGACTTTTGTCTTCTCTGTCGAATTCTATGTCATGTCAAAATAATTTCAGCATGCATTATTTAGATTTGGCATACGGAGAAAAATAATTTCCTTTTATGACTGTAACTGAAGGCTGGCACACAGCTGGTGTGCCAGTACTCATACTTGAATTAAGTTGCTGTTTTGTAGAGAAATGTTTTCAGCTGAAAATCTTATGTCATCTCCTTAGGGATTTAATCTCCATTTGAGGCATACACAGAAATGATCATCTGTAATGCTGGTCCAAACCCCAATTCCATGCAGTTTCATCTGTCTGTTCTAGAGTTTTGAGGCTTTTCAGAGTTGTTGGATGGCAAGGAGGGAATGTTCAAGAAACAATTTGGAGAATATAACCAACACAGCTTTTGAATACATTTCCCTCGAGTTATTTTTTGGTCTGCAAATACAAATGTGAAGACATAGTTTGTACAGGATGACACCATCCAGAGAGTATCAGTATTGAAAATGGTTAACAAATGGTTAGGTACACAATGATGTGTTGATGACAAGAGAATGTACCTGTAACTTCTGGAATGGTGAATAAAAATCCCTCCATCTCTTAAAAATACTACTTAAGTGCAGATGGGGAAAAATGCTAACTTACTGTCAGAGATAAAAGAAAGGTAGATACAAGAGAACCATCATTGCTCATAATATTCCTGATAGATACAGTTCACATGCTCAACTCATCTTTAGTGGAACTAATTTTGCATGGTAAGCCATAGGCAGAGTTAAGTCTGTTTCTACTGATTTGCTTCAATAGTAAACAGGAGAGAGCCATAGCTCAGTGGTGGAACAGATGTTTTGCGTGTGGAAGGCACCAGAGTTCAATCTCAAACATAAAAATATTGAGTAGTAGGTCATGGGGAATGAGACGAACTGCTGCCAATCAGGATAGGCAACTAGCTAACACTGGCAAACAATTTTGACTTGCTCTATGGGGCAGTTTCACATGTTCCCATGCCTTCCCCATCTTTCCATATCTGCTGCTGTTACTCCCATGGTCTTCCTCTGCTGTACACACTTAATAATGTTATTGACCTGCTAGGAGATGTAACTCTCTGGGGGGAAAAATCAGGGATCAAGTATATAAGTGTTATCAAGAATAATGAGTTAATTATAGCCTACCTCTGGAGCAGTTGTGGCCAGCCACCTTACTCTTAGGTACCGTTCTGTGCTTCTGACAATGGTTTGAGGGCCAGCAATATTGCCACATTTAAAAAAAATTCTTCACAATGCAATCACCTCCTATATGTTCAGATGGCCATCTAGCACTGGGGTTCTATTATGAGAAGGCAATTGTTCTTGGACGTAGCTGAACTGTTATGCTCCAGTTCCAAGTGAATGTGCAACAACAGTGGAGACTATCTCAGTCCGTTATCATTTGATGTAAAAGAAAAGGTAATCCTTTCCCCTAGAGTTGCAACTGGGTAAACCGTATTTATTTAGAATTGTCAGGGAGAAAATTGACAGGGCCAGCCTTGCCTCATTTCTGCTTGCTTCTTTTTCTATTGTCAGAATTCCTGAATTGGCATTTTGTCAGCACAAAACTAATAGCTCTGTGCAATCACTCATGATGACCAGTCCTTTAGCCTTGAAAAGACTATTTTGCAATGGTTTATACCTTTTCAAGTTTGGAGCACTCTCTGAGAAACTGGAGTTATTTTAATATTTGACCATTTAGGGTGTACATGAGTTGAAAAAATAGTTTGAAAAAGACTATGATTCAGACTATTAAACATACACACATACACACACTAACCACATCTTGGACTAATTTTTTTTTTTTTTTGAGGGGGAAGGGAAAACCTGGCATATGGTTACATTTTAATTTTATGTCACTCATTTAAACCATACTTCATTGAATTAGGTAATGATCATGTGAATTTTTGGCTGTTCCAGCTTGCTGAATTCATGTATTCCCAGACAAGGAGACAGAGCAGCGGAACATGCACTCTCCAAAGTGAAGCATCTTGTGGTCAGGTTTTTAGAAACTGGCCTACCCAACAAAAAAAAACAACAAAAACAAAGCAGGGCAAGTTCATCAGTGTGAAACACAGCTGCCATAACCTGTCAGTCCTGAGAGGATGAGCTTTGACAGGACTCCACAGGGGCTTAAGTGGTTTAAGAGCCAAATGGCTCTGTGTTCAAGAGACGTAAATCTCTCCTATCTTTTCCAGATGACTTTGAAAATATTAGGGTGGAGTGGCTTTCTCCATTAGAGTCTGCCTACTAACTTTGGAACAGTAAATATTAGTTGCACATTTCAGGAGAGAGGATTATATTCCAAATATGCTGAAATCATGCTATAACTGGGGATGCAAACCAATTTTCCTCCCTGTTATGAAAACAAGAGAGGCAGAGACAGAGTATAACACACTTGCCAAAGTGCGACACAGTTACCAAAGTGTGAGAGTGTGTCCTCTATTCTGGTGTCCTCTATTCCTCACCGTACATTTCTGTTCTGGAAGATGCTCCAGATGTGAAGCTAGGAGACCTATGGCCTTCTGTAGCTCAGAGTTAAAAACTTGCTGTGCCTGATACTTGATGCTTATTGGTCTGTCCCAACTAGAACAGGCTCGCTGACTCAATTATTGAATGCTGAATCAACATGTAGGTAAATCTCACTGATTCAATGTACCTATTTTAGTTGGAATTAGCAATAAAATTCAAACCAATTGTTCCAAATGTAGTATGCAGGTAACACTTTGTTTCTTCCTAAGGATGGCAAGAATATTTGAAAATATTCAAATAATGTTTTTGAGTGTTGAGAAATCATGATGAGAAAGGTTCTGCACTGACAAGAATCTTCACAGTTTGGGACTTTATGCAAAATTTCCACATGGTTGTTTTATACAGAACAACCTGTATAATTATATTATCCTGCACAGAAAAAGGTGTAACTAGACTATTGTAGTGCTATTATTCCACTTTCAACATCCTATGGAATCCTGGAGTTTGCAGTTCAGGGAGGGGCCTTTAGAATTTTCAACCAGAGAGCTCTTTGGCCTCAGTAAGCTATAAACCCCAGAATTCCATATGATGTTGAAAGTGGAATAATAGTACTATGATAATGTATTGCGGTAATGGCCATAGTGAAGAATTACATCCCTGTTTCCTTCTTACAAGCATAATCTGGAAAGCTGTTTTATTATTCCTAATTACATAGCATGAAGCAGGAAAATGTGGCCTTGTAGTTGCATGAGACCTCCTATTGCATTTTTTTCCAGGTGATTTGCCTATCTTTAATTTTTTTTTGCTTCTGTTTTTTTTATTAAGTAAAGGTTAAAAAACCTCCACACAAATCAAACATTCAAAACAACAAAACAACAACAAAAATTACATCCAAAGATACCCCAATCTAATTTACACCTATTCAAGCCTATTATTTGATCTCATAATTATTAACCATTTTATCACTTACCATTTTAATTATTTACTTACTTAGTTTTTCAAGTTCACAATTCACAATTCTAGATTACTTTATACTAATGATTCATCATTGTAAGATAACAATTATCTATATAAAAAAATTAAGAACAACAAACAGAATACATCTTCTAAATCTACTTTTACACTTCTCATAAAGTAATATAAATTTTAAATATCAAAACCTAATGTCATTAGATCACCTTCATTCTTTTTTAAGAAATCAATCAGCCACTTCCATTCAGACAAAAATTCATTTTGTGTTTTGCCTTTTATCCTGTGCTTAAGCTTGTCTAATTTGATAATTCTTCCCTCCATGGCATTTTTGAAGCCCCCAATTTCCAAAGACTCCCGAGAACCACCTCTCCTGGAAGCCTCCTGTTGCAGCAATTCACCTTTTAAATAGGTTGAAAGACTCTCCCCTCCTGTGCTGTTCAATGTGAAAAATCCATCTTTTTACATCTAATGTAAAATAAAAATTAAAACCCCCCACCAAAAGTCCGTTTGAAGAACAGATAAACCTCTAGGGTTGTTTATTTATTTAGACAGCCTGAGGAAGCTCTGAAGGGTTCTAAGAGCAGAAAACTGACCCTTGGACTCACCAAGGTTTTCCATTCCCATTATGGTGTCTATAAGTAGTTCAGTACTGTTGGCCTGTTGCAATGTTTAGAAGGGCTGCCTTTCTGCTGTTTGCTTCACAGCATGGTAAAGAATCACAAATTTAGATGGAATAGAGATCCTAAGTCAAAAGTGGTCACTTCCTTTAGTCAGCAGACTCCATTGGATCTCTTAGAATCTACATCCGCCATGAGATTTCTTCTGAAACTGCAACAACTGCAGCATCACTCTATGGCACCAAAAGATCCTCTAGCACTTTCTTGTACCTTAAATGATGGAGGAAGCTGCCATGACATTGTTGTGCACCATAAAACCCTGACTGAAGAGAAGCAAGAGGAACATCATATTTTGTGTTAATGGTGGCACAATTTGTGGATATACCATTTTTTTCTTCTTGGACAAAGCAATGCCTTTCAGACTTTTACAGGAAGATAGCCATATTAGTCTGTGGCAGCAAAAGGACAGACTCTTGTGGTGCTAAGGTGACTAGTAACTTTTATTTGGCATAGGGCCTGTGTGCATCATGGCATTCACAGATCTTCCACTGCCTGAGGTGGTGGACATATCACTGCTACCATGATTGGAATATCACAACTGAAAAAAGAATAGATGTGGCAGAAAAGCAAAGGGAGTAGTGTTATATGTCAATTTTATATATATAATGTCAATGACATTATATGTCAAAGACAAATTCAGTTGTACAGAAATTCATGAGAATGATCATAGTGGACCAGCTGAGAGCGTTTAGGTAAAAATAATTAGAGAAATAAATAATTGCAACATTGCAGAAGGAGTTTACTACAGGCCACCAAATCAAGAAAAGGTAGTGGAAACAAATCTCAGGAATCTCAAAGACGCAAGAATTAGTAGTTATGGGGGACTTCAATTACCCTGCTATCTGCTGGGAGACTAACTGTCTCCAACAGATTCTTGATGAGACTTGCAGATAATAATTTCTTATTTTAAATGGTACAGGAAGAACAAAGGGATCAGCAATTCCAGACTCGAGATTTTGGTCACTGGAATCAAGTAGTTGGTACTTCAGGGGTAAGTGACTATGTAATGCTAGAATTCACAATTGTGGGACAGGGCAAAGAGGATTATAGTCAAATACTGACCTTGGATTTCAAGAAAACTGATTTTAACAAGCTCAGAGAATTACCGGGTGGCATCTCATGGCTAGAGATGCTAAGGGGGAAAAAAAGTACCCAGCAAAGATGAGAGTTCTTGAAAAAAGAGTCACAAAAAGCACTATTACAAATAATTCCATGGAAGAAGACACTGGAAAAATCTGAAAAAGTCAATGTAGTTGCCCAGCAAACTCAAGGAGGAAGTCAAAAGGAAAAGGAGTATGTACACAGAGTGGAAAGAAGAACAAATCATCAAGGACTGTGTAACCCAGTTGTGTAGCCCATGTTGGCAGGAATAGTATAAGGAAAGCTAAAGCTCAGGATGAGCAGAGACTGGTTAGGAAAGAAAGGACTTTTTTCAGATACATTAAAGGCAAGAGAATGACCAAGGAAACTGTGGGGCCACTGTTCAATAAGGATGGCAAAACACTAACAGATCACAATGAAAAGAGAGAACTATTCAATACTATTTTGCCTCAGTATTTTCCCCCCTGTGTGCTTCCATGCAGCAGCAAAGACCTTGGCAAGGGATCTGGATTATAAATCAAGACTGACAGGCAGTTAGGAATCACTTAGCTAACCAAAGTGAGTTCAGATCCTTATTGCCAGATGAACTATATTCCATGTTGATGTACTCTCTGAATCCCTTGCCATCATTTTTGAGGAATCTTGGAGAAAGGTGAGGTGCTAAAAGACTGGAGAAGGGAAAACATTGTCCCCCACTGTCACTAGTTTAATAGATGGTGGGAATGCTGTAGATGTCATTTATCTGGATTTCAACAGAGCATTTGATAAGGTCTGCCATAATATTTTAATTACAAACCAATTAAATGTGGAAAAGTTAGAAGCATTGTCAGAGGGATCAATAACTGGTTGGAAAATTGTACTCAAAGAGATGTCATCAATAGCTGTGCTTTATACTGGAAGAAGGTCTCAAGTGGAGCGCTTCAGAGTTCTATCCTAGGGCCAGTACTGTTCAACATTTTTATCAATGACTTAGGGATGGGGTGGTAGGCATCCTTATCAAGTTTGCAGATGACATAAAACTGGGAGGAGTGGCTAAGCCACTGGAGAAAAGAAACAGAATTAATATGACCTAGATACATTTGAAAATTGGGCAGAAATTAATAAAATGAAATTCAATAAAGACAAATGCAAATTTCTACATTTAGGCTACAAAAACCAAATGCACATGTACAGGATGGGAGCTACATGGCTCAGCAAGTTCTACATATGGAAAGGGCCTTGGAATTATTGTTGATCATGAGTTGACCTTGAGCCAGCAGTGTGATGCTGCAGCAAAGAAGGCTAATACTCTTTTAGCCTGCATTAATAGAAGCAAAGCTTCCAAGTCAAGAGAAATAATAGTCCCACCATATTTTGCAGAGTTTGGGCCTCATCTGAAATGCCACATTTAATTCTGGGAACCTCATTTGATAAGTTGGAGCAGGTTCAGAGAACAGCAACAAGGATGACAAGAGGTATGAAGAACAAAACCTATGATGAAAGGTTGAAGGAACTGGGGGTGCTCAGCTTGCTGAATAGAAGACTGAGGATTGTACTCTTTAAATACCTCAAGGGCTGCCAGAGAGAGGAGGATGCAGGCCTGTTCTCTGTTTCCTGCAGGATAGGATGAGGTTTCATGGTTTGAAGTAACAAGAGTACATTTCAATTGAACATTAAACTTCTTGACAGTAAGAGCAGTTTTACAGTGGAACCAATTGCTTGGAGAAGTGGTAGGGTCTCCTCTCGACATCTTCAAAAGCAGGATGAATAGCTACTTGTCAGGGATGTTCTAGCTGGAGATCCTGCACTGGGCAGGCGGCTGGACCATGAGGGTCCTTCTAATTCTATAATTCTATAATTTCATGGCTCTGTCTTGAATTCTATGACTCTACTCCCACTTACTATTTCCATTAGTTGAAAATATGTTGTCTTGCTCCTATCAGCTCTGTGCAGGCAAAAGTGGAAAGGCAGTGGAGGGTCAGCAAGAAGGAGTAGCACAGGTAAGATCACAAGGAGGAGCACTACAAGCTATTGCTGCACTAGTGAAGAAAGATAACAGCTCCTCACACCACAGCAAGTAAGGTGAGCAGGAAATGGGCACCACAGGAAGGAACAGCAATGAGCAAGCAGTTCAATGGGAAATGTAGAGGGCAAGAGATGGAGGGCCAGAGGGCGGTTGAATAGCAGTGAACAGAGCAGCAAGGAGGGGGAGAAGGAGTAGCAGCACTTTATGGGCTTTTTCGCACTTTGGGGGGAAACGGGGGGTTCTGATACTTACTGGACTGGCGTGCTCCCTCCGCTGATCCAGGCTGATCCGGAGCAGTGCATGACCATGCTACACACTGCTCCAGGGATGAAAATGGCACTTTCTGGTTGGTGGAGGCTCCACCAACCGGAGAACCAACCGGAGAAGCTCGCCAGCCTAAAGCCTGCCCCTGGAAGATTTGCAGCCTCGCGCTGGTACGAGCCTACAAATCTACACATCAGCGCAGTGACAGAGTGGGGCGCGGTGCTATTGAAAGACCTCCTTTAAGCGGTCTTTCGATAGCACACCGAACCACCAGTTCTGGTCGTTCTGGAGCAGGCTGAAGTCCGGACATACATAAAGTAGTCTGGACCCAGTCCGCCCCTAAGTGCAAACGTCCTCGCCGGAGGACACTCTGCCCTGTCGCTAAATCAAAGTGCAGAAAAGGCCTATGACTGAGGCCCTTTCCACACTACACTGTTATAGTGCCATTATCCCACTTTCAGCATCCTGTGGAATCCTGGGGTTTGCAGTTGAGGGAGGGGCATTTAGAATTCTCAACCAGAGAGCTCTTTGGCCTCAGGAAACTACAAACCCCAGAATTCCACAAGATGTTGGAAGTGGAATAATATCACTGTAACGGTATAGGGAGGAAATGGCCTGAGCATGAGATGGAGGCAAAGGGGATTAGGAACAAGGTGCATTAAGGTAGCAGTAGCGGGACCCTCTCAATGAGGTGAATAGTGCAGTCATCAGTTCCTGGCATCTTGTGCCTGAGGCAGTTTCCTTACCTGCCAGATGAGATGGAGAGCACTGTTCATGAACTGCATCTCATGTCAAATGCATGAAGTGTTGCCTCAGATTATTTGCAGATTATTATTTATCAGCCTGGGTGGGAAGATGGAATGCACAAAAAGTGCGAAAGTTAGTAATTACCTTTACTATGATCATTAACAAACTGTACTTGGGTGGTAGCATAGACATCCTAGCATAGATAAGCTGATCAATACATTTATTGTGATGAAAAACTGAATAGGACAATAAAAGTCAGACTAGACTATGGTCTGGTTATAATGAAATATTTGAGCAATATCTCTGAAGAAAAACATGCCTTGCTTTCCCCCTGCAATCCTCATTGTTGCCCTCACTTTATTCTGCATTTCTTCCTGCTAATCAGTGTACAATGCCCTCAGTATCCACTAGGGTTTGGTTCCAGGGCCCCCTGTAGATACCAGAATTCGTGGATGCTCAGGTCCCATTATGTACAATGGTGTAGTAAAATGGTGTCTGTTATACAAAATGGCAAAATCAAAGTTTGCTTTTTGTGACTTTTAAAAAATATTTTCAAGCCATGGTTGATTTAATCTGTGGATACAGAATCCACAGAAATGGAGAACTGACTATATGTCATTTGTGGAGCTCCTTTGTGGTGTTCACGTAGCTATGTAAATTTCTGCAATCTATTTAAAAAAATAAAATAAAATGATACCACTGGAAAATGGTGTGTATGACAAAATATCAATGTCATCTTCATAATCAGCAGCAGCAATCTCTACTACACCGGTAATATACTAGGCTGCTTTACTTGCCCCTTCCCCATTTATCCCCACAGAAACCCTGTAATCAAAGTTTGGTATAGAGAGATGGTGATGAGCCAATGACACTGTAAGCTTGGTGACTGAGCAGGGATTTGAACCTCAGTTTCTCTGTTCGCAGTCTAGAACTCCAAAAGCACTATACTGGATCTCTCAAATCAGTACATGCTATGTAAACGGCATCAAGCCTAAACCTATTCAGAACAGGTTTAGTCCCATTCCTAGGCTGGTTTATCTAGTGACCACTAAACTAGGCACAAGTACAATGGAATAAATAATAAATGCTACTGTTATTGATATGCCAGAATTATAAGATGGAAATTCCATGAGATCCTTGTTTCTAATGTCCAAATCAATTCTTTTTTATATATCAAAAACTCTATTAAATATATCATAAAAACATGTAATAACAAGAGATTTCATCCTCAGTTTTAGACTTTGGGTATTCTATTTTAAATTGGAAATAAAGGCAACATTGGCTGGTTGAGAGAATTGGTTTAGTCATACTTTCAACTATTCTGGCTCTGTTTTATTGGTACTGAAAATTTTATAATATATTTGGGATTCATTTATATACTTACCATGGGAATTTTTATGGGTTTGGAGCTGAAAACCTCCAAGAGTTCATTGAAGAGTATGATTGCAATAGGCAAATTTTCCGACTATATTTTTTCTGATAAATTATATTTGCTTCTCTGGAATTCTAACCAGAAAGTAATTTTTTTCTGATGTGTGTGAGCTATAAAATATATGAAAAGTATGGAATGTTATCGCTTTTTCAAAAACCAATTGCACGATATGTGTTAACAGGTCCAAGCCAACTTTAATATCTCAGGAGCCAATCAATTTGTAACTGAAATTGCAGCCCACTGTGGGAATTTAACAGTGTGTGTGAGACATACTGTTATGGAACATAATAAATTGCACTGTCCAAGAAATATTGCAGAGTTTGGCTTAGATGCAATGCAAAAGTCCAGTGATGACCTGAAGAATTTGGCTTGCCTCAGCTGGCCAGTTCTGTACCTAGATATAAAAATATTGCCTGTGTAATCTATGCTGGTGTTATGTTCACTTCTCCTACTTGAGTTGAAAGTCCAGATCACCATAGGTCCAGTTCTATATGGCTGAGAAGGTCAAGGCTGATCACCTTTCAAGACCAGCAAATGTTCTGTATCAACCTAACAATTATATGTTCCTTGCAGAGCCCACCAAGAAGATTCAAGATTGCCACATTTGGAACATCATATCTAAGTTTAATAAGTCAAGATATGAATGAACTTCATTCACTTATAGCAGGAGTAGAAGACGCAGGAAGTGACATAGTCCTAGATGGTTCAAAATTCATGCAGAGGAAGGAGTGAAGTAGTTGTATGCAAACAGGATAACAATCAGGAATAGGCAGGGAACACAGTTATATCTAGTACTAGCTACAAGGAGACATTTTCTGTATACAGCTAGCAAGCAACAAGGTAAAGGTACACAAGGGAGACAAGTGAAGGACAGGAAGGGGATCTTTTTGAAAGGCAACTCAGGAACACAGGAAGAATATAGAAGATGAGTTTTTCTCTTATAGCACTCCCACATCTCCTTCTGGTCAAAGTACAGGATCATACAACAGAGGAAGAAGCTAATTGGTGGTGGTGGTCAGGAGAATAAGCATTTTCATCAGTTTCTCATCAGTCTCCAGGTTATGCACGTAGGATAGTAAACAAACCCAAAAGGCTTCTAATAACACCTTTGGGATATTAAGGGAGTGGGACAGTAAACCATCAACGCTGAATCATGTTTAGAGGGAGATAGAGAGGTAATTAGGGGTTTGGTGGACAGGTTTCAAAAGAGAGGGATAGCTTAGCAAGTAAGCTGCTCCTGGAATGTTATGGAGTGGGGAGTGAGAGGGAGACTAAAAAACATTCCAACAAAGAATACAATTCAGATCTCCTAAAATGAATGGAAGTTTCTTGCCCTTCTTCAGCTGATGCCAACAGAATACAGATGCAATGGGCAGTTGCTTACAGAGGCATAAATTGGGATGTCTTTAAAGTGCATGAAACAAAAAACAATGAGCAAGTGAGTGGCTGTCAAGAAGGGGCACAGTAGGAAACTGTGAGTGGGGAGGGTGCAAAGAACTTTTCAGTACTTTCAGAAATGAATAACACCAACATAGGTGAGAGTGTGTCAAAACAAAACTTTGCCTAATGTGTCCGAAGTGCGCTTTATGTGTCCTTATGTGCAGGGGCACAAGTTTTGTTCATAGCTGAGATTATCTCCTCCACATAAAGACCTTCCTTTTCTATGATGTCATTTGGCCAAACCCCTTCCTAGTCCCTCATTTTCTTTATGCAGAAAGAGACATGGTGTTCCATACTTCTTTCTAGTTGGAGAAAGCCCCCTTTGTGCATCCCTTACCATCCTATTGGGTGGTGAAGGAAATGAAATTTACCTCCAGTCTCAATCCCCATTGGGAACATGAGCAGGATGTGAGGAAAGTAAATCCCATTGGTATCTTCAAGCAGGCACTAAACATAATGATAGACCTTTACCTGGCACATAGTCCCTTTGGGGAAGATGAGTAGAGTGGGATGAATCCAATGGCTGTTTCTGAGATAGCAAACATTTTCCCTGAGCCTGCTTGCCTTTGCCGTTAAAAACATGAGCATGGTGGGAAGGGAATTGCTATGAAATCTCTGATCAGAGGCTGGATCCCATCCTGCTGTGTTACCTTGCTTGGAGTTGGGACGTCAGGAAGGGGGAGAGGTTTGTAAAAGAGATATCACTCATAACTTTTGTAGTCAGAGTTGGGACCTCTGTAGGCTGGATTAGTACCTAGGGGTTGGAAGTTCCCTTTACCTATTATTAAGCTAAGATACAATGGTCGGAAGGTGACCTCTCTAACATAGTCCTTGTAGGAGAATACCAGGTTGCTTTCCCTGACTTTCTGTTCAGTTTTGTAGATTGTGTTGGTGAGATAATGAAAACTTGACATAAACACACTCCCACTTAGCTGAAACTAAATGCTGGATAATATACATTGGTTAGTCAGAGGTGTTAGCACAGTGATCCTCAATCTATGATCCTGTAGACCTTTTCATCTTCAGTTCCCACAAGCCCCAGCCAGCATAGATGATGACTAGGAATTCTGAGAATTAAATTAATGTCCAAAACATCTGGGCAGAGGGGAAGGTTGAGAATGATTGTGGTAGCATAAGAACAGATTAAAGACAGGTAACTTGAACCATAGAGGAGGCAGCTCATGAACAGCACAGGAATGTCTTCTTTTAATTAACAACCTATCAACTCAAGACATCATTCTCTTATACTATGTAGGAGTGCAGTACATGGATCTCTCACTCCACCTTCACCCCTTTCTCTCACACATAATTAAAATAATATGGTTCCAAATATTATATAGATTCATTACCTAGAGAATAATATATAATATTTTATGTGTACTTTTTAATAAGAGAAATAAGGTATGTTTAACCTCACTGTGGGGTAGTTACACTGGCATCTGCTTTTTTTTTAAAATAACTCTTATTTTTCCATGATCATATTAAAAATGAAAAGAACTCATGTGTATTAATTTTGGAATAAATAAGACATTTTTAATTAACAGCGCATATATATATATATATATATATATATATATATAAATCCAGGCCCCCCTGGGTAGGCAGTCACACATACAACAGACTGAAAATGTTCGTTTGCTCTACTGAACAAGGAAGGAAGGAAGGAAGGAAGGAAGGAAGGAAGTTTCTTTTGGAGTTACCAAGCCTTTGTGTATTTCTAATGTCTGACAGCCTATCCTTCCTTCCTTCCTCTCCTTCCTTCCTTTTTCTAATGTTTTTCTTCCTTTTTCTAATCTAATGAAATTTAACTTCTGTTCCATAGTGTTTATACCAAACAAAAAGAAATTAGGTTCAGAAATATATAAACATATAAGGAAGGAAGGAGGGAAGGAAGGAAGGAAGGAAGGAAGGAAGGAAGGAAGGAAGGAAGGAAGGAAGGAGGGAAGGAAGGAAGGAAGGAAGGAAGGAAGGAAGGAAGGAAGGAAGGAAGGAAGGAAGGATAGGCTGTCAGACATTAGAAATACACAAAGGCTTGGTAACTCCAAAAGAAATTCCTTCCTTCCTTCCTTCCTTCCTTCCTTCCTTCCTTCCTTCCTTCCTTCCTTCCTTCCTTCCTTTCTTGTTCAGTAGAGCAAACGAACATTTTCAGTCTGTTGTATGTGTGACTGCCTACCCAGGGGGCCTGGATTTTTAATTGGCAAACGAATGTGGAAAAGCTAGGCCCACGTGAACCAAAATAAAGATACATTTTAGTAGTGATTATGAACTGTGCTTAAATAAAGTTGACTGCTAGGATGAAGCATTACTTTTAAATAGGCAATATAGAAAGAGGACTCCCTGCACCTTTCCACCAGTTTTATGGTTTAATGAACAGAAGTGTATACAAGCACACTGAATCCTGGTATGTCAGCCTTGGCCTGTCCAGCTTTCCAATCTGATTGTCTCCTGTCACCGCTAATGCTATTGTTCCTCCTCCTCCTCCTTCTCCGCTGCCTAGTAAAAGTTGACAAGACATTACACTGGTGGGTGGTTAAAATGGAAAGTGTCAGCTCTGCTTAGAGTGAGGTAATTGGGTGCACAAACCATTCTTGGTTTCAAGTCTCTAAAAGGTTGGAGAGTGGGCTGAAGGGAGTAGAAAATAGGATATTTCACTCCACTGGCTTTTCCCATCTCTAGTATTTGAGTTCAGGGAACTTTGCTAAATACACCTGACCAGATGCCAGAAGAGAAGATGACAGTAATGGACAAGTGAGACACATCAATAGAGTCCAACATGCAAGAATAGGGCCAACCAAAGATATTTGACTGCCTGAAGGTTGGCATCTTTCCCAACATTCAACATTTTGAAGCTAAATGGGTTGGCAGGTGAATGCTGCTTCAGTACTGGCAACAGGACAATGCTTTCCTGAATATCTTAGGTCAAGAGGCTGTCTTAAAGGACATAGAGGGAAGATTGTTATCTCTCTTTTCCAAAACAGAGAAAAGGCCAGTTCTCACTGTTTATAGTCCAAGAAATGAATGCCAAACTACTATATTTTAAACAAAAGAATTTTGAATTTGCAAATAAATTGAGGAAGTGGCTCATAAAGAGGAAAGGATAAAGAAATCTGTCACAAAGATCAAGAAGAAAGATCAGTATGTAATGGACAACTTGAAAATATTAAAAATCTTTGAGAAATATAGAAGTTTATATGACCATAAATAAAAAGTAAAGTTTAGGTGGGCCTATTACAACTATGGAGATTCTGGAAGCAGTCAAAAAGATTAAGACTGGGAAAGCTCCAGGCCCAGATGGACTATCTGAAGTATATTAGAAGAAATTTGAATGTGAGTTACTTCAAACATTAAAGATGGTGTGTAATGAATTACTGGGAAAAGAATGAATGCCAGACTCCTGAAGAAACACCTATACTATAGTGATTCATGAAGAAGATAAGATAAGACATTAACAAATAATTGTAGACCTATTTCATTACTAAACAATGACTGCGGCCCTTTCCGCACCTTACCTTTTTCTGGCTCTGGGGTGTGGGGATCATGCCAGCAGCCTCCAGTAAGAGACTTTCGCATCCTGGGTCCTTCGGCTCCGCACGAGCTGCCTCCTCATGTGAGAGCTCCGCCTCTTCCTTCCATGGTGCAACCTGGGACTTTCCCAGGCTGCACTGGGGCAGGAAGCATGACCGGCATGGCTCTGGAGGCTCTGCATGCCAGGTAAGTGCGCACGAGGCCCAGGAGCAATGCGTGATCATTCACCATTTTTTACTTCTAGCTGAAAATGAGAAGGTGTGTGCGATTGGCACCTGCCAGCCCCTGGATCATCATACAATTGTGAGTGCATCATGCAGATCACTCCTCACAATCGTGTGATGCTCCAGGCCCTCTTTCGCATGTAAAATGCTATGCAAAAAGGGCCTATGAGATTTTTATTTCTATTTTGGGAAGCAGATTGAGGAAACACATTTCTCAGTACATCAGTCTGGATCAGAACAGATTATTGCCAAAAAAAGACAATTTAGGAGTACTGTAAGAACTGTTCTTGATATTATCAAATATTTAGAACATCATAATGACAAAAAAAGCTGTTTTGATTTTTTTTTTTTTAGATGCAGAGAAAGTGCTAGATAATATTTCTTGGAATTACTTCTTTAAAGTATAGGAGAGGATGGACTTTGATGAAAATATTATTCAGGAAATAAAGCCAATATATGAAGTTCAAAAAACTCAGATTTTTGGTAAATAGCAATGCAACAACACCTATTGAGATATAAAAAGGAATTAGTAAGCTTGTCCTCTATCATCTTTGCAGTTTGTTTTGATGCTGGAGACTTTACTGATATAGACAAAATAACAGACTTTGTGGAATGAGGGTAAAAAAAAAAAGGACTGGTATAAGTAGAGGGTTTGTGCAGATGATTATATGACAGTGACTCAAAATCCATTGGGGTCAATGAAGGTTCTTTTGGAAAAAAGTTGTTTGGGACATGCTCTGGGTTTAAAGTGAACTATGTTAAAACAAAAGCATTGACTAAAAAAATGACTTCAGAAGAGGAAAATGTATTAAACATTATTTTTAATTTTAAAGTAAAAAAGGGGATTAAATATCTTGGAGTTACAATTATGAAGAATATTGTTTCAAAACAATCATGAAATAATCTGAGGAAAGAAATTAAAAGAGACTTTGAAAAATGTGCAAAGTTAAATTTATCCCTTTTGAAAAGAATTGTAGCAATAAAAGCAAATGTTTTGCCAAGATCATTATTCTACTTCCAAATAATTTCTATCAAAAGAAATGGAATGAGCTTTAAACAGTGGAAACAAGAAATTTTCAGATTTGTTTAACAGGCAAGGAAACCTACAATAAAATTTAAAATATGTTATGATGTTAAATAAAGGAATGATCTGGGAATTCCTAATATTAAATTGTATTATGACACTAGCTGTTTTGTTTGGTTGAAGGAATGGAAAGTGCTTAGAGATGAGAGACTTTAGGAAGTTGAAGATCATGATTAAAGATTTGGGTGGCATGGTTATGTATGGTATGATAAAGTTAACACATGCTGAATTTAAAATCATTGCACCAGAAAGACTTTCCTATTTCTTTGGAATAAATACAAGCAGAAACTTTTCCCTAAGATAGTACTAGCCACCTCACTGCAGGAAGGCATTTTCAGGAAAGAATAGGTTAAAAAATAGAGATGGTTGTTTTATAGTACCTTTTGTACTTTGGGCAAGAAAACTGGAAGTTTAAATCAAGTGAGATACTTCTTAAGGGAAGCAAAGATCTTAATTGGTTTGCTTATATGCAACTCAAGAATATAGTTAATTGAGATACGAGAAATCTAGCCATAGTGATTTGATAAAATTAGTTTTATTTAGAGTTGTGTAAAGATGATGACCATGTAACTTAAAATTTGTGGAAATGGCTTTTGAAACTAGAGACAGAAGATGTAAAAGAGCAGATGATAAGTTGGGCCCCAAATTTTGGGCACAATGGGCACATGGGCCATTTCCACACGGGCATATTGCCCACTCTAGAGCGACCTCTCCAGGAGGTCTTCTTCACCGGGGTCTGCGCTAGAGCAGTTAAAAAAAGTGAGGTTCTAGACCTCAAACTGCTCTAGCACAGCCCGGGGGTGGCACTGTGAGTTTTATAAAAACCACCTTCAAAAGTGGTTTTTATAAAACTTACCCGCGCTGCCCCATAGCAGCCCCCGGTGAAGAACTGCAGAGACACAGTAGTGCAGATCTGCCCAGGGGCAGGCTTCCGCCTGGCGTGCTGTCCTAATTGGTGGAGCGCCACTGGAAGCCGCCGGCCGCCATTTTGGGCGCTGCCGAGTGCCACCGAAATTCGGCGGCGTTCGGAACGGTGGATCTGCGCTCTTCGGAGGGACGGAGCAACCCGCTCGTGGGTAAGCTCCGCCCCTGCGTGCGCAGCCCTGTTTCGCCCCCCCTCATGAGGAAAGGGCCATGGATGTATGGGAAAAATGTGTTCTAAAGATATAAAATTTACTTCATGTAGTAATTTACAAGAGAACATGTATAAGATGATGGTATTCAACCCCAAATAAGCTGTCAAAAATGTCTCAGAATGTTTCAAATCAATGCTGGGGATGACAAGATAAAGAGGGCTCTTTTTTCCATATATAGTGGATGTGTAAGAAGGCAAAAAGTTATTCTAGTCTAAGAGTTATGTATTAATAAAACAAAAAATTAGGGGCTGGTGTTGTGATGTCATCAGGAATGTTTTTGCTGGTTATCATGGATAAAGCACTGCATAGTAAATATAGATTACATCTTCAATATATGATAACAGCAGCAAGAACATTGCTTGCTCAAACCTGAAAATGGATTGAGGCACCGATGATGGAAGAATGGACTGTTAAGGTTGGTGAGTTAGCTCAAATTAACAAACTAACATGGACTTTAAAGGATAAGCCAACTGAAGATTTTTGGAAAGACTGGGAACCATTAATGGACTTTTTGAGAAGTAAGAAATCTAATGGTTCAATAATCTGTTGGTGTGGTTACTAGTAATTCTAGCAGAATTATTTACTTGGATCTGTAATGGTAAAACAATATACTTTCTTTTCTTTCTTTCTTTGTTTTATTAAAGTTGGGCTTTGGGTGGATCAGAGTCCTTTGGTGTTTCAATAAGTTAGTGTTCAGTGTTTTAGTATTGTGTTTTAATTGATTTTTCTTTCTTTTTTCCTTTTCTTATTACTGTTTTTTTTCCTCTTCTGAATGTATTTTTCTTTATGAATTAGGTTGTTTGAGTTAAAATAAATAAATAACTAAAAAAGAATTCTCAGTTCACCATTTTATTCCTACTGTAGTATGGTTCTTCTTTTCTTTCCCTGAAGTTTCTGGGCAGTTCCACTGATGGTGTTCCAAATGGCTGTATGACCTTTGTCGTGGAAGTTTTTCTGTGGATCTTCATGCCCTAATTATATTTCCGGTAACCAAACTGAATAATTTCTTTTTAGAGCTATAACGCTACAGTGCTGTGGCCTTTTATCTCATTAGCAAAATAAAACCCTAAAAAAAATAGAAAATTGGAAATAGACAAAATAGAGATTATATAGGGTGTTGTGGGTTTTCCGGGCTTTGAGGTCGTGTTCTATTAGTATTTTCTTCTGACATTTCACCTGCTTCTGTGGCTGGCATCTTCAGAGGATCTGGTGGCAGGGATGTGAGACAGAGTATATATACTTGTATAGTCCCTAGGTGGGAAGAAGCAATTTGCACATGTTACAGTTGGCCTGTGTGATGGCCTATTGTTAAATGGGATACCCCCCAGGATTGATTGTTGGTCAGAGGATATGTATAGCAGTGCGTTAAGTACATTACCAATCTATTGTATTGTTCCCTGTAGAGGGACTTCCAGAGTCTGGGTGGTGTTCATTGGCATATTTTGAGTTGATTTTAGTGTTCTTCAGTACCGGTAGCCAAATTTTGTTTACTTTCTGAGTTTCTTCTTTCCTGTTGAAATTGTCCATGTGTTTATGGATTTCAATGGCCATGAAAGCCTTTGACTTTACATAAAATAGAGATTATGTGCTAAACAGGAACCTGGAAGGTCTAGTTACAAGAGTGAAATTTTAGAGTTCTCTGCTGCTTTGTAGAGTCATAGTGGTATGCCCTTATATCACTTTAGCACTATGACTGTACCCCCCTCAAAAAAAAAACAAAAAAAAACCCCACCCTGAGGGGAAAAAATACAGAAAATAGAAATCATGTGCCGGATAAAAATTTGTTATTTCCAGTTACCAGATTGATGCTGTATTTCTACTCATCTTTTACATATTATAATACTAAAGTTGTATGGCCTTATATTATTTTACTGTTATGACAGAAAATGGAAAAAATGGAAACAATATATGAAATGGAGAAAAGGTATTGTGGCAGAGGAGCATACAGAATGAAGTATGTGCCACTTCTCCACAGAGGTGGAAGTGGGAACGACAGCAAATCATGTCCATACTATCCCACAAACACACCTCAAGGGAGAGAAAAAAATGGTTCAAAAAAAAAAAAAAAACCCCATGAAGAATTGGGTCTAGTGCTACAATCAGCAAGAAATGAAGGCCAAAAACCCTGCAATTTAAGGGGATGACCAGATGTTGGAGTAGAAAAGCTGTTACCGGGCATGAATACTCAAAAGAGAATGCTCCAACATTTCCTGTAGTCCAAAGGAGCCTAACGTTCTGTGTAAACCTTGTGTGCTGTCAAGCTGAAAAGCTGTTTTATTTCCTCTAGGTTTATATAAACAAACAAACAAACAAAAATCAGACTATGAACAGAATTAAGACTTGGTTTTGGTCCAGTCTTGGCAGTTGGCACCTACCTTTGTGGTAAGCAAACCATCTGGGACTAAAATATCTTTGGACTTTCTGGAATTCCTACTCAAGATCTAATTTTGTGTCTGTGTGTGATGATTATGAAGGATGCAGTTTAGGCAACATGACAAATGCCTAACTGGACTGTCAGACTATCACCAGTGGTTGTATACACATTTGATCACTTTATATTAAGTTAAAAAAAACTCTGATTCCTTTGTCTCTTGTCAAGGCAGTACTTCTAAGAAATATTTATGCATGTTGCCATTTGGCAAGCAGACTCCATTGCTCAGATGTCTCAAAATAAAGTAGCTCAGTAAACCAAATCAGCAGGGGTTTTTTTTATTCCTAACCCCTTCTTCAATTCTATAAGTGTTTTTCTCAGCATCTTTGTGTCAAAAGGAGAGGGTGGGGTGGGGTGGGGAAAAGAGAACCTTAGGCATCATTCTGTTTTTTAAAAAAATGATGAACAAAATATCTGTGGTTCTGTAATTGGGAGGATATGTGTGTACCATTTAACCTTTCAAACTGAAGCTAAGAACCTTTCAAACTGTTAGTTCACTAGTTCATCCTAGTGAACTAACAGTGAATTTATTTTCTGACCATGGATCCTTATGTAGCAAAAGCTAGAAAATCTGGGTAATGACACTTCCCGATTTTTTTTCTTCCTCTATTGAAGTTAAAGCTAATTTTAAAATTCATTTTTCCTGAAAAATTTTTTTTACAACCTACTTAATTTACACAGCTGTTCTGCACTGACCAAAGCATGTCTTTCAGTGTTTTTAAATTATGTGAATTTTAGCTATTTGCCTATTAAAATGGACACATTATTTTGTATAGGGTTGATTGTTCTGAAACGTCCGCTCAGGTTCATAAAGCACCACTCAGGTTAATCTTTTGACACTACAAGTCTCAAGGAGGTGTAAAAATGCTACTTTTGTCAACAGGTCAGGTCCAGGCTATGTGAAGGACAGTATTTTCCCATATGTGCCATCCCAGCATCTGAGATCTTCAGGGGAAGCACATCTCTCGGTCTCATCACCCTCACAGGCATGTTTGGTGGGAATATGGGAAAGCACTTTCTCTGTGACGGCTCCAAGAGTCCGAAACTCAACCTTTCTTAGGAAGCTAGGCCGGCTCCCTCTTTGTTGCCTTTCTGCCATCAAGTAATCCTTGTACAAGGAGAAGGGTGGGATATAAATTAAATAAGTAATAAATAAATTCATAAACCAGGCCTAATCCACAAGATGAATTTTTCTGAGTCTGGCTCAGAGGTTTTAGCTGATGGTCTCTTATTCTGCTTTGCACATCTGACTAGTTAGACTTCAAGTTCTATGTAGATGAATGATATGGAGTTAATTTTCCTAAGTAAAATGGTCTTTTCTGTTTCAGTTCATCATTCTTTGCTGTTAATTTTGCTTTGTACTGGAGCTGGCATTATTAAAAGCTCATTGGATGTGGAACCTTCCATTAAAACCTCTTCCTTCTTAAATTGGAGATCTTAAATTCTTTAACAGGGAACATCTGAGGTTAAAAGAGAAAAAGACTGTTAAGCCCTGCTTGGCCTTGGAGTCCCTGAAGCTGGGTATAATAATAAGATTCTCTCTGTTACTTTTAGCGTGTAACCCCAATTACCTATTTACATTCTAACACTCAAGCCCATTAAAACAGTAGCTCCATTGACAGCATTCATAACTTACGTCAAGTCATGACCTCTGTTAAAATATTTAACATAACTATCAGATATCTGTCCAGAATTGTTTGTATTTTCTTTCTTTGTGTGTCAAGATATGAACTATAAGAAAGCAGCTTTTTCCAAAAGCATCAATAATATAAAGAATGTTGACAATTTTATAAGACTCCCCCTGCCATAAACACAACCATTAAAATAGCAGTGACGTTTGGCTGGTATTTTAACAGTGATTCATTAACTTTCGTGGTTCTTCAAGATGTACTGAGGCACTCCTATAACTTTGCTTACAGCTGTTTATTGGAGGAAAGAATGTGAAAAGAGGTTAGGACTGCTCATCACTGACCTTTATGCAGGGATGTAATTCTTCACTATTTTTGTTCAGGAAGAAAGCGGTGAGTAATTTTAGACATTTTCTTTCTGCTGCAGTTCAGACTTACTCTGTGCAAAATTGAAATGTTTTGTGTAAAAGACTGCATTTTCTCTGCAGGAAACAGAATTTTCCACAACGAAAAACAATAAAATGCTGTTTCCTGTGCAGAAAATGTTGTTTTTTACACAAAAGCCACATACTGGTTGTTCCAGGGTGCAAAAATTCTCAGCAATCTAGGATTCTCATTGTCAAAATTTCCAACACTTGAAAAGCATATTTTAAAACCATTTTCAAATATTTTCGAGTATGCTTTCCGTTTCTACTTTGAAACCACTTTAATGTCTCTGTTCTGCCGAACTCTTTTCTTTATTATAAACCCAGAGATTCAAAAAAGTAAGGTTAAAATCATACAACAACATGGGCCATTTCTGCACCTTTGAGGTTCCTCCCTTAACTGCAAATCCCAGGATTCCATAGGATGTTGAAAGTAAAATGATAGCACTAGTGTGGAAATGGGCACGAACTGCACATGGAACTTATGAGAAAGCTTCTTTTTACTACTGAGCTGAATTGAGTACTAGTCTCATGTTGTCGATGTTCAAGGAACAAAGACTGCATGACCTTATTTCAGAGGAATGTCAGCCATGCATGATTCCACTTTTCATAGAAGGAAAAATAAAAGAGAAATGTGGTACATAGACCACTGGAACTTGAAACAGCTTTGAATTCATTGGCTGTCATAGACCAGGATTTTCAGGGCCATGCAAGGTTGCCCGGTCCTGGAAATGGCAATCTCTGTTCCAGCAAGCTAGAAGAGGCTGCTGGCTGCAAACTTGCATTCTAACCCACAATGGCACTCCGCAATAAGTTGCATAGCACACTTTATGTAAGAAGAAAGCCCTCTTATTTTGTGCAAAATATCTCTGAGAAAAAAAGACTATGCTTTTGCATAAACAAAATTTATGCGGTCATACAAGGCAAGAAACAACTGGAAATGTACAAAAACTCTCCTAATTTCATTCAGTAGCAAAAATAGTTTGCTTTTTTTTTATTCTCACATGCCAGACTGAGAATTTTTTTAAAAATGCTAATTACCTTGCAGAGAGTCTAAGGGAAAGAAAATATTTATTGAAAGAAAATCTTTCAGTAAGCCATTATGAGACTAACCTACCACTGCTGGTGTTGATTTTGATGATTTCAATGAAATCAAATAATTAATTATAGTGCCTAGACTGCTTAAAATTTGTTTCAAGAAAATTCCACGTAAAATGGACTGAAATGAATTTTTTCCAGGAATTTCAGTGTTTGCACATTGGCCTCAAATACACATAAATGTTCAGGGTGAATAAACAAAGCAAATAAAATAATAAATAAAATAAAATGCGATTAGTAAACAAATTACTAATAATTTTGAACTGAATAATCCAGTTCAGGGTTTATCCCATATCTCTGAAAATGATTTTTGACTTAAATTGGGTGTTTGATCCTTTGTCGGACATTTGGAGGAGAAAGCATTGTAATAACCTATCACTTTGCAACAAATAATCCGCAGGGCTTGCCAGGTGGAGGACTTGTGGCTTGGGGTGGCAGTATCTCTCCCCATTGTTTGGCGGGCAGCGTGGCCACTCAAATAGCAGCTTCTGTATTCCTGATATGTCCTGTGCTGACTGGAAGGCTCTCCTCCTCTTGTGGCAGCAGCCAATGGACTGCTCTCTTGACAGAGGCTCATTGGCTGCCTCATGTGCACATCTCCTCCAGGGAACCTCACAAGGAGATTTTTTGGGGGGGCTTTACACTATTTCCAGGCGGCATGAGACATCGTCACTCCCACGTCCCCTGCAGGCGTGGCCCTGGTGGTCTGTTGTGGTCGTTTATCTGTCACAACTTTAAAGGCAGCAGCATGGTCAGATTTAGTAGTTCTGGGGTGGCACGAGTGCAAGGAGATCAGGGTGTGAGGCACATCCTCTGCACTCCTGGAGGGACAGGCAGTCATTGGACCTGTCGCTGAGTGGCAACGCTCTGGATGGGTTTAGTCATCGGCCAACAGGCTGGTTGGGCAATGCCTGGCTTTGGACCCATGCACGTGTCAACCCTATAACATCTGTAGCCAATAAGGTTGTGGCCTTTGTTTTCCCAAAGACATTGGTGTTTGTGTGGTTCTTTGGGAGCATCTAACTTGCCCCCGAGCACGCAATTTTGTGTTACAGTATATATCAATGTCCATTATGTATGTAAATATAGTAAAGGAGTGAAGAGAAAAAGCAGGATATCAAACTAAGCTTAAATAACAGCTTTAGTTGTTAATGTACATCCAGAACAAAAAATTATAGAGATTTGAAGTGTGTAATTCCTGCACTACACTGTTACAGTGCTATTATTCCACTTTCAGCATCCTGAAGAATTCGGGAGTTTGTAGTTTACTGAGACCAAAGAGTTCTCTGCCTGAGAATTCTAAAGGGCCCTCCCTAAATTGCAAAACCCAGGATTTCATAGGATGTTGAAAGTGGAATAGTAGCATTATAACAGTGTAGAGCAGAAATGTCCTAAGACTTGAGGCAGACTTACATAAAGATTATCTTTCATTCTTTTTCCTATGATACTAGAACAGTTGATAAGCCTCCAAATATTCTTTAGTGTGACAAAAGGTACAGGCAATTCATCTTTTTTTTTTTTTTTTTGCTAGAAACAAGGACAGTCTGTAGGACTGGGGGCCCCTACAGCTTGCTTTGCTTTCCCTTGGTGTAAACAGAAGATTGCAGTCACATCATTGAATCCTGACCAAGTTGGTCTCCTTTTCTTTAACAGAAATAGAGTGTGTGCCATTGAACATAAATGTGTGACCTTTTGTTTTTGCTTATGCCGTATTCATAGCCTGAAATATTTACTCCACAGAGCACTGTAAAATATCCTTGTAGGTCTTGCTGTCACTTCAGTTTTCTTGCTTTCATTGCCTTTTAGTTTCTTGGTTTCAGAAAGGTACTCTTAAAGTTCATTGGTGATGCAAGTATTTAATCAATCTTTATCACAGCACTCATGAGTTTTATATTAGATTTATCAAAATTATTACTTTTAATGTTTCGGTACAGATGTTTTCTTGCTCTTTACCACCCTTTTATTGCTATTTATTATCCTGTTATTGGTATTTACCATCCTTTGATGTGCCTTGATATCTTTCCCACAAAGATGAAATGGTAACAGATAGCAATGTTATATTAAGAAAACAGTATATTGTTACAGTTTGTGCAAAGATCTATTTGGCAGGTCTCTGGGGAGCATTATAATCATCATTTGAGACATTTGAATTCTGGGTTTGTATCATAGAGTCAACAGATAACCAGTTTCTAAACATAGCACTGGTGTACCTGACCATAAAAGTCCCATTATTATGTCTAGAATACAACATTTTGACCTGAGCATTTAATCACCAGAGCATGTAAGCTTCATAAAACAGCTGTAAATTCAAAGAAGGTCTCACTTCTTTTTCCTTGGGGATATTCAACTTGTTTCTACTTCAAACTGCAGGGGCATAGTTAGCATGCTACAATAAACAGTTTGAAGTGTATACTAAAAACATACAAAAAATAAAAGCCACTTCTTCCATCTCCCATTTAAGATCCATTTCATGTATTATATCAAAGTCATCTAGATACATTTTTCACCCATGAAAATATAAGAGATGAAATAGTAGGAGATCAATCATGTGCTCACATGCACATTTTCTGATTCCTTCAGCTTACGCCAGTCTCTTACCAGTAGACCCACAACAAGACAATCACAGTTCTGGTTCTTTAAGGAGGCATTCTGCAGTACACATATGTGTTTGCCTCATTCATAGATGGCATTTTCAGAAGTTCTCATTTTTAGAATTTTAAAAAATCAGTTGGTATACACTTATAAAATGTCATGTGTGAACTAGCAGAGTAATTATTGTGTCCAGTCAAACATTGCAGTTCCAAGACATTTAAAGTCTGTTATCATGACAGCTACAAAGAATGAACTTGAATGAAGACAAAATCTTCTCAGGAATTGTCCTGCAGAAGGATAATAGTAATAAATCAGTAATTTCAGCTTTTGTTGAATTAGATTATTCCACTAAATAGTTAAGCTACCTTTAAAAATTACTTCAGCAGAATTAGCAGTGTGGACAAGCCTTCCACAGCTTGGCACTCTCCTGATATATTTGAATATGATTCTCATCATTCCCAGACCATGCTATCCATAGTTGAGTAGAAGTTAGTTGAACAGATCTGGAGATCAGGGAAAGACGACATAAACAGAACAAATTTGTTTTTTTTAATTAGTTAGGTTTGTTTTATATCCTGCCTTCCCTCTGCCCCTGCCCCAACTGGGATGAGACGGGGGGGGTCACTCCTTTGAAATATAAGTTGTTCCATAGATTGAAAACCACATAAGTCATTATAGTGTTCTCAATTCATATCAGTTTTTATGTAGCTAAAATGGCAACTTGCACATACAATAGTGAGGTGTCAGCAGCATTGGGGAAAGTACATTAATTACAATTATAACAACCATAATACAATTGCTGGCTGAGGTTGGAGACCTCCAAGTCACCACATCATCAACAGCCCTGCTCAGGTTTTACAGACTCAGGGCTGTGGCTCTCATGATTGAATCTATCCACCTGTAATGCAGTCTTCCTCTTTTCCTACTGCCTTCTACCTTGCTGAACATCATTTTCTTTTCTAGTGAGTCATGCCTTCTCATGATACATCCAAAGTATGACAGTCTCAGTTTAGCCATCTTGGTTTCTAGGAAGAGTATAGGCTTTGATTTGTCTTTTTAGCAGTCCACAATACCCACAGAAATCTTATCCAGAACCACATTTCAGATGAGTTGATTTTGCTTCTATCAGTTTTCTTTGCTGTCCATCTTTGACAACCATACATAGAAACTGCAAATATGATAGCATGCAAAATCCTAACGGTAATATTTAATTATATATCTTTACGCTTCATGATTTTGTCTAGTTCCTTCATAGCTGTCTTTCCAAATCCTAGTCTTCTTAATTTCTTGATTCTGCTTCTCCATTCTCCATTCTGATTAATGACTGAGCTGAGGTAGGGAAAATATTGAACTATTTAAATGTTAGATAAATCATCTGTGGTCATTATGTTTGTTTTCTTAATGTTCAACTGTAAATGTGCCCTTGCTCTGTCTGACTTGACTTTCTTCAGTAATTGTTCTAGTCTCACTATTTTCTGATAGTAGAAGAACTACTACTCCAGATTTCATACCTCCTTCCTCAGAGTCTAATCCTGCTTTGTGTATGATACATTCGATAAACATATTACAAATATAAGATGATAAAAGGCTATCTTACCTGACTCCTTTGGCAATTGGAAACCATTCTGTTTTTCCATATTCTGTCCTAACGATGGTCTCAATCCTGAGTACAGTTTATGCACTAGGATAATCAAATGTTGTGGTATATCCATTTCTTGAAGAGTGATCTCTAGTTTTTTATGATCTACACAATCAGAGGCTTTGCTATAATCTATAAAGCATGACTGACTTTCTTCTGAAATTCTTTGGTGGACTGCAATTTCCCACGTGTGTTTACAATATGATCCCTTGTGCTCTTCCTTTTCTAAAGCCAGCTCGACAAATGGCATTTCTTATTGCATATATGGTAAAAGTCTCTGCTGTGGAATTTTGAACCTCACTTTGCTTGCCTGGGAGATTAATACAATGGCCCTGTGGTTACTGCGATCCCTGGTATCTCCTTTTCTTGGGAGTTGGAATGTATATTAAGTGTTTCCAACCTGTGGGCCATTGTTTTGTTTTTCACGTTTGCTAGAACCAGAGTAGATTCTGTCTCTGTAGCCTGAGGAAGCTTTATTAGTATGTCATCTGTTCATGGTGATTTATTTCTCCCAAACACTTTGAATGCAGCTTTCAAATCACTTTCTAAAATTGTAGATTAATTTTCAAGTAGTTATTCCTTAATTAATCTGTCATCCTTTCCTCTCTTTGCTAAAGAACTATATAAAAGATGCTATCCATGCTTTCGGTTTAAATTTCGATTTGATTTTTGGGATCTTGAGGAAGAGGTCTCTTGTTCTATCTTTTTTCCTTTTTTTATTTTTTGGTAGTCTTCCATTTCTCTGCATTGTTTGTTATAGTACCTCTCTTTGTCCCCATATATAAGTCACTGAATAGGTGCATTTAGGGTTCTGATCCTATTTCTGTCCCCTTTTACTTTTGCTTTTCATTTGTGGTTAACTGAAGAATTTCATCTGTTGTCCAGTGGGGATTTTATTTCTTTTTGGCAGGATATATTGCCTTCTCCTGTTTTCCTCCCATAGTGTCCCTGGCTTCAGACCAGAGTTCTTCTGTCTTCTGGTCACTTAGGCTTAATAGTGCAAAGTTTCCCAGGCTGCACTGGGGCAGGAAGCGCAAGTGCCGTGGCTCCAGAGCTCCGCACACATGGCAAGTATGTGCGGGAGCCTGGAGTGATGCGTGATCACACACCATTTTTGGATGCTGTAGATGGAGTACAGGATAATTTTCATTTAATTATCTTAGCACCGGGCATGTCTTAACACCAATAAACATAGTAAAGAGACTCACATAATATTATATATTATACTGTAATTCACAATAGAAACTGGAATAGAGAAGAGAAGTGAACAGAGTTATAACAGACATGTATCCAGAAGGCACAAATGTCAATAGGGGTGTGTGTATGTGAGTACATGTGTGGGAAATCATGGCCAAAGTGCCTGACAAAACAGACTCTGCAACCCATGGTTACTTAAGGGCCAAACAAACAATCAGTCCCCACTTCTTCAAACTCTCTTTGTTGGTCACTGGATAGCATATCACACAATGAATGTCACCCAAACAGCTGAACTGTTTCCACAGAAAAGTGCCTTAAAGTACCATTTGTGGTGATTAGATTGCAATAGCTCATGCACATTTTAAGTGTAGCCTCAAGTGTCATCACTCAGTGCTGCATCCCTCCATGAGTAAAGAATATGTCTGTGTGAAATGGCCTCCACTTGCTGTGATTATGAGAGAAGGTGGTCAAATACTGTATTCCCAATGTTTTATTTTGCCATAAACTAAGATGTAAGGGAAGTTATTTTTTAAGAGGGGAAAAAAAAGGAACTGTGGGCAGGGGACAGATTGAGAATAATTCAGCTAGCTAGATTTGTTTGCATTTTTGTGGCTTTGTGGGTGGTAGGCAGATGAGCATGTGTGAGTGAGGAAGGCAAAAAAAAAAAAGGAAATGACAAAAAAGTCATCTTCTCCCTGTGAAAAGTTCAAAAATATCTCTGTATGTAATACAAGTGGGTTGTTTCTAGACTCCAGACTAAAGCTTCAGCTGTTTCTGTTTAAAGCCTTACGACTGTATTCCTAAAAAGTCAGTGCACGTTTTACATTTTCATTCTCCATCAGTGACTCACTGAATTTTTTTTTAGTCTCTTTTGTGAAGTGCAGAGCAGTTTAGTGCAGTTCTTCTTTAAAAAGAGCCATGGGCTTGACTTCATGATCTGGAACTACAGTTTCCAGCTATGTTTCACAAAAACACACACACGCACCCACACATAAATGTAGACTTCAACGTTCTTCTGAAAATGCAAAACTTTGCTTCTTTTTCTCCAGACTTACAGACATCCCTTATCCTACCCCATCATTTATTCCGATTGTTTGTCATAAAAACATCCTGAGGCACCAGAAGAATCAACATCACTTAGGTCATATAACTCTTCTTTATTTATTGTATTTGGTTTTATCTTCAACACTCCTGTCCACTGAACGTAAGTCTTCTGGGCAAGTTGCAAAATGTAAGACCATACACTAGATGTAAATGTAAAACCATATATGTGAAACCATAAAGTAGATTAAACCCCCACATCATATGCACATTGAAGTTGGCCCTGGTTGGGATGGCAGCCAGGGAAAAAAATGTTACTGCCATAATCTTATTTCCTCACACACACATGACTCTATGTAATCTTTTACTGTGCCTTCACCTCTAGCCTGCCAACAACCATGTGTCAGGAACTGCAGGCCTCAGACTCAGCCACTACCATTGTTCAGATGAGGAGAAGACAAAATGGAGCCCTTCTGGTGTTGGATTTCAGTTCTCAGCATCCTCACTGGGCAGCATAGCCAACCAGGAGGATTACTTGGAGTTCCTGTCCAACAACATCTGGAACACCAAACATTAATCCCTCCCAGCTAAAAAGAACTATGAGCTGTTTAACATGGGGTGTTAACACTGTAGATCAGAATCATCATCCTACAGATCAACCTGAGGAGCCAGTCCCATGATATTGCCTGCTACAATGCTCCAAAGTCTCTGATTGTCTCATCTCTATGCAGCCTGTCTGTTCCCCTTCCCTTGCTGCAGGTCCTTGCTGCCAACTTTCAAGCCATTGATGGATGAAGCTTGCCAGCACTTGACATCCTATAGTTGGCAACAAAATGATAAACTAAGGTATATCTGAACACCATCTGCTTTCCCAGTGATATCCATACTAGATTTAAATATCCAAAATATTTGTGAATGCTTTGCAGGGTTAGGGTACATTTCTGTGTGGATACTTGGCTTATTTTAACCAACCAGTCTTTCTTTTCTTTCTCATGGGGTCAAGGAGTGCCTTCTGTAGTTGTCCATCTGAAAATAATCTTGCGACAGAATCAAGATCGGCGAATGGCCATCACTTACATGCCATATGTGGAAATTTGCAGAAGCATTCGCCTCATCACTTTGGATGCTGAGCTAGATAGGCCTTTAGTCTGTTCTGGTGATGCAATTCTTATTTCTTTGCCCAGTCTGAAGTGAAGGCTGCTGAAATCATGATGTTAACAAGGGTGAGTTGATACATGATATGCTTGACACCACTGTGTTTGTGTGTCTGTCTATCTATCTGTCCATCCATTGTGCCAAAGAGAGCATTGCATATCCATTATAGAACAGTGACAGCACTGAGAAGCAGGTTAGTTTATTTATTTTTATAATCATATGTGACAAATTGGCATCACTACCACCAAACTAACCACCTGGTGCCTAATTTCATTTCATGCTCTGATGGGTATGAGTCTGGGCTCACTGGCTTGATGCTGGGGCCATTAAACCACTTTGCCTGTCATAAAGCTATGTAATACTTTTGATAAACTACCTGCTGAAAATGTTACAAGACATGAGAATGCATGCACAGATTAGAGGCAGATGTCTTGTTCTGAATGCTGTCTATATCAGGGCTGTACAGTTCATTCTGAGTTGGAAGCCCACTGGAATTCTCCTGCTGTGTGACTTGTCTCACCTGATTAAATGGATGATATGAATCTATGTGGAGGACACTTCTGCCATATTTTTGATGAATGAAAAACCACATGACTGTCCTCAAACATATATATTCTGAGATGACATGCTTTGGCACATCATCTCTCCGGAAGCCATTGTATTAATGAGTTCCTTGGGAGTATTCAAATGTCTTAGAACATCAGAGGGGCTAGTGTATGTGTCTGAAGAGAATTGCTTACAGAATTAGCAGTCACTTCACTGTTGTCAGTTTCCTCCTCCAGACTGCTCTCTGGCAAGTGAGCTTGGATGTTTTCACTGGTAGGAAGCCCAGTCCTGTCTGGTGATAAAAACTAGTTTCGTCGGTGATCTCTTGGATGACTCCCAGTCTCTGCAGCAAGTTGATAAATGCCACAACATTTGAATGTGAGCAAAGACTTAACTAGAGGACATTCCTGCAGTTTTATTTCAGAAAAACCTAACTGGGTTTCAGTTTAATTATCTGGGGCAAGTAACATGTAATAAATAAGAGAAGAAGAATGCCAGTTTAACTTTTATAACTTTACAGGTAGAACTTTTTAAATCAAAAGAGGCCTAAATTCGAGCTGTATTAATCTGACCACCTTTTCCTGATGTGCAATCTCTCTTCCATCTTCACCTCATGGGGAAAAAAAGTTAAATTCTGCTTGGCCCAGATTAAAAGAAATATTCATTTTGTTCTCCAAACCTCCAAACCTCCTTTTACGGCTCAGGAGAACAGCACACCAACATTCCTTATATCAAAGGACATACACTGGATTGCTCCTCTTAGTCATAAACATGAAATCCAAGGAACTGTTCACTTCCAACATATGGTGTCCCAAGACAATGTGCTGGAAATATGCAAGGACCAGATCCAACATTACTGAGGTTGAATGAATGTGAAAAGAAATGAATAAAAGGGGTGGCAAGGAAAAGGACAAGCTGTCTT
Source organism: Iguana delicatissima (assembly GCA_948472985.1). NCBI lineage: Eukaryota > Metazoa > Chordata > Lepidosauria > Squamata > Iguanidae > Iguana > Iguana delicatissima. The sequence goes on along the minus strand of CAOKZL010000469.1, from coordinate 187,947 downwards.
CATAACTAACTGATCTTCAGGCATACATCAACCGCTTATCTGTAAAGGTCACTTTGCAAAGTACTGTTTTTACTCACAGAAAGTCCACATGTTTTTTTTAGTTTGAATCCTAAAACTCTTACTACAGCAAATTTTGCCCTGAGCACCACTATTCATCCTTTGAAAAACTGCCTAACATCATGCTGCCTGCTCACAATTGACCATTCACAAGACTAATTCACCATGATCTCATTTGAAACTTAGGGTCTTTCCTGTCAGAGTGCTCTTATTCCTCTTTCGACATCCAATGGAATCCTGGGGTTTGCAGTTTATGGAGAGGCCTTTAGAATTCTCAGCCAGAGAGCTCTTGAGCCTGGCCGGTTGCTATGGAGATGAGACTTTGCAGCAAGGAGAAGGGCAGTGTATTCTCTCAGGAACCCAACCTCTGTATGTTAATAACTCTGAATACAGATAGGATTGGGAACTATGAGGAAAAGTTACAGGTACTGGACAAGACAGTTTGGGGAATTAGAGAGACGGGATCTCAAATCTTTCCAACAAGATTTATTACCTATGAGAAAATAAAATCCCAGGCAACGCTGGGTATATATGCTAGTTCTAAATAAAAGGCTACTAATAGCAAAAGCATTTATTTCTATACCGCCTATCAACTAGTGTTATCTAAGCGGTTTACAATGTATTTTAGCTAATTACCCCCAACAAGTTGGGTACTCATTTTACCAATCTGCAAAAGGATGGAAGGCTGAGTCAATCTTGGAGCCTGGCAGGATCAAACTCACAACTTTGTGGTTGCAGTACTGGCATTTAACCACTTCGCCACCAGGGCTCCTTTTACTAAGGCATCATACATCTTGGACATCAAATGACTTAGGGAAAAGGAGCTGACCTATAGTGTACGCACACTCACACCCTCAATCACTCCCACTTGAGAGAAGTGAAGCAGTTTTGAGAATAAGGGGACCTTTTCCAAGAAGTGAATGGGTAAAGTGGGTTAGCATTAAAAAAAAAATGCAGTAGAAATAATAAAAATGGGAACATTCATGACCAAGAGAAGTGTCTATCTGCGTGTGAATTCACCCACCAAAAAATACAGCAGGCACTTAGCTGTAGTGAAAATTGGAGATTAACTATGATGTTTGCTCTAGTGCAGGGCTTGGAAAAGCTCCTTTTGAGGATTACAGCTGGCTTTGCTAGCTGTGGGATTCTGGCAGCCAAATGTTGTAGGTTTATCATTCAAGAATTTCTTATTATCACCCACCTACCCACCACAGTGTTTATTTAAAAACACACACATACACACAGACAAAAAAAAAAGGTTTACTTCATGTGATCTTTAGCATACAGAAGAGATTTGGAAGTTAAATATAGGCATTTCCATTCTGCCTTCCTCTTTAGCCCTTTGAAATGCATAGGTTTGTTTGGTCCGACTTTCCACTAATTCATGCAAAACATGCCTTGGAAACTTCAGGCTCCCATCTACAGAACACTGGTTCTGTGCCAGAGGAAGCCTCTGGCCATTCCCAGACATTGTTTATGACCAGAGTTCAAAGGGAACTCAGCCAGCTGTCTTAGCTGTTTGTACTATTTATCTCCCCTGCCCCCATCTGATTTTTCACATTTTCCACTCTTTTCAGAAACACATCCTTCAGGCATACTGCAATGCAAAGTCTCTAGACAGTCTAGGTTTTTTTTCCAAGTGAGCACTCCCTACCCAGAGCATTGAAAAGTTACTTTTTGGACTACATTCTGGCTCAGGAATTCTGAGAGTTGTAGTCTGAAAGTAACTTTTTCAAATTCTGCCATCACACTTCCACACACCCACCTCTGTGACAAACAGAACAGATGAAGCTTTTCATGTATGGGGTTGTTTAAACCAAAGTTTAGATTCACATTTTCCTTTCCTTTCCTTTCCTTTCCTTTCCTTTCCTTTCCTTTCCTTTCCTTTCCTTTCCTTTCCTTTCCTTCCCTTCCCTTCCCTTCCCTTATCCTATCTATCTATCTATCTATCTATCTATCTATCTATCTATCTATTGTGTTGGATCATTCAAGACAGAAATCCTCTGGGACATGTCATCTTGACATCAACTGGCCTGCACTGTAGAACTCAACTCTGGGGCCCATAATAAATAAAAAGGTTAATTTACCAGTTAATTAGATTTATGGTTATCGACAGATAACCATTTCTGGTTTCTCCACTTCACCTCCTGAAGGACCCTCTATTGGTTCAGTCTTCAGAGAATGTTCAGTGTTTGTAGAGTGCACATCCTTGAGGGCAAAGGGCCTCATGTACATTATTCCAAAAATCCATAGAACAGCTCTGAAAAACTAGCCAGAGTAGTTGCTGTTGTGATTATTTTGCAGATGGAATGCTAATGCTAAGACATAATGGCTTTTCCTTGGCTTAGGCAATATCAGGAAAGGTGGGTGGCTCTGATGTCAGTAGAATGGTGATTCTCCTCTAGGTTTTAGTATGACACTTGAAAAGACTAGCCAATGTTTTCCCTTTAACAGCTTCAGCAATTGGACGGCTCCTTTACTTTTCAGACTAAAACTCTGAGTGGATCCATCCCCTCCTTCCACCATTCATTTTGGAGCCCCCTAACTCCCCTGGGGAAATTTGAACTGGTAACTTCCTATGCAATACTGTATCAGTTGCTATAAATGACATTGGTCAAAGTATTTGTTTCATTTTTAAAAAAGATCACCCTCTACAAATAATATTTCAATGGATATGGATATGATGTGCCCAAAGTCACCCAGTGGGTTTCCAGGTTTCAGTTCCCTGTTTGGCCATGGAAACCCACTAGGTGATCTTGGGCACTTTGCACACTCTCAGCCCCAGAAAACTCCTTCATACGTTCACCCTAGGGTTGCCATAAATTGGAAACAAATTGAAGACACACAACAATAACAACAACATATGGTGTTAGATATCCCAGGCATCATAATAAGAAACAGAATGTTAGAACTAATTGGTTTGTTCTAGCAAGATGTTTGTTTAGTCATTATTTATGTACATTTCCTTGTACTTGTTAGTAATCTACTTAACTAAATATATGTTCTTTGTATTTTGGAAATGGTGTGAGATGTTGGCAGTTCAAATCTCGCCTGATCAATGACATCAGTGGCTGAACATATGAAAGCCATTATATCTCAGCCTCAGCATCCCATTTCAAAATGATGATTTGTAAAAAATGTATACCTCTTCAATAATGTGTTTATTTATGAAGACCCTGTCTTGTAATGATCATTTCCCTCACTCCATTTGCATTGGTGTGTTTTGAATAATTTATTATTTTAAAACATTTAAAACATTTTGTATGGTCTTCAAATATTGTAGCAAGGTGTGGTGGTTTGAACGTTGGACCACAATCCTGGAGACTAGGATTCGATTTCTTGTTCGGCTGTGGAAACCCACTCTTCCACATACTCTAAGCCCCAGAAAACCCCATAATAGGCTCATTTAGGGTCATCATAAGTTGGAAATGACTTGAAAGCACACAACAACTGTATGTGCGTGTGTCTGTCTGTGTGTGTGTGTGTGTGTGTGTATGTTTCTGTGTAAAGTAGTTAGAGATTCTATATATTAAAACAGTATATATATATGCCATAAATAAGTATATGAAGTCCTTATGAGTCACTTACGGAGCTCACAGAGATCTCCCATCCATAGAAGTGCAGTGAGTCAAAGCCAACTGGACAGGATATAACATCAAATTAAGAAGCATTTAGATCCTGCCTTTTGCCTTTAGAAAGAGACCCAGGTAAGCTAAAAAATCATAACAGTACCTTTAAAGAGATCACATATTTTCCATAATAATTATCAGAACTAGATAAAACCAGCCAGGAGATCCTATCCTATACCTTCCCTTAAAAATAAAAATAAAAGGCATATTAGGCATAAATAAATACAAAGGGAGCAGTCCAGACCCTTTGAAAAATGATGCTGCCTAGTGCCTAGTGGAAGAGTTTATTATGTATTCCGTGGTTGCTTTCCTTCTTCTAACTATGCTAATTCTTTTAAAGATACATGGCAATGAAATGTGGAAGGCGACTAAAGTGACTGTTGTGTATGGTCGTCCACCTACAAAGTAGAATCTACGATCAGGATCCATTCCACCAGCAGAAAAGGAAGGGAAGTGATCCCTATCGCTCATCCATTATGCAAAACACAGCTCTTTTCTGTTAAAAAACGTTGCTTTAACATAAACAATGTTTTTATTCCTTGCACAAATGATTTTTTCACACAAAAAATTCCCAAATGTGAAAAATCTCAAAATATGTGTCCATTTTCTTGATGGAGTGTCTCCTTGTATCAACATTCTTTCTCAGTCAGGATGAGAACATCTTACAGTATTCGTCCCATCTTTGCATCCAATAGATTTGAAAACAGGGGTCTAAATTGTCAAAAAGACCCCTCCCTAAACTGCAAACCCCAGGATTCCATAGGATGTTGAAAGTGGAAAAATAGCACTATAACAGTCTAGTGTGGAAATGACCAAGGAATTATCTCAGTTCCGCTCATTTCTGTTCTTTGACTTTTTAGTGAGTCTCTTTTTTTGCAGAATGAGAAAGAAATCTTCTCACACATCAATTAGAGAAGGCACTTTGGAGCATGAACTGCACAGCTTACTTAGTTTATGATCCTGATATCTATCTTTTGTTAGAAAAGACATGTTTTGGGAAAGGATAAGGATTAAAGGAGTTCAGTATTCTTTACAGGATCTGACATCATTGCTGTGTAACTGCTAGAAAAACAAAGTTTCAGGGTTTTTTTTTTAATCAATCTGGTAACAGTGTGATCATCTGACATAAAAGGAGATCTCACCACCTGGATTCAGTTGACAAGCATTATGGCTTTATACTAGCCTTAATGGTGAGAAAGATCCTGGTATATTTATTATACAGCAGAAAACCAATTCAAAAGAAGCATGAAAGGTTTTAATGCAACAGCCCTCAATGAACTAAGAATAAGCAACATTAAACTCAGTTGGACATTTCTGAGTGGACAATAAATGGCTTCATTCTACAGTGTTGTTCCCATCAGACCTTTCTGTGGAACAGAAATCTGATGGGTCATTGACTACTTTTGTTTTGTTTAAAAGAAGAATACTAACCACACATTCTTTCATGGAGTCACAAAAGGACTCATGACAATGGTCAAGATCCTCCCAAGTCTCATTTTTATCCAATTTGTTTTTATCCAATGTTTATCCAGTGTTTTATTAAGATTTATCAGCTGTGCTGTGTTTCTTTTTTATCAAGAAAGGCAAGGTGGATTCTTCCTCGTTCTCTTTTTGGTAAATAAACATATAATAGTACCTAAGGTACAAAAATTGCTCGAGGGATCTAGAATTGTTTTTTACTTGGTGGATATATATATCTAAATTGATCCAAGTTTTAACAACCCAGTGAGTTGCAAGTTGGTTTTGTTTAGCTGACTTTAAAAACATAGGCCCTTTCTGCACCTTACCTGCACCCTGTGAAATCCCAGAGGCATCCTGGCAGTGCCATTGCTGGGATGGGAGCATGTCCCAAATGCTCCCCTCCACACCCAGCTGACTGCCAGTGGATGGTAGCGTTCCAGACACACTCTCTTTCCTTCTGCAGTGCAGCCGGCCTCTTCCAGTGCTGCCCTGAGGAAGGAAGCATTTGATAGTGCTTCAGGCCTTACTGTATGATCCCAACCAATGCAATCATCATGTGAAAGGGGCCTATTGTTAGATTTTTTCTGGTAATAGCATAATGTGTGATCATAACGGCTGGGGATGTGACAGGAGTGAGACTGCAATGACATCGTGCAGTAGCATGCATTATGGACGGGCTTCAACATGTCCCCATGCCAGGATGGGGCCATAGTGCAGAAACGGCCATAGTCCTGCATGTCAGTGGGATGGATTAGATGGATTAGATGGATTAGATGGATTAGATGGGCCTTCTGGTCTCTTCCGACTGCACAATTGTATGAATTAATAAAGTTCAGATTTGGGAGTTAATGTCCTAAAAAATAGTTATTTGTTTTCTTGTTTGTTTAACTACAAGTTTTCATTTTTTTAAAAAAAAGGAAATAAAAACCAAACAAATCCAAAGTGGTTTACAATATTTTAATAGTAAAAAAACAGAACATACACTAAAACAAATAATAAAAAAATGATAAAAACAATCAAACAAGAAAACATTGCATTATAATTGGTAAAATCACTACAGGTACCTGACTGTATTAAGCAATCAGGAAAAGGCTTGTCTGTGATCAGAAAAAGGACTGAATGAACAAACAAGTTAATGTTTGGTGGATGGCATAAACATCATGCATTGGAAACCAGCCTGATCTCCAGAGAAGAGATTATTCCATGCAGTGGAGGCAACAGAGGAGAAGCAATTGTCTCATTCTTACAGTTAAGAAGTCAGAAGTAGCATAACTCCAAATACCCAATGGTTCTCAGAGTTCAGAAGCTGGTCTGGAATTCTGTGGTGTGACATGAATCTTTCATCTTATTTAACAAGACTGTGCTCATGTTCCTAATGGCTGTTGAGTTCAGCAAGAGGACTGATCTGCAAACCTTTGCATGACTGTGACAATAAGCATACTTACTGATGACTTGCTGATATTTGTTCCATCTTATTGTGCTGTTCAGTAGGGCAGCTGTCAAGACATGCAGTAGCTCTTTCTTGCTGTCTGTGCATTTGTTCATCCATGGCATTAGTAATGTCATAGTTATGGCACACAGTATCCCAGAGCCAAGTGTATATTTTAGTGTCCCTTATGTGGTACACTTGACAGGAACCTTTGTGCGATAAGTGTCTTGTGTACACTCAGAAATGTGGTTATTATTTGGCCTCAGTAAATGTCAGTGTAATTGAAAATGCCATGATCAATGTCCAGGGTTTTTACAGCTCTTCTTTAAACATATAAATGCTTCCTGTTCCTCCTCCTAATCATTCCTAGGAGATCTATAAGCATTTCCTATAATTGCCTTTCCCCCCCTCTTCTTCATCATTTCCTTCTCTCATCTCAGTCCAAATTATCTCAGCTATAGTAAGCATGCTATATTTATGTATAACTGTTTCCCTTCCAAAGTTATGAGCTGGTTTTCTTCTCTCCCTCCCCTTGTTTCAAAGCTTGTATTGAAATGTAGGCTCCCTGCAGGGACAGAGCAACCCGTTTTCAGGTAAGATCTGTCCCTGCGTGCGCTGCCCCATTTCCCTGTCCCCCGTGTGGAAAGGGCCGTAGATGCAGTCAGGCTCTTGACTAGTACTTGGCTTTTCCACTCAATATTTCTCACTCAGACTTCCTAACTCACCTCACTGCAGGAGGGCTGCTGGTATGAGAAAAGAGTTGGAAAAGAAAGGGCAAAGCAGTCCTTATACTTACTATTTTTCATTCATATAAACAGCCTTTGATTACTGTTTTTCAATGATGATGATGATGATGATGATGATGATGATGATGATGATGATGATGTCAGAGCACTGCTATATGTGCTCAAAATCTACCACCTATTTTAATTTGCAACATGTACCATTTAGTTTGGTTACCATAGTAAACAGCACTGAAGTAGTGAGGAACACATATAGATAGATAGTATGGGAACTGGGAGGGAATGATTATCTTGTAGGCATAACAGAAGTATCTTTATATAGCCGTACAATTCAAATCATTCTTTTCCTAATGCAGGCGCCCTCAGCTTCCTCTCATCAGCCAAGCTTAACATACTTGAATAAGTGATTATCCAGCTGTACCAAATGGGTGGGTGTTGATTAGGCTAAAATGGAGTGGTTGAAAGGATGGAAGAGAGATTGTGGGCGAGGAGTTCACAACATGGATGCATCTTTGTTGCTGTTGTATGCCTCCAAGTAATGTCCAACTTATGGCTAGCATATGGCAAATCTATCACAGGGTTTTCTTGGCAAGATTTATTCAGAGAGAGTTTGCCTTTGCCTTCCTCTGAGGCTGGAAGTATATGACTTGCCCAGGGTCATCCTGTGGGTGTCTTACATAGAGGTAAACAAAACACATTGTTTCTTTATGGGCTGTGAAGACTTCTATCAAAGGAAATTGTAGGTCTCAGAAAACACCTCATTTCTCAGATTTTGAATGTACCTCCACTTTCCTAATCCATACATTATCTTCTTCCTTCCTTCCTTCCTTCCTTCCTTCCTTCCTTCCTTCCTTCCTTCCTCCCTTCCTCCCTTCCTCCCTTCCTCCCTTCCTTCCTTTTCAACAGCACCATCACTGTACAGTGGTGTATCTCAGCTCAACAGTGCCTAGGGTGAGCATAGAAGTTGTGCCCCTGTGTGCTACCACTGCCACCCTGGGCTGAGGAAGGACCCCTGGGGGGTTGGGTGGGGGTGGTGGAGCAGCAGTAGGTGGGAGGGCTGCTGTTGCTGCCCCTGCTGCCCCTGTACCAGGCCAACAAGGACCCTGGCAGGAGAAGGGGGGGCAGCGGTGGGTCAGGCCTGGGCAGGAAGGTGGGGAGTCAGCTTTTTTGCACTTCCTAGCATTGGTGCCCAGGGCATGCACTCCAGTCGCTCCACCCTAAATACGCCTCTGTCACTGTACATGGTGCTCTTAGGCTTACAATTAGGGACAGGACGAATCCAGAATTTTCCGGATCCGGATCCTTAGAAGATTCTGGGAATCCACGAATCTCACATATCTCGAATCTTTCAAATCCTTTTTTGAAAAAGGGTTTAAAAAGCAAGGGAAAGAAGGATAATCTTGGACAAGACACAGTCTCTCAGCCTTAGCAAAAGCCTAGGCAAAGGCAAACCTCCCTCTGAAGAAATCTGCCAAGACAATTGTCCTAGTTTTGCCTCAGGATCTCCCCAGATTGAAAATGACATGAAGGCCCTTTGTACACAGGCAGGAAAATGTGGATTAATCCCCCATTTTCCTGCCTGTGTAAACAAGGCCACATACTACAGTAGAGAGATAATCCAGGTCAAAACTGGCTTTTCTTTGCATAGCTCCTTCTGGTATCCTGGGGTTTGTAGTTCGATGATGCACCAGCACACTTTGGCAGAGAAGGCTGTGACCCCTTGTAAAACTCCAAAGCCCAGAATTATGTCTGAAAGAAGTTTGCAAGTGAGCTATGGAAAGGAATGATTCAGCTGTCCTTGAAATCTCAAGCCTGTAGCTTCCAGTCAAGGGCTGAACTTAAATATGAATTGTTCAGTTCAAGGATTCGGTTGGCCCATCCCTACTTACAATCTAATTAAGACATGACACAAAAGGAAAGTAAGGGGGGGAATTAAGTCCAGCATATATTGCCTCTTCTTCTCTCCCTCTCAGACCAGGGCAGCGGCATAATGGAGCTGTGGCCCTTTCCGCGTGAAGCGAGTGAATCGCTCCATGCCATTACTTATCGGCTCTTCTTGGGTCTGAAGTAACTCAGACTTTCCCTTGCACCCTTCCTCAGGGCTCCTCCATCAGTGCAGGGCAAACCGGAGCAGTGCGAGGTCTGTAGATCTGCACTGCTCTGGCTCAAAATGGCGGCTTCCGGTGTCTCGTGGGAGTGGACCAACTGCTGATGCTGGCCATGCCCACAGCCTGCCCTCCACTGATCACAGGTTCGCTTTGGTGCAAGCGTGCGCATCTGCACAGGTAAGTAGGAACGCTATGGCATGTTCCAGAAAATGTAAAGACCTGATTTTTCTGGTCTTTACTTACCGCGGGGGAGGACCACTTGGGGGTGGGTTGGATTGGACTGAGGTGCGGAACTAAGTTAAATAGTCCACACCTAGTCCTATCCAAGGTGCGGATTACCTCCATGTCAGGATGCCTTGGCCCGTTTTAACTGCCTCGTGCAGAAAGGGTCTGTGTCTGATTCTCCTTCTCTTCCTCTGAGACCACAGTAGTGGCAGTTGGGATGGATGGAGGGCCTTTCTTCTGCTTCTGGGCCTAGGCATGGTGGAGCTGTGTTTGCTTCTCCTTCTCTTTCTCCGAGGCCAGGACAGTGGCAGTTGATATGGAGGGAGGGCCTTTCATCACTTCTCGGGCTGGGCATGATGGAGCTATGCCTGCCCCTTCTGTCTCTCCAAGGCCAGGGCAACGGCAGCTGGAGCAGTGTGTGTTGGGGAGAACTGTTGGTCGGTGTGTTTCCTTTATCCTAGATCTGTAGTTTCTGTATTCTTATGTGCTGAAATTTTTCATAATAACGTAAATTAATTGCATATTTGAGGAAGTTCAAATGCCAGGAAACAAGACTAGTGATCCTGGAAGTATCTTGCAAATGTTTCCACCTCTGACATTGGTCTGCTGTTATGGGATGTTCTGCCTTGCTAGGCAAATTTTAATGCCACACTGAAGTCTATAGTTCTTGGTAGTGAAGGAGGGATTGTTAAGTCACAGTTTATGCTCATACATTCTGATAAAGGCTGAGTCGTAGAATTAAATCAGGAATAGGCAACTGGACAGCCAACATGGTGTTATGGTTTGAAGGCCAGGATTCAAATTCCCCACTCAGCCATGGAAACCCACTGGGTGACCTTGGGCAAGTCACATTCTCTCAGCCTCAGAGGAAGGCAATGACAAATTTCATATGAACAAATCTTGGCAAGAAAACCCTATAATAGCATTTCTGTAAGTCACCCTGAAGGTTCATAACAACCTGAAATTAAAGCATAGGCCAGTTTCCCCCCTGCAATGGACAGTGGCTATAATTGTAGGCCAAGAAACAGCTGAAAGCAAGCCCCAGATGTGACAAGACATCTACTTCTAGTTTGCACTTCTGAGTTTATGGCCACTTTTCAACTCAAATTTGTTGAGCGTAAGGCAGTTTTTTAAACAGGGAGGGGCACTGTCCAGTTTCACCAAGCTCACACATCACCCTCATAACTAGTTAATGGTGCAAATGGGTTAAGCCATTTTAAGAATTTTTTCATGAACACAGTCAGATGATAACCTGCTACTTAAGAAGTAGATGTTAGTTACCTTCATGTGTATAAGCGATAGCAAGGTTTTAGAACAATCTGTGCTAGGAACTGATTATGAGTAAACACATTACTTTAATGGGCTTATTTGCATACCAGATGCTATATAAATGGGATTTAACAGATTTCTGCATAGGAAAGGTCTTTGGATCGTTAGAGGACAGATGCAGCTCTGGCTGGAAAAAGAGGCAGATGGTTAAACTGATCCACACTGCTCTAAACAAATCAAACAAAGATCCAAGTTAATTAACTATATTTTCAATTTAAAATTCTTGGCTCAAAAAGTAAAAAGACATCCTGCCCCATTCTCACCCAAACCTTCTCCAAGAATACACAGCCAGTGCTCTGTACTGGCTGTGCTAGATAAGTGTTGCTTGTTTTGCACCAAGAAACATATTTACCTTATTTGTGTAGCTTTGTGTTTTGAAAATCAGGCTAACAATGACAATTCCATCAACTGCACTGGACTGAAGGGGAAAGGAAGGAAGGAAGGAAGGAAGGAAGGAAGGGAGGGAGGGAGGGAGGGAGGGAGGGAGGGAGAGTGTCACTTTCCATTTAACCCAGAAGTTTTGTAAATATGATAAAAGCTGGAAAGTTGCGATGCTTGTTACAGTATATATCCATGGTACGGTTTTTTTTCTTAAAAAAAAAAGAGCATGGCTCTTAAGATACCTTCTGGTTGGAGTGGAAAGTATGTGTGGATGTTTCCAAGCTTACAAATTCATTTGTTGATGTTTGTTGTTTATTTAAAATAAGGAATGACTTAAGTCTTGTACCAAGCTAGTCATCACATCAAGTTGCCTGTAGTGAGAGCCGGACAACCTCTCTCTCTTTCTTTTTATCAGGAAAAGCAGCTTCAGGACCAGCTGAGTGAGATCAGAGAAAGAGTGAAAAGAAGGCAAATATGTAACTGGAAGGAACCCTGCAGGATTAAAGTCAGTCAGGAAGTGATAGTAGGAGGTTATTTGGAGAGAAGAACTGCCAAGTGATGAAAGGGTTAGCACCTTCCAAAGAGACTTTTCCTGTTCCAAAGGATGCTGAGTTGCTATACTGCAGGGATTTGCACGTACTATAATTTGGCTTTTTACATGATGGCCAAATTCCTAATTAAGGGAGCCCTGGTGGCGCAGTGGTTAAATGCCAGTACTGCAACCACAAGGTTGTGAGTTCGATCCTGCCAGGCTCCAAGGTTGACTCAGCCTTCCATCCTTTCACAGGTCGGTAAAATGAGTACCCAGCTTGTTGGGGGCAATTAGCTAAAATACATTGTAAACCGCTTAGATAACACTAGTTGATAGACGGTATAGAAATAACTGCTATTGCTATAAGTGCTTTCTGGACTGTACCATTTCAGAGGCTGGACGTGGTTCATTTGATAGAATGTCTCCATTTAACGTACACACACACATTCTTGATATAGAAACACAAACGCCAGAGGGAAAATGCTTTTAGCCCCATTGATCTCTTAGATGAAATATTCTATGTGCAGGATATTTTTTTTTTCATGTATGAGACAGCCGGCCACACTTTGGGATAAATCTTTAATGTGAATTAAATGCCTGTATACTTGACAAAGATGAGCAAGCTTGGTTAGATCAACTATCAATTTGAGTAACCTTTCTCTGAAAGCGAAGGAAAGATGAGGTGATAAAGATCTAGAACCACCTTTGAGACTAGATGATTTATTTCAACACAAACCTTTAGGGACTTCAGTACCCTGTATCAGAAAGCTTCTCCTGAGATATATTGATAAATTTCAAAAGTGCTAACTACTAGATTTTCCCCTTTTGTTCTTGTGCTGAAACAGAATAGTATTTGCCTTGAAAAGATTCTGTGAATGATATCACATTGTACTGTGTGTTTTTGAGGAACTGCATAAGACTGAAAGGGGCGCTAACACTGGATTACATGGCATGTTTGCTAGAGGGTTGCTACCAAAACTGATACTTCTGTGGCATGCTTTCCCATACCCTACCACAATGTTTAAAAAATTACTCCAACTGCATTGCAGTGAGTATCAATCTATTCTACATTTATGATAGCCCTGGAATACTGTTGCCAGTTAAAATAATTGATCCAAATTAGTTTTTTTGTAATTAAACTGCAGAACTATATTCTTCCTTTTGTTCCTAATGGAGGATAGATTATAAAATAGAGATCAGATAAAAATTTTCCCTGTAGGAAAAAAAATTAAGCCAACATAGCAACAGATCAAACTGTGGTATAGGCTTAACTCTATGTGAATTCAAAATGGGGGGTCAACTGAGGACGCACTTATGAACGAAGACTTGATGTCAGTAGGCTAACGTCAAGGTCTTCTAACCTTTGGAATTGGCCATTATCTTGATGTTCCTAAATACAGCTGGGTTGGTTCTCAGAAATGAGACCAATTTGGTTTATTTTTGGCGCTTGCTGTGTTTTAACTTACTTAGTCGGTGGTTTTGTGCTATAAGAAATGTAGCAGCCATGCCCAAATACAAGTCATTGCTTTTGAAGTTTCTTTCCAATGGAAAGAAAACTGTTGCATTTGATAAAACATAAATATCGGTAGCCAAGTTCAATAGACTGTTTCCTGATCTTTCCCTTTAAAGTGGAAAAGTTTTTTCTAATTTTAACTCAATAGGCAGTTAATACAATCTCTTAAAAAATGATAAATTTCAATTTTGATTCTAATAGTTATCTTTGTTAAGCACGCATCCTTTATTTATTCTTTGACTTTGCATGCTTGAAAGTGCATACACCGTTTAAAAATTTCCCAGATGTTTGTGGGGTCAGGTGTTCCCTGAGTGGTACTCTATGTAGGTGGAGAGTGTTGATCTGACATTATTTCGTTGTTGTTTAAATAGAAAACCTGAGCAGCAGTAAAAGCAGAACATTTATCATTATGACAGATGTACTAGAAATAACAAGAGCATTCCCATCACCAATATTCCCATTCCCCTGGTGTTTGGATTCCTCCCCTCCCCCCCCGAGGTATTGGATGGATCCACAGAGTTGACTTGGACCTTCTGGGATGTGTAGGGATGTATCACAATAGTGGTCCTTGCCACCTCGAAGAAAAATATAAAGCACTGGGAAAGTCACCTATCCATGCATCTAATTGTGTGAGAAGAAGTGGTGCCCACAATACATTTATTTGGAAGACAGTGTTTTTGCTTTCACAATCATTCATACAGATTCAGGCCATTTCCGCACTATAATGCTATAGAACTATTATTCTACCTTTACCATCTTGTGGAATTCTGGGGTTTGTAGTTTGCTGAGGCCAAAGAGCTCTCTGGCTGAGAATTCTAAATGCCCCTCCCTAAACTGCAAACCCCAGGATTCCATAGGATGTTGAAAGTGGAATAATAGCACTATAACAGTGTAATGCGGAAATGGCCACAGATACAGAAGATATAGATACAGATGTATGTCTCTTAGCATCTGTTGCAATATTATTAGCACCAATGAAACACTTGACTTTTTTTTTTTCAATGCAAATAGTATACCCTTGGTATTTTGGGCTAGCTGGGTTTTTTTTTTTTTTTTAGCTGTTTACCAATCTGTAGAGCTTCAATGCACATAGCTCCATGCCTAACACAGAAGATAATGGTGAAGATGATGATAAGAGTAGTGATGATGGCTATGATGATGACAATTATATTGATGATTTTATTCATACCCCTTCTTTCCCTAAAAACTGGAAAAAGTTTATATTATTTCCAGATCAGTTTTTGTTTAAATATCCATCTGCTCTGAGTAAAAGTCACATATCTAGTGATATAATACAGGAACATGTCCATGATTTCTGAAAGAGAGAACTGATCATCAAAAAAGTGATGATGTTTCACATAAATAATTTCCTTGGAAAAAAATCTGAGTTACTGAAAAAGTCACTCATGAAACAATGTGATCTCCACATGTCCTAATTCTCGCTTTCCAATTGCAAAGGATCACTTCGTATCATTATCAAGTTTTGCTCCAGCTACGTGAGGCAGTCTAAATACAAAAAAGGCTGGATCCTGAGCCTAAGTGAACTCTAGATATTTTTTCTCTTAAAGGATAAACACTCACTGAGTAAACCTCCTTGGCTTAAACAACAAAACATCTGTTTGGACTCATGGGTTGCTAGTTGGCCAATTTATGCAACAGAGGGGCTAAACTAGAATTTGCATCAGGCTGCCCTCCCCTTGTTTTTAAGCAACCAAACATTACCCTTGCAATGATAGGATGTACCATGGAGAGTAGCTGCCATGAGAATAAATGAAATGAAAACTTTGCCATTAATAGACGTTAGCAAGGAGATATGTAGGTCCAACACAAATGTTCTTTTTAATGGTTTGGCTGCTGTTAAAAATTATTTCTGTATGGTTGGGGCTCCATATCACTGCAGGAATGTTTGAATCCCTCTTCCCACATGGTTTTTGCTGGATGATTGAGGAAATAACTAGGCCAGCAATACCATTCCTCGGGATTTTTTTTTTAAATTCCACCAGTGAAACCATGACAATTGTATTCTTTTAAATCTGTTTAATTTCTCCAGTATGTGAAGATGAATCAATCCAACATTCTCCCATTAAACATTGTACAAGATGTATGTGACACAAGGGAATGGAAAGGATTTTTATTTATACGCTACAGGAAGATTCTCTTTAAATGTGTTAATTATTTGCATGCCATGCTAATAATAAACAGCTGACATATTTATTTCTTTGAGGATCAAAACATTATTCCCAAAACAAAGCATCACGTTTGCCAGACTTGAGGGTCTAAGTGGCAGTTTCTTACGTCTTGTAGTGTTTTTGTTGTTTCTTTGGTGAGCTACCTGACAGAGAAATAGGCCACTTCCACACTACACTGTTATAGTGCTATTATTCCACTTTCCACATCCTGTGGCATTTTGGGGTTTGTAGTTCACTGAGACCAAAGAGCTCCCTGGCTGAGAATTCTAAATGCCCCTCCCTATACTACAAACCCCAGGATTCCATAGGATGTTAAAAGTGGAATAGCAGCATTATAACAATGTAGTGTGGAAATGGCCTAAGCCTGGTTGAAGACTACTGCCTTGGCCACCACTATCATACGTGGGCCCTTTTTGGCTGCTTATCTTTCCTACTTGCTGGGGCACACAGGGGTCAGTTCTTGAATATGACTTTGGATATTCCACACACTGTGGCTGATTTCATTGTGACGTCCTGTTCAGCCTGGTGAAGAGAAGACTGAAGGGGGACATGTTGCCCTCTTTAAATATTCAAATATCACAGAGAGGGGAGTCCAGATTTGTTCTCTGCTGCCCTAGAGGGTAGGAACAAATCTAATGGTTTTAAGTTACAAGAGGGCAGATTTTGATCAAAGATTAGAAGGAACTTCTTGATAGTGACAGGATTTTGACAATGGAACAAATTACCTAAAGAGGTGCTGCTCTCTTTTCAGATATCTTCAAAAAGAGGTTAGACAGCTACTTGCTGGGGATCCTTTAGCTGGGCTTTCTGTTATTGGATTTGATGGCCGACGGGGCCCCTTCCAGCTCTATGTTTCTATTCCACACTGCTTCAGAAAGATTGCCATTGTTCTTCTCCCTGTGGCTGTACGTGCCTTCCAGCCACCTGTTGATTTATGGTGGCCCCATGAATTTCATAAAGGTTTTTTAGGCAAGGAATACTCAGAGGTGGTTTTGCTAGTTGCTTTGTCTAAATATAGCCTACATCACATTAATTTAAAACTGCTAAAATGCAGTTAAGACATCATAATGATAAAGATGTGGGTGTGTATGTGGGTGTATGGGTATATGTCTTCAAATTGCCTGCCAACTTACAGTGATCCCATGAATTTCATAGAGTTTTCTTAGAGAAGGATTACTTAGAGGTGGTTGTGCCAGGTTATTTCTCTGAAATATAGCCTATAGCACCTGACCGCCAAGCAGTCCCCCATCCAAGGACCAGGGCTGGTCCTGCTTAGCTTCCAAGATGAGATGGGATCTGGTGTTTTTATGGTATTTAAGCCCTCCCAGTTGCTAGTCCTTAAAAAAAAAAAGTATTCTGTGTGGCTTAGCAGGGCTCTGTCTTCATTGCTACCAGACCTAAACTATTTATTGCAGTTTATGATTAGAGTATGATAGTTTACTTAAACTTCAAGGTTAAACTAGCTTAAACCACCAAATATGAATGTAAATGGGAAGATAGTTCCTTGTGCTTGAATTTCTCAAGGAAGCTATGTACTGTAGATTTTTAAAGCAATTTTTAAAAGCTTATAAATCAATAAACACATGGATTAACCCTTGTAAACTAACTTTCATATTTTTGTCAGTCCAGAAGAACCGATACTCACAATCTGCTTCATTTTCAAGTAACTGGTTTTGCCCTCCAAAAACAATTTATGGTCCATGGTCACTTCTGAGATTGTTTAAATCCCAAGGAATCCCTTAATTCTACAACAGCAAATGATTATCTCTTCTCAACGATCTGAAAATCAAGCCCTGAAGCCTACAAATGGAAAAAAGTTACCTTGGATATATCTGATGAACATACTGGTAATATTTTTGGAGATGCTGCGAAGAACTTTGTCTAATATCAACTTCCTAGGAACACAAGAGAGGGCCTTCTCAGTGGCTGCCCCTACACTTTGGAATCCCCTTGCTGTCCTTCCATCAGCAGGCCAAAACTTTTTTATTCAGACAGGTTTTTAATTGTAATCTTTTCAATATGTAAACTGCCTTGAGTCTCAGTCTTGGGAAAAAGATGGGATTTGAGAGCCAGCCTGGTGTAGTGGTTTGAGAGCTGGACTAGGAAAGTGGAAGGCCAAGGTTCAAATCCCTGCTTGGCCATGGGAAACCACTCGGTGACAAATCACACTTTCTCAGCCTCAAAGGGAAGGGAAACCACTGTGACAATTATGCCAAGAAAACTCCATGAAAGGGTCACCTTAGGGTCACCATAACTGGAAATGACTTGAAGGCACACAATAAGAACAAGGCTTCAAGATTAGAGGAAAGTGTAAATGGATGGCTGGAGAATTTAAAATACAGATGTCCATTCAGTCTTTTATCTTTTAAGACTTAACTTCACAAAGTGGATATTATCAATGTTTTTGCTGTTGTTGATGTTGTTATTAATTTATTCTCCACCCTTCCTCATAGGAACTCAGGAGAGCTGGGAAAACTTTTTTCTCAGCATTGGGAAAATGTATAAGCCAGGAAGAATGTCACCAATTTTAAGTGGGATTAATATAAAAAAGGTGTCTTTTGTATCTTTAGTACAACACACTCAGCATTTTATTCATTAGGCCTTTTTGCTTTTTGCTTTTTGCTTTTTTTTTTTAAGCAATGACCTTAGGAGGATGATCTGACATAGTTACTGAAAAGTTCAGAACAACACAGCTTTATTATATCTTCTCTTTGGAATTAACCTCCCGCCTTCAACTCCAGTGGGCTTTTCCGCTGCTGCTGCAGAATCTCTTCCTACTCTTTCTAGGCAGGAAGTTTCAAAACTGAGGATTAGTGTTCTTTTTAAATAATTGGCAAGATAAGTGTACTTTTATTGATCCCTTAGTGGTCTGACTCATAAATTCTAAATGAGTTTGCCAGAAAGAAAAGAGAGAGAGAGATCCCACCCTCTCACCCTCACTGGCTTTTATTCTAGCTACACACCAGAGTAGGAGGAGCCCAAGAAATAAGATATTAAATTATCTCATGTCTGCTCTGATGATAACTGCCAAGTTTGGATGCTGTTCGAACATATAGGTCAAATGAAAACGACAAGTGCTGAAGAAAGAAATCAGTGGGGTTTAGTTGCCCAGATAAGCAATTTGGGGGAGGGGTGAAGGATTCTTTCCACCATGACATTGTAAAGTTTGTCTTACTTTTTTTATTAGTATGTAGAGGAAACAAGTTGCCCTGTATGATATATAGATTATCCTTAGAGGATTCTCTTTTCTGTGTAAAAATTGTGGTGGTGATTTTCCTTCAAGTCATCTCTGACTTTGTTGTTGTGTGCCTTCAAGTTGTTCCTGACTTATGGTGACCGTAAAGAAACCTATCACAAGGTTTTCTGGGGCTGAGAGTTTGTGATGCAAGTATCCCATTCTAGGGCAGAAAATAAGTATGTAATATTTAAAATATTTTTTAAAAATAACATGATGATATAAAGACAACAAGTTGGATCCAGTGGTTGCTCCACCAGTGAAAGTACCCATTGAGTGAAGTTCTGCTTTGACTATTTTGGATGGCAAAAAGGGTGTGGAGAGGATTTTTTTTTTTTTTGCAAGTTTCCTCTCTGCAGCCTCGCACGCTCTTCCCAAAGTCTGTCTAATCTTCTGAGACAAAGGGAGCATAGGAGGGCACAAGGAAGGGAGAGGAGTGGCTGAACTTTCTTCTTGTTCCACCAGTGAAAATGGTGCTTTGGATCAAAAGCCTTCAGAAGGTGCTCATTTAGGAGGCAATTTTTTTATCTCTTAATATTTTAAACCTTCATATTCTGATCTGCTAATAAAAGGTATTTCTATTTACGAAAAGAGAGTTGTGCTCATGATTGGTAGCAACCTTTGTATACCTTTACTTGTTAACTGATAGTTTCCATTACTATCATTGCCTATTTGCTTGTTTTACCACATACAAACACACACACACACACACACACACACACTTTACAAGGCAACATTCTCACACTGAGGTTGCTCACCCTTGCCCTGAGGACTGGAAGAGCCAGGATCTGAGAACTGGGAATCCTGCAACCATGCTGGATGAGTGTATTCTGAAAGATGCAGTCCAAAAAAGTAACATTTCCAAGTTCTGGATTTACTAGGTGGTGAATGGAGTTGCCTATCACTGGATCACAGTTCTTGGTGAATTTTGCAAGTAGATTCACAAGGCCCTTTCGCACTGCACAATTATATTACTATGGTTCCACTTTAATTTCTCTGGGAACATCCTATGGAATCCTGGCCTTTGGCTTTTACTGAATCACTAGCTTAGAATTCTAAATGCTCTTCCCTAAACTGTAAATCACAGGATTCTATAGGATGTTGCCACAGCAAAGTTTAATCATACTTCCAAAACTAACTGAAAGGTCTACTCTGCTTCAGTTCCTTTAACAATTAGAAAAAGCCCTGCAATTCATTGTCAGAAAACTTTCATGCAGTGGAATCGTCAAACTTCATCTCATTTCAATAAAATTCCATGATTGTAACATTAGAATTTAAGGCATGGATGAGACAGCCTTGGAGCAAATGAAGCTAGCTCCTACAGGCCCTATTGGAATGTTTAAACATGATGTGATGAAATGGTATGTAAAAATTTACTTTAAAGAAAAAGGAGTAATTAGTACCCATTGCATGTTGGCCAGACCATTTCATTTTCACTTGCATGACATTCTGGCCCACCAAAAAGAGAGGTGATGGTGTTCTGAACTGAACTGATTTGTTACTTCTTACACACATTTATTGTAGACTGTGTTGTTGCTCTTTGTCCATTGGGAAGTCTCTCCCAAACTGCTTCAATACAGTTTAAAGCAAGCAAATGATGCATAAAAATGACACCTGGCTGCTTTCATCAATCTTTATTTGGTAATTTATGTCTTCAGTCCTACACAGGATCCTTTGATTTAAACATTTTCTCTCATTAAAGCAGGGATAACAATGTGCAGCCCATGAATTGCAGGCAGCCCTTGAGGCTGTTTTTGGAGCCCCAATACCTCCCACTGGCTTCCCACCTCACAAATTTATGTTTTTACTTCCTGGTTTAATATATGCCACTCCTGGACCTAAAAGAACCCAGAGGTTGGAAAAATGTGGCAGAATTTTCCCTAGTCCTCCAGAGGTCTGGGGATAGAAGACACTATATGGAATGAAGACAATGTGCCTCCCCAAGCATAGGCACCTGCCCACCTCTCCAGTCAAAACTCTTGTCTTTATAGAGTATCCTCGGGAGTTGCTTTAAAAAAACAACAGCAATCCTTCATTCATAGTGTTCATTCCACTTCCTTAATAAATCACTTGCAAACGTAATTAACTTAGCTGTGAGCACTTTCAAGGCCTGGGGCAATGTATGGTGAATGTAGTATGAATTTCCCTTTCCTTTTGATGAAATTGTGCAATCGTGATGTTACTTAGGATCATTGCATTCTGCTTTTCACATGCTTCCCTTTTTAATGACTTAGCGCTCTCTCGCCCCTCTCTCTCTCTCTCTCTCTCTCTCTCTCTGTCTTTGCTTTGGTCTGCTTCATCTCATCTGTCTTCCAGCTGTTGAGTCTATCCCCATCACCACTGGATTTATAATGCTTGCACTTGAGTCCGTGATTAATTGTTAACATTTCTCTAGCACACTTGGAATGCATTATCATTGCACAATCTCTGGTTTCTTTAGGTGTGGTTTCCATGGGAACAATTCTCTGTTGCTTATGGTCTCTGCTGACCAGCAGCTTTTTTCCATTTCTCCATGTTCAGAGTTGTAAGAACATGGCAAAAGGAGCAAACTATTACAGTAAATTTTCTTTTATTATCTTTTTTTGTCTATGACATTAAAATGGACAATATGTGAGCTTGCCCCCCTCACAGAAATTTTAAGTTGCTCATCAAATTATGAATTCTTCAGTTCAGCCTTAAATGAAAATTCTTCCATCTTTCAAAAAATATCTTTCAAAAACTTGCGGTGTTTCTATGAATCAATGTGTGTGTGTGTGTGTGTGTGTGTGTGTGTGTGTGTGTGTGTCAGCAAGGTGCATCTTTGGAACTGCCCTATCACAGAGCCAGAGGGAGGTTGTTTTATTTTGTTTTTTTTTAATGAATAACCTTCCTGTGAACACTGTGATGTTGGATGATAGAAAAAAAATCAGCAAAACATTGTTGAGAAATGATAAAGAAATATTGAACAAAAGATGGATGCTAACCAACGTGACTGATTCATCAAATGGGATTACTTGCTTGAAGGATTTGAAATCTAAAATTCTACAGTAAAACAGTAAATCAACAACATGAGAAATAGAAAAACTTCTTTCAGAAAGGAGGTCAGACTGACTACTATCAAGATATGAGTATAAACGGAGGAGTTTAAAAGCTTAGTCATGCAGACAGCACAAGTTCAGAACACTAATATCAACAATAATCAGTCATCATGGTTGGAATACTGAAACTCCTATATATAGCTTGTTATACAGACACACAAGCTCGCAGCTGACCTCAAAAGTCTGTGTTTCTCCAGCTCTCTTTCCAATGCTGATGCTCCCAAAAATACATCCATCTAGACAGAGGATAAAGAGGAAAAGGGGAGGCTTGAGAGCATAAAAACAGTTTGAAAAAAACGAGCTTCACTATCGGAGACTTTGACCCTTTCCACATGGTATTTTCCATGCGAAAGGGCACCTGGAGCATCGTGCGATGGTGAGGAGCGATCTGCACTCACAATCTCGTGATGCGCCAGGAGCCAGCAGGCACCGATCGCGCACCTTTTCATTTTTGACTGGAAGTCGAAAAATGGTGCGCGATCACACGTTGCTCCCAGACCCGTGTGCACTTATCTGGCATGTGGAGCCTCCAGAGCTCATGCTTCCTGCCTCAACACAGCCTGGGAGAGTCCCAGGCTGCACTGCAGAAGGAAGAGGTGGGGCTCTCATGCGAGCAGGCAGCTCATGCGGAGCTGAAGCAGTACGGACACGAGAGCCTCTCACCAGAGGCTGCTCGCACGATCCCCGCACCCCAGTGCCGGAAGAAGGTAAGGTGCAGAAAGGGCCTTTGTTAACACACGTATGTTCATCTGTGATCGCTTGAGAATACTCCACTGCCTGACTCCCTGTAGATATAAGTGTGTGTGTGTGTGGGGGGGAGAACACTGTTTTCACCAGTCAGTGCTTCCATTGAGAAAGCCTTCAAATGAGTTCTATCTTTGTTTTCTTCATGTGTGTGTGAGTGAGAGAGAGATACTTGTTCCATGTTCTGTACCAACCTTATGCTAGCCACCATCCGACTTGTTTTATCACTGACCCATTCTTAGAAAATCAGGAAGCTCATTTGGCTCCATTCCACTTATGGAGCAATGCCCAGGTGAAGCATCCACTGTCTGGGCTCTTTCTCTGCTTCAGTCAGGTCCATCAGGTCTCTGAAGGAATTACCTGGTGATATGACAAGATCTGGAACCAGAGTTTGTAGTGGTTGGAGTGTTCAGCCAGGACTCCAGGAGACTAGGTTTCAAATCCTTGCTAGGCCATGGTAACTTAATGGGTGAAACTGGACAGATCACATTCGCTCAGCCTCAGGAGAAAGCAACAGCAAATGGTACCTGAACAAAACCCCCATGATAGACTTATTTTAGGGTTGCCATAAGTTGGAGATGGCTTGAAAGCACACACCAACATGAATGACAAAAAATATCTCCAAGAGCTATCAGAAAAACCATCCTGATCTTATTTTTGTGAAGTAAGATTCTGAATCATCAAGGGCTGCAAAATACGCACTTCCACGTGGCAGTTTCCTTGAGCTGGCAGCTTTTCTTGCTTACAATAGCACTTATGTTTCTTTACTTCATAATAACTTAATCCAGGTATTTTGTTTGCTTTATCACCATCCAGCATTTTTTTTTTATCAAAAAAAAAGGGAGAGAATGAGTGGCCAGATGTTTTGATCCAGACTTCTTCTAGCTTTACACATGCTTGGCACCTGAAACCAAATCAGACTCAAATGTTTTGTCCTGGTAGTTTCCTCAAAAAAATTGCCAGCAACCCTGTCATCACAGTTTAGTGGAGAGGGTTATTTAAAACAGGACAAAGTCCATAGACTTGAGCATTGTTGAAAGATGGTTTTGAAAATCTGCAAACAGTTTTGACAACAGATCTCTCCCTAATGAGGAAAGAGCACCACCAGCATCACTGGTATTGCCAAAGTTCAGTTGCTCAGGAAAGTTTTATTTTAATTTTTTAATTGAACACATGCACATTAGCCTGTGATTAATACAGGTTATTCAAGATTTGGAAATGTTGTGCAGTAATAATAAGGCTTTTTAGAAAGACATTTCAGGTAACATCCAGTCTTGCATTTATATACTTCTGCTCATTTAACTCCACTTTTTTTCCATCTAAAATCTGCTCCAGGAAGTCTCTTTTCTCTGGCACATGATTTATAACTTAACTAAGGCTCTTTCCACATGAGGCGTGTGCCTCACGCCGTTTCATCCTGTATTTAAATAACACAGTTTTCCTTCATTGTTTTCTGCACAGCCCCCATTTTAAAGTGCTTTCCTGTAGAGGAGTGTGAATTTGTGCATCCTCATTACCTCATCATCAGCCACTTCCCTGACTCCCCTCACCCCATCCCAGCAGTAGTGATTGGTTGGGTTTATTTTTTGTTGTTTTGGGTGGTTCCATTTGTGCATACCTGTATGCATACGTACTATGTACCACATCCTACTTCTGGCCTTACAGCCTGCCCTTCACTGCCCACCGATACACTTTGATGCAGATATACATTCCACATCACTGAAAAAAAATGAATTTACTTCAATGTCGGAATGTGAATCTGATTTTTTCCAGTTTTCACATACCACAGTTTTCCACCGCATGTTATCGCCTTAACAGTAGATTCCATGCAGAAGGACGGAAAATAACGTGAGGCTAATTCACTCCCACGTGGAGAACAACACGGCACTACAATGCAGTAAACCGTGGCAATGACCCCATGCGGAAAGGGCCTAAATTTAGGATGAGGAAAAGGGATCTTGATCGCTATTTTGATTTTGCACTGTTCACTTCTTTTTAATGATTGTATTTGCAGCGTGTTGCATAGTTTTAACTATTCTATGTACTCCATGTTTATTGATTGTTTTATTTTATAAGCCACTTTCAACCCAGTGTGGCATGGAACAAAATACAACTAAATGCAATGCATTCTTACTAGAGTTGGAAGGAATCTGAAGGGCCGTCTAGCACACACTGCTGCTGGGGCAGGAATCCACCACAAAAGCATCCCTGAGTGGTAGTTGTCTAACCTCTGTTTAAAAACCTCCAATGAAAGAGAGTTTACTAGTTTCCAGGATAGGCTAACTCTATTGACACATAGATCTTACTAACAGGAAGTTTTCCAAATGTTCAGTCAAAATCTCCTTTCTTGCAGTTTGAGTCTATTCATCTGTCCATTCATCTGGAGCCATAGAAAAGATTCTCATTCCATCTTGCAACTAATATCTCTTTAGATATTTTAAGATAGCTATTATGGGCATACACCACTTATCTGACACATTAGGGACCAGAGCACTGACAAAAAGTAAAATTGGTCAGAAAGCAGAACCCAGTCTTCTTCCTATAGGGAACATGAGAGAATTATGGAAGATTGCTTTGGACCAACTACATGTCCTCATGGTCCTTGCAAGGTCTGTTGGTTGGCTTGGTGCCTTCTCCCCACCTCCAGCTCATTTTTCAAGCAGTACATGCATATGTGTGTAACATTCCCAAAAAAGCCTCCATAGGTAAGAAGAACTGATGAAAGAACAAACCCCTCATTGATACAATGGAGCAAGTCTGTAATTTACAACCAACAAAAGAACAGAACATTGAAAACCAAGTCAACAAAAAGCAGGGGTGCCTTTATGTCATATCTCATTCTTCTCTTCTCCATGCTAAACATGCTTTGCTTTCTTAATTGTTCGTCATAAGGCTTGGCTTCCATATCTTGTCTGCCTTGTTCTGAACATGTTCCATGTTGTTAGTATCCTTCTTAAACTGTTTTGCCCAGAACTGGACACTGTACAAGATGAGGCCTGTCCAAAGCAGGAGGGGTTGGTATTATTATTTCTTTTGATATGGACACTACCTCTGTGGATGCAGCCTATATTTATTTGCATTCGTCTTTTTTGCTGCAGCATCACGTTACTGAGTCATGTTTAGCCTGTCATATATTTTGACCCTTAGATCCCTTTCCTGTGGTCTACTGTCAAGCCAAATGTCACCCATCATATATCTGTGCAGCTGATTTTTTCTTCTTCAGTAAATACAGTGTTTTACATTTATCCCTACTGAAATTCTTTTTGTTAGCATTGTCCCAGTATTCCAAGGTCATCTTCAATACTGATTCTGCCTTCTGATGCAGTAGTTGATCCTCTCAAGTTTAGTGTCATCTGAAGCCCTGAATTCTTTATTCGTGTTATTTTTAAAGATGTGGAACAACAGGCCTCACTGAAGAACAATTCTTAAAAATTAAACCAATTTAGTATTTTTAAATGATATTCGCATGCTTCTTTGTTAAACACCTTTTTAGGAAATGGAGGACATTTTAATTCAAAGTCAAAATAAAACTTTATTTTACGGTCCATAAACCCAATAGAAAAAATACACCTATTAAAAATAGGATATAAATATAAAAATAGGATAGGCTATAAACAGAATATGAAAGCATAAAATAGGACATAAATGCATAAAATAGCATAAAATAGTATAAAAATACATGAAGTAAATTAAAATCAATAGGCAATATGGATTATTAGGTAAAATATAAATAAGCATTCATTAATTCCATGTCATTGAAACAATAGATTTGGAGTGATCTTAAAGTGCATTGCCAGAATCCCAACATGGCTTTGATACTTCTCTCTCTCTGATCTTAACAGGTGATGGTAGAAATTTAGCAACTAATAGGGTTATGTTCAGACATATGTCGTCCAACAGGACTTTTACATAGATTTTTTCAGAACAGCCCGGCATACAGCTCAATAAAGGAGAGATCAACTGATGGTAACTCTGATTATAGAAAATATAAGTTAACAAAATATGCGACAGAAATGATTTAATTAAATAGGTAAGTTTCCCTCACTGTAAAGCTGTCTCATGCAGTTAGAAAGCTTTCAGACAGTTTGTGCAGTGGGTTTTTAGCCATTCGTAAAGAATCTAAATGGCCCATGTGTATTTGAACTTTCTAAGCCCCCAATATCACTACCCAAATGAAGGTATGCCATTCCCTTGCCTTGTAACTATCTGACAGATTTACAAACATGGCAGCTTCTCACAAATGTAAAACTTCCTGAAAATATGGCACAGATTCTCCATGCACCTTGTAAACTGAAAATAACAAAATTTAAAAAATGCAGCATTGTTGCCCCAAAAGGTCAGTGATTCAGAGATCCAACTGCAATGTCAGTTCCTCTGTGAAAAGGTGGGGAACTATGGCTCAAACAAAGAGGTCTGTGAGAGGCAGGGTCCCCTTACAGGATCTTTTCACCAATGTATACTGAAGGACACCAGTTGAAAGTTCAAAAGAATGTTTTATTTGTTGGGGGAATTCACAAACACATGCAAGAAATCAAACAGTCTCATAATTATATAATGCTAACCGAAGAAAAGGAAGAAATGGTTGGACAGCAAGCAGTATAGGGTGAAGTTGAT
Source organism: Iguana delicatissima (assembly GCA_948472985.1). Lineage (NCBI taxonomy): Eukaryota > Metazoa > Chordata > Lepidosauria > Squamata > Iguanidae > Iguana > Iguana delicatissima. Next base: position 160,681 of record CAOKZL010000469.1, on the reverse strand, counting down.
GATATTTATCTATCCTGAACAGAAGAAAGTCAAGGCAAGATGTGGCTCAGACTGGGGGCCCAAGGGTAGTATAATGAATAGGAATCTGGGAAGCAGAGTTGTGGCCTATGTCCAGTGTAGTACTACAAGTTGTTGGGCCTGCAGCTTGAGTTAAAGTACTCTTTCTCTGTTCTGAGGGAGCAGGTGTTAATGGCTGTCCTGTGAAACAAATAAAGGAGTGTAGAATGAACTAATGGTTTTAATTTCATGTGACAAAGCATTGATAGAGATCATGATAACCTTTTAATGATCAGGTGAGGAAACAAGGAGGAATTTTGATGGAAAGAGGTAACAGCTGTTGTGTTGCCTGTTGTTTGGGCAGTTGAAGGGATTAGTCTGAATCCATTCTGTCAGGGTTTCCCAGCTAATCTCCATGAATTTATAATCTGGCCATGCTGAGGTCATCTGCTGTGGCATGTAGCTTTCCAGACAGAGTCTCCTGTCCACATGGCACTTCAACCATATGTGTACACAGTATTTGCTAGCATGTAAGACACACTTCTTTCTCTGAAAAATACTGTTTGAAAATGAGGTGCGTCTTATATGCTGGTGCAGCTTATACACTAGCAAATATGGTAATTTATATTTCATGCCAATTAACTATTGACAATTGAACAGTATCTCTAGCCAATTGTGCTGTGTCATGGAGTGGGGGTGTACAGTATGGTAACAATATCCTTCCCACTGGTGCACTAACAAATTTCAGTGGTGGCAGTGGGTGCAGTCCATGTTGGTTCCCAGAGGCACTGGGTGTCCCAAGAACAAGGGGAAAAATAAAGAAAAGCCAGCCAAGAAAAACTCTATATAGATAAGCAGAGATAGCACCGCACAGATGTCAAAGCATGCCAAGCTGCAGAGAACACCTTTACCAACAAATGCACTAAGCTAGTAACACTCACCCACTCAGCTTGTAATCTTCCAGTGTGGAGGCTCTTTATTCTTTGTTACAAATATATACAATATTTATAAAGTCCAGATGGCAATCCAGCATATCTAGCTTGCTCTTTTCAGCAACATGCATCAGGCAACATGTACACTTGTTGGCTAGGATTGTGCTACCTTTATATAGACACCTAGCCAATCCTGGCCAGCCCTTGCATTGTCTGCACCTGGTGCTCATCAGCATGAGTCAGCACTAACTAGCTCGAGCCACATTCCTTTCCGCAGGTGCACTTAACAATTAAAGCAATTAAAGCAACATGACATTTAGCCTTACATCACAAAGTATTTTTCTTGAGGTTTAGTCCAACCTTTTCTGACAGTGGGTACATTAATTCACTTCCAGACTCATAGTACTTGCTTATTCGTCAGTCAGCTATAAGATTTTGTTCAGATCATATGGTATGTATGTGCTAAAGTGGAACCACATAACTAGGAAAACCTAAAATACAGAATTATGGCTTTATTATAAGTATTAAAAATGACATTAAATATAAGAGGGGGGGAAATACTTTAAAAATTGATAAAAAATTACCAACAAGTAGGAAAAATACAAGTTATTTTATAGCCCCCCCAGCACATGTACACACATACCAAAGTTTATACATAGTCCTGTATCTTTTCTGTAGAGAGTTCCTGAAACACTTCTATTGTTCTATTGAAGCCATTTAAAATGGGGCTTTCTGCATGTTCTTGGGCTTCTGAACAGCTTCGCAATCAAACGTGCTGCATTTAAAAAGGATCAGGAAAAATGACTGCTACTTTTGGGGCTTTGGACATTATGTACTTGGATCTGTCAAGTGACTCTTGTTTAAACCTCATGCATCCTGGTTTTGAGGATGTGCCATACCAGACTTTTTTTTCCCCAGTAAAAATGAAAACTAGCAAATCATAGATGACTCAACAAATAAGGTTTTCAGAACTTGTGCAGATAAAGAAGTGATTCTCTGCAAATCAACATTCTGTCTGCATTGTGTGAACCAAGATTCCTAATCTAGCAACTAACCTTCCATACACAGAAGCCAGCAGACTGGCTGAGAATAGAGGGTTCGGTCTTAAGACATTAGCACAGGTTGAGGTAAATCTGATCTTTGGATCTCCTGGCCATATCTGTCACACCTACTCTATTGGGAAGCCCATCACAAGAATACAAACTTTTGACTTCATGGAATATTATATATTTCCATTCTCTAGCAAAGGAAGATAAGTAGATTTACATGTAGTAGGCCCTGGCTAAATGGTGGGATGATTTATTAGCTCCTGGAATGGATAATGTAGTGCCTTTTGCAGTTCTGTGTACTAAATGTAACTTCCAAAAGTAATCCTATTGGCAAGGCAAGTCATTATCTCGTCTCTTAAAAGAAACATTCTGGTGATGTGCCCATAACACTTCAGTGTGTTTGTTCTCACCTACCACAATGCTTTTGTCACCTGTGATCTGTCATTGTTTGTCATCTATGCATATTTTCAACAGTTATAGTTTCAGACAGATGTTATAATCAGTCATCATCTTCATACATGTGCAGTTTAAAAGTGTGATACAACGACTACAGAAGAAATGCTTGCTCCTGTTTCAATTTACCCATGGAATAGGATAATCAGAAGGGATTCTTCTTCAAACTCCTTCTAAGATAATACATTTATCATGTACCAAAAAGAGTGTCTTCTTTGTGATAACACCCAACCTTGGATTTTACTTATTTGTTGGGAGCTTATAGCACAAAGGCATCACACAATAGAACAGGTTAAAAGAGCAGTAATAAAATAAATAATGCAATAAAATACTTCAAAAATAAAAGAAAATGGAATATGCAATAAAATGTAAAATGTATGTAAAAATGTGTCTCCCAACTGGCATAATACCTCTAGCATCAATATTGTACTTCTCTCAGCACCCAGTTAGATCCAAGCATTTTAAAATTTGTCTTTAACTTGATATTTTAGATATTTGAACTTTGTTTAGTCCTCGGAATTTATTGCACTGATGTTAGTGTTTAATGTTATTTACACTGCACTATTTGATCTTTGCGCGTCCTATGTTCTGTTTGGGAGGATAAAGGTAGACTTTATGAATATTTTTAAAAAATGAATAAATAAATAATTTATTCTATAGTCCACTGATTAGAAAAATATAATAACAAAGAGAATTAACTGGATGCACCCAGAGTTCAGAAATTTCACTAGAGAGCACATGCAATGTGTTATAGGTTACAAATCCATGCAGTATATTACAGATCACAAATTATCACTTATTATGGAGCTATTAAAAAGAGGTATTTATCACATTAGGCACTAAGATGATCTATGAATTCCTTCCTGCTGATGATAGTTTTGGCTTCCTACCAACAATTTGGGCACATTTGAACTCCTTGCAAAAAGCTTTCATTTTAAGAAGGATAGCCAAAGGAGCTTTTCTATTCCACTGGAAATCCGCCAGACCCCCATTGATTGAGCTGTTGTTTTGGAAGGACTGCAGACATTGGCTGTGACAAGAGAGTGGCAGATATCCATTGAGAAAAACAGATAAGCAGAATCTGGGTGTAGATACATTGGCATCATTGAATATTTCAGGGAAAAACAAATGCTCCTGTACTTCTTTTCTTCCTGTTTCCCCACTTTAATTTTATTGTTATTTCTCTTGGCTGTGTCCCACGTCTGATAAACTAAAGATATATAAGGAAGGAGTTGCCTTGTTACCAAGCAAGACTGACATTTACCCTATATAGGAAGTAAATCTTCCTGAACTCCGTGGGACTAGCTGAGAAATTAATGGGGATACAATCAAGCTGAAAATGCATTGCATTTTCTTCACTGTAAAATAAAGTTTGCAACAGAAGAGACATATAGAACAATTAAATTTTGCAAACTAGATACTTTTGAATTGGTATATTTATAGTGGCTGTATTTTCATTTTCAAGATAAATATACATGGGTAATTGCTTACCCACACTTCCAAAAACAATCTTTGGATGTTTGATTTCTAAGATGGAGATAAAACACTCTGTTTGGATTATATTTGCATTGAGCAGATTTAAATATGATGTCTGTTCCAACATTCCATGAAACTCTTCCAATAAAGTACAGGATGTTCATTCAAATGCTGTTTTTGCTCATTATTTAAGTAAACAGGAGTTAGATGATGTCTGACATTATTAAGCTACAAAGATTAATAGTCTCTAAAGCAAGGCTATGATCAGGGTTACTGTATGAAAATCCATAGTATATTATTCATTAAGATTCATGTATGGTTTGCTTTGGAATGCCATGGCATTATTGTAACCATTTCTCCCTTTTTGCCTTCCAGTGTTTAACAGTGTCTACTTGCAAGAGATTTTAGGAGTGTATTTTAATTTAGAAGACATAGACCTTGGTTGGAAGGCATGTGGTACAGTCTGAGAAACCAAAGAGAGGATGCTTGGACGTGGAACATAAAAAGATATTGACACATTCACCTTGAATTTAGGGAGGGTCTGCACACGCTCAGTACAGAATGTGTTGACTGACTGCAGCATCCTGTTTGAGTAAATTCTTGTTCAGATAGCACTCATGAAATGGAGTGGGACAAAGCAGTTGTTCCATTGCCTGGATGTGAAGTTCTGGTAGTCTGTTGCAACAAAGGCCATGCAAATTAGTCTTGCTCAGTCCACATGTACAGAAACATACAGAGAAACTCAAGGAAACAGAAGGCATACTATTAAAAATTTATCAAGATGCATCTTTGGGAAACTATCGGGTATGCTGTTGTGTACAGAAAGGTCAAATAATTTTCAAAACCAGTGTTGTCTGCTTTAGTGGTGGCCTGTTCCCTCCAACTCAATGGATATTTCTAAATAAACCTCATTGGTATATTTCTGAGTAAATGGGTATATGAGAGAATCTCTGGGCATGCCCATTTCATGCCCATCTATCCCCACCTTTGTACAAGAGATTTTTACTCTATCCCTCAAATGCAACTGAAATTCTTTTCAGATATAAAAAACTTTAGCATATAGCCTGGGAACTGCTATTGATCAAGAAGCACACAATCAATATATATCTGTCTGTCTATCTATTTATCTAATATCCCACCTTTCTCCCGAGGTGGCATACAGCATCTAAAAAACACAGTACAATTTTAAAAGTGCTTAATAAAAAGTTAAAATACAATTAACTGAAACTTGGACCCTTTTCGCACACCATTTCTAAAGCAAGAGGGCCCCTTAAGCGTCACGTAAATGGGAGGAGCGGTCTACATGACGCACTCCCATTTATGCAGTGTTCAAGGGCCTGATGCGGACCGCACTCGCCAAAAATGCTGCGTGGTCGCACGTCGCTCCGAGGCCCCATGCGCACTTACCTGCCCTGTGGAGCCTCGGCAGCCCGGACAGTCGTGCTTCCTGCCCCAGCGCAGCCTACAGCTCCCAGGCTGCACTGTGGAAGGAGGGGGCGGGGCGTTCACTCGACTGGCAAGTCAGCTGCAGCAAGGAAGCAGAAGGGATGTGAGCGCCTTGCACAAGAGGCTGCTCGCGCAAACGCCGCCCCCCACCTCCGCAAAAAGGTAAGGTGAGGAAAGGGCCTTGATGTTAAAAACAGAAATTAAGAACAAAAGTTGAAAACAGCATTAAAAAGCATTGAAACAGCATTGAAAATGTAGAGAGGCTAGAAGATACTGGTTGTATATGAATGGGGAAATACAGAAAATCTTAAAATCAAAAATTACGCTTAAGCCGGAATTATATCTTTTGAGTATGTTAGATTGTGAGGATAAGGTGGAAAAGGAAAATAAAATACAGTTATGTTATATGATAACAGCAGCAAGAATAACATTAGTACAATATTGGTGACAAAAAATGGACTCCTTTAATTCAGGAATAGTTAGGAAAAGTGATGGAAGTGGGTAAAATAGATAAGTTATCAGGAGGGTAGAAGGGACAATCTAGAATCATAGAATCATAGAAATGTAGAGTTGGAAGAGACCACAGGGCCCATCAAGTCCAATCCCCTGCCATGCAGGAACACCCTCAAAGCACTCCCAACAAATGGCCATCCAGCCTCTGCTTAAAAACCTCCAAGGAAGGAGACTCCATTACACTACGAGGCAGCATATTCCACTGCCGGACAGCCCTGACTGTCAGGAAGCTCTTCCTGAGGTTCAGGTGGAATTTCCTTTCCTGCAACTTGAATCCATTGCTCCTTGTCCTGGTCTCTGGAGCAGCAGAAAACAAGCCCTCTCCCTCTCTATATGGCATCCCTTCAGATATTTAAACGTGGCTATCATGCCACCTCTTAACCTTCTCTTCTGCAGACTAAACATACCCAGCTCTCTAAGTCTATCCTCATAGGGCTTGGCTTCCAGACCCCCCACCATTTTGGTCACCCTCCTCTGGACTTGCTCCAGCTTGGCCATGTCCTTCTTGAATTGGGGTGCCCAAAACTGGACATAGTATTCAAGATGAGGTCTAACCAAAGTAGAGTAGAGTGGTACCAGTACCTCCCTTGATCTAGACACCATATTGCTATTGATGCAACTGAGAATTGCATTGGCTTTCTTGGCTACCACATCACACTGCTGACTCATGTTCAGCTTGTGGTCTATTAAGACTCCTAGATCCCTTTCACATGTACTGCTATCCAGCCACATGTCCCCCATCCTATATTTCTGTATTCCATTTTTTCTACCTAAGTGTAGGACCTTACGCTTCTCTCTGTTGAATTTCATTTTGTTAGCCGTGGCCCAGCTCTCCAATCTGTCCAGGTCATTTTGAATTTTGATCCTGTCCTCTGGGTTATTAGCAACCTCTCCCAATTTGGTGTCATCTGCAAATTTGATGAGCATGCCCTCTATTCCTTCATCCATGTCGTTGATGAAGATATTGAACAGCACTGGGCCCAGGACAGAACCCTGTGGCTCCCCGCTAGTCACTTCTCTCCAGGATGAGAATCTGCCATTGGTGACCACCCTTTGGGTACGGTCAGTCAACCAGTTACAAATCCACCTGACAGTAGCCCTGTCCAGCCCACATCTTACTAGCTTCTTTGCAAGAATGTCATGGGGAACTTTGTCAAAGGCCTTACTGAACTCGAGATATGCTACATCCGCAGCATTCCTTTCATCTATCAAGCTAGTAACTCTGTCATAAAAAGAGAAAAGATTAGTCTGGCATGACTTATTTTTGAGAAATCCATGTTGACTTCTCATGATTACCGCATTGCTTTCTAAGCGATTAGAAATGTGATTAGAATATGATCCTATGATTCTATATATATATATAAAGGAAAATTCCTTTTCTTCAAAGTGAGAGGATATTTTATGGTCAGGCTAAAACAACCAATGTCAGGAAATGCGGGAAGTCAGGGGCGGGGTAGGGATTGGCGGTAAGTAGGCACAATGCCTCTTTTTGTCTTCCTTTTTCAATAAATATCTTTCTTCCTTGCTTTTCTAGTGCTTTGTTTTGTAGACTTCTTTGCTTTATTCTTTTTTAAGTTATATCTAACTCTTGGATTTTTTCTGTTGTTTCTATTCTTACTTATTCATCCTTTTTCTAGGCATTTTCTTTTCTTTCTTTCTTTCTCTTTTCTCTGTTTTTTCTGTTTTGTAACGGTATGCTTTTAACAAATTTCTTTCCTTTTTTTATTATGGTCGATGTATTTCTCCTTAGACTGTGTGTTGAAGGACTGTGTGTTTGTTTATGTATATTTTATCTGAAAATTCAATAAAATTTATTAAAAATAGCATTAAAATAAAATGAAATAAAAAACACTACACACGCCACCACCACATTAAAAGCTCTGTCTGCTACAACATTCTAAAAACTGAATTCCTCCTTAAATAGATATGTCTTTACATGCTAGTGGAAAAACAATAAGACTTTCCAAGGAAGGGAATTCTGCAACTTGGGAGCAACCACCAAAAAGTCCCTCTCTGAGAATGTTTGCACCTAGTGGTGGGACTATACCTAGTGGTGGGACTATACCTAGTGGTTGCTGATAATATTCTCAATATAAGAGATGTCCAAGTTGCTGAGCCTTTTGGGGGGACTTTGGGGATGTCCATTAAAGTTGAGATTAAAACTCACGGTGGAGTCACCACCTCAGTGACAACAAAGCCATTGGTCATCACCATTAGTACCTCTTTGAGCTTACAAAGCTAGTTGTTTGGTTCTTTGGGTTTACCCTTAAATCTCCAATGTTAGCAAAATGATCATTTAAGATGAAGTTTTCCAGTGAGAAATAAAAAGAAACAGAGGACACTGGACACAGTGGTATATCTTTATATATATATACATTTTATACATAAAAGAAGAATATATCTAGCTAAAGAAAGTGGGGCTGGCAAGTAAAGAAACATGCTGTTGGAAGGCTACCAGGACAATCCTATGCACACTTGCCAGCGCATGGAACTTACTTTTAAGCAAACTGGCAGAAGGCTTGTGTTGCAATTCCAGTAATTTTGTTCAATAAATAAGTACTTCAAGGATGTTATAAGAAAATTGGCCATTACATCTGTAAGGAACCTTAGAGAAAATGCAAGAAGCCTTGCTGTAATTGTTCCTTGTTTTTTCCACTTTTTTATTTATATTTGATGCTTTTCTTTACAAAGGCTATATATTCCTTCACAACTTGACAAGTGAAATAACAGTTGGTACTTTATGTGGGGGGGGGTTGGGGGAGGGGGCTTTTTCTTCCCCTGACATTCTAGCTAGGAAGTCAACGCTGTTGCCATTATATTTTGCCAATAGCTTAAAGTAATATGGCAAAAAGGAAAAAAAAAGGAAAACATGAAAAATTAACATATGAGGTTCATTAATGATGTATGTATGAGGATGCCTTGGCTTGTGATTTTTGTTGTAGAATGTAAGCTAGTCTCCAAGTTTAAATTTATGATCCAAGTTTATATCTGTCGTGAGGTAAAAATATCCTTTATGGATTTCTGCCCCCAGGAAATCTGGATACAATAAATGCAAAGGTGTTCTGCATTTTCTGATGCTTAATGGACACTCTATAGTCTCCAACAGCGTCCGGTACATCACATAAACAGAGGTGACTGTAGATGTCAAATCCCACACCATCTCATGTGGTAATTTAAAACGTTATAGTTGCATGTGAGCTTGGGCCATCAAGTTAACCGAAATATTTAGGCTTTTATACATTTGAATGCAAGTGTGTTTTAACGATTTCTTTTTTTTAAAAAAAATTACTTTATAGATTTGTTTAGAATGTGTACGCTGTCCTTCTGATTGTCTAAATATTTAAAGTCACCATAGTTGTCAGAATCATGTAGCCAACAACTCACCTTGATCACAATTTTCAAATAGCAAAGCAGGATCCTGGGAACTGGAGGCCCAGAAAGACAACTTTTTCCAAGCCAAGTCTAGTCCTGCAGGTTGCTCTAAACTCAGTGAGACTGACTTCCAAGTAAGCAATATACAGGATGGTGCTATAAAACAATTGCATAAAATCTGAAGTACCCACCTTAGTATTTTCTTAGAGCATGCAGTTTAAAGTGACAGAAAAAAGGTATGATATAGCAAATATTAGTCACATGACTAAGATTCAATGAAAGCAACGGAAGAAGTCTTAACTGAGCCTAATTTAAGTTTCTTTCTTTACAATTGAATCTACCTACTTGTTGTGATTAACATTTGTGGAGTGTGCCTATGCCTACTTTCAAAGTCCATGTGAATTTCACCTAAGTGTGCTGGAAATAAAACAGAAGACAATTGTGTCAACATACAGTCCAGTGAACCCCTTTGTTTCCACAACTATGGGCCTTTCCACACCACACTGTTATAGTGTTTTTATTCCACTTTCAACATGTTATGGAATCCTAGGGCTTGCAGTTTAGGGAGGAGCACTTACAATTCTCTCAGTCAGAGAGCTCTTTGGCCTCAGTAAACTACAAACCCCCAAATTCCCCAGGATGTTGAAAGTGGAATAGTGGCACTATAACAGTGTAGTGTAGAAACGCCCTACGTCTTGTTGAATCCTACAAAATGCAACTTTGCTCCTGTTTGGCTCTACTGCTGACAATTGATTGTCATTCCAGTCAAATACTTCTGACTTTCCAGATGTCTTCAAAACATTGCTGACTGAAATTTCCTAGCCATTAATTAATTCTCCTACCTATGGCCTTCTTCAATGTACACAACTTTGCTTCTGTTTGGTTCTGCTGGTGTTGACTCACTTTCTTCCCAGTTAACTACCTCTGACTTTCCAGATATTTTGGATGTCAGTTCCCTGAAGCCTCAGCCAACATGGCTAATGGTAAGAGATTATGGGAGTGGTAACCTAAGACTTCTAGAAGAGCAAATGTTCTCCACCCCAGTTCTAAATAAAAGAGGCCAGTCCCTTTAAATTTGGTCCTAAGGCAAGTCCTTCATTGCTCTGATCAGCTTAGTGGTTTCTAAACTTTAAAGTAAACTTTATCTTTTTCAGAAAGGCAGATCTTCCATCCTCTTCACAAAAAACATACATTTAAAATGCCAATAAAGAATGGCCAAAATTTCCAGCCAGTTTCCATTACAAACTGATGGCATTGTTATGTAAGACATTCTTAACTGCTGCTATTTTCCTGTGGTTGTTTGTTTTTTAAATTTTGTTGTTTCACATTGCTACACTAGTTTTCTTCACCCAGAACTATTTTGATTAAGTTTTTAATTTAAAAAGCAGGATATAAATAATAAACTAAACTAAATTAACGGGAAGCTGTGATTAATGTGTTTGTTCATTAAACACAATTAACTAAAAGCATGCTTGACACAACCATATGGAAGTGACTTTCGTATAGGACATGTCATCCTGTGAGGACATTGATTGATGTGGTTGTTGGCATGTAAGGAGAAACTGAATATAGCTGTTAAAATAGAAATGATGTCATACTGAAGGCATGCTGAAAAAGAGAGAGCTCATTAAGTAGACACTTTCATGCTTGGTTGAATTATTGGAAGAGGAAGGAGGGAAGGAAGGAAAGAAGGAAGGAAGGAAGGAAGGAAGGAAGGAAGGAAGGAAGGAAGGAAGGAAGGAAGGAAGGAAATAGGATGGGTGATCTTTGTGGCGCCTGGATGGCCCCCAAATCTGTCACAGTTGTCACTTCTATGGTACAGAATGGCGCATTAATACAACTCTTTTGAAAGATTGACAAAATTGTTTTGTTCTACTATGGTAAAGTTGCTGGGTATCAGTTTTTACCTCAAATGCTTTTCAGAACATAAGGAGTTGTGATTTCAGCAAGGCTCAGAAATCTACTAGACACTTTATAAAAACTATTAGTAAACATTTCATTATTTCATCTTTGCATGTAAGGATAAATGATTTATAAAGTTTTATCCCTGCTATAGGAGAAAACAAATATTTCTGTGTAATTCTCACCCTTTTTATTTTAAAGATCTCTCATAGTTTTTCAGGAAACTGATCTCTGCAGAAAAGCGTAAAATGTGTGTTTCCAAATAGTTATTTGATTCCCCCCACACAAATTTCTGAGTTTTGCATAAAAAACAGCAATCTTCCTCTTTTTAAAAAAATGTGGGTTCTGGAAAGTATTTCCTTCCTTCCTTCCTCCCTCCCTCCCTCCCTCCCTCCCTCCCTCTCTTCTTGCATCAAAATGTACTTTTTGTGTATTGTCCCCATCTTTCATACACACACGAACACTTTCTAGAAACCCACATAGGTTTTCTGGCTCAAAATTAGTGGTGGTGGGTTTGCAGAAAAATACAGTTTTTGCACTCTAAAACTCTGGATTTCCAAACATACTTTTTGGCATGAAACTTGTGGTTTATGTCTGAAAAACAAATCTTTCATGCAAAACAACTGTCACCATGTTCCAGAAAACCAATTTTTGGATGTTCAAAGTTTTCTTTGTACAAACGCAGTCATTTTCCACAAAAATATGTGGCTATATGGAAACAATGTATGGTGGGTTGCATTAAAAACTTGGGAGAGGGTTGCACAAAAACATGATTTGTGTAGCAAAAAAAAAAAAAGTTCATGTATAGTAAAACATTTTAGGATGGGTATATATCCCAAAAGCTGGAGAGCTGTTACCTCTAAATTATTTTTACTAATTGTATTTCTCAACTGTTGGGAACCCTGTTGTTTGTCTAGGGAATGAATATTGTCATCATTCTTTCCATCCCTGAAAACTGTTACCACAACAAAAACGGTGATGACTTCTCCTTACCACCATCATCAACTTATTTATAAGGCTAGATGGACAGGCTCTAAGTTGCACAAGTATGTAGCAATGGCTATCCAAATCTTGGTTCCCACTCTGGCAGTTCCATTTTGATAGAGAGTGTGTGTCTGCAGAGGAGCACTAATACTGATGAAAGAGCAAAGACACCAATGGTTTAAAGGAAAAAAGCAGTAGGCTTTATTAAGGAATTCCATTCTAAGATAGGAAAATTACTCACAGTGCTATCCTAGGCCCTTTCTGCAGGATGGTGGCATCCTGGCATGGGGATGTGAGCGGAGTAGGAGTGCGATGACACTTCCGCATGACATCGTCATGGTCCTGCCCTTCTTGCATTGACAGCCAGCATGATTGCGGGGCATATTATTGATAGAAAAATTCTGTCAGCGACCCCAATTGTGCAAGCCTTCTGCTGCTGCTGGCCATGAAGAAGGGCTGGAAGCATGATCACATGCAGCATGGAAAGAAGGCCAGCTGCAGTGGGGAAGGAAGAGGCATGTCCCTTGCGCTCACTTCCACAGACAGCTGGTTGGGTGTGGAGGGGAAAGCTGGGGATTCGCTCCCATCCCAGCAGTAGTTTTGCTGGGATTGCAATGGGATGATGCATGAGAGTGTCATTCCGTGGAAAGGGCCCTAATCCAGCTGCATTCTTGGGAAGAGAGAGAAGAGGTAGAGAAACATCCCTAAGAGTATCAGTTTACATCACAGAGAGGTTAGGATAGTTAAAGCCAAGAAGGGAAGGTACTTCAGATCACTCAAATTAATTAGCTCTATTAGCTCCACTGTGAAGCATTCTGGATTCTTCAATTTTAAGCACTGTTGCACTTCTAACAAATTTTTCAGATGGCCATTAACTATTGAGGAAAATTCTGGGATTCTATGCAATAATTCCAGCAAGTGTGGGATGGTGGTGGAAGAGGATGGAATGAAAATTATATTAAGTAGAAAACTGAGAACACACAGCAAAACTTTTCCAAAATCTTCTGTCACCAGCTCATTGTTTCCTAAAAGAGGTTCATATTCAGAGCCATTTGGATCTGAGATTATTGACAACTCTTAAAAGTAACATAATATAAAATTCTAGTCTGGACATCCAAAGCACACGACATAACGTCTTCCCTTTGGATTTAGCAAAGGGCCCCTTACTGAATCTTTAAATCTATGTCAGCTATGACTCACTGTTCAGAGAGCTGTGTTGGCTTGAATGTCAAAGCAATTCAATCATTTTATAAGATATTTGTGATATTTGAAGATGTGTCCTGTTGACTCAGTCTGCCATTGAGCCTTCCAGATATAAGCTTCTGTGTCAAAGTGATGCACAGGTGTACATTTGTATCTCTTACCTCATCTTGCCTTCAGAAACCAGAATGTAAATTAGTTTCCACTGAAGAACATTTAAAAAGTGACAGACTATATGAAGACTACCAGACTCATACTTGAACTAGGAACATAGGAGCAGCCCAGCTGGATCAGATCAGCCCTAAGGCCAGCCTTCTGTTTCCCACAGTGACCAACCACATGTTGGGGAGCAGGGAAGCTACAATTTAGGATAGAAGCCGAGCCTTCCAATGACTGGTATTCAGGAGCGTGCTGCCTCTTATCCTGGAGGAAGTCTATCAACTGTCATGACTAGGAGCTACGAAGGGTCATATCCCCACAGGGGAAATGTGCTGTGTAAGTATAAATATATAACTAAGTAAAATGGGCTTTTTCCTCCCCCACAAAGGATTTCAAGGACAATTTCAATAATAATTGCAAATATAGCCTACTCTGTCCACATGGGAATTAAAATTACTATAGATTCAGTTAAGAAATCATGCATGTATATATGCCTAATTAATAATTTCAGCATCAAATCTTCATATAAGTGCAAGGGGCTGCAGAAATCTTTATTTAAGTTTGTATTAAAAGTACAAAAATCCAGTTATTCTCAAGGTTAACAGGATTTAAACCAAGAAATGCAGTTAGCCTCCACTTTCACAGGTTAGGTGTACAAGATCTCCATGAAAATGGAAAAAAACAGAAATAAAAATAAAAATCATGAACACTATTTGTTTTTTCACCTGAGAACATTTGGATCTCTTTTGCCCTTTCTGCATCATATCTCAGTAGCAGGTTGTTCTGTTACAATCCCAGCATGGCCATTTCTCTGGTGGTGTCAGGTTAGAAACGCTCTCTATTGCACCCTTTCACCTTAAGCAGATGAGTAGCATTACTCATCTGCTTTAGTGGTGTTCCCTCCATACTACAGTGTCCCTCCATACTACAGCATTACTGGTGTTCCCTCCATACTACAGTGTCATTGGCCAGTCCCTTTCCCTGCCACTTCTCCACCCCACATCTCCTGATTGTCTTTTTTTTTTTTTTGGTAAGAAGTACTAGCTCAGCCATATTGTAACATCAGTACACGCCAGTACACTATTGCATTTTTACATTATAATGCTAAAAAAATGTATTAAAAATAAAAAGTAACTCAAAGGAGAAATTTAAAATAAACACGGAGAGGTGGTAGATTCCAAACTTGCGACACCATGGGCATAGGGATATGGGGGTGGGGGTTGATTCACCCTGGGCAGCAATGTTTCTGGGGTGTCCCGGCCCGTAGCCACACCTCTGCATGCCCTGGCCTTGCCCCCATGCACTGCAGCCACTCCCCCATGCGCCACAGCCATGTCCCCATGCACAGTGGCTTCTTTCAATATGATTTCCACCACATTGAATGATAGAGATCTTGCTGATCTGTTGCAAGTCAACACACCTGTCAGATTGTTGAGAGCAAATAGGTGCATAATTGACTGCTTTGACAACTCAGTGAATATAGCTGCCGTACTGTCAAGGAATTGCTAGTGGCATCTTTCAAATACGCAGAAATGAGTGCCTTAAAATGAAGTGAGGAGTATGATTAACATCAGAGGTGAAGGGTCCAAAAGACTGCAGGTTGTGGTTAAAACCTCTTAAATCATCATCATTGCTATCACCACCATCACCACCGTCTGGGGACAACATGGTAGAAAGAAAAACAAAACAGAAGAACAAGCAGAACCCCTTCATATCTCCCAGGGGTGTTCCATATAGAACATTAATGAAAGGGATGGGTGCACTTGGGATGCTTATAATCAGACGTAGAGATAATCAGTTTTCTAGTCATGGTGATTCCTCAGATTATTTAGACTGAAGGGCTTACCTGTGAGAGTTAGCTGCTGGGTGCCTCAAGAATTATCCAAACGTCTGCAAATACCGCCCCCCCCCAAATACAATTCCAAGCTGAATTTTATATTTGGCTGAGAGGCAAACCTTTTCTGATCAGAATGGTGACTTCTTGGACATCACTTTGTTCTATTCTTAGGCCAAGACTGGGGTGGACAACTTTGAAGGATCCAGGGGCCAACATCAGGATCCAGCAGAGGGTGCACAGGACATGAAAACATGAAAAAGTAAAAGGGAGGGAATCAAAACTACAAGTGAGTGCAGAGCTCCTTCAGTGTCATTCTGAGGGAGCTGAGAGAGTCCTGTAACACATTTTCTTGCAAAGCTGTCACTACTGGACACTGGACAGGAATGAGAAATTGATTTTGGGGGGATGTCCTGGTAGTCACAAGGAGTCAGATTTTGCCCCATACAGGCCACACAAGAGTCTATGGAGAGGGTCATACCTACTTCAGAGACTCCCAGGAAAATGAGACTCCTTCCCTTATGCCATGTTCAAAGGAAATTATGTCCTGCTATTTCCAACGCTGTAGTTAACTGGAGTAGGGGCCTCCCCAGAATAGCCATGCATGGCCTGGGGATGTCTCAAGGCCAGCTTGCCCCAACACAATACCCCTACCCTACAGTGGTTTGGACTACATTTCCCATTATTTTTGTCCTTTGTTCATGCTGCATAAATCTGATTTCTAGTTCAAAAATCTGGAGGGCAACATGCTGAATTACTTTGTCTGGTGCCCTTCACAATACACAGTTTTAGCACTCTGATTCTAATTTAATTGCTATGGATGAACTCTGGGGTTTGTAGTTTGGAGGTAGCACCAGACAGGAGTTTTCTGACTGAGATTTCAGAAAGTGACTCCCTAGACTGCAAATTGCAGGACTCCATAGGATGCTGCCATGGCAGTTAAAGTGCAATCATAGCAGCACAACTGTGTAGCGTGAAAAAGCCTCTGGACTGTGCCCCTAACAGGATTGACACAGTATGATATAATTGCAAAATAACAACATTGCCAAATAACATACATATTGCATGAGCATTGTGAAAGGCACATGCATGTTTCAAATGTACTCTTCCCCACTTAAAATTCTCAGGGGTTAGCAGGGAAGGAGTAATTTTTATGTGTTTTAAAGGAAAAGCTTTGTTAAATAGACCTAGCCACACTTCATAACTGAGAGAGGAAGCAACTATTTGGAACTTAGGTCCAGGCTATCTGACAGACTGTATCTCCTCTCGTGAGCCTACCTGGGCCCTGAGATCTTCAGGAGAGGCACTTTCCTCAGTCCCACCACTGTCACAAGCACTGTTGGTGGTGACAGAGGCCAGTTCCGCAATGGCCTATTGGAGTGCTATTATTCCACTTTCAACTTGCTATGAAATCCTGGCGTTTGCAGTTAAGGGAGGGGTCTTTGAGGCCCCTCCCTAAACTACAAACCCCGGGATTCCGTAGGCTGTTGAAAGTGGAATAATAGCACTCTAACAGGCTAGTGCAGAAATGGCCACAGACTTCTCAGTGGCTGCTCCAAGACTCTGGATCTCTTCCTCCCACAAATGTTCTTCCTTCAAAGACCTTTTTATTCTATTTTTAAAGTAGAAAAGTTTTTTGAAAGAATATGCAAAGGATGCTATATTCTTTTTAGACTGGATTTTTTAAAGTCTTTTAATGGCATTTTATCTTTTAAAGTGTAGCTTTAAATCATTTCCATATTGTCAGTAGATTAATCCCATTTTAATGTTCACTTTTTTGTACGTTTTTCACTATATCGTTCTTTAAAAAATTGTACGCTGCCTTAAGCTTGAGTCCCAATTTTGGGAGAAAGGAGAGATAGACATCAATGCAGATTTAAATATAAATATGAATACAATGAGCCCTACACTTTCTTGCGGGTTAGGGATGCAAGACCCCCGTGAAAGTGTAGGGCTCATTGTATTCATATTTCCGTGAAAGTGGAAAAAACAAAAATAAAAATCATAAATGCATTTTTTTAACCTGAGAACACTTCTCTAGGAATCTCTAGGTCTTCCAGCATGATTCTGTGGTCAGCTTCTGGTTGAAGTGGGCAACAGAGTCACTCTGGAGTACCTAGCAATGCCTAGAGAAGTGTTCTCTCAGGAAACTCTAGGCCCTCCAGTGCAACTGTATGGTTCACTTCAGGCAGAAATGGACCATAGAATCATGCTGGAGGAGCTAGAGATTCCTAGAGAGAACCTGTTTTTTCTGTGGCGGGGCAAATAAGGTAGGAGTTTTTAAATAAAATAACCCTCAAATAGTCAAATCCATGTGTGTTGAACCTACAAAAGTGGAGGACCCACTGTATAAATATACAGATATCTAACAAGTGACAATTCACAGGAACATAGGAGTTCCTTGAGTCTGAAAAACAGCAGAAGTTTATCAGTACTAGAAAAGAATGCATTTAATTATATTACCCAACATGTTTCAACCCACAATGGATTCTGGGATATACCTCACAGGCCAAAGGAGAAAAGAGAAAATATATAAAAGATGATACATGTGAGACGATAAAACAGAAGATAAAAGACAAAACCAATACACGTTGCCCTTGAGCTTATGCGCATATACTCATGATAAAAAAAGTCTCCTAGTATCTCTTATCCCAGAAAGTGTGAAAAACAAAAAGGAAAAACAAAACTAGGAAAGACTGGAAGATACCTTGGAAATAAATTTGAAGGCAACTTTTTAAATATATGTATAAATCTCACAGTACACAGATAACAGTAACAAGTGTGGGATTAATTGCCAGGGAGTCTCCTGTTTTACTTGGTTTTACTTAATAAGTGAAGGGAATGTCTTTAAGGAAAAATCATTACCTTTTTTTTCACCCTAAGGATACTGGATAATGTATATAATCTAACTTGTATCACATGTGGTAAACTGTCTCAGGACATTTTCCCCTGATTAGCACAGCCCCAAGTCCTGTTGTTTTGCTGATCTGTTTACAATAAATACAGTTTCCACAGGGATAACATCCCAAAGGTACTATGGTGACTGGCAAAGTGTGCAGATAAGCAGACGTTTTTGCAGTGAAATCATTCCTGACTAGTATCCCTCTCAAGTACATGGTCCTTTTAAAGGAAAACAAGAGATTTGTTTGACAGCCTGGCATATCGTGCAAAATATCGCAGTTCTTCATTAGTCCCTGTCCTTTTTTTTTTTTTTTTGGTTTTTGAATGTTTACATGACTGGATAGTATTCTATTTCTTTAAAACAGTGGATTATGTTAACTCTGAGGCCCTGTCTAAACTGTTGGCCACTGCTTTTTTGTTGTTTACCTGATATCTGAGATTCATTTTTGAAACTAGTTGCTGTTGTGCAAATTGTTGTCTTAAAAAGTGACTATATGATAAGCTACGTCTTAAAGATCTGAAGCGTAAACTGTTGAATCTTAGGCCCTTTCTGCAGAATCCTCCCATCTTGGCATGGGAAAGGGAGAAGGATGGGACTGCAATGATGCTTCTGCATGATGTCATCACAGTCCTGTCCTTCTCCCGTTGCCAGGCATCGCAATCACAGATTAAATCATTGATGGGTTTTCCCTGTCAATGACTCGTGATCGTGCCACCATCCCGCACTTACCTGTCCTGGGGAAGCCCCAGAAGTGCAATGGCTGTGCTTCCGCCCCAGTGCAGCCTGGGAAAGTGCCTGGCTGTGCTGCAGAAGGAAGAGGCATGCCCATTGCACTTCCTTTGCCAGGGAGCCAGCCAGTGCAAAGGGAACACTCCCATCACACTCCCTTCCTGGCAGAGCTGCTGCTGGGAGCCCCACTGGATGATGGCACAAGAAGGTAAGCTGCAGAAAGGGCCTTAGCGTTTCTAACAGATGTGTTTCTGTAGATGGCAGGACTCAGGTCATTAATTTCTTTCCTGATAATTAAATAAAAATAATCTCTACAGCATTAGCACACCTGAGTGTGTTCATTCAATGAATTCATCCAATAGAAAAAAAATTTAGATCATATTCACTCCCTCTCCAAATACAGACAATATTCTGATCTTGCTTGAGCACATATTTCAGGAGCCATGCAACAACCCATGGATCTGGCTTTGGTCTGCCTTTAGGACTGTGGTCAAATCTTTAATACTTTTTACATGGAACTAAAACCCTACTATTTTCATTAGGAAACATGTTGGAGTACGTTTTTGATGTTGATGATGATTCTTTCCCATTCCTACCTGGTATTCTTTGGTTGTCTTCTACTGAAGTACTAACCAGACCCAACTCTACTCAGCCTACGAAATTGGATAAAATTGATAGGAGAGTGGCATGACTTCATATGGCTGAACTGAACTAATGAAACTAATAAGACTGTCCCAGAAACAGACTGACCTTACTGGCAATGATTCCTAACAATGCATCATGCCGTGTTTCAGACTGCTTCACAAGAATCAGGTCATACACCCAGAATACATTAAACAACCTTCTGATTGTATGAAATGATCCCAAGAAGAGCTGATCTACTCAAGAGGTGTAATTATTTACTAATTTTCTTTTCAAAGGAAGCAATGAATAATTTCAGCATTTTCTTCATATTATGTAGTTTTTCAAAAACTATTCATAGTTCAAGACTTGTTTGTGCACAAAAAATCACATGGTTGTTTAGCTCAGAAAACAATAATTTGTTTGCAGAAAGCCGCATTTTCTTCACAGAATTTAAAAATTCAAGTAAGCATTTAGAAATACAGTTTAGGCAGTTGTTCTCAAACCCTTGCCTGTTCTTTCTACACGGTCACAGGCCCTCCAAGGTTATCAGAACTTTTTGCTAAAACAAACTGTCAGAATGAAAGCGGGGAGAGAAAACGAGGAAAGGCAGGTAAGGGTTATCAAGGAAATCCAAACAGAGCAAATATAAGAGTTCTAGGTGTGAACAATTGATTTTTGATGTTGTACTTCCTGGAATAAACTAGAACTTTGGGGCCTAAAGGGAAATTTCATTAGGGGGCAGAATTCGTACTGAGGAGCAATGCCTTCACTTCCCCTATAGCTATATAGCCCATCCTTTTATTAGCCTAGTCTCTCCCCACTTTCATTCTGACAGTTTGTTTTAGCAAAAAGTTCTGATAACCTTGGAGGGCCTGTGACTGTGTAGAAAGAACAGGCAAGAGTCTGAGAACAACTGGATGAAACAATACAAAACAATGGGAAATAGCCCTTATAATGTCTTTTCTTCCATGTTTTGTAGCAAAAGCTGCCCAACGGGTTATCTTTCAGGGTTATGTATAAATAAGCAGACAAAGGAGAACACTCATCTAAATCCATGTCAATGTGACTTTTAAGTCTAGATAATCTTCAGTACTAATGGATTTTAGTTAATTTCGAAGCCTTGATGGTTTTAATATTATTGTAACGAAGGTTATTTATTACAATACTGTCTCTTGTAGTAATAAATAAGCAGCCAAAGGAGAGCACTCATCTAAATCCATGTCAATATGACTTTTAAATCAAGATAATTTTGAGTACTGGTGGATTTTAGTTACCTTCCAAGCCTTGCTGGTTTTACTATTATTGTGATAAAGGTTATTTATTATGATAATCCTTATAGTAACCTTTATTGCATTAACCAACATAGGCTACAGCACAGAATTTTCATGTTAGTTTCCAAAAAGTTATTGTAAAAAAGAAACAAAGTAAGTTTTTTTTAAAAAAAAATAGCTCCAAGAATGAATTTTTAGTTGATTTTAAACTGATAGAAACTACCAGCTGCTTTCTTTAGACTCAGCAAAACAGCAGCTTTTGAATTCTGCATATGAATATCTATTTACTTGAAGATTAAATGGCTACTAATCAATGTAAAATTCTGATTTTGTTCTGTTCTGTTCAGCACCATAGGCAATTGTGGAAACGTATTATTATATGAAAGTGCATATCTGATATGACTTATTCAGTTTGCAATGCTTGTTGCAGTTTTATACACTTTTACTTGGAAGTAAGCCTCACTGAACACATGGGAACATATTTCCAAGTTAATGCAAATGACTGGGCTGCAGTTGTCATAAAATCTGTGTGTGAGTCCACAGGTGGTAGTCATGCCCTGTACTAAGTCTTCTGTATCATTAACTTTAGTATGTCAGCCTGTAATATAAAATGTCACCCTTGAAAAT
Source organism: Iguana delicatissima (assembly GCA_948472985.1). NCBI lineage: Eukaryota > Metazoa > Chordata > Lepidosauria > Squamata > Iguanidae > Iguana > Iguana delicatissima. Next base: position 139,211 of record CAOKZL010000469.1, on the reverse strand, counting down.
TATGAAGTGGATTGAGTAACTATGGAGTATCTCTTAGATCTGTTGAATCTTTTATACAGAAGATGTTTCTTCAATCAGTGAAATGAAGATGACATCTCCTCCTCCTCTGTAGCTCTGGAAACGTTTCTCATTCTGTTCTATTGGGCTGACATTCTAGAGCAGGTGCAGAAACAGAGAGGTGCAAGGATGAATGGTGAAGTCCTTTTAAATGATCTTCCTTGCTGTTCTGTGCTGGGAGTTTTCGTTAAATCAGTGGGTCTTCCGTCACTGGAAGGACAACAACTCCATACATTACAAGAAGGGCAGGGCTGCATACATCGCTTCTGGTACCCCACCTCATTCCCACATCTGCTGAAGGTTCCTATGCCACCAGAATTGCAGAGATTCTTCTGGGAAACACAGCCTGTTAGGGAATGCATGTCTTGTTTCTCAGAAGAATTGCATCCCTGGTGGGTTTTTAGGAGCATAAATTCTGTTAGTAAGCAAGCACGGTGAGATTAAGGAGTCTGAGACCCTGGAGCAGTTCCAATACCAAACCTTCCTTCATGGATGTGAGCACTTCTCCACTGGAGAGTTTGCCCTGTGGATCAGACTCAGTTGAGCCAAGAGGAGCCCTCCCTGAGACCACAGCTAACTTGTATCAGGCCTGAGGAAAAGATGGCTCTAGTCATCTCCATGGCTTATGTCCGAGATGGCATGATTGAGGCCAGAGTTTCAAAGGCAAGACCACCAACTCATCACCTGACTCTTCATTTACATCTCACTTGGGAGCAGGGCTATGGTAGACAGTAAATGTTTTCAACTCTTGGAAAGGGCAAAGAGACAGAGACATCCACAGGCTGCCTTTTTCCAGGATATTGTTCTTTTGACAGCATATGAGCCTTCTCGAACGCTAAGATCTTTTCGGGAGGCTCTTCTCTGAGTTCCACCACCTTCTCAGGCTTGTTTCATGGGAACGAGGGAGCAAACCTTCTTGGTGGCTGTTTCCAGACTTTGGAAGTCTCTTGCTAGAGAGAATAGAATGGTTCCCTCCTTCTTCTCCTTACCTGCTCCAACAGCCTTTTAGGAAGCGAGTGAAATGGCTTTTGATGGTGTGTTGATTTCATTCTTTCTTTCTTAAAATATTTATACCTTGTCCTATATCAACAATCTCAGACTGGCTTCCAAAAAGCATTACAGCTAGTTATGCAAGTTAAAACAATAAAATATTTAAATAAACTAAAAGCATATTAAACTGTAGTAATAAAAATGGAGTTGAAAGCTTTAAAAAGTTTTTAGAACTATGTGCTCGATAGTTAATGAGTTAATGAGGCCCAAAGGTTTTGATGAACAGCCAGGTTTTAACTTGGTGCCTAAATGATACGAGTATTGGTGCCAGTCAGGCCTTCAGGGGAGGGCATTCCACAATTGGGATTTTTTCTTCTTTTTAATATCCTGTCTGAATTTTTAAATGGTTTTAAATCTATGGATTGTTTGATTGTGTTTTTAAAGAACTTTGCTATATTTTTACTTAGGCCCTTACAGCACTATGTTCAATAGTGCATTGTTCTGGCGGGATCCTGGCATTGCCATGTCCAGGATGGAATTGGGGCCTGAATGGTCCCCACCACACCCAGTCAGCTGCTGCAGATGGGTAATGTCAGGTACACTATTCTTCCTTCCACAGTACAGAGTCAATGGCGAGTCTCTTTCTCTACCTCTTCCCACCCCATGACCCATGATTGTTGGTTCTTGCGCTGTACTGTGGAAGGAAGCACTGTCAAGTGCTTTGGCTCTTACCACATGCCTGCAGCTGATGGAATCTTGGTGGGAAAGAGGGCCATTACTGGATTTTTTTCCAGTAATGAAAAAGTGCACGTTTCTTATGGATGGTGGTGCAACAGCAGCAGGTGAGTGATGACATTGTGCAATGGCATGTGTCCTGAACCAGGAACAACATGTTGCTCTATTGGGATGACAGTGTTATGCAGTAAGGGCCTTAAAGGTTTGTATACTTTTGATTTCTTTTGATCTTAATATTTTGTAAGCTGCTTTGTGATCCAGTACTGGGAAAATGAAACATGATGCAAATGAATAAAATAATAATTACATACATGACACACAGATGTATGTGGAACCAACAGCAGCTGAGGATCTTGGAGTATTTGCACCAATTGCATCATTGATAATCCAGTCTTAGAAAGAGGCTATACATCCCATCAGTAACATAATTCCTAGAAGGACTGTTGTCCTTTTGGCTGTGGCCACAGTGGCAACATAGCTGAAATAGCTGTGGGGAAGAGCTTGTCTGTGGCAGTGGGAGGCCAGCTCTCAGTGTGTTCAGAGGGGCAAATAAAGAGGGAAAGTTGCCAATACCTGTAGAGTAGTCCGATGAGACTTTAAAATACAGTCAGTTACTTGAACTTTTGCAGTGCAGTCCTATAAATCTCCATTCAAACATAAGTCCTGCTGAATTCAGCAGGGCTTACTTCTAGATAAATTAATATAGGATTGCAGCCTTAGACAAAAAAGAGAGAAAAAAAAAGAAATCAGTATGCCTGTAACATTAAGGTCTAGAAATATACTTTGTAACCAGTGAAACCTTGGATTTTGAGCATTTTAGAAATGCTTTACATTGAGTAATTTCCAATAAGGATATAAGAATTTTAGATATTTAAGTGAATGAAAATGATGATGCTCAGAAGGGTGAACTACAAAGTTTTCATATCTGCCTATGGAAGAAGACAAAGATAGCTTTTATGTGGATATGAATGTGTTAAAGCTGTAGAGCTTAGTGGTAAAAGCCACACTCTTGTTATTAATTCATACGCTTGACAGCAATGAATGTTTTGGGGACTCATCTTAACATTTGTGGTGATAGTGGCTGAAAGCAATTGGGTATTGGCAAATTAGATTTTGTAAAGGGCAGAATCAGCTTTTTCCAGGTCTTTCTTCCCAATATGCAATAGCCATTACAAAGCAGATGCCTTTATGCCACAGGAAAAATGAACTGATACCCATTCAACCCACTCTCCAAAATTCCTTTTAAATATGAGAATGGTTAGAAAAGGATTTTCCAGGCCAGTGTAGGAGAAGAATAATTCGCCTTTCATCACCTTGTACCATCCCATTTTTCTGTCTCTTGACAAGGAAGATGATGAATTGACTCTACTTCTTTTTATAGCAGAAAGCAGTGAAAAAGATCTTCTGCATGCTACTGCAGGCAGAAGACAAGTGTGTTATTTGATGATGTTTATATAAGGTTTGAATTTCCTACCAAGTTTCCAGTGACTATGGAACTGTTGGCACCTGCCAACAAAGCCTTCAGGATGTCACAATCACTTTGTCCCACAAATGTCAAATGCTTCAGAGCACAGAGAATTGGACAAACTCAGAAGCTCGCTTGCCAGCTTCCAAAAATTAACCTTTATAGATCCAAGCTGACCTCAAAATATAATAGACATCTGTAAAAGCATGCTCATCAACACACACACACACACAGGCACACACAGACACACATTTTGGAAAAGCACAAGCTGTTTTTCTTTAATTTTTTGTACCACACAAAGCATGTGTTATGTCTGGTTGACAGCTGTCACATGTTGGGACCAGAGAAAGGGTTTTGGAAAAGAGCAATAAGCCCAAACAGTTTCTGAGACTATAAACCATTCTTTCAAGAAATAAAAGCAGGTGTTGGTGTTGGTACTGGTGTTGGTGCTGCTGCTGGTAGAGAAATTATTTGTTTTAGCATGCACTGGCAATAAATGAAACATTTTAGATCCCTTATACTTTAGGACAACTGCCATGTCAGGCCTGATGCTTATTTCTCCATCTCCTTTTGCATACTGTGACTGGATGATCAGGTCTCTATGGACCTGGCTGAGAAACAGTAATGATCATAAGACCCATAAAAAGATGTATACTGCATTAGCACAATCCATCTGGATTTAGTAAGCAAGCCCATTTTTGTTCTACAAGCTGTCCACACATTTGAGTTGTGAAGTAGTCAGTAGCCTTATAAAGGCATTTTGCCTTCTTGTGTGTTGGGCAAAACCCACAGGGATGCGAGCGCTCACGTAATCCCCAGCCCCAGTAGCAGTTTCTCATGCATTCCTGTTTGAGTGTAAGATCTGCATGAGGCGCTGTAATCAACGTGGTTACAGAGCTCTCATGATTGTGAACTGTAATACCTGGGTTCACTTGAATACAATAAAGACCTTCAGTACAATACAGACCTCCACATGTTATTACACAGGAAAGCAGCCAGGGAGGTTGGAGGCAGGACTTACATGCATGCTCACCTACCACTGATAATTTAGTCTGCCAGACAGTCAAGCAAAACTTAGGCAGGCTAATGTTCTCATTAAAAATACTTGCACTGCCGCTATTGGTTTTTCCACATTTGTTAGTATGCATAAATATATATATAAGCAAAGGATGGTTTTTGAGTTCCTAATCATGTTGATGTATATTCAAGTCATTTACTAATGAAGCTGAGGTTAAAGCCACTGGTATCATTCAGGGTTCTGGTATGCCATCAACTGATGTGACCCACACTGATCTTCAGGTGCCCAACTCAACTTCCTGCTACCCTAGACAAAATGAATTTGGCTGCCTCCATTCCTGCTAGCATCCAGAACTGTACAAAACAAGAAGCAGGGACTGCAAGTGTGTAAAATTATAAGCTAGACAGATCACGTATGTCCCCTGCTTTAGGCCCTGTTGTCCTAAGGAGGTTGAGGAAATGGGTGAAATGGTGTGTTCTTGGTACTTCCAGAATAGCCTTGTCCTTCTTCAATTGTGACATCCTCAAGTAGGCCTTTACTGCTTTGTTAAGCTGGACTGGCTCTGGAATAGGAAAGAAAAGAAAGCATATGAAAGGCCATTCATTAAAAAAATGCTGCAGTTTTAAAGTGCACATTTGATAGACATGTGGTCCAGTCATGTAGCCCACAATTTACCAGCCTGAAGACTGCAGCAGAGGTAATAATTAATGGAACTGATACTTGGGTGGGTGGGTGAGTGGTAATCACCCAAAGGGTGAGATATGAATCTGAAGGTTTGTCAGCCAGTCTGAAAATGCAAATGTTGCTTGTGGGACTGAAATGCTGTATTCAGTCCAATGCCAATCAAAATACAGTAATGAAAGCCCACAAAGCTTTATGACAATATAAGCATATGGGAAGTTTATTTATAGCACTGGCTGAGGTAGTATCAGGCTACACACACACACCTAACTCTAAAGCTTCAAAGCAAGGAAATAACAACTTTCAGGGAAAGCCCACCACACATGGCATCTAGCACCACACACGGTTGCTCTGTGGGCTTCCATCTATAGCTCCAACAGATTGTGAAAAGCAATGTGTGACTCACAGTGATCATGCAAATTCAAGGGTCTTCTTTGGATTTAAACATTTCTTCTCTGTCATTCTTCTGTGTCAATGCTCATGGAGCATTAGCTGCTGCTACCCCTGATGCACTGCCCTTAAAGGCTGTGAAGGAAAGATAGGAGAAATATGTCAACTATAAATCACTTATCTCCTAGAAAGCTGTGTGTGTGTATGTGTGTGCGTGTGTGTGTATACATATACTGGGGGGGGGGGATCCCAGAGGTCCACAGGAACATGCATTTCTTATGGTGTATTCCCACATACATTTCTTTTAAAAAGACAGTGAGCAACAGCACCTCTCCTCACCACTGACACCCACTCTAGCAACACCAGTTCTGTTGATTGGAAATCTTAATTAAAGTTCTCAAATTTGTAATTGTTCTATGGAAAGGTTATACTTTTGCAAAAGATACATAATCCTCAAGCAGATGTTCAGACACAGGGACAGTTTGTATATCGGGTACACCTCGGTGATGTGGTGGTGATGGCTTCACACAATACTATATTGTGAAGCACTTGAAACAAAGTGGACCAATGTTTAATAGAGCTGCCTACCTATTTATCTCTTTATATTAAGAATGGTGGTACTTCAATATACTTTTAGCGAGGCACAAATGTGCCTTAAATGACTGAGGCTGTATTGAGAAGGACATGCACTCTGGAGAGTGGGATCCATTGAACAGTTAGATAAATGCCACATGGATAGGTTGGGTCTTTGACTTGAAAGTAACTAGGAATAGTGGAAGTTCCCACACATGTATTTCCTACTATGGCACCTGAAGTTATTGCCTTTAAACACAGGCATTTTAATTTTCCACAGTTGTACATCAAATTAAAAATATACATTGAGTAGAAGTTATATTTAAAACCAGCTCTGTTTTTTGGTCTGTTTCCCATTAGTATTTAAATGTGATATGTTTTCAAGTTAAAAAGACTCCTGAGTATTACTTCTGAAAATAAAATAAAATCTGACTATATTGTCCAATCTGAGCTTTTAACTTGCAGGTTGTTAGCTTTGGCTAAGATGGAAGGTAAAGTTTTGTAAACTAGAATGGATATGAAATGTCTCTGATTTACATATAAACATTACATTAATTCACCTAATTTCACAGTTTCATCTCAATATACTATCTGAAATCCCTCTGAAATTCTCACCTCTCTGAATTTTGCATTGGAGTTGTACACTTAAAAATGTATATAAAATTGTATTTGAAGTAAAATGCACACAAAAGTATATATTTGTGAAAAAAAACTATATTAGAAATATGTTTGCAAAAATTGCATATAAAACTATATCATAGGAGAAATGTGCAAAATGAGGCATGTGAATTTTCATGCAAACTTAAAGATTTCAAAGAATGCTCAGTTTAACATTGGAGATGCCAGTAACTGAGGGAACCTAAGCTTAATCTCATAAATACTGTGGACATTAAAGACACATTACTGCAAAAATCACACTAATTTAGGATAAAGGCATATATTTCCCCCCTACATTCTCTTTGATTCTGCTTGCTCGCAGTTGCTTATCTATAGGTGTTATGCATGCAAAAGCTGTAAGATTCACATGTTCTGAATCTAATGTTGGCCAAAGCAATAGCTCCTTTAATCCTCATACCAGGGAAAATTTCTTCAACGGGCTTTCAAATTTGCCTCAATTTTTGCACCAGTCAGTGGAATTTGTGGCAATTTAAGGGCATTCAGCTCTACAATCTGACTAATTTAGTGGGCTTTTACTGTCATCTTTTTGGAAATCCTGTGGCAGATTAATTATCTTAATTTGTTTTCTGCAGAACCATGGTAAGGAATTTGAAAGTATCACCAATTAACATTTAGCACATCCTATTTGTTCCTTGCAGACCAGACCAAACCTTTGCAAGGCACAAGTGCAGGAAGCACAAGTAAAGATTGCTTTTGCTCATATCGCGGTGGACTGTAGTCACCCGAAAGTGCCTGTATGACATTTAGGATACAGACATGAAAGGAGAACAAATCATTATTAAATAGGTTACTGGATATTCTGTCTTGGCTGTCACCTGATTTGATTATGACCAACCAAACCTCTTGACATTACAATATGCGTTACAGCAAAGTAAGAATACAGCAAGAGATCTTGTTATGCCAAAGAAACTAAAGAAAAACAGAAATACCTGTTGGTAGCCAAATGTTTGTGACTTTGAATTCTCCATGTAATATTAGCTAGTGTTCCTCTTCCAACCCAAGAGTCAGCTTCCAAATTATCTGCTATCTACATTTTTGGTATAAACTTTCAGGTCCAGAAGCATCTTGGTAAGTCCATGGAATTTCTTCCTCTCTACCTTGACAGTTTTAGAGGATACTTCCAATAATGAGCAGAACAGATTTTGCATCTTTGATAGATATGTGTACCCTTCAGGCGGTAACAACACATTTTTCCTCCATATTTTTCTGTATGCCACAGAAGACTGGCACAGATCATATGTCTGCTTCTGAAGCTTTGGGCTATGCCTGCTTGGAGCCTCTTTCCAAAGTTTGCCTGGGCTTAGTGGTCTCAATAGGCCATTGCCAATATAAAGCAATGCATAGGATTTTCATATCATTTCAGCTCATCTCAGCAGCCAAATGTATCTGTGCATTCAGTTCATACAACCATTTTCTGGTTATCAAACATAAAGAGAATCAAGGCATGTGCATCAACTTGTGAAACATCTTCTACCACTCAGAAAAGGGTGTTAGAAATGCAACCATTTACTGTCATATGCTCTATGTCAACACTCACTGCAAAGAATACTCACAATTTTTCTTGTACTTAACAAGAAAGGGTTGAAAATACGATCAACTGCTCCAAGATTTTTCACCTTTTGAGACTTCTTTGTGTAAAATGTGTTTGCTTTCTTTGTGAAAAAAAAAAAGAAAAAAAGAAAAGTGTTTCTTGTACAGAATTTGGAGTATTTAAGGGGGAAAAAAACACCCACACTGAACTCTGTCACTACAGCAGTTGTGATTATTTTCACAAGGATCATATGCTCCCTGAACTGTGAGAAATTTTTCCAGACTTTATGCTGCTGGTGTTATTATATTCCCCACTAAGCCTTCACTGATGCTGCCAGAACTCGTACAACAAGAAGGCGTCACTCTTGCATTTACTCCAAATGGTCCAAATGGCATGATAGGATGTGCAGCTACCATTTCTCATTTCCCAATCTCTTTACCTCACTGTTGGCTTTTTGGTGCATGCACATATACTCACACAAATAGATAGAAAGAGAGAGAGAGAGAGAGAATTTTATTACAGTATAGATTGTTATAATTTATAGTTTTATTTTTTGTTAGGTGCCTTGGGCATCTAGTATGGTTCTTCTTTTCCATTGTGTTTTATAGTGGATAAACAGTATAAATGGTTTGGAAGGGGTTGAGTTAAAGAATCAGTGTGCAAATATTTTCACAAAATATGCTGCCATTGATGAGAATTCCTTAGGTATTCTGTAAAATGAGAATAGCATGGAAATTCTGTAAGGAAGCCCAATGACATTTTTGATAAAGGATTCCAACTGCTAGGCTCTTCCTCACATAATTTGTCATTAACACAAGAAACCATCTCAGACATTTAGCAGGAAAATTCTACAATAAGAACTTTTTGATGGAACACTTTGTTTTGCTTTGAATGAAAAAAGAAAACCAAAAAAACTTCAGATTCATGCTACGGTTTAATTTCTGTGCAGTTCAAATAAAGTCAGTGTCCACAAGGAGTAGAGAGGTTTCTGGAGCTGGTTTCCTCTTACATCAATCCCACCCTGATGTAATACAGTTGGCTACATTGGTATAAGTGAGAACAGGGTCAGCTTTTCTTCAGGCTCACATCAAAACACAAAGAGGTAGTTCAAATGGAAAAGTTAACGTCCTGTTACTAATTCACTCGTGAGTCATTGCAGAGACCAATTTACAGCTAATGCCAAGAGTACACTGACCTGGCAAGTGAATTAACCAATTACATTCTTTGGGAAGTTTTTTTTTCTTTGAGTAGCTTTGCTGAAATGTACTCTGCATCTAGTGATTCTTGGATGAAATGGACTATCTAGATTCATTTCAGTCTGGCTTTGGGGCTGGCTATGGAGTGGAAAGAATCTTTGTTAGATCTGGTGCTGAGGGACAGATTAGGGGGAGCCCTGTTGATTCTGCTTGACCTCACAATGGCTTTTGATACAATTGAACATGGTGTCCTTCTTGGCAGCACTGTTCTCAAGTGGCGCTGGTCTTTCCTAGAGGGGCATACTGAGAAAATGGTGACAGAGATGGCTATTTAACATCTCAGTCATGAAACACTGAGAGAGATTGCCTGGAGTTCAGGGCTTTGGTGTCACCCATACACTGATAACAGTCAATGCTATCTCCTTTTTCCTTCTAGCTCCAAGAACCTGTTTCAGTACTAAACCAGTGTCTGTTACCAGTAACAGTCAGAATGAAGGTAAGCAAACTGAAGCATTGTCCAGACAAGGCAGAGATGCTCCTGGTCAGCTGTAAAGCTGATTAGGGAATCAGCCTGTGCAGGAGGGAGTTACAATTCCTTCTGAAGTCTGATGTTTGCAGCTTGAGCACACTCCTAGACTCAGTTCTAAGCCTTGAGGCCCAGGTTCAGTGGTGGCCAGGAGTATGTTTGCACAATTTAAGCTAGTAAACCCATTGTCATATCTGGCCAAGGTAACACATGCCTGGATAACACCCCATTTGAATTACTTTAACCTTGTCTACTATGTGGAGCTGCCTTGGGAAACTTTTGAGAAAGTCCAGCAGATCCAAAATGCTGCTGCTAGATTATTGGCTATAGGGAGCATGGAATTTCCTTGCTGAAACATCTTCAGGGCTATACAACATTTCTGGGCACAATTCAAATGCTATTATAGCCTATAAACACCAATATGGCTTAAATCCAGCCTACCTGAAAGCCTGTATCTCCTCATATGAGTCTGCCTGAGTCTTGCAGTCTTTGAGGGAGCGCTTCTTCTTGCTGTCACCTTTCTCACAAGCAAGTTAGGTGAGGACACAGAAAAGAGCTATCTCCTAGTGGAGTCCAACCACAACTGGAAGGCCATATATTCACAATCCCTGTTCTATACTGATCTACATTGCTCTGTCTATCAACAACTGATGAGAGTGGGTACCATAATTCATACTTTCACCCTCCTTAGGAGCTGCACCTGTGCTTCCAATGGGAAGGGAAGTGGCATCATGCTTCATGTTTCATTTTTTAGCAATATCAGGAAAGTGCAGATGGAGTGGACTAAACATTGCAGGGGTCTTGGGAGATTGTGGGACAAAAATGTTCATATTTTGCATCTACTTTGAAGTGCTTGAGACCATCTTGATCTGACAAAAATCAGCAAAAAATGAGGTGTCTAGGGAACTGAAGTGTAGGGAACTTCAGGAGCTATACTTTCCCATCCATGTTGGATACCATTGCAGATCGTTTCTCTGTTTCAGTACCTGAAAGGCTGAATATGAGTGTGTTTCAGATTATACTTCACATCATCGTGTTGGTAAAGAGGATTCCCATTTGAGAATGAATGAGAGAACTGTATCGTGAAATGCAAGACTATTATTAGTGGAGAGAAATGAAATGCCAGCATTTAGTTAGCGCTCGTATTTTTGTTTGCTTGTTTGCAATGTAAAACCACCTTTGAATTCTAAAACAGATCCATGAAAAATCATATTCATACACAGAGAGACAGAGGGAGAGGGAAAAGTGGGGATATAATTCTATGTTTGAGTTTCAGTTGCATTCACATTCTTATTTTCTGCACAAAAAGGTATTTCATTTTGTGTACAATTTCCCTCAAGTACACATTTTTCTACATGTTTGCTATATGTATCTTTTTGCAAGCAGCCTTTGTCAATGCAATGTTTTGTCATTTTTATTCCCCAATATGCATGTTTTGGGGTATTCATCACCAGATTATGCATTTTTGAACATATTTTTGTTTGTTTATTTGGAGAACTGGATTATAAAATTCTGAAAAGTGCTGGAAAGTATCTAATGTGAACTGCATATTGATCGTGAAGTGTTAAGTTCTGATGAAGATGTGAATTCCATTCCAATGAAATGCTTCAACTACTGACAATCTTCTGAACAGCACACAAAAGCTCCCCTAAAAATTAAGTCAGAATGATAAACGTGATTTGTGGTATACAGTCAAGTTTAACATGGACAAAAATATGTCACTGGCATTATAGCATGAAATTAAAAAATGATTGTTATATCCAATACTGCTATATAAGTGTGTGGAAGAAATGTGAATACAGGCATCAAAGCTTCACCCCCCAGGTTTAATCTGCAGGGACAGATTCTCAAGTCTGGTATGTTGAGCGGAAAGAGAATTTAGGAGCCAAGGATGCTAGGGGAAAGAAAGCCCAAAGGAATAGGGTATAAAGGATTTGGACAAAGCAGGCATCCAGAAACAAATAATAATAATAAAAAAATCTATGGTAAGGAGGAGCTGGGAAGGGCAAGAAGCTGCTGAATGGACTGTTAATGAGAAGACCAGCTGTATATTCTATGATGATTAATACTATCAAAATCAATAAAGATAAAGGGAAAAGAAGGGTCAGTACAAATCTACCAGACAATAACAATAAAAATCCAGTGTCCAATTTAAAAAAGGCATTTGGAGATCGGAAATCATTTGTGGCATCTGTAATTAATTTGCCTGTGATACTTTCTTTGAGTCTGACTTCAATATGAATATTAAACCTGAGAAAGCTCCATATTGTTGTATGATTTCTTTGCGTGATGCATATCAATTATTGTAGTGAGTTGAAACTTGTCCTTCACAAGTTTAAAACTCTTATACAGAGCAGATTTCCAGCTGGCGAGGGGGGTCAGGAAGGCCTTTTATCACCTTACTGTTTAATTTGCTTGCTGAATCTATCATATGCAAAAGCAGGATTAGACTCTGGGGGGAAGAGGTATGAAACTGGAGGGAGGAACATTACTATATGCGGATGACACCATGCTACTAGCAAAAAATAGCAGAGACTTGGAAAAATGACTGAAGATATGCAAGGAAGAAAGTGCAAAGGCAGGTTTACAGCTGAACATTAAGAAAACAAAAATGATAACCGCAGATTATTTACCTGACTTTAAAGCAGACAATGAGGACATTGAAGTAGTTCAAGATTTTCTACCCTTGACTCAGCCATTAATCAGAATGGAGATTGCAATCAAGAAATCAGAAGAAGGCCAGGATTTTGAAGGGCAGCTATGAAGGAACTAAACAAGATCCTTAAGTATAAAGCCATATAGTGAAATACCAACATCAGCATTGTTCATGTCATTGTGTTTCCAATTGCTATGTTTAGTTGTGAAAAGCGGACAGTGAAGAAATCTGATAGGAATAAGATCAGTTCCTTTGAAATGTGGTGCTGGAGAAGAGTTCTGTGGATACTGTGGACTGAAAGACAAACAAATGGAGCCTGCAGCAAATCAGACCTGAGCAATCCCTGGAAGCCAGGATAACTAAACTGAAAGTGTCATAATTGGGACAAATCATGATAAGAAGGTTAACAACAACAGAGCAACAAGATCATCTGGGGAGTTTTTGCTGATTGATTTTCACCGGGAAGCAACCCTCTTGAACACAAATCACTTGTACTTTGGAATGTTTGTCCTGTTGTTGTTTGGGAGGCAGCCTCTTCTAGGTCTTTTAAATTCCTAAAGAGGCTCTTGCCTGATCAGGCTTTGCCTAGTTCTTTTTTCTAGATTTGATACTTTAGTAGTTCAAGTGTTGGACCATGGCCCTGGGAGACTGGGGATGAAATCCCTGCTGAGCCATGGAAACCAACTGGCTGGCCTTGAGCAAGTCACACTCTCTGAACCTCAGAGGAAGCCATGCCAAACATCCTCTGAACAAATCTTGCCAAGAAAACTCTGAGATAGGTTTGACTTAGAGTTAACATATCTCAAAAACAACTTGAAGGCATACAACAACAACAACAGATCCACTGAAGATGCCAGCCACAGATGCAGATGAAATGTCAGGAGAAAATACTAATAGAACACGGTCTCAAAGTGCAGAAAACCCACAACAACCTAAAGCCTTTGACTTTACAACAACAACTCTTTTTTTAAAAAAAATGTTGTTGAACACTGTTCAGATACTGTATCCTTATAAGCAGCCTAGAAATTAGGCTGCTTATAAATATATAAATGCTATTTTTTAAAAAAAAAAAAGACTGCAGAAAAAATATCCCACAGGACCAAGTACAGAATGGGCTGGTTATATTTGAGAAGACAAAGTAGCTGGATGGAGGAAAGAGAAAGTTAAGCCCTGTAATATATACACCATAATGTAGGCTATGTGGAATTTAATTAAAGATTCAGCTATCTTTGAGGCCTTTTGAGTCATGTGATTTACTACCTTGTATGTTATTTACATATTTTTTACATCAGTTTTTTTAAAAACTGAAGTTCAAGGCAGCTTAGCAAAAATGAAAAACACTAAAAAGCAGTGCAAAATTTAAGAATAAAATCTAATTAAACTACAATCCAAATACAATATAAATAGAAGAAATATTATTAGTAAGGGGCTGGGTGTTCAAGTGACTTTATGACATACATTGTTTTGGCAACATTATAATTGCAATTTCATATATATACTAGTGTATATACCCAGTGTTGTCCAGGATTTTATTTTCTCATAAGTAATACTTGTTAGAAAGATTTGAGATCCTATGTGTCTAATTCCCCAAACTATCTTGTCCAGTACCTGTAACTTGTTCCCAATCCAATCTGTATTCAGAGTTATTAGCATACAGAGGTTGGGTTCATGACGGAATACACTGCCCTCCTCCTTGCTGCTAGGCCTCATCTCCATAGCAACTGGCCAGGCCCAAGAGCTCTCTGGTTGAGAAATCCAAAGGCCCCTCTGTCAATTGCAAACCCCAGGATTACTTTCCCTCACACAGTCAATCATATAAGGTCTTCACCTACCTGACACAGACAAACAAACAAACTTTGACTTTTATATATTTGTAGATATAGTATATAGGTATATATGTATTCAACAGGTCTCTTACCTGGTACTCTTTCAGATCTGGAGAAGCTTATTTTTTTAGACTAGAACTCCTCCAATCCCCAAGCCATCATGGTCATTGGCCATAGAAGTTGGGGTTGGGTGGGGGTTCCTGGGAGCTGTGGCCCAAATAATCTTTCCAAGCTCTGATTTTGTCTAGTAATCTAAAAGGCCCACTTTCAACCAGGATGGTGTTTTCAGTGCCGTGAATACCTTTGTCAACCAACATTTTCTTTGCTTTCTCAATAGAATGCAACTGTTACAATTTTCAGTTATATACCACAACAAAAGAATATTGGGGCTCCTGCTTTCCCAATAAACTATCAGCAAGCCAGAAAAGGAAGGGAAGCTAGATTTTCCTGCTTGCCTACTCACCTGGACTATATTGACCAATTTGCTCCACATGCTATATTTCTATTGTGCACTTAATCAATGTCTGTCGCTTACTGTGATCTACCTCATCATGCTAATCTAAGCAAAGAAGTAGTTAATGGGTTGGTGGTCCCTGCTTTGGAGCTTCACCGTCCCCAAATCTAAATCCTTGGCCTCAATCCTAGTGGCAGTCCCAATTAGAGCAGATACATCAAAGCAAGAAGATTTACACAAGTGTAGACAATTGATTCAATGGCTCTACTCTAATTGGGACTGTCAATAAGATTCAGGCCCTTGTCTTCAATGGCCCTTTCCATACTATACCGTTATAATGCTATTATGCAACTTTCAACATCCTATGGAATCCTGGGGTTTGCAGTTTAGGGAGGGACATTTAGAATTCTCAGCCACAGAACTCTTTGGCCTCAGTAAACTACAAACCCCAGAATTCCACAGGAGGTTGAAAGTGGAATAATAGCTCTATAACAGCGCAGTGTGGAAATGGCCTCAGATTTTTTTGTTATCTCCCCATTTCTCCTTTAAAGCAGCAAGAGGAAGTAACACAATCAGTTCTGGTCATCATTGTGAAGCGGAAGTGGAGGTGAAAGAATTTTGGCATGCTCAGGTGGAAGCTAGCCCAAAGAGGGTATTGATGGTGGAAATTGGCTTCCTAACCCTACACCCTTGTCCACTTCTAATGAAAGCATATTGCTAACGTTCTTTTCAATATATGCACTATTGCTAATATGCTTAGTAACCATGCACAGCTAGGTTTGGGCATATAACGGCATATACCCAACCAGTTTCTGACTTAAAGAGTTTTTGGACTGGGGCCCATGTTTCATTTCCAGGCCAATACAGCCAGATGAGACGTAGAAGCCTGTAATAACACTCTCTTCTGCAGCCTTTTTGAAAAGATTGTTAATATAATTTACTAGTACAATCATTAGGAATAACTATCTCAGTCTGAGAAAACAAGAATCCATTTGCTGTATTATTGTTATTTTATGAGCACCTGAAGCAGAACTCCGAGAGAAAAATTATATATAATTTATTTCTTCTGTTTGTAGTAGACCCTTAAATGTTGGTTCATGGAGTTCAGAGGAACAAAAGAAAAATCTTTGAAGTGTTCAGCAGCTAATTCTATAGTGTGGTGGGCCAGTTCATTCTTTTCTATTAGAAATCATTTCAGACAGCTTTGGAAAATCATCAGTATCATATGGAACACAGATGAGAATACCATTTTCTTGCTCTTTCTTGTATGACCAGCTTGGTTTTTCTGATAAAATTATCAAGATATAGAATCTCCCTTTGCTTTGAGTCCGCATTCTACATAGCTCAGTACTGTATTGCAAACCTCGACACATTTACTTGGAAGTAAATATACAGAATTCCAAGAAACACAGATGGGCTTTCCTGTGTAAGTTTATTTGCCTTGGTTGAATGCCTACTTTTGTATTATATTCAGCAGACTTCAGTGCCAAAACCTTTCTCAAAGTGTACCACTTGTCATTATAGACAGATGATCAAAAGACTGTATGCTTCGCCATCTAAGAAACAATAATGCACATATAAAAATAGTGTGCCAAAAAGAAAAATTCCCCTTGTGCTCTATTTTTTTCTATAGGCAGGGAAGGTTTTCTTTTTAATGGGAGAGGTCCCAAACATGATATCTACAACTTCGGCAAAAGAGGTAGTTATGCACCAGATGATTCTGATATCCATATAGCAGATCTCCAAGCAGGTCTACAGGCTGTAAGAACTGTCATTCTGTGCATTTTCTGAGTGATCTAGCTCTATAAATTGTCTCGTTATAATAGCAGAGTAGGAATTTCATAAAGACTTTGCTTGGAAAGTTTTTGTTTTGTTTTGTTTTGTTTAGATAACATAGCATGGTGTGATGAGTAGGGGTGTAGTTTATCACTTGTCTTTCTTCTCAAAGGAAGCAGCAAGTAAGCTTACCAATTTTCTTCCCCCTGCAAGAAAAACTTCCAGGACCATGCAGTTTTCAAAACCTATTTACAATTCAGGACTCATTTTGTGCAAAATTTCCACATGGTTGTTTTGCACAGCAAGCAGCATTTTCTGTACAGCAAGCAGGTTTCCTGCACAGAAAATAATATTTATGCACAGAAATATTTTCCGTGCAGAACTGCTGTTTTCAGTGCAGATCAACTATGTGTGAATTTTGCAAAGAAACTCAGCAACTGGAACATTTTCTGCAGAAAACTGCTTCTGGGCAGAAACATAATATTTTTGTGTAGAAAAAGTAATTTCCTGTGTGGAAAATGCTGCTGTCTTTGCAAAACAAGTATGTGCAAATTGTGCGCAGAATAAATCCCAAACTGCAAAGATTCTTATCAGTCCAAGAGTCTTCTCATCAGAGTTTCTTGATGCTTGAAAAAGATGTGTTTCTATCTTTTCTCAAATATTTTTGAATATCCTTTCCATCTCTAGTGATAAATTAGTTTAAGATTTGGGCCTGTTCTGACACCAGCTCACACTGAACACTTAAGTGTCAATTGAGATGCTGTCATTTTCTTTTTAGATGGTAAGCATGCTTCTTCTCACTTGACTATTCAACATGATTTATTAATGTTGTCACTTATTTCCACTTTTCAAGTCAATATATTTCAAGCAAAATTTGCTTACAGTGCCTTTCAGCATTAACCATTAGGGCCTAAAACAGGATAGTCCAAATTCTGTGATTGACTCCACTCTCCTTTGCTAACTCTTGATTCATCACTATATAAATACACACACACACACAAACACACACACACAAACAAACATGCCATCTGTCTCTCTCTTTCTCTCATGCACACACAGACTTGTACGGTAAAGATAAAACAAATCTCTGGTTTACATGCCAGTGGGTCTCTTCACAGACCACCATTTGTTTCTTTGTTTGCTTGTCTCCCTCTTTGTACTCACAAATTATAGTCAAAGCAGCATAAAAATGAAAAGCAATAATTCAACAATGAAAAACAATAACCCAGTTAAATACACATAGGTAAAACATGACAGCCAGCATGGTTTGAGTGCTGGACTACGACCCTGGAGACCAGGGTATGATTCCCCACTCAACCACAGAAACCCACTGGCTGACCTTGGTTGCATCACATTCTCTCAGCTTCAGAAAACCCCATATAGGTTCATTTTAGGGTTCCCATAAGTCAGAAATGACTTGAAGGCACACAACAAGAACAAGTAAAACATACAAAAAGTCATTGTTACAATGCATATAACAATTCATCTAAAGACTTAAAAACTATTCTGAAACATATCCATGAAAAAGGCAACCAATAAAAATAAAAATGACACAAGTGTCTCTTCTTTTAGGGAACCAAGCCCAAGGTCAGAATCCATAGTTCTTGCATTTGGAAGAACTTGTGTGATGATAGTGTGGATTAGATGAATAAGCCCTTAGAGTCAGATCTTGAAAAAGCTAGTTTTGCACTATAGTTCCTGGACTCTACTAGCATGGCTAGAGGATTCTGGGGGTTGCAGTCCAAAAAGCAGCTTTTCTGACTCTGCCTAAAGTGGAGTGACAACCTGTGTGGGAGAGAGCAGTGGGGAGAAAGGCTGAAAAGGCCATCCCTTGAGGACAAATTTTGCATCTTTTTGCTCCATTGATTTGCTTTACCACTCTGCTGATGTTTCAGTTTTTTGTTCGCTCAATATCTTTCACTTCATCCATAGAAAGAAGGGAGGGGAGCAGCTAATGGGTTTTTACATCAGTACAGCAAGTTTAATGAGCTGTGTAACTTAGTAAAAATGCAGATGCAATGCTGGCATTAAGGGTTCTGCTTGGATATTGCATCAATAGGATAAACAATACCTTCTCTGAACCTTTAGATTAACCTTTTTAAAGAGATACTGGCTTATTATATATTATGTGTAGGGCTGGAGTACAGTTCAATGTATTGATCGATCAGGATGAGAAATGGATGAATTCATTAACTGTAGGTTTTAACTGCAGGTTTTTTTTTCTGAAAGGAAGGAAGGAAGGAAGGAAGGAAGGAAGGAAGGAAGGAAGGAAGAGCAAGCCCTGAAAGCATATTCAAAAGCTCATCTAAGCCATCACCATCCAATCCTCTTCATTCCAAAACTCTTGTGAACTGACTCTTACTCCCATCAATCCAGGTAGATGGCCCAAGCTGTGGATGATAGAATCATAGTCCAACACATCTGTAGGGCATTGACTTAAGAAAGAACTGCCTTAGACCAATCTAGTTTGGATATGATGCATAGGCACTGACTAGCCTCTGACACAGTCCAGAATCCTGTTGGTGAAATATGCAGATGTGAGTTGTGCTATCATGCTAAGGGATGCTTTTTGGAAGTATGGAGTGGATATATTCAGCTGATGAGGGCAGGAGCAGAGTACTACATGTGGAACCATTGGAAAAGCACATGAAAATGTATCTAGTGTGTTGTGTCAGTGCATACTGCCTCTGTGCAGTGCTCACTGTGCAATGAGGTGGCAGCTATGCACATTCACAGTTTCTCACACATTGCACTATGGTAGTGTTCACTACATGGTAGTGTAACATAACTCCAGTTGTGGATTTTTATACTATGCTGAGATGATGTAGGATTTAAGCCACAAATTCCAGTATTGCTGAAACCTGATAAAGGTACAAACATAAAGAATGTTTACAGAATTCTAAGGGAAATCCTTTTGTTTCCTGCACTGGAAACCTTTGAAATCTGTCTAGAGATCTTTTTATTCTTATTTCAACAAGCCTCTGACCTGACTGATAACAGATTTGTGTCTGGTCCCATGCCTTTCTTCCATTCGTTTCCAAGACTGGCTTCCAAGGATAGTGAAAGATAACTAGGGTAGTCACATGTCTTACTTTACAGAGTGTGGTCCTCTTTCTGGAAGCTTTCAGTGTGCAGCCCATTTAGTAAAGACATCTTCTCTTTCTGTCCAGTCCCCACCAGGTTTAGAGATGAACAACCAGAAAAAAGGGAGAGGAGGGGGATTACAGATGCTGACTGACTGCCAGCCAGTGAGGGAGCAAACAGATTACCCCATTACAGTCTTCCCCTTTCTGATGAGATGGTTCTAGTCATTTCTAAATTTCAAAGATATACAGATAGTTCCTCAAGAGAAAATGATATAAATCTTCTTTCCCTCCCTCCCTCCCTTCTTCCTTCCTTTCTTCTTTTTTGGATGGGTGAGTGGGTGGGATGGGGTATTGTATCATCCATAAGGGGGTAATGTATAAGTGGCCACTCTAAGGTATTTCCTCATCTATTTTCTTTTACCTCCCATTTTCAGTTGCATTACACTTAGGCTGGAATCCTATCAGTGAGTCCCAACTAGAGTTAAATCCATTGAATGAATTGTTGAATTCATGGTGAGTCATGATGTCAGTAACTGTGATTTATTCAAATGAGTTTATTCTCCTTTAGAGTAATAATAGGGTTCAGGCCCAAATGTAGCCTTGATTAATCAGTCCCTTCCACTCCACTTTTTTTCATCCCTGGAATCACCTTGTTCTTTTCTGGGCTCTTAAAAATTATGGTAACATTTATAAACTGTTTTGTAAACTTTGTTCCTTATGATTTATAATGTTTGATTGTAAGCTACTTTGAAAAGCTTCTGACTGATCTAGGGCAGAAAAAAACATTTTAAAGAGCCTAGCTTCCCAGCTCTTGCCCATGTCTCACAATAGCACAATATCTCCAATATCTCACGATAGCACTGTAACCCATGTGACACTGCCTCTTACATCTGTAGTGCCCAAGAAGTTATGCTTGTTTCAAGACTCCTCTTCTCTGCTTCACACCGCTCTAGGGAGATAAAGGTCTCTTCTATGGCATATGCTTTCCTTGGCCAGGGACAACCACTGGAGAACATGCTTTTCATGTAGCCCTGTTGTTGTAGCTGCCGCTAGTCTTGCTGTTGTCATGTTTTTTATTTAACGTATACTCTGCTTTTATCCTGGCCCAGGAACCAAAAGTAGGTTACAGCACTTTAAAACAATATTTAGCTATTTTTTTTTACAGAAGTTGAAAAACAATTAGCAAGCAATTGTGTTGGAAAGCACATGGTCAAAACAGTTTAAAACACATTAAAAACATAATTGAAAAGATGGAGGATAAAAAAACACAGCACGTCCCTTCAAACACCCTTCTGCCACATGATTTAAGAACCTGTCTATTTAAAAAGCTCTTTGTCTCTGGTGGGAAGAGAGCAGAGAGCAGCCAACAGGAACTCCTGTGGAAGGGAGTTCCACAACCTGACAGCAGCTGCTGAGAAGGCTCTTTCTTCCTTGCCAAATAAAACTCTCCCCCAAAGGCCAGCTTCTCTAGTGAGATACAGTTTTCCCTTCCCTTCATAGACATGATAGTGGGAAAG
Organism: Iguana delicatissima; assembly: GCA_948472985.1. Taxonomy (NCBI): domain Eukaryota; kingdom Metazoa; phylum Chordata; class Lepidosauria; order Squamata; family Iguanidae; genus Iguana; species Iguana delicatissima. The sequence goes on along the minus strand of CAOKZL010000469.1, from coordinate 118,056 downwards.
CTATCTTTAATGGCGAAAGTCATGTTGACTTTTTCTTCTTGCCTATTGTGGCTTGTTATAAATAATTAGAGGCATATCCTATAATATGTGTAAAGGATAATGTGCAAAGACAAACTATCAGCAGTTGATTAGCAGGTAAAAACCTAGCTGAAAAGTGAAGTATGTTTAGTGCAGCTTCAATGCCTTTGACCCCAAATTTGTGGCATTTTGCCAAGTGAGTGAAATATAGTCCTGTGATAAATCGTTGGAAATTTGTACTGTTGGATTTTGTTAGAGGAATGGTTGATTAAAAGCTAAGACCACCAACTAGCTTTTCGCTGCTCCATGCATCTCTTTAACCAAACCACTGCCGCTTTTAAAAGCAAAGTTATTACTGATATTATGAAGCAGATTATTCAGCAAGAAAGGGAGCAGTGGTGTTCATTACCCAACAATCTGTGCTTGATTTGCAGTACTACCTTATCTAGTTTCTCTGACAAATGTTTTGCCAAATCTTATTGGAAACATATTGAACTGATTTCACATGCTGCAAACTTGGTATGAATATTAATATAAACATTTCCAGAAAAAAGAGAAAGCTAAGATAATATGTTGTGTAACTGTGATAGTGGGGAGAGGGATTCTGTTTGAATATGGTACATTTAGAGTTGGCATATTTTGTTGGAATAAAATGAAGAAAGAAACGATGCTGGTCTATTGAATTAGGCACTGAAACAGTCATGTAGGAATGGTGGGTGGGGAGTGGGTCACCCTGAGTGGCAATATTTTTGGGGTGTCCCAGCTCGTAGCCACACCCCCACATGCCCTGGCCATGCCCCTACACACTGTAGTCACACCCCATGCACTGCAGCCATGCCCCCCACACTGTAGCCCCTCCCCTTCCTGCACTCCCCCTCTTCACAACTCCAAGCTCCGCCACTGCGCTGAAATATTTTGGGGGTAAAAGACAAGAATTTCAATTCCCTTCTCACCAATGCATGGCATCCAGTGTCTAACATTTTAATGGCCAGATCCATAGAATTGTCTTTCAATATGAGAACACCCTCGTCTCCATCCAATTGAGATGGCTGGTGGCTTCCATGCCTCATGGTAGTAAATCTACTCCAGTTTAGAGTTTAAACTTGAAGGAGCTATTCAAGATTCTGAACCTCATATCTGACATAAAGTTCAGAACCACGGATAGCGATGATAAAATTCAGACTAAAACACAAAATGGATTCACCATTTTGTGCAAATGGAAAAACACCTGTTGGAATTAGCAACTATTTGCTTGCCTTACACTCATTGGTAGTTAGACTGCATGTCACTTTAGAAGTTTAGACACAATAAGTCTATGGCCATTTCCTGTTTGTTTGTCCACACCCCCTCTTCCTGTATGATATAAACATTCCTTTGTCCTCTGGTCTCCCTCTCTGTCTCTCTCCCTTCCTGACTCTTCTGTGAAGCATGTTCTTTTAGAGCTCTCACTGAGATGAGATACTCAGCTCTCCTGAAACCACTTTAATTCTTGACTTATTTCCATGAAGAATATGAACCTGTATTGATTATGCACCAGTATCTGTGAATAAAACTACTTTTATATACCTCATGGAGAAAACTTTGCATGTTTTCTTTCTCTGCTAGACATCGCATTTGGGGGCACATTGTGGGCTGGTTGCTTAGCTTTGGCCTAGCATATTCGTGGCTCTGCTAGAAAGACCAACTACAATCTCTCACATTTCCCAATGAAAACAAGAGGGGTTTTTTTTTTTTTTTTTGGAAAAAATATTGCTGATTACTTTGAGGATGTCTTATCTTATCCTTTGAGAAGGCCAGCTACAGCCAATTCACCAACCACAGTAACTGAAGGAAGGGGCACTTATTTCCTCTTCATCACATGGATATTCTTGTGGGGGCAGGGAAACACCGTTGTTTCTTCCTGAGAAGAAAACTCTTTCCTGTCTCTTAAATACTAGTTACTACAGGAAAACTAGATGATAATCCAGGCACTGCTATTTAGGCCATCCCTGACATGAATATACAGAGCTCAAAATGTTCCTGATTAGTTACAATTATAACCTAGAGCCCCCTCCCACTGTAATTGTAACATTACAGTTACAGTTTCTAAAAGTAATTATTTATGTTCTTATTGCCAAAAGTAATTAAGGTAATTATTTGTCGAAAAAGCATCTCAGTCTCATAACCTTCTGGTCTGTTGAACGAAACACAATCTCCTCCCATCCACTTCATCATGCCCTCAATATTCACAAGACAGCATGAGGCAGGAACATGGGACCACCACTTGAAAGATATTGGATAACCCACACTCTGCAAAATTCACTCTAAGGGAAACAAAAGTTTATTGTTTATGAATAGCATGAGCAACACAGCATACTTCCAGAGAAGCTGCCAAAACTGGAGGTTACACACAGCAGGCAACTTATATAGGTTATCAATACATGTTTAAGTGTGCAAAGCATTCATTGGTCAAAGCCATAAATCCCTTCATGTGTCTCTCTTCCCTTTCCTTTCCTTTCCCAGGTCTGTACCTGCCACAATACCATACACCCTTGGCCAAGCTGAATCCCCTCCTCCACATATTTCTCTCTTATTATCTCCAAACAGCTCTGTTCTCAAAACATCCTTGCTTCCAGCTCTCCCCAATCTTCCCTAACATGAAATTCACTATAGTGACAAGCTGCTTTTGAATTACAATGGAGCAGTGATGTATTTAAGTCTTTTACTCCAAGTCTCAAGTCAAGTCTCAAGTCCTTGAAGATATTTTCAAGTCAAGTCTCAAGCCTGGTAACCAACTTTATACCACAACCAGAATTCCAGAATTATTGGATAGAGAGAAATAAATTCAGTTTTAACAATTTAAGCAGAGTCGCCTCTCCACATTTGCAATTTTGCCATCTGTAGCTTTGGAAGTGGGGAATAGGAGCCTTACTCCCCATTACTGAAGATTCAAAAGATTTAGAAGGAAGTATCCTTCCTCCTCTAGCCCATTGCCTAACACATTTGCTGTTCCCCTCTGAGAACACCCCTTACTCTGGGGTGAGTCTTGTCTTTTGCTCTTAGAAAAAGTTTTAGAAGGCTCCTCTAATATGCAGCAGGGACAGGCTGGTGAGCAGACCTCAAGCCTGCCTCAAGCCCCTTGCCCAAACTGTTTGCTGTCCCCCTCTGAGAAATGCACCCACACTTTGGGCTTGAGAGAGATTGTCATGTGACTAGTAGGCAAAAAGAGATGGAGGCATTGTTCAAAGTCGCAAGGTTTCTGGATGAATGTATTATGTTATTGAACCAAGGGCAGCAAGTCAGTCACTAAAAATATACAAGTCTTGAGTCAAGTTGAGTCAGTGCATCATTTATGGCCGATTTGAGTTCGAGTTGAGTCACTGAAGTGATACAACTTAAGTCCAAATTGAGTCCAAGTCTATCGACTCGAGTCTACATCACTGCAATGGAGCAGCGATTAGCAATATTGAAGCCTAGATACCAACTAACCCCTTTTTCAATGGTAAATACAAAATAGCAGTTAGCAAAGAATGCACATTCAACAGGTTAGTATTTTCATGGCTTAGCTTAGCAACCTGAAAAAAATGATATTTCTTTTCTACCATTTACTGCATGAACACTCCAGTTATTATAAGAATAACTAATGTTGTAGTTATATCAAAAAAAGAGTGATATACATCCTTATTAATTAATGTAATGTAACTGTGCAGTGTGGTTGTGTCTAGTTCTGGTTTGTGGTTTGAGAAGGGATAATGTGTCCCCCTGCTTGGACCACAGCCAATCTCTGCTTCTAAATTTCTCATTGGAAAATGAATTAATTAAAAATAACTGTATATCTATAACAAGTTAGTTCCAAGCTCTGCTTATCCCCCAATGGTTGTGTGCAGTTCCCTTTGACTTCAGTAGTTACTATCTCTACTCCAGGCACATGTATATAAATTTGTAAACTTGAGGGTTAACACTGTATATTTATTGGAGAGGACTGGATTATGTTTGCCTGTAAGATGCCACAGAACTCTTTGTTATTTTGCAATTTAGTCATATAACTAGAGCACATAAATGCATTATTGAATGTTAGGAGGTTGAGTTGTATTACTTCACATTAAATGATAGGTTCCCTTCTTCCAACTCAAATACTTGACTTCTGTTGTTATATTGGGACAATCTGGCTGCATTGCTGAAATTTTACTCTTATCATTAAATACCACAGGTGATAGCTAGTGATGTGCCCTTAATCACATCGAGGAAATGTTGGATCCAGTTCTGCTTTCCTTAGTTTTATCCATGGGGCATATGGCTAATATATTCAGACCATGTTTTCAAGTGTCCATGAAAAATGTGCCAGACCAAGGTTTGCATGCCAAAGTATTGTGTGTAAACATTGCTGCTTCTACTTCCAAAAGGCATTTACTTACTTAAAAGCTAGGCACACAAAGAACATATGGCACATTAGTAGCATCTTCGCTAGCACAAATGGTTCTTACGTAAATATAGCCAGCACCCACATGAATGCAGAGCCAACACTATTCATTTAAACATTTTCCCATGTTTGCCTTCACTCACACCCTCACTGTGGTACTCGGCATTGTTGCTCTGTTTTTATTCATCACAAATGAATTTACAAGTAGTCATTGATTCAGTTTTGAGAAATATATGTCAACAATGCCCTTTGAGTGACATGACAAGCTAATTATACTAATTAAATAAGAATTTGTCTGTACCACACAGAGTGTGATGCAATACAAAGGCTTCTTAAGATTCACTTCTATTAAGCTGTTTATTCAACATAACGGTATGCTCCTGGATAGACTGATTGCTCCTTCAGTGCCTGAAGTCAAACATACCTGAGGCCTCAAGATGAGAAAAACAAATATTTGCAAACAGTTACTGAAGCCAAAGGAGCTATATGCCCTCTCTCGTTTCTTTTTGGTATTTTTAATTTTTTCCCTTACCCTCCCAATTTAGGGCAGCTTGCAGCTGAATCCTGTTTCATTCTTTGGATCCAAGTGCCACTGAATTCAACAAGGCTTTCTTTTCCACTGCCAGTTAGATGTGCAATCCTGACTAAGATGGCTGAAGGAAAGGGTGAGGCTGAACTTAATCCAGGTCTCTCCTAGAAGTGTTCAAAGTGATTTAGGACTATCCTTTCCTAACTTTGTGCCAGCACTGTGGCTGGCTTTCTGGGCTAAGGGAAGTTTGGAGCTGGTGTAAGTCAGGTACTGCCTCACTGCACCCCTTCTATCATACCTTTATTTGAGATTCCTTCCAACAGATCTTAGCCAGCAGAACAGATCTGATGGCGCTTTGTTCTGTCAGCAGGTCTCTTGTGATCAGATATCAGAAGAGGCTAGTCTTTAATCCTAATATAGCAATATATGATGCATCTATGAGTTAGGCCTGCATTGGTAGATTGCAATTTTAAACACATTCTCCTGAAATAGATGAAATTTCTTTCCAAGTAAACATGATTAGATCAGATAATATTAAAATAAGTTCTAATAAAACATTGTGATGTTCAGCAATTTTTCTTGATAACATGAAAATATTTCACCACATCCATACTGGCAATGACAGGCATAGGCCACAAGTTTTCTCAAATACATTAATTTACATATTAATCTGTACATTTTTGTATTAATTGATAAAATCAATTACATTCCACTCATGGAGAGGGTTCCTAAGATGCTTCATTCAAACAAAGAATTAAAAGTATTACAAAATCTACAAAATTAGAAAATAGCAAAAAAAAATATTTATTTTTAAAAACCGATTACTGAAAACCAGAGCACATTAAAACATTTAAATAAGATTTCAGAGTCTGGTAGGAATTAAATACGCTAAAGACCAATGTGTCTCCATGGCCCAACTAAAAATGGTTAGTAAGAAAGCTAATAAACTCTATGATAGGAAAAACTGAAACATGTTCTCAAACAATTTTTTTATTGCTGCATTCTTGGTGGATTCTTGGTAGGGTTTTTATTGATGCATATTAGCAAGCTAATGTGAAGATGAGTGAGGTATACCTACTAGTAACCATATGTTCTTCTCAGGCCGCTACACTATGCTTTACGATGGTTTAACTGCTTTCCATCTTTAGTATGCTGTTAATTTCTAACTATGGTTGATTTCATTAAGGCCTTTGACAAAATTCTCCATGACATTCTTACAAAGAAGCTAGTAAAATGTGGGCTGGACAGTGCTGTTAGGTAGATTTGTAATTGGTTGCCCAACCGAACTCAAAGAGTGCTCACCAATGGCTGCTTTTCATCCTGGAAAGAAGTGACTAGTGGGGTGCCACAGGGTTCTGTCCTGGGCCCATTGCTATTCAATGTCTTCATCAATGACTTAGATGAAGGAGTAGAGGGCATGCTGATCAAACTTGCATAAGATACCAAATTGGGAGAGGTTGCTAATACCCCAAAGGACAGGATCAAAATTCAAAATAACCTTGACAGATTGGAAAGCTGGGCCAAAGCTAACAAAATGAATTTCAACAGAGAAAAATATAAGATCCTGCACTTAGGCAAAAAAAAATGGAATGCCCAGATATAGGATGGAGGACATGTGGCTGGATAGCAGTATGTGTGAAAAGGATCTAGGAGTCTTGGTAGATCACAAGCTGAACATGAGTCAGCAGTGTGATGTGGCAGCCAAGAAATCCAACGCGATTCTTGGGCCTTTTCCGCACTTTGTTTTTAAAACGGGGCAGTGCGTCCTCCAGCGAGGACGTTTGCACTTGGGGGCGAACTGGGTCCGGACTACTTTCTGTAGTTTCAGACTTCAGCCCGCTCCAGAACAACCAGAACTGGTGGTTCTCCATGCTATTGAAAGACCACTTAAAACAGGTCTTTCAATAACCCAGCACGCCCCAGTCCACCGTTGCGCTCCTGTGTAAATCTGCAGGCTCGCACCAGTGCAAGGTGCAGTGCAGGGGCAGGCTTCTGGCTGGCAAGCTTCTCCAGTTGGTGGAGAGCCTCCAACAACCGGAAGCCTCCATTTTCACCCCCGGAGCAGTGTGTAACGCAGGCACGCACTGCTCCGGATCAGCATGGATCATCGGAGGGAGCGCGCCAGTCTGGTGAGTAATAGACTGCCCCGTTTTCTTCCCAAAGTGCGAAAAAGCCCTTGGTTGCATCAATAGGAATGTGGTGTCTAGATCAAGGGAGATAATGGTCCCACTCTATTCTGCTTTGGTTAGACCTCATCTGGAATACTGTGTCTAGTTCTGGGCACCTCAATTCAAGAAGGATATTGATAAACTGGAGTGTGTCCAGAGGAGGGCGACCAAAATGGTGAAGGGTCTGGAAGCCATGCCCTATGAGAAAAGGCTTAGGGAGCTGGGTATGTTTAGTCTGCAGAAGAGAAGGTTAAGAGGGGACATGATAGCCATGTATAAATATTTGAAGGAATGTCATGTCAAGGAGGGAGCAGGCTTGTTTTCTGCTGCTCCAGAGACTAGGACAAGGAGCAATGGATTCAAGCTGCAGGAAAGGGGATTCCACTTGAACCTCAGGAAGAACTTCCTGATGGTCAGAGCTGTCTGGCAGCAGAATATGCTGCCTCAGAGTGTGATGAAGTCTTTTTCTTTGGAGATATTTAAGCAGAGGCTGGATGGCCATCTGTTAGAAGTGCTTTGATGTGTGTTCCTGCATAGCAGGGGGCTGGACGAGATGGCCCCTGTGGTCCCTTCCAACTCTATGGTTCTATTATTCTAAATGTTGTAAGGTAGCCTGAGAGAGCCAGTGGTGGTGTAGTGGTTTGAGCATTGGACTATGACCCTGGAGACCAGGCTACAATTCCACCCTTGATTATGGAAACCCACTGGATGACCTTAGGTGCATCACACACTCTTAGCCCATGGAAGACCCCACAATAGATCTGCCTTAAGGTTTTCATATGTTGGGAAACAACAACACAACTTGAGTCCCAAACTGGGGAAAAAGTGGATGTGATAGGCCCTTGCTTCTTTCAGATTGGTGTGGCACTTTCTGTACCCTGTCTTTATCACACAGCTCTGCCTCCCCTCTTATAACACCACCTTTATGTAAAAGTGTGAGGGTTTTCAATGTTTGTTTAGAATTACTCAATAACTTTAAGGTAGCATTTTTTTTACATATATATTGTATTCAACTTAGCCGAGTCAGCATTTACAAAAATAAACTGTAACTTTTATTTAGATAACAATAAGAATAAAGTGAATGCATTTCATCAGCGTACTTCTTAGACAATTCACTTCTATCTTTAGGCTCACATATAAAGTGCATGTATCATAAACAGCCCTTTGGCTACGCTCCCACCAAAGGCTCAACATCCCAATCTAATGCCATTTCTGCACTACATTGTTACAGTGCTATTATTCAACTTTCAACATCCTATGGATTCCTGGGATTTGCAGTTTAAGGAGGGGCATTTTAAATTCTCAGCCAGAGAGCTCTTCGACCTCAGTAAATTGCAAACCCAGAATTCCACAGGATGTTAGAAGTGGAATAATAGCATTGTAGCAATGTAGTGTGGAAATGGTGCTGATCACACTCACTAATCAGATTCTACTACGGTTCAATTACTCTTCTGCCTCTCACTAGCTTTCCACTGAGAATTAAACCTTCTCACATAGTCATCCTCCCTGGCTGACTGAGGGACTCTACTCCATAGTTTCTTGCTAGGAATGTCACTGAAGGACTTGATGCCAACAGGTACTTGGCTTTTTATTACCTTTCCTCTCAGCCACCAGCCTCTCCCACACACTACTGGGCTGGGTTTCTCTCCTGAGGAGCTATTCTGGTAGCTCTAGCAACCTCCTTCCAGGCTGACTTGGCACTTCAGATAGCCATACCTCCAGAACTTCATCACAGTGAGAGAGAGATAGCAGCAAGTAGTAGTAGTAGTAGTAGTAATAATAATAATAATGTTTATTAAAGCAGACAGCACTTATACAATCAGGCGTAGTGGTTGATGCTAGTACTAGCATCTTAATCTTGGCCTGTCTTGGCATGTTTATCACTTACCTATGACTTTTAGTGGCTAAACAGTATTAGTGAAGCAGAAAGGGGACAGATCTAATATAATCTAGTATATGTTTGAAGATAGGAAGACTTTCTCTTGGCCTTGGTGTCACTGGTGGGACATGAGAGAGGGCCTTCTCAGTGGCCGCTCTCAGCTTCTGGAACTCTCTGTCAAGAGAGGCTGGGTTTGCTCTCTCTTTTCTTGCTGGCAGTCAAAGACATTTGTATACAAGCAGGCCCTTTGGCATCTATGTTGTCCTCTGTTAATAGGATGTAAATTGGCTGGAGGCTAGCTTCACTTTGTTGCCGCTGTTGTCTCTGTTTTTATTTTTATGTTTTTAACTGAGAATTTATTCTGATTTTGTTTTTACTCTGTCTTATATTATTGCTAGCTGCTTTGTTCACCTGCTTTTGTGGGAAGGTGGGGATATGTGTCAAATGAATACATAAATAAAACTGCTTGGTTAGCTCCTAAAGGCATATTGACAGCTATGTAGGTAGTGTATTTGTTTGTTTTAATAAATATATTTTGTGTAGGTATATGCAATCATAGCTGCTGCTGCACAAACTATTGTTTTAACTGTAGTTTTATAGGAGTGGTCTCTATGTGAATATTACTCTTGAATTCCCAAGTAAATTGGAGACATTTTCATTTACTTCCAAACAACAAGTAACATACTTATTTAATTAATTTATATTTCAACCTTTCTTTTAGGATGAAACCTAAGGCTGCACACAATGTCAGCTAAAACTAAATATAGTTCAAATAAGAAATAATATAAATGTTAAAAAGCAATTCAAAAAATAACTACATTAAAAACATTAATTTAAAACTACTAAAAATGCAGTTAAAACATCATAATGATAAAAATGTGTGTGTGCGCGCAGATGTAGATGTGCACCTTCAAGTTACCTGCCAACTTATGGTGACCTCATGAATTTCATAGGGTTTTCTTAGGCAAGGAATACTCAGAGGTGGTTTTGTCAGTACTTCCTCTGAAATATAGCCTACTGTGCCTGGTATTAATTGGCAGTCAAGTACTAACTAGGGCTGACCCCTGTTAGTTTCCAAGATCAGAAGGGATCTGGTGCCTTCAGAGTATTTAGGCCCTGTGATGAAAATAAAGCACTCCTCAAGTTAAAAGGCCTTCTGAAACAGCCAGCTAACATTCAAAGGAGTAAGTAGACAAGAAGGTCTTTGCCTCTCAGTGGAAACTGAGTGGAAAGGGGGCCAACCTGGCCTCCCATGGGAGGAAATTCCACTGAGAAGAGCTCTCTTCTGTATCCTCACCAACCATACCTGTCATGGTGGTGGGACCAAAAGAAAGCAATCTTCTGAGGTTCTTAAACTTCGGCAGCATCATGTTGAGAGATACATTTTTTTACTTAGGTTGAAACTAAGCCATATTGTGCAGAGACTAGGGCCATTTCTGCACTAGACTGTTATAGTGCTATTATTCTACTTTCAACATCCTATTGAATCCTGGGGTTTGCAGTTTAGGGAAGGGCCTTTGAGGCCTCAAAGGCCCCTCCCTAAACTGCAAACCTCAAGATTCCATAGGATGTTGAGAGTGGAACAATAGCGCTATAACAAGTCTAGTGTGGAAATGGCATAGGATAGCTGCATTCTTGATAAAGCAAATAGATTTTACACTTTGCTAATAAAAAGCCATGTGAATAAGTGAGGAGAGGTAGTAAGTAATGAAAGAGGAGGAGGAACAGTGTGTTGTGCCTCCACCATCACCCTAATACTATGAATTTTAGATATCTTAAACTTAGATACAAAGGAAACTCTGAGGGTGTTCATCACAGGGGTCTGTGGCCTTAAAAATGGATTAGTTGTTTCTACTTAATTAAAATCTGTCTGTAGCCTGCAACATCATGTGATGCCAGAATCCTCAGGAGCTACCTATCACCATTACCACAAGACTTCATAGGCACACACATGAGGGCAGCTGTTGGCAACAGCTGTTGGCTGGCTCCTCTGTAGCCCTTGAAGGCTTTGGGGTAGAAGCATCAAGCAGCATAAAGAATGAAAAGGAATTATCATAAACCTTAGGAGGCTGCACCCATTGTTTATTGGAGGTATCCATGAAGCAGGTTACACAAATCAGCACAGGTAATGATCAGTGCCCCACCAATCTTTGCACCAGTGTCTCTTTCTTTAATGCTGTTCATCACGGCTTCTTCAGAGACACTGGAAATGGAGAGGTTCATGACGGTGCCTACAAGGATGGGCACAGGAAATGGCTACCCTTCACTTCTCCCTCTCAACCCTGATGGAGACTTGGAGCTCAATCTACAAGAGAAAAGAACAGCTGCAAGAATCAGGCAGTGCAAGAGGCCAGTGTGAGAAGATAAACAAGTATGACAAAAGAAGGCAACATTGTGGCATGATTTCTTGATGAGCTGTGGCTGCCATAGAGACAAAGATATTCTCTTTCATTATTATAGTTTTACTGGTGATTTTTGTAACTGTGCAGTCAGCCCTCCAAATTTGCAGGTTTCACTTTTGTGAATTTGATTATTCACGGATTATTTGCTGTCACCTCTGCTGCTTCCCTATGCCATTTTTAAGAGGGACTGCAAGCCTTGTGAGACTGAGAAACCGTGAATGAGGCTTGTAAGTCCCTATTAAAAATGGTGTGGGGCAGCAGTGGAGGCAGCAATAAGCCCCACCAGACACCCACTTCTGCCTTGCGAAGGAACCCTGATGCCTCAAAGGAATCCATGGTAGGTTGAATACAGTTATCATACTTTTTTGGGTGTTAAATATGGTTTGGGAGGGCCTAGAGTTATTCACTTTCACTGAGGTCCTGTGTCTCTAACCCTAGCAAATGTGGAGGGATGATTGTATAGAATTTTAAGGGGTGCTTTCCCCTAATATAACGTATTTGGCACTCATTTTCTCATTGCACAACTCAACTACAAAATGGGGACAAGTGTGAATTTTTTAGAGTGACTAGGTTTCAATTCCTATATTTATTTCAAAGTGTGAAATTCAGCAAGTTCATACTAAAATGTGAACCAGATTTCTCTCTGTGTGTAATTCTCATCCCACTCACAAATAGTAAACCCTTCCAAGCCTCTAGTACCACCACTACCACAGGCACTAATCAAGACACTGAATGAGAGAGAGAGTGTCAGAGAGAGAGAGAGAAGGAGAGAGTCAGAGAGAGAGAGAGAAATGGAAGTGGTTAAATGAAGGTGTGTTTCTCAAATGCATAACTAAACACATGTCATGTGATTTTGATGAATAAATAGCAAAATAAATATTTCCAGTATGGAAAGAAGATAAATTAATGACATGAAAAACAATTTTATGCACGTCTATCAATTTGTGCATCACAAAGTTCTTGTCTCCAATACCTTTTGTTGTGTGACTGATGTGTATTGAAAACACCATTTATAGAAACCTGAATTCTGTTTTTCCTGTATACAGCAACTAAGCTAGATTTTACAGCATACTGCTATGTATCATACTCAGATATAAGTCCAACTGTGTTCAGTGGGTTGTCATGTGCCTCTAAGTAGTTTCTAACTTATGGTGACCCTTAGATGAACCCATCATGGGGCTTTCTTGGTAAGATTTGTTGGGGGGGTGTTGCCTTTGCCTTCCTCTGAGGCTGAGTATGACTTGCCCAAACTCACCCATTGGGTTTCCATGGCCAAAGCAGGAATTTGAACCCTGGTGTCCAGAGTCATAAACAACACTCAAATCACTATTCCACTCTGGCTCTTTAGTCTTAGGTCATTTCCACACTACACTGTTAGAGTGCTATTATTCCACTTTCAATCTCCTGTGGAATTCTGAGGTTTGTAGTTTACTTGAAGCCAAAGAGCTCTCTTCCCTAAACTGCAAACCCAGGATTCCATAGGATGTTGAAAGTGGAATAATAGCACTCTAACAGTGTAGTGTGGAAATGGCCTAAGACTAAAGAGCCAGAGTGGAATAGTGATTTGAATGTTGTTTATGACTCTGGGGACTAGGGTTCGAATTCCGCACAGTGTAGTGCGGAAATGGCCTTTGTAGCAATAACAACAGTAGCAGCAGCAGCAGCAGCGGGAGAGATGAACATCATGGATGGAAAACCAGCATCTGGTCATGTGCTTTAATAAAAACAGGTTTTCCATTATTATTTTTTGGTGAGAAAAAATTAGCAAGCTACTGAATATTAACAGCTCAGTTAATATTCTCTAACAGTCTCTCTCACACACTTTCTAACTGAGATTGGTAGCCGAAAAGAGATTCTGGCTTATGGAGGCAGACTTCTGTAGGTGATCCCTGAGGATTACAAATGCTCCTAGCTCAAATGGAGACAGCTGTTATTGCGACACACTGTAAAAATCTTATAGTGTCCTCATTTTTGCCCTGCAGAAATACTTTGAATCATACAGGAGACCATTAGAGTGGTCTGTAGAAGAACAGAAGTTTCCATCAATGAAGGAGAAGTGTGGAAAACAACACTTCCCAACTGAAATAAATGGCACTCTGTAATCACAGTGGTCTACAGACAGTGGCAGCCATAGTCAGCATATAAGCTTGGGGTTGGCAGGAGAAGCAGATTTCAAAGGAATGGCTTAAGGGGAGATATAATATTCTGGCAACATAGATGAGTTTAATCAGCAGGGAATGAAATGTTCATACTCCTATTTTATTTGGCAGAGGTGTTGAGAAATTGTGTAATATCATTTTCAGGTCTTTCATACTTACATTGGCTGGAGCGCCTGATATTTATAATAAAAATATGTAATTGCTGGGGGTAAAAAAATGAAGCTCAGTTTGCAGAAGAATTATCCCTAGAATTAATTTGGTTAATGTTCATATTATTGCTATATTTTGGAAGAGTGCCTGACAGTTATAGCCCTGGACAACTTATTAAATTTCGATTTAGCTTTGGTACTTCTTGTTGCACAACTGGAAAACAGTAGCTTCCTGAGGTAAATGGCAAAGGAGGGCACCTCTGAGCTTTCTCTTCCTCAAGACTTCCCCAATATTTTACATAAATCCAACTACACCATTCCTGAATGTATTTCTCACCCCGCAGTCACTGATCCAATGGGGAAAAAAAGCCAACGCAATCCTGGACTGTGGCCATTTCTGCACTACACTGTTATAGTGCTATTATTCTGGGGGTTGTACTTTACTGAAGCCAAAAAGCTCTCGGGCTTAAAATTCAAACTGCTTCTCCCTAAATTACAAACCCAAGGATTCTATAGGGTGTTGAAAGTGGAATAATAGCACTATAACAGTGTGGTGTGGAAATGGCCTGTATCAACAAGAGTATAATATCCAGATCAAAGGTAATAGAATATGTTCAGAGAAAGATGATCAAACGTTTGGAAACCAAGCCTTCTAAGGAATACCTTAGGGAACTGTGCATGTTCTGAAGGAGAGAAGACTGAGACAAGACAATCTATCTATCTTTAAATATCTGAAGGGATGTTGTGTAGAAGATGGAGCAAGCTTGTTTTCTGCAGCTCCAGAGAGTAAAACATGAACCAATGAATTCACATTAGAAGAAAAAAAATGATTCCACTTAAACTTTAGGAAGGACTTGTTTATCATAACAGCTGTTCAATAGTGGAACGGACTGCCCAAAAGGGTGGTGGACTCCCCATCTTTGGAGGTCTTTAAACAGAGGTCGAATGAGCCTCTATCAAGAGTGCTTTAGTTGTATACTCCAGCATGGCAGAGGGCTGAATTAGATGGCCTTTGCAGTCCCTTCTAACCCGTGGTATAGCTGGGGGGGCAGAGGGAGGAGTCTGCCCTGGGAGGCACATTTTTGAGGGTACTGTCGGACCACCCTCCACAAGCTGGCAGGTGCCCAGTGCCTAGATGGGCACTGGAGTCTCCTGGAGAGATCTGATGGAGGGGGTATGCCACCATGGGAAAGAAAGCCATCCATTCCCCTCTTCCCTCCCCTCCATCTCTCCCTCCCAATCTGGAGTGAAACCTATTTCCAACCAAAGCAGCAGTACTGATGCTGGTGGATGGGTAGAGAAGGAAGGAGGAAGAAAAGGAGGAGAGGAGAGGAGAGGAGAGGAGAGGAGAGGAGAGGAGAGGAGAGGAGAGGAGAGGAGAGGAGAGGAGAGGAGGAGCCCCAAGGAGGCAGGGAGAGGTGCTCACCTTTCCCCCACCCACCTGTGAGACTGGGGACAAGCCTAGCCCAGCTGAGCCTCCAAGGAGGGAGGGAAGGAAGGAAAGAGAGGGGGGGACCCTCGCCACCGTGGGAATGCCAGCGTGTCTCTGAGCATGTACAAAATGCCCCTCTGAGCACATCCACCCAGAGCCCAATCACCCAATGCCAATGGAGCGGTTTTTATTTGGTATTTTGGATTGATCCTCCCTCCCCTGAGATGAGTGGCAAACTCAGGGACTGCCCCCAGGTGGCAAAAGCTCTAGCTATGCCACTGCTTCTAACTCAACATTCTATGATTTTATGATCCCACCATAATCTCTGTGCCACATGTCACATCTGCATAATATATCCCTTCTTTCTGAGTTCCTTTGGAGTCCTTTTCTCTTCTCAGTGTTTTTCTGTTGACACAGTATAGTAGATTAGGTAACCATACTGGGGCTTAGATATCCTTGCAGCACTGCCCTAGGTCATGGTGAAATCCAGGAAGAGAAGGGATGAGTGAAAGGCTGGAGGGAACTGCATGCTTAGAGGTTCAGGGCAACAGTGCATGGTTAGCATCATAGTTCTCCTCATTGTTTATGTTCAGTGGGGCAACAAGTGTGATGGGTTTTTTTTTACACTGAAAATAAAGCTCCAAGCATTCATCAGTCATGCCATTTTTTAAAATTTCCACAATGGACTTGGTTATAGGCAAAATTTTGACCTTCAAGTGTTTGTTTTTCTTCCTTCTTCCCTGTTCCTCTTTATCCCCCTTACCTGCCTTTAAGTTCTTTGTCTCAAGCTAATCAACCAATAGCATTCAACACTAAAAGTCAGACTTGAAACCTCTACTAGGAAGTCTCTAATGAATACACGGACATTCTATTCTGCCCTCTTTTCACTGATGATGAATAGGGGGATTATGACTTCATGTTAATATTACAAAAGAGAAGTGTTCTATGGGTGCAGCTTTGGCTAAACCAAGGTTTTAAATGGAAGTGTAGCACAACACAGGTCCAAAAATAGATGAAATACTTGTATTCATGCTTTGGCTTGCACTGAGATGCCAAAACCAACTCTGCCAAATGATCCCAGGAATAACTATATTCCATTTGTTGCTGGAAATGTTATCCTATGCAGGGGAATTGATTTCTGGTGTGAAGGGAAATGAAACCTCAAAAACATTAATCATGAATTAAATGGCCAATATACCACTGCTGTGTGGTACATCTTGTAAACATTAGTTCAGCCTTGGAGTTAAATGATCTTGAAAAGCACCCACAAAATAGAAATCCCATTTAGAAGTTCCTTAGCCTCACTTTTGATACTAATCAACTCCATATTTATTGACTCGGTAGAAGCAGCAGCACCTGAAATCCTTTCTAGACCTTTTCTGGTTATTACAATGAATGGACTATCAGATCAAAGTGCATTAAAATAGTTCATGTCCAGCAGTTCGGTTACTAGGAAAGCACTAATGTTAGTAAGAAGGTTAAATAGTTCAGTCAGCAATTAGGTAGACAGTAAAGCAGACAGATATTTTCCCTGAAAATTTCAATTGGCCAAAATGGCTCGAAAGACACAGAGAAATCTTTAACTGAACCTGAGCTAGCTTTTATTTTTATTCTGTCTGGGGAAAATCTGTCTTTTAAAGTTTTAAAACACATATCCTATGCCTAATAAAGCTCACAGGCTCTTAGATGAATCAAAGATATTGCTGCCAAACTATGTTTCTCACGAGATCTCTCTGGTAATGTGTTGCAGCTGAAGGGGAGAAGAGAAGCTCTATGAAGCACTATTGCCTTTCCCTCAACCTGAAAGGGAATAGAGCTAGGACTGGTAAATACCATTGGGTCATGCCCCCTTTTCAACTCCATGTCATTTCTGAAATGTGGAAGGAGCGGAGTATAGGCATTCTGGCCAGGAGATGCTGAGAGCTACAATCCAAAAGTAATTTTCCAATCTTCTTGGGTAGGAGAGATATGGTTTGGAGATAGATGAGGGTTTGTTCCCAATAATGCCACCTAGCACTTGATTTGGGCAAGTCCTGCCAATGAGCTAAGTGAAGAGACTTCTTTGGGCAGCAAGTTGCAGGGGGTTGATATCATGAAAAGGTAGCAAATTGTTAGTTATTTTATTATGGTTGCAATTTTACTACTACCAGGACAAAAGAGAAGTGTGTGCGAGATTTTTTGTTATTAATGTTAGTTTCTGTTATTAATGTGAACTTTGATTTGGACTGGTGGCCTCAGGCACTGTTTGCTTCTCTGCCCAGGCAGCAAAATGTCTTGTTCTGGGGATAAACCCAATTAAAGAGGTGGTCTGAGAGGCTGTACCTGGTGCCACCTATAAATAGGTGGCACCTATAATCTAAAGATTATGGCCAGAATCCAATTGGCCAGCTACAAATGTATAATTACCATAGTTATGGAGCTACACAGTGAATTCTGGCCCAGCTCCCCAATCCCCACCTGCTTGGGTGCAGTCACGATGACTGATGGGGGTCCATTCCCCTGTTAGTCAGGAATCTGCTGACTGACATTCCCACACTCCGCTTCAGTGAATGATCTCCAGTGTGACAGACCAAAATGGGGTTCCTATTGCAATTCCTGCTCATGTTGGAGATTGTTTGCATGATGAGGGAACAGGAATGTGAGTAAGCTGCTTCATGACTGGTAGAGGAATGGACTGCTGTGGATCACAGCAGCTGCTTCCTGGTAAATGGAGACTGGGAGACTTTCACAGTTGCTGCATGTCTCTAAAGTAGGTGCTACATAGGGATCTTGAATATAACACAGGCCATTTCTGTACTGCACTGCTATAGTGCCATTATTCCACTTTCAATATCCTATGGAATCTTGGGGTTTGCAGTTTAGGGAGAGACATTTAGAATTCTTAGCCAGAGAGCTCTTTGGCCTCAGTAAGCTACAAACTCCAGAATTCTGTTGAAAGTGGAATAGTAGCACTATAACAGTGTAGTGTGGAAATGGTCACAGTTACATATAGTTACCTGGAGTTATGCATTCGTAACTCCCTAGGAGGCTTCTGGGTGACAACAATTATGATGATATCATCATCATCGTCGTCGTCGTCATCATCATCATCTTGCCTTTTTTCCAATAATGTGTGAAGGTGGCTTACAACGTGTTAAAAATAAATACAAATTAAAAACTATACAAAAGCTCCAATAAAAGCATAAATATGTGAGTTAGACAGTTTATAAACTTAAAAACATGAAAATCCATCCCACTTAGTTTCTAAAACCCTGGTGGCATAAGAATGTTTTGACTTCCTGGCAGAGGGGGACAGCAAGGAGGGAGCCACCCTGTCTTTCTAGGGAGTGAGTTCTAAAGTCCAGGAGTAGCCACTAAGAACATCCTCTCCCTTGTTTCTACCAAATGAGCTTGAGAAGGTAGTGGGACAGAGGAGTATCACCTCTCCGGAAGATCCAGGAGCTCTAATGCGCTCACAAAGGGTGGACCCAGACTGTGTATTTATAGATGCAACCTTCTTATTCCTCAGATTTTTGAGGTGTGCTCTTCATTCACACCATTCTTGAACCAGGTCAATGCTGAAGCAAAGTAAGTCTGTCTACACTTAAGAGATTCATCCTTGTTCTTTGCTATGTTCCTCCCAGTGGTGTCTAATGCACAGCTGACATTCTCTGGTGGTATTTTTCTTAGGTCTTTCCTGATCCCAGAGGGTTTTCTTTTTCCCATCTTTTTAATTTTTACAGCCAGCTAGCTTGTAATCTAATTTGTGTCAATTAGCAATCAGTGCAGACAAAAGCTTTCTTACTCCCTTCATAAATGTGGGGCCCAATAAATCTGGCATGTGCTCCATCAGCACATCTGCTGAGGATTCCCACCCCTACTTCATTTTTTCCCCATAATGAAGCTGCCATCTGTAGCTGATAGCAGGAGAGCAGCTCCAGAGCAAATCCTTTTTACATCCTGCCTTCATTGTTTTTAAAAAATGTCTTTTCCACTCCAAGGCAACTTACCCTGAATCATGTATGGGAAAGGGACTAAGCTTGGGAAAGGGGATGCCTCCCGCTTTGCTTGAATCGAATAATTAGACTTCAGGAAAGGAACTGGCAAGCTGATGACAAAATGGGACCTGCCCTTCTGCCCTTACTAAGTTAAGAGAACAGCTGTCTTATTTCAGGTATTTGTCTGGTGTAACGGTTGGTTCTCAAAAAGCGGTTTTGGAATGGGCCTGACAGAGTTCTGTTCCTTTTCCAGATTACACAGAATGAGGCAGGAAGGGACAGAATTCTGGATCTCTTGATCTCGGTCATGAAAGAGAATCAGGCAACTTTCCTCCAGCTGGCCTCTTTCGTCTCCCTCTTGTTGTTAGTGTAGGCAAACGCTGTCCTGCTTGCCACAGTATGCAAATTTTAGTCATTTCTTTGACACTCATTCCAATAAACACTCTTTCTTTCTTTCCCCCTTTTTTTTTAAAAAAAATGCAGATTAGAGCCAGCCTTCCTCGGCAATGTTCGGTGGTGAACTATGTTTATATATCTTTGTTATTATTATAAGGGATTAGGAATATTTTAAGGTCTTAAATTCAGATGGATCCCCTTTAGCTTTGCTGTCACAAGATTTGTTTTCACTCACCCAATACAAAATTAAATATTACATGCCTGAAAGAGCACAAAGTCAGAAATATATAACAACTATATCTTAATTCTTTTAAAATTCTCAAAAATCTCTTTCAGTTGTTGAGGAAGATAGGTTTATTTTCTATATTAAAACACAGTCTGAAAAATACACTTAAGCTACAATTCTATTTACCTAGGACTAAGTACCACCGAACTTGAAAGGACTTACTTCTGAAAAGACATATATAGAAATGGTCCCTTAAATCAGGGAAGGCATAACATGATGCTGGACCCTGGCTTTGTGCCTCTTGAAGCCATAAGCTATAAGCTAGTGTTCCAAAACATGCCAACATAGTATGATTTTGGGGCAACTTTTGCCCCCTAACCGTACAGAATACTCCTGTAAAATATGTGAAGATATAGAAAAAATGCCCAACCTATTCCCAGAACCCTGTACGCTTATACATCAGTTAATGAAGTAGATGTGTCCCTGGGCTTGACTTCTTTAACAGAAACTTTGATACCGGATATAGAAATAACTTTGAAAGAATAAGGATAGATTCCTCTATGTATGTGTATACATGCCGTCAAGTTGCTTCTTGACTTATAGTGAACCCATGAATTTAATAGGTTTGTTTTGTTTTGTTTTGTTTTGGCAAGGAACAGTTAGAGGTGATTTTGCCAGTTTCGTATAGCCTACAGCATGGGGTATTCATTGGTGGTCTCCCATCCAAACACTAACCAGTGATGACCCTGCTTAGCTTTGAAGATAATACAGGATGTGGTGCCTTTAAGGTCTTTAGCCTCCCACACACAAAAGAAATCATGCACAGCTACAGTAGGATCACTTAGACTAGAATCCCATTCTTTCCCAGGCCAGGCTTTATTGTATTGTTTATATAGACCAATTGTTGCAACCCAAGAATGAAAGTCTGCCTTTCTCCAGCCCTCCTTCACCCTTCCCCAGTGCCAATGTTGCAAAAACAAAACTAAACAAAATAAAACAGAAGATTTACATCTAGATTGAAAACAAGGAAAGGGAGACTAGGTTGGGTTCCTGTAAAAAGACTGTAAAAAGGGGCTTCCTTGTCAGAGACTTTGTTAAGAGAGGGATTGTCCTGCTCTCAGTGCTGAACGAGAATCCAAAGTGCCAAAGTCAGAAGCCATAGAAGCAGACAGCCGTAAATCAGATGGAGTCTGAGAAGTAGCAAGTCATCAAATAGTATAAGAGTCATAAATTCAGCACTTAGAAGAGATGGTTTATCAAGAGCTGAACTGAAATTGCATTCAACAGTTTGGCTATAGGAAGTTTCTCTGCTTATAAAGGCAGCAAGCTCAGCCAATGCTCTGATTTCAGGCTGTATGTAAGGAGTGTGTTTCACAGCCGTGTTTTCACCGATGCCTTGAACACAGTCTTTGCTCTGCCCCCATGGAACAGTCTGAGCTGCCTGCAGGGGATGGTTCTTAAGCAGTCCCTCTTAAAGGCAACAGGAAGTGATGCAACATCATTTCCTGACACCATTTTGAGAAGGACTGAAGAGCAAAACAGATACATTTGCTTGTGGTAATATTTCAGGGTGCAACTTGAAGGGGAAAATTGATTCCTGGGCCCACACAGTTCATAGCTGTCTATACCCATGTTAAATAAAGAATAATGGTCTTTTCTATTCTTTCTAATATAAGAACAAAGATACAAACACTCCTGATGCCTGTAAATCTACCACATTGATAAATGAAGCATGTTGATCACATCTATAATCCCATAAACACATTTCTCAAAGAATGAAAAAGTTGCTAATATGTGCAGCCAGGCAGAATTGATTTCTAAATAGCTGCAGCCAAGGGGAATATCTAGGCAATGGGAAACAGCTGAAACATTTGTTAAAAAACAAATACATCAATAACTATTTAAACTGTAACACCCTTAGCTATAGTGATGAAGAGGACTAAGCAAGATTTAAATGCATATGTAAAATCTTCCTCAAACTCTTTGTTTTTCTTTTATGCATGGGCAAATGAAACTTAGGCCCTTTCCACACGAGAAGAGGAATTCGTGTAGTGAGGGTTCCGGCCGGTTTTTACCGGGTTTTTTTGTATCCGCGCTAATGCGCGCTCTCTATTCATACGTCTTATGTTTGATCCGGCTTAGCGCGGTTTCAGAGATCCACACGTTGCCGTCCTGACCACCCCCGCTATTAACATAACCTCGCCCACTATGGCTGTGATAGGCTGATTTCGATTTGAAGAAATGGCGCATTGCGTCGGTACGTACCCGCGCATGCGCGCACGTACGTATGCAAGGTCCTCCCCCAACGCCTCCCGCCTTTCGCCACCACCCCCCACCTCTGGCTAGTGCGTCGGTTGGTGCCGGTCGTTGTGCTTCCTGCTTCGCCGATTTTCTGGCTTGTTCATGGCTTTGCGATGGAGGGCGAGGTTCTCGATGACCTGGTCAGGTTCCTGGGGCCCTTTGTTGCGGTCCTGGGTGTAGTGGTGGCCACCATGCAAGAACAATGGGCCAGAGATCGAGCGAGGAGGTCCAGGCTCCATCGCGACCATGAGGAGGAGGACGTTTTCTATGCGCCCCTTCTGAGAGGACACTCGCGGCGTCTCCCACGCCCCAGAAGGTGGTGGGTCAGGGAGAGGATGCGGAGGACATGGTGGGCTGAGGAGGTGCTTGCTAAGTGGGACGATGACCAGTGGCTCTACCACTTTCGCATGACGAAAGCCACCCTCTTCGAGATCGCCGACCGTCTGCGTCCCACACTTGAGAGGAAAGCCACAGAAATGCGTCAACCCATATCTGTGGAGGAGAGAGTGGCGATTACCGTGTGGTGGTTGTCAACACCGCTTATATATCGCAAAACGGCGAACACCTTCGGCTTGGGGATCTCCACAGTCGCTGTGATTGTCATTGAGGTGTGTCTGGCAATAGAGCAGGTCCTCCTGTCGTCCACCGTTTCCCTTGGAGACTATCGCAGAGTGAGTACTCGACATCCATCCGCCCTCTCTCCCTTCCGTCCTTCCCCGGCACCCCGACGTCTCCCGGTGACGCTATCTCAGCCCAGACCATTCCGGCCACCATCCCTGCACTGGCCACGCCACGCGCGCGGCCATCCGCGGCCCTCCGTCCCCCCTCCCCACCTCCATCCACCCTTCCCCCCGCCCTCTCTCCCCTTCCGTCCTTCCCCCGCGCCCTGACGTCTCCCGGTGACGCTATCTCAGCCCAGACCGTTCCGGCCACCATCCCTGCACTGGCCACGCCACGCACGCGGCCATCCGCGGCCCTCCGTCCCCCCTCCCCACCTCCATCCACCCTTCCCCCTCCCGCCTTCTCTCCCCTCCTGTCCTTTCCCCGCGCCCCGACGTCTCCCGGTGACGCTATCTCAGCCCAGACCGGTCCCTCTGCTATCCCTGCACTGGACATGAAAGGAGTAATGTTTGTTTTTTGTGTTGCCACCCATTGCAGGTCATGGATGGATTCCATCGCATGGGATTTCTCCAATGCATCGGCACGGTTGATGGTACACACATTCCTGTGCGGCCACCAAAAGGAAGAGGGGAAGAGTTCGTAAACCGCAAGAGCTCCTTCTCCATTCTCCTGCAGGGGATGGTGGACCATGAAGGACGCTTTTTGGATATTGTCCTTGGCTTTACGGGCAGAACGCATGACGCGTTTGTTTTCCGTCACTCCTCCTTGTGGCACGCCATGGAGGCTGGACGGTATGTTCCTGGGAACCCTACCATCACCATAAATGGCGTTTCCATTGGTCCAGTCATCCTCGGAGATGCAGCGTACCCCCTGTCAAGGTGGTTGATGAAGCCATACGGAGGGGCCATGGACCCAAGGAAGTTGGCTTACAACAGGGTTTTCAACCGCTGTCGGAAAGTGGTGGAGCGGGCCTTTGGAAGGCTCAAGGCACGGTGGGGCTGCCTCTCAGCTCCCCTAACCGTGTCCGAGAAGAACTACCTTCCCATTATATCCGCCTGCGTGGTCCTCCACAACATCTGCAAGTCAAAGGGCCACATCCTGCACCCCGACCTTGCTCCCCCCACCTCTGCGCCTCCCACAAACACGGGATGACTTCCGATCCCACTCCTCCGCCAGGAGGCTCCGTGAAGGGGAAACAGTTAGGAATGCCATTGCAAGCCTTATTGCCGAGGACAATGTTCAGTCCTAGATTTGTAGTTTTCTCCCTTGTTTGTAATTGCAATTAGAAGGTGTTTTGCCCCTCCCCGTTGTAAATACTTTCCCCTTTACAAATAAACTTTACACTGGTTTTGTTGCAAAAATAACAGGTTTGCTTTTATTATTTCAAAAACACAAAAACAACATGAATGGCAAACAATAGTACTGACTTCAAAGGAAAACAAGATATATGGCAACTCCCCTTTCATAGGAGAAATAGGAAACATATAACTTTAAACAGTTAGATCATGGATATTACTAACAAGTTAACGGGGCCATATTTGTACCCATCCAAATGGGCAGGTAGGTGGGGAGATGCATTTCTCAAGGGCTGTACCTGTGGCAGGGTCTCTTGACCCTTGGGAAATGTCGT
The DNA here is from genome assembly GCA_948472985.1 of Iguana delicatissima. NCBI lineage: Eukaryota > Metazoa > Chordata > Lepidosauria > Squamata > Iguanidae > Iguana > Iguana delicatissima. Next base: position 93,770 of record CAOKZL010000469.1, on the reverse strand, counting down.
CTTGCCTCCTGCTGCTGGGAGGAGGTCGATGGGCTTCCCCCCATTGCAAGGCTCTGGCCTGGTTCGGGCTCAGTTTGTTCGGAAACCACACTGCCATCATTCCTGGGGAGGATTGCAGCATTTCTTGCATTCACTGCATCCGCGATTGCGGACATAACCCTGATACATTCCCTAAGCAGGGAGAGCAGCTCCCTGCGTTCTTCTGTCGCTGCGGTACTCTCATGCTGAAACTCCCTGGCACGCATGTCCCTGTTGAGCTCCTGCTGCTCCCGTATGAGATCCATGGTAGCTATGGTAGCAGCGGGAAGGTTCTCACTACGCCCTGCTGCAGTGGTCCTATGGCGCGACATGCGTAGTCTGGACCGGGGAGACAAGCCCGCGGCGGTAGTGCTGCGTGTCACCTCTGCTGTACCGTTGCTTGCCTCATCTAGGGAGAATGAAAGCAAAATGGAAGTAGCATTGTACTGGTTAATGGGATGTGATTTTTGAAACGTAACACAACATTCCTGTGAGGGCCGCACAAAACTGCATGCCGGGCAGCGGCAAAGCCAATCACATCTCTCATCGTCCCATGTAACATCACCTCTCGTGTCACATCTCACTGAGGAGTGACAGCCACAGCGAATACCTAACTTTAGGAGAAATGTGTGCAGGGAGAAGGGAAGCAACAGGAACCGTGCATGCAAACAATTATATGTCTAGTTCATGGATCCTGCTCACTCATGAGACACCAGGCTTGACTGTTGTGCAAAAGGTCCAGCAGGAAGGTTCCTGTACCTTCCGGCCAACACCTCTAGTGCTATGGTGACAAGGTGTGGAGTAAGGGTGGTGGTTAAAAACTCACCTGTACCAGTGGTGCTGTCATTTTCCGCTCAGATGTCCCGGGATGAACTGGCGTGTTGCTGGTGTCGTCCATGCCTGCATGGGGGGATAGGTTGCGGGGTGTGAAAGAACAAGTCTGCTGAGAATGCATTCTGCATGGCTCCCGGCGGCCCCCCTTCCGGCCTTCCCCCCATTGACCTATGCACATTGATATCCAGCTGGAAGGGACCAGGCACATACGGCGCGCTGTTTACATGCTCCCACACTGTTAGCATACCCAGAGACCCACAGGAATCCAAGAGTTCAGACAACTTGGCCGTTTTGGGGAGCAAAAGGGCTTGCTATTGAGTTACTGAGTAAGTAGTGATGCAGGAATTGAACGGTAGGTAGCATGCACATTGCAAAAGCATTCTTTCCGCTACATAGCAGCCATGCCCAAGGGCTATTGCGACCCAGGGAGATAAAGCGAAGCTTATACGTTTGTTGCCACACTAACAACCTGCCTTACCTGATGTCTCCGCATCAGAGGTATCCGGGGAATCCCCAAAAAGCTCCTGGCTATGGGCACGCTCTGGAGCACAAAAAGGGAAAGGAATGGGTGGAATTTCCATGCATAGATGAATTAGTGATACAAAACCAAGATAAGGGTACCCCTCTTAACATTCATACCTTCTGATGCTGCAGCCCCCTCCACTCCGTGATCCCCGTCCTCTGCAATCTGTAGGCTCGCGATGACCCTTGGTGGGTGTGCACCCGCGTCACCACCCAAAATTCGCGACAGCTCCTCGAAGTAAGGACAGGTAACCCGGGAGGAGCCTGTCCTTTTATTTGCAGCGACTGCAGGACGGTAGTCCAGCCGCATCCGCTTGGTTTTTGTGCGGCATTCTTCCGCTGTCCTTTTGTGCCCTCTTCTTTCCATTTCCCTGGCTATTTCTTCAAATATTTCGATATTGCGGAGCTTTCCTGAAGATCCACCTGGTACTTCTGTTCGCCCTACACTTCAAGGAGATCCTTTACCTCGGAGTGGCGCCACGCGACCCCCCTGCCTTTTGCCCTGCTTCTCCTCGGGTTGATCTCTCCCTCTCCAGGGCTGGACACATTTCCCTGGCTTGCATCTTGGGTCGCCATAGCCACCTTCAAGAAAACTCTTCCGCAAAGTTTGGCTGACCACGAGGTTGCTAGTTCCGAGTAATGGTTTCCTCCTTGTCGCCCCAGCGCAGTTTCTCCCGGCGACGCTTCGCACATGCACAGCGGCCACCAGGACTTGGCGCCGCGGGACCCCCACAGGAAGGCGGTGGAACTGTAGCCTTCCTGTGGGCATGTCGGGGGGGGAAGATAGGAGAGATAGGTAGAGCGTGGGAGTTTTTAGATTTATTTGTTTTTATCCTTTTATTACCCTTTTATTACCCTGCTGTCCCTTTAGGTAGGTAGGTAGGTAGATAGGTAAAGGGAGATAGATAGATAGATAGATAGATAGATAGATAGATAGATAGATAGGCAGATAGATAGATAGATAGATAGATAGATAGATAGATAGATAGATAGATTAATAGATAGGCGTGTTAAGGTAGATATTATATATATAAAGAGAGAGAGAGAGGAGAGAGATGGAGCGTGAGGGTGCCCTCTGGGATGATTTTGAAACCAGGGAGATACTGGCTATGGTGGAGTGGTGCGGAGGGTACCCACTCTCCGTAGCACAAATGCCCCCAACAGGGAATACTATGAGACCATGCAAGGGGGTTGTCACGGCAGGGGTTCACAGGACGGCCGCGCAGGTCAACTCTAAATTCAAAGCCATTAAGGCGGCGTTCTATGACTGTATGGAACGCTTTAATGGCCACCCACCCCATGCAGCCAAGCCTCCCCTCTTTTGAACCATGCTGCAGCTGTGGAAGTCTGCTGGGCGCCCCTCCTGGCGTGGCCGCAGAAGAGGACGTGAGTACCCTTGACAACCATCCCCCTCCCAATGAACAAGTGATGGTCAATCAAACGGTGGGGGGTTCCTGTCCCCCCATTATGTGAGCACACACTGACAGCAGCATGTGCCACTTCCCAGGTGCCAGACGCCGTGCGACCAGGCAAAATGTTGATGTTGCCGGGACCCCAGAGAGGGAAGGCAAGTGCAACACCTCCACTTCTTATGAGATTTCCAGCCCTGTCCCTGCGTATGCAAACACGTGAGGAACTGGTGTGTTTTACGGGGAGGTCTGCCCGCTGTTTTGCAAAGGTTGAGAGCTTTGCTTTTTCCTGTTTCTCCAGAGCCTGAAACAATTGTGCTGGGGGGCACCTCGGGCCCTGGGGAGGAAAGTGACGTTGGAGGTGCAGGGGAAGATATAGGTAAAATTTGCAACAGCTTTGGCATGAAAACTTTATTCACAGCTAGGAAGTTGATCTGTTTCCGGGGCAACATCTGTTTCCCGCTTGTTTCTATTTCAGCCACAGGCGCACAAGCAGAGAGCCCTGCTGGTTCCTCCCCCGGTCACGGTGACCTGGTAATTGATGTGCCAGGGGAAGAGGAGCAAGCAGCTGACGGTACAGTAACCACCTATGTGGGAGAAAATGTGGAGATTAGATGCACAATTGCTGACAGGGATGTTGAACAGTTTCCTTCCTTTCGCAGTTGGCGCACTGTCCGCGGTGGAGGAGCGACAGGAAGACTTTCCTAGACCATCCTCACGCACAGCTGGCAAGTATCAAAAAATTACTCCGCGGAAGGTGGCACACATGGAGGCCCACTCCAAGGAGTGCCTGGTCGCCAATGTCATCTTTTCTTTCCAGGTCCATCCCCCCAGGATCTGAGGTCCATTGCAAATTCCTTGATGGCGGGGATGACCACGCTGGAAAGGAAAACTGCCAAGATGTGTAAGTTAGAACACGGGTGGCCATGATGGAAGGTTGGCTACGGTGCTTTCACCAAGCGTGTCAGCACGGCGTCCTAATATCTACTCTCCCACCCACAGATGAGTCTGCACAGAGAAGCCTTTCAGAGGTGTCAGCTGCCCTCGATAATTCGTATGCAGAGATAAGGGGGGGCTGCGGGACCTCAAGAGACAGATGAGGAGGGGCAACCTCCTATAATGTTTTTTGACCTTTGTTTTCTGTTTTTCTGTTATGTTGGGTGATAATTTTATTTAGTTATTTAATAAAATATATTTCTCTAAGCTTTCCTGTGACTTGTTTTCAATGGTTGCATATAACCAGTTCACCCTTGGAAGCAGTCTACAGTTTGACCTGGATCCACCCGCCATAGCAAGGCAGGTGTGGAAAGCACTTGAAGATCATGTGAACAGGCCCCAAATCCCATGTTAACCTGGAATGCTAGCCGGGGGGCGTTAGGATTTAAACCTGGATGGGAGACCACCACTGAAATCCATTTTGGAGAACTGGATGGAGGTTTTTCGCCACGGAGTGTTCCTTGTCTGATCCCTCAGCCTCGAAGGACGGGCCACCGGGGATCCACCTGCGAGGAAATAGTGGGTTTTGGGGAGGCTTGTGTACACAAAGCAGATGGTCATCTTTCTGTCCGAGCACCCCACTTAGCCCCCTCCTCCCCATCCTGCCAGACCGCGTCCCTGTCGTGGCCCCCACCAACCGCCCACCAATCAGGCTCTAGTTCCGTTGGAGCAAGGGATATCAATCGGGTCACACTCTCTCGGCCTCAAGTGACACCAACTGCAAATCAATCACGCCGTTCAGGGAGATAACTGGTCGGGCTGAATGCATGGGGTTTGCAGGCCCCCCAGCTAGCCACCCCTCCACACTCATTTTGGTCCATTCTGCCCAATGCAGGACATGGCCCCCTGCCCCGTTTTCCCTCATGTTCTGGGCAGCATTTCCGGGGGACAGTCAGGGTAGCCCCACGACGCTTTTTCAACGTGAAGGCGAGGCTTTCCGTGGCCCCCCTTGCCCCCCGGCTCACACATTCAGTGCTTTGTGGCGGGTTGCGAAATGACAGTATTAGGGGAGACTTCTAAAAATAACCCCCCCAATATGCCGCCGCGGAAGAATCCACAGCCCCCTGAAGCTTCCAGGCCCCCACTGAAACTCCAGGTGGCTGTGGATCTTTCGCTTTCATCCGCGGTAGCAATGGGGGGGGGGTTTCAAAGAAATAATCCCAATTTGCCAAACCTGCAATTGATATCCCCGCAGCGCTTCTTCAAAGTGAAGGCGCCATTACTCCGAGGCTTCCCGCGGGACCCCTTGGTGGCCACCATGCTGCCCTGTCCATTCAGCGCCCTCTTGGCAGGGCGCCGAAGGGTCCCCATCCGCCGCCGCTGCGGCCCCCCTTGCCCCCCGGCTCACACATGCAGCGGTTTGTGGTGGGTTGCGAAATGGTGGTGTCACTACAGGCGACTTCCCAAGAAATTCCCCCCCACCCCCACCCCCACCCCGGATAGGCCACTCCAGATGAAGGCAATAAATCCACAGTCCCCCTGAAGCTCCAATATCCCCACGGAAACATCAAAAGGCGATTTTAAGATGGACTGTAAATAAATAATTCCAATTTAGCGTACCTGCAATGCTTTTTTCTTTTTCCTGCTGTGGGCTCTCGCTAGCGAGGATTAAAAAATGGCGCCGTTCGGCTCTTTGTGGGGTGGGCCAACTGCCGAAGCTGTTCACGCCCACGGCCCGCCCCCCGTTCATCTCAGGGGCGAATCAGCGCGTATCAAGTGAGCAAGAACGTGATTGCGCGGATCAGGGGGAAAAGAAACACTTTTTTTCCGGTTTTTAAAAAGCACGTGCAAGCACAGTTGGAGACGTTTCTGAACGGATTGACGTGTGGAACTTGGAAATTAAAGACTACTCAGTGCACTTTAAGGTATGGAAGACCTCCGTCAGATATCGCGCTACACTGCGCTAAAACGTTTTATTACCCCCGTGTGGAAAGGGCCTTAGTTTTCACCAACTCTGAAAAATGCTTTTGTAAACCACCACAGCTCAGGAAGTTAAAACGGCCAAAGGGTGTTCTTTTTTCAGATCTGAGCCAATATTTAAGCATGCTCTGTTAGTGAGTGACCCCATGGATACATTGGTATGATCATTTTGTTAAGCTTTGACAATGTCCAAGCATTCTTTCTGCACAAGACCCCATGTCACACTGTTCAATCTTGATGAACAACTTCTTTAGTTATTTATATTCTTTATCTGCTTAATTTTTGTCCCACCTTTCTCCCAATGAGGGACCCAAGGCGGCTTGTTTGGGGAAAAAATTAATTTGCAAATTAATTGTGCCTCATCTGGTAACCTACCTCCTCATGGACCAGACTTAGGCCCTTTCCACACCTTACCATCTTCCAGCGCTGTGGTGCAGGGATCGCGTGAGCAACCTCCAGCAAAAGGCTCTCGCGTCTGGGGACCTTCAGCTCTGCACGAGCTGCCTGCTTACCCGAGAGCCCCACCTCTTCCTTCCGTAGCACAGCCTGGGAGTTTCCCAGGCTGCACTGGGGTAGGAAGTGTGACTGCCGCAGCTCCGGAGGTTCCGCACGTCAGGTAAGTGTGCACAGGGCCCGGGAGCAATGCGCAATCACGCACCATTTTCGGCTTCTAGCCAAAAATGAAAAGGTGCGCGATTGGCACCTGCCGGCCCCTGGAACATCATGCAATTGTGAGTGCGTCATGCAGATCACTCCTCACAATTGTGTGATGTTCCAGGCCCTCTTTCGCATGGAAAATGCTGTGTGAAAAGGGCCTTAGATTTGCTATGGTATTCCCCCAAATCCATGCGGAAAAGATAGAAATCGTTATTTTCATTTCATTTATTAGTTTTCAAAAATTGTATATCAGCTTTCAGCTTGCTAGAAGCTCTGAATGTACAACAGATAAAAACATTCTTTAAAAACAAAATGACCATTTACCATAAACTAATGACACGGTTTTATACAGTGCACCCAATTAAGCCGGTCCCAAAGGAAAACCTTGTTAATATTGACATTGTCAATGAAATAGGGGGTATCGCAACACTTAAGATATCTTGCTGAGCCAAAGGACAACAGCATGAGTTTTTCTTTGCACTTGCAGATTTTGTGGGGAAGATTTGTGCAAAGTGACAAAAGGCCACACAAACTGTGCAGACTTGGCTGCCTCCAGAAGCTCAAAGAGGATGAAACCAGTCTGACTTCCTTTGGGTGGTAGTTCCACAACAGAAGGGCAACCAAAGATAAATCCCTGTCCTTTGTACTCAGCGACTTGTCCTGTTGAGCTGGTGCAGGGATGTAGGTAACAGGGGTGTGGGTGGCAGAAGGATTTGGGAAACTGTCATTATAAAAGGTTTTTGTGGGAAAAAACGTTTTCATAGGTAATGACTAAAATGACACCTAATTAATGCATACTAATTGGAAAGCATGTTGTAAAGCTTCCAATAAAGGTACATTAACTTTAAATACAATGTTTTCCACATGTAAAATGGTTAACTAAGGCCATTTCTGCACTAGACTGTTATAGCACGATCATTCCACTTTCAACATCCTATGGAATCCTGGGGTTTGCCATTTAGCCAAAACTGCAAACCCCAGGATTCCATAGGATGTTGAAAGTGGAATAATCACACTATAACAGTATAGTGCAGAAATGGCCTAAATAACAGAGGATGTTGCGTGGCATACAAGTCATCCTGTCATAATGATTTAAACTGTTAATAAGTTCTACTGTGCCTTGATTTCTCCACAGACCTGAGGGGAAATTGTCCAATATGTTATGTTGAAGTATGTCACTTCCAAAACCCAAGATGACTAAAACTGCTTATCTCTTATTGAACATTGAACACCTCTGTGGTACCAGCAGATATGTCAAAGTTAAGAATGAATTTTCAAACATGGCTGTAGGTGCACCAAAGGTGAGTGCTGCACTTTACAAAGTATACATGCATGGAAAAGGCTTCCTTCTATCTGTGCAATGTTTTAGTAAGTTCATGAAGTCTTAGGCTCTATTCACATGGCATTTGAGTGTTGTGCGATTGTGAGGAGCGATCTGCATGACGCACTCACAATTGCATAACACTCCAGGGGCCAGCAGGCACCGATCGTGCACCTTTTCATTTTTGGCTGGAAGCTGAAAATGGTGCGCAATCACGCATTGCTCCAGGGCTCTGCTCGCACTTACCTGGCGTACGGAGCTTCTGGAGCTTTGGCAGTTGCGTTTCCTGCCCCAGCGCAGCCTGAGAAACTCCCAGGCTGCACTGCGGAAGGAAGAGGTGGGGCTCTCATGCAAGCAGGAAGCTCATGCGGAGCTGAAGGAACCCGGATGCAAGAGCCTCTCACCTGAGGCTGCTCATGCGATCCCCGCACCCCAGCGCTGGAAAAAGTTAAGGTGTGGAAAGGGCCTCAGTGTTAGGCTTTTGCAGAATACTGCCATATCCTTTTCTTGCATTTCATTTCAAAATGCTCAGCTGCAATGCTAGAAACATGGGATCTGAAGGAAAATTTCATTGGGAAAGAGAATTCTTACTGGGGAAGATGATGCCTTCACCCCCCTGCCCAATTGCCACCCCCTGGGCTGGTGGAATGTAAAACAAGGATTTGAAAAGGGATCTCAAATTCTGAGCAGTCTCATACAAGAGGAGATGGTCCTTCAGAAAGTGTAGCCTGAAGTCCTTTAGGGTTGTATCTGTCAAAACAAGCACCTTGAACTAAGCAAATTGGAAGCTGGTACAATTTATTCAAGACTGAAAATATGTGGCATCTAAAGCACATGCTGAACAATCGTATTGACGGAAGCATGGTAATGCCTTTTCCTCTAGCTTGTTTGTCTTCTGGTGGTTCTAACCATATCACTAGAGCAGTGGTTCTCAACCTGTGGGTCCCCAGATGTTTGTGAACTTCAGCTCCCAGAAGCCCTGAGCATTGACCATAGTGGCTGGGGCTTCTGGGAGCTGAAGTCCACGAACATCTGGGGACCCACAGGTTGAGAACCACTGCACTAGAGTAAAGGTATGGATACTTGCATCCTCAAAGAAAAAGAGTTGACTCAACACTCAAGGCACCCAGCTGGGGAAGAAGGATAAGAGTCCTATGTTTCTTCACACTTTGGGACTTAACTGAGAAAATTTGTTTGAACGAAAATAAACATGTAATTTTCCTATATGGAAAAAAAAATGCTTTGGGGGCATAGGAAATTACAGGGGAACATAACCTACAAATCTTTCCATTTGAAGGTTCCCACATTTGTTTTAAATATCTAATATATAAAAGTCAAAGTTGGGTGTAAGTTTATGAGTTTTATTTGTATGCGTAAGGCAGGCAAAGACCTCATATGATTGGCTATATCAGGCATCAAGACCTCATAAGATTGGCTGGCTGTGAAGATTCCATGGAATCCTGGGGCTGGCAGTTCAGGGAGGGGCCTTTAGAATTCTCAGTCAGAGAGCTCTTGGGCCTCAGGCCAGTTGCTATGGAGATGAGGCCTATCAGAAAGGAGGAGGGCACTGTATTCCCTCAGGAACCCAACTTCTGTTTGCTAATAACTCTGAATACAGATTGGATTGCGGACTATGGGGGAAAGTTGCAGGTACTGGACAAGATGTTTTAGGGAATTAGAGACATAGGCCCTTTCCGCACGAGGCGAGTGAATTGCTCCATGCCGTTACTCATCACTTCTTCTGGGTCTGAAGTAACGCGGACTTTCTCTTAAGCCCTTCTGCAGGGCTCCTCCATTAGTCCAGGGCAAATCGGAGCAATGTGAGGTCTTTAGATCTGCACTGCTCCCACTGAAAATGGTGGCTTCCTGTTTCTTCGTGGGTCTGGACCAACCACTGACGCTGGCCATGTCCACAGCCCACCCTCCACTGATCGCAGGCTCGCATTGGTGCGAGCCTGCGCATCTGCACAAGTCAGCAGGAACGCAATGACGCGCTCCAGAAGATTGAAAGACCATTTTTTTCTGATCTTCACTTAGCGCACTGGAGGACTACTTCGGGACGTTTTGGATTGGACTAAGGTGCAGAACTAAGGTAAGTAGTCCAGACCTAGTCCGATCCAAGGTGCGGACGACCTCCGTGCCAGGACACCTTGGTCCGTTTTAACTTCCTCATGCGGAAAGGGCCATAGGATCTCAAATCTTTCTAACAAGTATTACCTCTGAGAAAATAAAATCCTGGGCAATGCTGTGTAGATACACTAGTGTGTGTGTGTGTGTGTGTGTGTGTGTGATTTGAGTGAGTTTAAACGCAAAGAGAAAGTTCTTTTTTAAAACAACAACAAAAAGTAGATTTTATTGCTGTTTTGGATGTTTTGCTCATAACAATAAATGAAGGTCCACAGATAAGAGGTGTGAAAATAAGGAAAAAAAGAATTGAAAGTAAAAGCATTTGCAGATGACATAATTATAGTCCTGGAGGATCCACAAGAATCAATTCAGGTGTTGATGGAAACTTTACAAAGATATAGACTAAAAGCAAGTTATAATATAAATAGAGAAAAGACAATGATGATGACTCTTAATATGACCAAAAAAGAGCAGGCGGAATTGGAGAGAAGATCCGGATATCAATTGACCAAGAAAACAAAATATCTGGGAATTATTATGAAGAAAAAGAATGAAGAACTATTTGAAAATAATTATTCAAAAACATGGAAAGAAATTAAATGTGATACGGAAAAATGGAAAAATTTAAATTTATCCTTCTTGGGTAGGATAAATGCTTTTAAAATGTCTTTATTACAAAAGCTTATGTTTCTCTTTCAAACCTTACCAATAATAGGGAAAGAGAAAATATTTAAGGAATGGGAAAAGGTCTTACAAAAATTTATTTGGCAAGGAAAAAAAACAAGAATCAGATTTAAAATACTTCAAGATGTAAAAGAGAGAGGAGGATTTGATTTACCACCATTAAAAATCTATTATTACGCATGTTGTTTAGATTGGATCAAAGATTGGATTCAGTTAGAATTAGAATAAAAGAATTAGAAGAAATAAACAACAGATTTGAATGGCATGGATATTTCTGTTATGATAGATCAGCAGTGAATAAAGAGTTTAAAAACCATTGTATCCGAAAGACATTGCTGAAAGTTTGGTCACAAATAAAGCAAAAATTTTATACAAAACTACCAGTATGGACCTCACCACAAGAAGCTTATAAAATCACCCCAACAAAACAAAACAAGGAAATTTACTAACATATCAAGAGTTGTTGAAATGCGAGGGTGACAAACCAAGAATGTGTACAGAAGAATTAAAAGCTAAAGGACATGAACTAAATTGGTTTCCATGCAGACAACTCAGAGAAAGATTTAGAATGGACCAAAAATTATATGGATTTGAGAGAAAAGAGAATGAGTTAGACTTACTGATGAAAGGAAACCAAAAGAAAAGAATTTCCAAATTTCATAAATTATTGTTGAAAAGAGACATGGAATCAGAAGTAGTTAAAGATACAATGGTTAGATGGGCACAGAATTTGAGACATTCAATTGAATTAGAAACTTGGGAAAGAGTGTGGAAAAAAGATATAAAATTTACATTAAATCTGAACCTAAGAGAAAACTTTTATAAAATGTTTTACAGATGGTGCATGACCCCAGAAAGATTACAAAAAATAATGAAAAACGGGAATTCAAATTGTTGGAAACATGATGAAAAGACAGAGTCTTTCTTTCATATGTGGTGGACATGTAAGATAGCAAAAAAATTTTGGAAGGGGGTACATGATGAAATTCAAAGAATTTGTAAGCTGAATTTTGAAATGAAACTGGAGCCTTATCTGTTAAATATGCTAGGGCAACAAAGGGAAATAAGAAGTCATCAGAAGATATTATTATATTTAATAGCTGTGGCAAGGTTGACATATGCGCAGCACTGGAAAAAAAAGAAATATATTGGTATAGAAGAATGGAAGTTGAAAATTCTGGATATGATAGAAATGGAAAAATTAGCATTTTCGTTGAAGAATAAATCTATCCAGAACTTTCAGAAAGAATGGAAAGGAGTATTGATTTGGGTAAAGATATAAATGTATAAGAAATCAAAGAAGAAATAATGTAATTGTTCTTCTCTCTGTAAGATGGAAATTATGTTTGTATGGAATGGAAATAAACAATTTCAACTGGAAGATTTAAGCATGGAAGTGTGTGTGGGGGGGTTATTTTTGAGATTAAACTTTTAATAAAAATTACTAAAATTATGGGAGGCACTGTTTTCCCTCTGTAACAAATCAAGAATACAGACAGCAAATGTAATAGGCATCTGCAAGCAGTTATAAAGCATGAGGCTGTGTTTGGGCCTGTGTGTTTGTCTACGGCAAAGAGGCTGGCCTACATTCCTACCTGTTCTCCTATGCTACACCCAACTTGATATGACAGCAGATAAAACTATCCCAAGCTAGAAGGGTCTATGGAAATTCTTTTCATGTATTATGGAATGCCCTACCCAAGGAACTAAGGCATTATTAAATTTGCTGTCATGTAGGTCTCAGGTGAAAATATTCTAATTCAGTCATGCAATTTAAGTATTTCTTGAATATTTAACAACAGAGAGTCTTGTGTCACCTTAAAGAGTAATGTATTTATTATGGCATCAGTTTTCTCTGACCAAATCCTCTTGGCAACTTGAAAGCATAAGTACTTCTTTAAACTTTGAGCAAGAAGGTATCTACTGTAGTACATACTTGCACAATGCTTCCCCACCCCAGCTACACAATGTAGCTGTACAGTGCATGGGGGCAGCTCCCCTTAAACCAAATGGCTACTGCTTGGCCACAGGGGTGAGGCCAGACACTGTCAAGCTGCCATTACACTGTTGGGGATCCCAACCATTGATTGTACTCACTTTAATGGATTCATGGATCCGGTAACATCCTCTCTTTTAGTTGTGCTTTCATCCAATAGTTGTTTAGAAAGCATTTATCATTTTAGTATTTGCAAACCAACTCAGTATTTCATATAAAATAGAAGAATTTGCTAGACAATAGAGGAACTCATAATGTGTTGGAAATCTTAACTTTTAAAACTGAGATGTCCATTTTATTTGGGAAACACCAAATCTGAAAACTCAAGCTGTGCCCCAGAAATTTCTAAATTGGTCCATGTTGTGTTACAGCTGCTGTGACTCAAGTGAATTGGACCAAATTTAGATGTGTCTTATCCGTTTAGTCCTTTTAGCTTCTAAGACAATTGGGTGTGGAGGTAATCTAAGTTTTTACCCACAGCCAATGATTGCATTATTTTGTTGAAGAATAATGAAGAGAGTCCAAGAACTGGATCAGAGGCTATTTAAACAGGAAATGTCTTCCTTGCAGATTCTGGAACTGCTTTTGCCATTTGTCCACAAAGTCCAAAATAGCTTTCTCAGACCCCAACTGAAAAACTCACAAAAGTTTATTGTTTGAAAACAATGATTTTAGTAGAAACTGCTCTACACAAAAACAACCAGACTTTAAATCTATGTTGCTCTACCAATTTGGACAGTTGTAAAGTGTAGGCAATGTATGACAGTAATTCACTGTCAGATCTTTTTGGTGTGGACACTTTAGAAACAATGAAAGCAGTTTAGAAACATAGCTTGTTTCTTAAGTATGAGCTGAATCCTATTGTTTGTTTCTGCTACAGTAGATCCACTGAATCAATAAAATTTACATAAATGCTGACTTACGGGTTTACTATTGATTCAAAGGGTCTTCTGTAGGTAGGATTAACAAATAAGATTCATACTACAACATGCAGTTTGTTTTAGATGTCCTCACTTTTTCCATTAACTTCTACCACAAACTATGAAAAGAGCAACCACTGTTGTGTGCCTTCAAGTCCTTTCTGACTTAAGATGACTTTAAGGTGAACCTATCATGGGTCCTTTCTGCATCTTACCTTTTCTTGGCGCTGGGGTGCGGTGATCGCGCGAGCAGTCTCTTGTGAGAGGCTCTCGCATCCCTTCTTCTTCAGCTCAGCATGAGATTCCTGCTCGTGCAAGAGCCCCGCCTTTTTTTTCGCAGTGCAGCCTGAGACCTTCCCAGGCTGCACTGAGACAGGAAGTGTGATCAGCCCAGCTCCCACGGCTCCACACGCTAGGTAAGTGCGCATGGGGCCTGGGAGGAATGTGCGATCGCGCAGCATTTTCAGCTGAAAGCCAAAAATAGAAAGGTGCGCAATCATTGCTTGCTGGCCCCTGGAGCCTTGTGCAATTATAAGGGCATCGTGCAGATCGCTCCTCGCAATCACGCGAGGCTCCAGGCCCTCTTTCGCATGGTGGATACCATGCAAAAAGGGCCATGGACTTTTCTTGGCAAGTTTGAACAAGCATTTGCCTTGCCTTCCTCTGAAGATGAAAGAGTGTAAACTTGCCCAACATCACCCATTGGGTTTCTATGGCTAAGTGGAGATTCAAACACTGGTCTCTAGAGTTGTAGTCCAATGCTCAAATCACTACACCATGCTGCTCACATGTTATAGCAGTACTTTAATATGTGTTGCACAATTTATTTGATTAATTTCCTTTTAAAATAATTTTAGTCATTGTTTTGATCTGGGTTGGGAGTTGGTAAGTTTTACATATTTGCAAAACATCTGGTTGCCTGCTCAGCAATAAAGTGAACTCAATAAAAAAACTGAATATGAAAGAAAATGAAACTGACAGATTTGCCATCCCTTTTGTAAACATAGACTCTTTCCGCATGGTGTTTTTAAAGAGTATTAGGCATGCTTCCTCCCCCCTTCACGAGCCGCCATACCGCATGACATTCTGGCGAACCAGGTGCTTTCACAGCCACGGATAGTGCTGATAGCGCATTTTCTTATTTTCGCCTGATGCATCGGTCACACGACCAGAGGGCCTGCGGAGCCGTGTCTGGTGTCCTTCCAAGAAGGGCCCAGGAGTGGGCAGGGTGTGGGCAGTCCCTGCTGCCTGTCCCTCATACAGCAACTCCCAGGGGACACTCAGCCCAGCAGCAGGCCGGTCGCTGCCCCCATCACAGCAGGGAACACTGCACGACACATCGCCGTGAGAGGCCACCCCAGGCCTGCGTCACCACTCACACTCAAGACGACAGCAGCTCCTGGGGTCCGGCCGACTGTGTTGTTGGTTTTTTTAAAAAGGCACTATCGTTAGCACATTAGCATGTTACCAATGTAGTATGAAGCAGCCTGTTGGCAGGATCTATCATGCTAACGTTAGCACAATAGTTGACAAAACAGTAAAAGAAAAAAGAAAAACCACCGATCAATCAGGGGCAGTGGGCAGGGACAGGGCAGGACCTGGGGGTGGCCCAGGATGCCGACATGCGGGCAAGGCACCAGGTGGGGACTGGTACTCTCTCACAAATGCCCTACCATGTGCAGACTGCAAGGGGCTCTCTACTGGGCCTCTTGCAATATCGGCAATATCGTGAGGGCTCTAATTCGTCGTGCTATCAAGGTAAGGTGCAAAAAGGGCCATAGAATGAGTCTTACTATACCAAGTGCCTACCGCAAATGTTGGAAATCTGCAGAATTAGCACTTCACCTCTAAACAGTAACATAAAGCCAAAGTTCCACTAATGCTTTAAAAATGGTCCCTGAATAATTTTCATCTACTTCTAAGAGTGATATGGACTTTAAATTAAATAAATTTTAAAAAAAGATTGTTCAGCAGAATGTGATTGTGAATATATTGCTAAAAGCTTTTAGCTAAGAGAAAAAAAGTACTTTAAATGTTGTGAATAACCAATGATTAAGACACTTCAAAAGGTCTGTTAGGAAAATGAAGGGGATTCCCCAAACTAGTGGCTTGGCAAGTATATAATATTTGCAGTACTTAATCAAATGAAGCTCAAGTTCTATGCGGATTTTTTAAAACTGTAACCTGCTGCCTTCTTTTGAAGGTAAACTAAACATGAGGCTGCTTATTAGCTTTTGAATTTCCAGCAAGTAGAATCAAAGCCATGTTCCCTCTGTATATGGCACTGACAGAAAAAAAATTCAATGTATCTTTTACATCTCCAGCAGCTTTCATCCTTGTTATGTAACGCCATATGTAAGACCACCAGGAAGAAGAAAATGAGCCTGTTCCAAAGCTAAAGCACAATTAAAAGAAGGTGGGATTCTGCCCCAAGACCCAAGGCATATCTCTAATTGTGCAACAACAACAAATTTCAAATGATCAAATATGTCACCTCTTTATAAAATTATTTTGTGGGAAAAAGAAGATAGCTGTTTTTAAAAATCTCACTTTACCATAGTATTAAAATAAGGGGTCACCTGGTGAAATTGTGCTGTGAATGTAACTACAAAATATAAAATGTACAACAGTAAATATTACCTGGTCACTCCCTCAGACTCCCTATGATGTTATTGACTCATTTATTAAAGCTTTTGGCTGAATCTAACAGCAGAATCAAAAGATCCAGTCAATTCATATAGACTTTGGAGAGCATAACTTCCTCTGGCATTAGTCTTTCATGTGTTGCTAGGGTATGTTTTGTTTTGTTTTGTTTTGGCTCCTTCCTGTCAATGTCTTATTCATCTACACTGGTTCAGATATTCTACAAAAATAAACCTGGATAATTAACAGCATTCATGAGATGGAAGAAGAGGGTACCCACAGAGGAAGAAGAGGGTACCCAAGAGGAAGAAAAAAATGGGGATTAGGTTAACCTTCAAGTTAACAAAGGGAAGGGGACTCTGTACTTCATGGGCATTCAGAGGCTTAAAATGCATCTTACTTGTACCAGTTCATGAGTGGAAGTAGGTCTGTGTCAGGACACTTTGTCAAGATGATCTTTTCCAAAAGAAAAGGGTCAGTCTTTTATTCTAGGTCCATGTTTGTTCTGGTATCTTGGGTTGAGCTCATTCGAAATGCCCATCCATGCATCCCAGCATGGCAAGTTCAGCTGAAAGATAATACTTTTCTCATTCTTTTTTTTTTTCAAAGAAGGGGGAAATTTACTAAAAGGATGACCATGTTACTTTTCAAATTAGATCAGTTCTTAACAATTATGTATGAATTTATTTCATCATCCGTATTTAATCACATAACAAAGCAAAAGGTTCAGAAAGCTTCCACTTATTTTTCCTGAAGCTCAAGTGTCACTAGAGCTTGTTGGATTAAGCCCATGCTAACTGACAGACAGTGTACAATCCTTTACATGTCTACTCGGAGGTAAATACCCCTGCATTCAGTGAGACTAATCCCAGGTATGACAACCCAACAAAAGTCTTCACTTTAACTCTTGCAAATGTGGCAGCTGGTTGCTTTTATGTTAGGGTGTGATGTATCTACTTCTGTTTTTTTCCCCCTACTAAACTGTAAAGGAGGTAGCTATGGGATCTATTTGAGAATATGGTTCATCACAATTGATAGCTCCTTTAAAGTTTAGACAAAAATCTTAGCAGATTTACCACCCCATTGATATGGAAGCCACCAGCTGTCCTTGCCCTTTCTGCTTCCAAAGGACCCATAGGAAGGTACACAGGGCTGTGTAGGTTAGGCTTTCCTGCCACCAGACTTCTGTGCTGCCCCTCTCTTTCCTTGATAAACATTTATTAGGTATTCTTGAGAAGAAGTTCTGGTAGGTATAAAAACAGGGAGTACCTTTGCATGAAGAAGGCCTTGTCCTAACAGGATGGCTAGCTGAGCGTAGGAATTCTCCCCCCTCCCACCACAACCACATCTGCACATGTAGAGACCTTCTGTCATCACCCTAGCACACAATTGGGTAGGTGCTAGCTAGATCAGCATATGCACACAACTTCCTCCACATGCATGCTGAATATAGATAATTTCATGTGAAGATCACCATTGGCCCTGGAAGCTATGTTGGCAAGAAGCTGATGGTAACTTAGGTCTGTCTTTCTTCCTTTCTATCCCAGTTAAGAATTCCTATGCTGAACTGGCAGTTTTGATGGTTGATTTGAGGCAAGTGGTGAAGACAGTTTATAGCACCAGCATACTAGTCAAAGGTCACCTTACACTGTTGGGACAATTCTATGTCAATTGGCTTTTTGCAGAAGAACACAAGACCCAACACATGTCCATATACCTGGAGTTCATACTGCCAGTTACTTTCTCAAAATTGCATCAGAGAACCAGCTTGGTTTCTGACAATTTCACAGCCAACCAGATCGGAGATGGTAAACGGAGAGCTGCTAAGTGTGTGTGCATCATAGTAGTTGGGTGCAGAGATGTTTGAAGTTGAAGATTTATCCTTTTCTTCTGAGTCTGTTTGACAAGCTTGCCAACTGCCTTGTGTGCTTCCAAAAAAACAAAAACAAAAACCCTGCCATCTATATAAATCAACCCTTCAGTTTTGCTTTTCAGTCTGAATTAGACACACACAAATCACATAGAGACATCTCACTGACCTTTTACATTATGAAATACTCTCTTAAAGTATATCCACCAATACAAAATCCACTTTAATCATTCAGTTTGCTGTTTATGGCTTAATAGACTGCATGACTGCCATGTTTATTATAGTCCTATTCAAAAGCAAGAATGCCTTTGAAAGAAGAATACAGTAAAATCTATATTTAGCTTTTCATGTGCCACCGTGTCAAGCAAAGGGACTATCTATTCATATGAAATGATCTCCATTGGCATAAACATATTTTACATACTTTTCACCTTATATAAGGACTGCAAATACTTCAACTGATATTTGGAAAGATTATTTTGAAAAAGCAGCCTTTCAAGAAAATTCTGAAGAGATTGATTTATTATTTGGATAGAAGCACAAAAGTCATAAAACAATAGGGAAGCTGAGATGGAAGTCACTAAATACTGTTACAGATGCTTGGACGTTACTGTCCATACTTTGGCTTTTGCAGAAAATTGGTGAATGAACAGTCCAAGAGCGTGACTTAGAGATGGAAAGAATATTCAAATATATTTTAAAAAATGATCAGAAAATTTGGTTTTCAAGTATTGAGAAACCCTAATGAGAAGAATCCAGGACTGACAAGAATCTTCACAGTCAGCACAATAATTGCACATGGTTATTTCACACAGAAAGCAACATTTTTTCTGTAATGTAAATGTTGTTTTCTGTACAAAAAGAACTGTTTACTGTGCAGAAAAAAACTGCTTACCGTACAAAACAACTATGTATGAATTTTGTACAGAATAAATCCTGACTCGAGAATAGACTTCAAAAACTGTGTGGTTTTTGAGATCTTTCTCACAGTGGGAAGAAAATTGATAAAATTATTTGTTGCTTCTTTCCAAAAGAAAATTAATGATGAATTACGTTCCTGCTGTGACTTCACAGATCCATGGTTTGAAAAGAGTCATTGAGTAATTTAAAGACTAGTGAATAAAAAAAAAGTGGACAATGTATAATGCGTGCCATAAAGCTTGCCCCCCCAAAAGTGTGATTGAATGATCCATCCTCAAAATTTGGTTCCAGTTCCAACTGGCAACCTGGAAAACAGTGCAATTTGGTTTAAACCCATTGGGGTTTGACCTTCTTTGACTCAGGTCCTCATCCAAAGCTTGCTTTGAATATCAGAATCTTTGGACCTCCAACTGAGTATTATTGGAAGTCAACAAACTGGTATAACTTTGTTTTCTCCTCATTTGATACCAAAGTTAGAGAATGTGGGTTAGGATAGAGATAGATGATGGATATGGAGTGTACAGTGGCAAGCAAAGAATGTGAACATTCAACATGTTCCAAGTAAGCCCCGAATGTAGGCTTGCCCTCCAAGCAGACTTTTAAGTCTCTTGCTTCCATCTCCCATTTCCCCTGGAGTTTTCATATAAGAATAGCATGGAGAGAAATGTCTCTGTCTCTGTGTCTGTCTCATGAGACAGAGCATCTGTGCCTCTGATTCCCTCTGATTCAAAATTACGACTGAATTAGGTCAATTCAGTTTGGAAGAATGCTGCTCTAATCTGGGCTTCTTGACCAAATTATCCTGATTAGGTTCTGGATTCACTAGGTTCTGGAAAGACAGGCAAGGCGCAGTGGCAGCAATAATGAAAAACATTTCATGAGCCTCTTACTGTGGAACAGCAGAGTATTATCAATCACCTGACAAGACATACTACAAGGCTGCCAAGCTGCATTCAGTTAAATGAGTAACTATTTATTCATACTTGATATATTTGACCAGAATGTATGATGCGATGATTATCCTATGGCAGACCTTTTCAAGAAAGTTCACTTCTTCTCCAGGAAGACAACTGTTCATTATAAACCATGCATATTGACAACCAAGCTCTGGCATAACTTTTATTCATCCCAGTGCCCTGCAGTAGTCGTAACTCAAAGTGAGATTTAATTGTCAGGAATTAACCAAGAATACCATTTTTATTTCATTACCAAATAAGATACAATGGTAGAGACTAGTAAGATTTTCAACAAGGTTTATAGGCCCATTCTTTGATATATTTTGATTTAAGACCTAAAAGCAGGGTATTTAAAACATATTTGTTATCACTACCTTGTAACATCTTACCATAATTATAGCAAAATTAGCATCAGAAGTCAAATAATCACCTATTTTATAAGTAAATGGGTTTGGGTCATTGGTATTTTTACTAATGGCCTGAATCCTATTAGTCAACAAGAGTAGTCCCATTTAATTGATTGTTGAATGGTGAGTCAAATCTACAGGCAAGGAGATTTCACCTAAACATCAGGAAGAACTTCCTGACAGTCAGAGTCATTTGAGAGTGGAATGTGCTCCTCAGAGTGTGGTAGAGTCACCTTTTTTGGAGGTTTTTAAGCAGAGACTGGATGGCCATTTGCTGGGGGTGGTTTGATTGTTTGTTCTTGCATGGCGGGATCTGGACTCAGTGGCCATTGTGGTCTCTTCCAAGTATGTTTCTATGATTCTATGAACTCATAAATCCCATTGATTCAGTGGGTCTATCTTACTTGGAACTAAGGCCCTTTCTACAGGAAATGTCCCTGGCATGGGGACATGAGAGGAGTGGGACTGTGATGATGCTTCTGCATGACGTTACAGTCCCACCCTTCTCACATCGCCAGCCAGTGCAATTGCGGGGTATATCACTGATAGCAAAACTCTGTCAATGACCCCTGATTGTGTGAGCCTTCCGTCACAGCCAGCCATGCAGAAGGGCCGGAAGTGTGATGATACACTTCCTTCCCCACTGCAGCATGGGAAAAAGGCTGGCTGCAGTGCAAAAAGAGGGGGCATGTCCCTTGCACTCCCTTCCATAGGCAACTGGCCAGCTGCAGAGGGGAGCATTGGGGACACTCTCCCATCCCAGCAGAGGCACTGCTGGGTTTGCAATGGGATGACATAGGAGAACGTCATCCTGCAGAAAGGGTCTAACAGGAGGACTCCATCCATTTTATACCTTTGGTTATTGTTCATATGGTAATCAGGGCTGAAGAAGACATTTTGTTGTATGAGGAAGAGCACCAAATGGTACTTTCTAAACCTAGTGAAGGTATATAGGCGCTAAGGTTAATCGAAGTCTTGTCAGGCTATTTTGGCAGCCAAGCAGAAAATCTGACAATCTTGTTTCTCCTTACAATCATACCTTTATAACACAATCATAACACAACATTAATAAATTGACTAGCAATATGTTATTCTTGCATGCCTCCTACCATACACCAGCTGTTCCTATACTACCTAAAAATCTAAAATCCACCAAAAAGTGATACCATTTGAGGGGATTAACTATACAGTATCTACAAGTTTTTCCAGATGTAGCAGACTTTTTGAGAAATTCTGTTCTCTGCCTAGGAAAGGGACCTGTGGCTTCACAAAGGACAGAAACAGCTCGGATCCCAAGAGAAGTTACTGTACTGCTTCTAAGGGGGTTTAAATTTTACTGGCCTTTGTCCCAGTCCCCACAGGGCCAAGAAGGAGAATCCTATCTAGTGCTTTGTTTTTCTTTTTGCTTTTTTCACTGTTTTTCTTGGTTTTCTTTTCTTTCTTTTTTAATGGTTTCTTAGGTTTTGTATTATTTTGTATTATAATATAATTTTGTAGTTACACTTATGTAGTGACATTTGCTGTAATCTTTGTTGTATTTTTTTTTAAAAAATGGAATAAAAAGATTAAAATATAAAACTTTTTTTAAAAGAATCCTATCTAGTTCTTTGAAAGCTACCATTCCAAGGCTTAGCCTTCTTCTGATTTCTAGATTTCAGTCTTTGTTTTGATTAATGACAGAGCCAAATATAAATCTTTAACAGTTTTGATATCCTCAAAACAGTTTTGATATCCTCACTTTTGTATCTGACTTTCCTCAACCAATTCCTTAACTAATCCTGCAATTAGAGGAAGCCAATAAGCCAGAAGTTGTTGTTTTTTTGTTTTTGTTTTTTAGTGTATTTGTTCTTCAAAGTGACTAAATAATGCATGTTAGGGGTTGATTCATTGAAACTCAAGAAGGTAAGGCAGGAGGAGCAAAATGGAATTAATTCTAATGCATGCATTTCCTGTTCCTCACAAAGCACATTTCATTTAGTTCCCTTGGTATAATTGGAACAGTTCTGTCAAGATGATCTAATGGAAAATTGTCTGTTCAATTATTTTTCTCTCCATTGCTTCAAATTTGAAAAGAATTTAAGTCATTCATAAGCACACAGAGGTGAAAGATTAAGGGAAATAGATGTTAAATGATGTTTGTTGCCTATTGTTTCCAGACTGAAATTCAAAACATTAAAATGAAACAGTCTTATTGGCTTTATGTTTGCTAACAAGTGAGGACAATCAATATCTATCTGGCTTGTGCTATTTTATCCGAGGCTCTTTCAGAAGTAATGAGAGGCCTACAATGACATCCAAAAATGCCATGAACCATGTCTGTGTATCTATGAATGAGCCACAGAAATTTTACAAGAGAAAGCAGGGCAGGGGAAAATCATCAAGAAAAACAATGTGAAAAGAGAACAACTAGTTTTTAAAAATGGGCAATACTTTGATTTTGATGAAGTGTTTAAGGTATTGAACTTGGGGCTATATAGAATTTCCTGCTCAGATAAATCAGTCGTAAGTGCCATGCCAGTGAATATGCTCTTCTTTGTGCTGTGGTAGAAACCATAGCGCGGCCATGGAGAGCTACATCTACTCACTCTTCCTCTTCCTTTTTCTTATATTCTCCTCAAACCTCCTGTTTGCATTTCCTTCTTTTACCAAATCCAGAGGAATTATACAATACCACACTTAAGACAAAAGCGTGAACAAAACTAAATGGAGAGCCAAAAAGTTGTATTACCAAATTTATCTGCAAAATATATACTTAAATACTCTAATAAAACAGCTTCACAAAAATTCAAATATTTTTAGACTTGTCATTCTTTTGTGCATGGATATTTGTCTCATTTTTTTTTAAAGCATGCCAGCTCAACTTCAGCCTCGCACCCAACCTGTTTACACAAAATGATAGACTGAACTACATGCTGCCTCAATAAATATATAATTTCAAACACAATGTTTTGCAAAGGTAGCATGACTGCTTGATGACGGTGAGCTGTAGAGGGAAATCACTGAGTAGGAGACAGTACATAGCTTTTCCCACACCCACGGACTCTAATCTGCAAACGTCCTCCATGTTGTTTTCTCCAGGATTGGGCTTATCTCCTGCCTCAGGCTGATGGCTGTCTGAAAACATTTTGTTGCTTGAGACAAAAGATAATCCATTCCACACACAAAAGGTTGCCAAGCTTAATTAATTCCACACTGGCAATGGGATAGTATCTCCCATCATACTTGAGGGCAGCAGGCCACCTTAGGGGTTGAAGAGAAGCTATGTGGCACACAGAGCTCTGACCTCTAAGACTGAGAAACAGATGGGAGATTCAGAAAAACAGCCAAGGGACTGCTGCTTTCTCACTATCTGCCACCTACCTTAGCATTGCCTCACTCAGACATCAGCTAACAGGAATGTGGGCTGAATACAACCTCATGCATTTTCTATTTTTTAAAAAAAATTATGCATGTATTAAAAGCTTTCACAACAAATACAAAGGAAAAAAGAAACAACAAATCAGAATTAGAAATCAGAAAACAAACACATAAAAAGAAAAAAATACAAAAATCTAACTACTAAATAGCTAAAATCCTTTTTAAAAAAAAACCCTAAGGACAATGAACATATTAAATAGAGGGATTTCCAGCTTTCTTAGCACAAATTATATATATATCTAGATGGGGAAAAAAAACCCAAAAAACTCTCCTTCTCTACTTGAAAATGCAATTCAAACACTTCCACTGCTACTTTTCAAAAAATATTAATTGCCAAATCTTACAGTCAACATATTGTATTCTTTTTCTTGCAAAAATCATATTAAGTCTAAGTCTTTCACATAAGTAGCCACTGATATTTCTCTTATCAATGTCATTAATTTCAACTAAGTCCAACCATTTTAGCTGCAAGTCCTCTTTCGTTAAAATCTCTAAGATCTTCCACTTCTGTGCATATAGTAGTCAAGCTGCAGTGGTCATACATCATATTATCTCGCTATATTTCTTCTCCAGTTGATCTTATACTAATCCCAGCAAATACAATTCTGGTTTTAATTGCACATTAACTTTCAAAATTTTATGCACCATAGAATGTATTTGATTCTGGATTTTTTTTGGCCTTTTCTGAAGTCTACTACATGTGCTAAAAAGTTCCTACTTCTTGCTCACATTTCCAGCATGTGTTAGAGATCTTTTTATGCATTTTGACCAATTTTTCTGGTGTTAAATATTGAAGATGCATGATCTTAAGAAAGTTCTCTATGAGATAATAACATAATGTAAACTTAGTTCTGTATGACTATATTTTCTTCTATTCTTCCATCTGAATATTATGTTCAATATTCTGTGCCCACTTTATCATATAATGATTAATCAACTTTTCTTCTACTGCTATTTTATACATCTTACCAAATGTTCATCAACCAAGCACAACTGCTTCTCAAAATCAAATTTAGTCTACTCAAAAACATACAATTTATCCACTTTGTATGTTTCTACTATCTACCTATAAGAGAATCATTGAAAAATATAATCTTCTGACATTGATTCATCAATCAATTTAATTCTACGGCATTCCTTTTCAAATTCCAGATTGTTTTGAATAGTTGCCCATTTTTCCTTTGTTGTTGTCTCCTGCCTATAAAAGGCCTCTTGTGATGACACCCATAGGGTGTTTTTCTTTTCTTTTTCGGCATAACTTTGTTTTGTATTGAATCCATATTCTTAACAAAGCTCATCCAACATAATGATTATTAAAATCTACATTCACTTTAGTTTTATCTTACTACAAATCTCCATGCCACCAAACTTCAATTCATGCCCTTCTAAATTCAACAGTCACTTATTTGTTAACGCAATCCACTCATTCGACCAAATCAAACAGCATGCAGACAAATATGGTTTCAAATCTGGCAATCCCAAACCACCTTTCTGTAGCATCTTATAGAATTTTGTTTTTTACTCTAGATTTCTTCCCTCGCCATATAAACTTCAATATATCACTAGGCCATTGTTTAAACAAAGCATCATTAGTCAAAATCAGCATAGCCTGAAACAAAAATAAGGTTCTCGATAAAACATTCATTTTGATCACAGAAATTCTGACCAGTAATGATAGCTTGAGTTTCACCCGTCTTTGCAAGTCTTTCTTAATGCCATTCCATATTTTGATGTAACTGCTTTTCAATAATGTACAATTCATATTTCTAATTTTTCAAGTAATGAAATATTTTAGTCTTGATTTGGGGTGTATTTAATCTCTGTACATTTCATGTTATGCATCTCAAATCCATATCAAGCAGACAATTTAGAAAAGGTCATGCCCATTGAACCTCTAGTTTCGTCTTCTTCTCCTTCTGATGTCTTATCCATATCCTTGGCCAAGACTTGATCCAACACAAAATCTTGACCTTCCTCTTCTTCTTACTGTCCTGGTTGCTCCAACTTTTTTTTTGTGGCCTTTTCCACAGCATACCTCAATATCAGATAGTTCTGGGTTCATTGCAGCATTGCCATTTCCAGGTTGGAATTGTATTAAAACCTTATTTTCTGCAGGTCTCTGGCATCAGTGGATGAGCATTGGCATTGAAATCAGTGTGTCTTCCACAGCACAGCATCCCTGGCTGCTCCTCGTCCCTGCCTGTCCATGCCCTGTCCCTGTCCCATAGCTACTGATTGGTCTTTTTAATTTTTTCCCCTCAAAAGCCATGCTAAGGTGCTAATGTTAGCATAGTGGCATGGGCTAACTGGATCATGTCAGCCAGCTATACCTGAGATCATGCTAATGGTAATAAAGAGATTAAAAAAGTAAAACTCAAAGGGGACGTGCAAAGTGATCACACAGCGGTGGTTGGTATTGAAATGTGTGCTGCTTTGTCCCTTCTTCTTTTAGCATTGACTCAACAGAAGCTGCCAGCTGGCTGCTGGGCAGATATTGCCCTAGGAGTTGCTCAGGGAGGAACAGGCAGAGACTGCTCACATCTCGCCCACTGCCAGTTCGGTGATGGGAGGAAGACACATGTAGGAACTGCATGGACCCAGCTATTGCGATTGCTGTGGGAAATGCCAGTTATTGTCGGGTTTTCCTCCGACAATGAAAAACACCAGATTTTTCACCTCTTGGAACTGGGATAGCACCTGATTAGCGATGACATCATGCAATAAAGCAGCTCCCAAAGTGGGAACAAAGCATGGCTGTTGCAGGTTGAGGATGCCATGTGGAAAGAACCTGTATTTTGGTACAAATTCTTTAACTTTTTATCGAGTGTTCACAAAAAAATCTTCTTTGCATGAAATTGAAGGAGATGCCTTCTAGCTGTTCCTACCTAAATGGGATCTTATTATGCTTCAGTTTAACAGAAAAGCAAATTCTCTTCTCTTGCTCAAAAGCTTGATGAATATCTCCTTGAATACCACAACCTGAATATCTTCAACCTTCATTCTGTTCTCAGAGTGACATTGCAACAAATGACCTCTGGTCTTCTTTCAGACAACATATGCAATCACATCTCTTGGTATGTTTCTCTGCTTAGGTACATGAGAAGAAACATGATAAATGCAGCCCAGGTCAGAATCTATGTCTTCCTTTTGCTTTTCCAACAGATTTGCAATGGCCTCTACCATTTGTTCTCAGATATTTTCATTAGCTTGTTCAGAGACAGCCCTAAAACACAGACAATTCATCTATTCCTGTTGTTTCAAAAGCATCTAGGTCATGTTTGCATTCAGTCCTCAGTTTCTGTGTTTTAGATTCCATCTTTTCTATTTTCTGTTCAAAAGTCTGAATTCTTTCACAGTGCTGTTTGTGACAGAGACAGATTCATTTCTCTGATCTATGATTCAAAAAGCCTCATGAATTTTCAGTAGAGAATGTATTGGAAGATTAAGGTTAAATGGTTCTCATACCTGTTAGCTGTTCCATGCATTTTTACTTGTTCCAGTCCTCTTATGCAGAAGCTGATCTTAAGAACAGGTTAAATATTTCAACTGGAATATCAACAATTTTGTTTGAGTCCTTCAAAAATTATTGGATGGATACTGTTGGATTCTGTGATTTTTCTCCTACTAATTAGTCAGTAAGGCCTCAAAATTCTTCTCTTGTTACCACTGTCAGCTCATACATGGGTTATTTGCCCTATAACTTCACTACTGAGAACAAGTAAAAAAAATTTGTCCATCCTGTTTGTTGGTCTTGGTGATTTCTTGAAATTTCTACTTCTTTATCTGATCTGTGGTATGCGCTGTAGCTGAATCTCCTTAATGTGATTTTGATAATATTTGAAAATATTCAAAAAATGGTTGGAAAAAAAGACATTTTTTGAGTGCTGAAAAATCCTGACAAGAGGAATTCTGAACTGGCAAGAATCTTCACAGTTTGGGACTTAATCTGTGCAAAATTAACCTGTGGTTGCTTTGCTAAAAAAAAAAGCATTTTCTGTAGAGAAACTAGTTTTTCTGCTTGAAATATTATTTCCTGCACAGCAAATAATGTTTTCTGCACAAAACATCAATAGGTAAATTTTGTGTAGATAACTCCCAAACTTCGAATAGCCTCGAAAAAGTGTGTGATTTTTGAAGATTTCCTCACAGTGGGATGAAAATTGTTGAAAATACTTATTGAGAAGAAACATTGAGAAGAAACATTCCTATAAATTACTACGATCCAAGGAATTTTGGTGCTTCTGCTGTTAGAGCTGGTGTTGTGTGTGAACTAAGGGCTCAAATGGACATCTCCTAATAGTGCTTCCTGTCCAATAATTTTTCAGTCCAAAAGGTGAGATTCATCATCATCATCATCACCACCACCACCACCACCACCAGCAACATTTCTTACTCTCCCTATGGATTGAACTGGGGAATAACAGATGGATACCTAACATCAACTGAAAACGTATTAAGACCAATTAAAAATGCACAATCAGTTAAAAGAGCATTGTGATACTGTAACTCAGTTGAAGAGGAGAGAACTTGATTGAATGCTACATAAGAACTCCTGGGTACAAGTGTGTGGAGTGAATAACTGAAAGAAGCCAATCTTAAGACTGAGAAATCTGTGAGAAAAGGGAGGAGCTCCAGTGAGATGGAGGATGATTTTTTTTAAAAAAGAACAAAGAGTTTGTTGGAGACAGTTGGGAACAGAGTGTGAAAGGAATCAGTTGCGAGAGTCTGGAGGGAGTTTATGAATTCTGGGTGACTGAGTGGAAAGGGATCTGACATAATTTAATTTGAATAGTGTTACTTCTTCGGAACAAAGAACTAGAACCTGATAGCAATCATTCTGTTTGTTATTTATAGTTAAACTATTTGTTGTTTTGTAAATCTGACTCTGGGCAGCATCATTTACCCTGAAACAAGAGTGAGTCACATTTAACATAAAGAAAACAAATTGAACAGACACAGTAATCCAGAGTGAAGTTACCTGAGAAACTAGGGCCCTTTTCGCACAGTGTTTGTCATGCAAAAGGGCCTCCGGAGCATCACACAATTGCAAGGAGTGTTTCACGTGATGTCCTCACAATCATGTGATGCTGCTGGGCCTACAGGCACCAATCACGCAATATATCATTCTCAGCTTTTGGCTGAAAATTATGTGTGATTGCACATCACTCTGGGGCCCCAC
Source organism: Iguana delicatissima (assembly GCA_948472985.1). Lineage (NCBI taxonomy): Eukaryota > Metazoa > Chordata > Lepidosauria > Squamata > Iguanidae > Iguana > Iguana delicatissima. The sequence goes on along the minus strand of CAOKZL010000469.1, from coordinate 64,973 downwards.
ACACACTTACCATCTGTGTGGAGCCTCCAGAGCCATGGCCCACGCGCTTCCTCCCCAGCACAGCCTGGGAAAATACCTGGCTGTGCTGTGGAAAGAAGAAGAGGAGCCCTCATGCTGCCTGCTGGCTGGCAGAAAACTGCTGTGGAGACAGAGCAGAGGGGACGTCAGTGACTCATGGAAGAGGCTGCTTGCATGATCCCTGTGCGACCGCGCTGGATGAAGGTAAGCTTTGGAAAGGGCCTAGGACTCCTGAACCAAGGAGGGATTTTAAAAAGGGACCAGAGGGTGAGGTGACAGTGACCAGTTTACAAGACTTGGAATTGTGGGGCCTGCCTTAAAAGAAAATCTGTCACAAGCATGCATATTAAAAACAAACTATTCATAATTTTAAAACCCCATAATTTAAAAATCATCTGTGTAGGTCTACTAGAAGAAATTGGTCTTTAGTGATGTTTTAAACTCAGTCAATGTATCCAGCTGTCAAATCTCTTCTGACAAGTCATTCCACTATTGTTGAAGAAAAAGTCCTCTGCATAACAATTGCCAGTCTAGTCCTGGCTGACTTAGTAAATGTCCTTCAGAGGACTTGAGTGTATGGAGCAGATTATACTGGATAAAGTGATCCTGTAAGTAATTGGGACCCAAATCATGTAGGGCAGTGGTTCTCAACCTATGGGTCCCCAGATGTTCGTGGACTTCAGCTCCCAGAAGCCCCAGCCACTATGGTCAATGCTCAGGGCTTCTGGGAGCTGAAGTCCACGAACATCTGGGGACCCACAGGTTGAGAACCACTGATGTAGGGTGTCATGGGCTTCCAGGACCTAGACTCACTCAGTCTGAGGCAGCAGAACCTGCTTTGAGCCCTGACACAGAGACTGCTGCAGCAGAACCTACAGAGCAGACAGTACCACCACCCTCTCCAGGGACAGAAGTGTCAGCCCCAGCAGGGAGCCCTGCTCACTCTGACACACAGAATGATCTGTCCATACCTACCTTTACCCAGCATAGACACCAAAAGGGTCTCCTGCATTGCTCCCAGTGAATTTATGCCAAGCATAAATTAATCAGGCACCAGCTGCACTGACCCTGGAGCCTATAAGAACTGAGCCCTTCCCCTCCAGCCTTTGTTGGCAATCAACTGACCATTTCTGTCATGCATGCTTTTGTTTGCTTCCCTTGCCTGTGTTTCTGCCTTTGACTTGCGTTTGTTGTTGCCTACCTCTGATTTATGCACATTGCTGGGACCCTTATTGCTTCTCATTTGCAAAGCTGTTTCCTTTCTTCAGTAAACTGATCTCTTAAGTTACTGCTGAGTTTCTGACCTGTGTTTGTTATCAGCTTCTCCTGGCTGCCAGCCCAGGCCAAGCTTGGACATAGGGCTTTAAAGGTAATAAATACTTTATATCTTCCCCAGAAACATATTGGCAGCTATTTGTCACAGACACCAGCTGTCCGTGCCAGGCAATAGAGTGCAGGGTCAGCAGGAGGCCATTCACAGTCAAACAGAAGCACTACAGTCAGTACAGCTTGCCTGTTCATAGCAGGAAGAAACGTCATCCAGAAACAATCCATAGGTCCACAAATCCAATGGGCAACACATTCAGACAGTCTGGAGTCAGAAAATCCAGATGGGCAATGAGCAGGGAATCCATAGAACACAAGGCAAAGGCCGGCAACACGTGAGTAGTTCTGGCATTGAGCTACTGCCCTGTGCCTTCCTTAAGAAGGCTAGAGCCAGCTGGGTCTCATCCCATCCTAATTAGCTCATGGTGTGCTTGCTTCTGCATGTCCTCCTTTGAGGCTGCTGTTCACCTGGGGAAATTGAGTCCTGGCCTGAGACATTACTGGAGTTATCTTAATATTGGTGTAATACAATCAGTCCTAGATGCACCAGTAGGCAGTCTGGCTGCCATGTTTTGAATAAATTTAAGTTTCCAAACTGGGTATGGAGTAGTCCTATGTACAGGGCATTGCAGAAGTCCTGCCTTGAATTTACCAGCGCATGCACTACCATCTTTAGGTCCTCTGGATCTAGAAAGGGGTGCAGCTGGTGTAACAGTCAAAGCTGAAGTAAGCACTCCTGGTCATTGCATCTATCTGAGATGTCATTTGGAATGAAGGATCTAGAAGCACAAGCTGTGAACATATCGGATTTCTGCACGAGGCTGCTGTAGTGCTATGATTCCACTTTCAACATCCTACGGAATCCTGGGGTTTGCAGTTTTGGGAGGGGCCAACTGGCCCCTCCCGAAACTGCAAACCTCAGGATTCCATAGGATGTTGAAAGTGGAATCACAGCACTATAACAGCCTCATGCAGAAATGGCCATAGTCTTTCAGGGGAAGCATAATCCCAACCAGGACTAGTTGACGCACCTCCAAACTCAGGTTAGAACCCTTTGTAATAAGGACTTCCGTCTTGCCTGGATTTAATTTAGTTTGTTTTTCCTCGTCCAGCCCATTACCTCCTCTAGGCATTCAGAGGAGGCATACTATTGTTAGCTGAACCTGTTTTTGAAAGAATGGATAAATATATCTCGGCATCACTGGCATACTGATAGCATCCTTCCCTACGCCTCTCTAGATGATCTCTCTCAGTGGTTTCATGTAGATGTTAAACAATATTGGGGATAGAATGGTCCCTTGTGGTATGCCATATAAGAGCTCCTTTTTTGGTGGAACAGCTATCCTAAAGCACCATTGTTCAGAATCTACCTGAGAGACAGGACTGGAAGCACTGTTGCATAGTTTTCCTGATTCCCAATTCCTCAGGTGTTCCAGAATGATACCATGGTCAATGGCTATCAAATGCTGCTGAGAGGTCCAAAGCACCAGCAGGGACACAGTCCTCTGTTGATGCTCAAAGGAAGTTTATCCACCAAGGTGACCACAGTAGTCTCAACTCCATAGCCTGCTCTGAAACCAGTTTCAAATGGGTCTAGAAAGCCCATTTCAAATAGGGACAATATATATTTTGGGAAAGTATAAGATGATAGAGAGCCTGTGTGGAGTAGTGGCTTAAGCACTGGACAATGACTCTGGAGAACAGGATTTGAATCTTCACTTGGCCATTGAAACCCACTGGATGACCTTAGGCAAGTCATATTTTCTCATCCTAAGAGGAAAGCAATGGCACCCCCTGAAAAAATCTTGCCAAGAAAACCCTATAATATGTTTGCCTTAGGATTGTCTTAAGCTGGAAACCACTTGAAGGCATACAACAACTATAAAATTACAATGCTTAAAAAAAAACAAAAAACACCAAACAACACATGCACTTTCCTGGCTTGATTTATTGCAGCAGACTCTAGTTTCCAAAGTAAGCCAGCATGTCACTTGAACAAATGGACTAGATTATATTTATATTGTGACACATTTTTGAAACTGTGAGGTAGTGAGGTATTTGCTATGCATATGCTGATAGCAATTGTAATGTTGATTCTACAGCACCCCAAAACTTTTGGCAGTTGGTGCATGAATGTTTGACATTTTTAAAAAAAGGAGAGAAAGATTCTATGTAATAAAATCCATCTGTCCTTTACAGAGGACATTGTGCTCTTGAAAAATATGTCAGAGGATAGTCTCTATTTAAAGACAGCCTTTGCTTGGAAAGCTATGCTTAGATTGATTAAAACAAAGAAGGAGTGGGGCTTGATGGTAGTATCATCAACAGCTAGCATATGCACTATAGATTGACCAGAAACACAGGTCACTTGGTCACATTACTCCACTGCTCCCAGTCACTGTGGTGGCAGGACTTGACTTGTGCCTTCAGCCATTCTGACAACGTTGTGGAAAATGTAAAACCCACTGAACAGTGAACTTTTTGTCTGTAGAAGATTGAAATATTTGCCACAAAATCTCCGCCCTTTGTCCTGTGCAACAGTGGACATCTGGCATTCATACTTGCTGACAAGGATGACAATAAGTGGGTTAAATAATGCAAAGAAAATTGGCAGAGGAAAAAATGTTGGCAGTATTTATTTTTCATCTATATGCACACAATATATAAAATTTGGGGAATTAATGACTGGAGCCTTTTTCAGCAAAGTGAATCCTCTCATAGTTAACCAAGTCTGAATTGAGTTTATTTTTATTACCCTCTTGGTGAATAAGAAAAAAAAAAATGTCTTAAGCGCTTCCTGTATTTTCTTATCTTTGTCCTTCATCTGGGACTTTGGACCACATTCCTAGTTAAGGCAATTGCATGGTACTCTATTATTAATGTGTGCGGAACAACAAACTAGTATGTTGAATGTTCCGTTGCATAGGATCCTGACCTTACTATGACCTGTACTGTAGTCCCATTTATTTGGCATTTCCCAGTAACAAAAATCAATTTACTGGGAATTTGTCCATATTTTCAGCATTAACTCAGCATTGGTGTGGTCCACAGTCTACTAATCTAGCTCTTAAAATTAATTTTTGGAGTGGATGTAAGGAGCTATAGCAGAACAGTTTTTGTACTTTTTTTCCCCTTCCATTTCCCCTAAATCATTCTCTTTTTTTAATTTTAAAGATATGAATGACTTACAAAGCAGAATGGGAAATGCATTTTGTTAAAAAAAAAAAAGGAAACAAAATCAGGACTAGGAAGCTCTTTACATCCCTAACAATCTAGAATGTGTGTCTCATTTGAACTAAGTGCGGGATTTGGTAGAGCTAACGCAGCAGATGTGATAGTTATTTGTGGCATTAGTCTTGCTTATTTGTTAAATACATAACCTTTTATCAGATAAGTGCTATGGTGTATGGGTGGGAGAGAGACTTTGAACTCTTTCAGTACTTCATGAAGCTACAGCAGGAATCCACAGGGGTGCATGCATATATATTTATTATTCACATGACCTTTCTTTCATGCAACTGCTTGATGACCACCAAGGTGATCTTGATTCTGTCAAGTACAGAAAATTGAGCACATCACTGCATGTATGAGATCTATGCCAATACCGGACATGTTGGTTAAGAGGCTATATCTGCCAGCCATAGCTCCATTCTGTTCTTTTACCTCTGCGGGGACCACTTGCCTGTCTTCCACCCCCTCCCTCCACAGCCATTTAGTGCCAGGGGGAAGTGTGAGAGCCCTGGCTGAGTCTGGCTGTATTTCTGCAGCTGGATACACAAAGGTGACATCATCTTTCTGGACCTCTGGGGTACCTCTAGGAGGTCCAGGAGAGTGTCTGGCTATAAAACCACAGCCAGGTGCTGCTTGGCTACCCTCTGTGACCATGAAATGATTGTAAGTGGGGCACGAAAGTTTCAGGGAGGGAGGTGTTATGTGATCACTGCAAATGGAGGTGTTAGGTATACTCAATGACCATTAAAGATATGTCACCAATAGGATTCCAGCCTTTGTAATTAGGCTTTGAATCTGCAGTACCATTGATCCAAATTCTGGTGCTTCCATTAAGTGATTCTTTTCTTTTCCATTTCCTAGAATCTTCCTAGTCAATCATTGCAGAAGATGTTTGCCATCATGGGCTTTTTGTTTTGTATTTTTAAATTGTTCTGAACTCTAGCATGATTTTGAAGTTATAATGCTGTGACTTGGAAACATCCTGATTTTTTTTTTCACCTTCAGAAGAAAGATCAAAGAAAGAACTTTTCATTCTGCTGATGCTCTTCTCATATAAGGACATGAATCGGCCATGGAAGATATTGTTAATATTCCATGTATAAGGCTTGCAGGTTAAAGTGTTTGGTATTCTTTATCTCTCTGCCATTAAACAATATGGAAATACTCACATTGGTTTCAATTAGTGCTTCTTCAGAGAATTGATAGACTTGGGAAATGAGAGGCTCTGTCTGTAGAATAAAGGTATTGCTGGAACTGGGAGAAAGAGAGATTGAAAGCAGCTGCAGTGAAAGTGAATTACTGGCATCTGTGTTTATGTTGTCTTGAACTTCCAGAAATGAAAGCATATGTCTCATACTTGTGTACATTGCCAGTTGCTTTGCCCTCACTTGACCTAGTTGCTTTCATTGTTTTGAATAGTTTCTATCTGGGGCAATTTTAATAATTAATCCTGATGATTAATACTGATGACTTCATTAGGTTGGTGCAGAAGTTACCTACAATCCCAAATCCAAGTTAGGGAGTACTTAGTTTATTAAAGGATATTGGCTGAAATGCACTAAGGCAGTTACAAGTACATAACCCAGAGTTAAATTGGCTATCTATGGTGCTGAACCTATTTGGACAATAGAATTGGATGCCTCTGTTAAAGATCAGACTGAGTGGATTCACCACGCTACTGACATTGGAGTCACTAGTTACCGTATGGCATGGAAATGCAGGGGAAACAGTAGAGCAGAATCAAAGAACAATTGCTCTATTTGTCACACCACTACTGAACATGAGCCTTAGCAAAGTGTCACTTCCAAGTCTCATACTTTAGGCAAGAATTGATTTCAGGAAACAATCCAGGTGTTGTGACCATTCTTTGAACGAAATCCAAGCTCTGTACCATTACTTTTTACTCATAAATGCTCCACAAAAGAACTACAGGAGCTTGAGGTCAATTTATTAAGAAACTTTGATGCATCAAAAGATTTCACTTCTTATTGCCTTTACTTTTCACTTAGGAGAGGATTAGACTTGCAGTTACAGTACAACTGTAGAATCCAACTGTATGATTCTATGATTTTCAGTGCTGCATGAAAACTTGCTGAGAAAAGCTGAACCACCTCAAAAGTCTCCAGGAAAGTGTGGAAATGCAAGGGGGTTCTAAAAATAATAACATGATAATAGTTTCATCTATAATGGGATGGGGAAAGAAGTAATAGCTTTGTATTAGGGGAATTTGCTATCAGGGTTTTTAACAAAAGCATCAATAAGTATACATTAGGGATGGGCCAACCAAATCCTCAAATCCTGGGTAAGGATTCGAGATGCCCGAATCCCAATCCCTGTGCCAAAATAGGCAAACCAAATCTTTCAAATCCACCAGCTAAATAGATTTTTGGAGACCAGGACACCTGAAAAGCAGGGAGACTGGGACACCCAAAAACTAGGGAGATCAGGATGCCTGAAAACCTGGGAGATCGGGACGCCTGAAAACCTGGGACACCATCCATACAAGGGAAGATAGTAAGTAGGCAAGGTTTTCCCTTGGAGTAATAATGGCCTTTGCTAACATTGCACAAATTACATCTGGGCTTGTATTCTAAGATATTTAAACTGAACATTTAAGATTTAAGTTCCGTACTTGACTGGAAGCTACAAGCTTGAGATTTCAAGGACAGCTGAAACATTCCTTTGTGTAGCTCCCTTGCAAACCTCTTTCAGACACAATTCTGTGGTTTGGAGTTTTACAAGGTGTCACAGCCTTCTCTGCCAAAGTGTACTGGTGCATCATCAAACTACAAACCCCAGGATGCCAGAAGGAGCTGTGAAAAGAAAAGCCAGGTTTGACCTGGATTGTCTCTCTACTGTAGTATGTGGCCCTGTTTACATAGGCAGGAAAATGGGGGATTAATCCACATTTTCCTGGCTGTGTAGAGAGGACCTTCATGTCATTTTCAATCTGGGGAGATCCTGAGGCAAAACTAGGACAATTGTCTTGGCCAGATTTCTTCAGAGAGAGGTTTGCCTTTGCCTAGGCTTTTGCTAAGGCTGAGAGAGTGTGTCTTGTCCAAGATTATCCTTCTTTCCCTTGCTTTTTAAACTCTTTTTCAGAAAAGGATTCGAAAGATTTGAGATTTGTGAGATTCATGGATTCCCAGAACCTTCCAGGGATTCGGATCCAGATTCGGAAAATTCTGGATTCGTCCCATCCGTAGTATACATATTTGAGAAGAAGCAGGCACACAAGCTTTGAAATGCAGTATTTTGTTTCAAATATGTAAATTAAAAGCCCTCAAACAAAATATTCCTGAAATGGGAGATGGCTGATATTCGAATGACTTTGCATAATCCTGGTAGTCCATGATAAGGGAATATAGTTGGAGACGGGAGGAAGACCGTCCATCTCTTGTCTGGGCATCGCAAGCATTGCATGAAGGATAGAGGCACTCTCTAATCTAGCAGAATCCATGTCTCGGTCTACTGGGACTTTTAGCCTTATTTGTGGTAGTTTAAAACCTGAGTGCTATGCTTAGACCACAGTCATGAATACACTTCTTTGGGCTATAATTTCTATTGAAATTAATGGGATCTGTTTCCAAGTACTAGAAAGGAATGTTAGCAAATCATATGGCATTAAGGAGTGTGAACATTCCCAAATCTATCCTTTATCGTTCTGAGGGTATTTTTTTAACAATGCATAAATATGGTGCTTTTTTTTTCCTTTACATTTTGTTTCCATTTCTTGCTTTAGGAAAGCAGATTATTTTGCCTACAACTGTTCTCAGAATCATTACTGTGACTATTTATCTTTGTATGCCACCAAATGGCTAGAATTGCCTCTGAGCTCTCTTTAAAGCTAGCTGGTGACAGAGGAAACCAACCTGGCTACCAAAACTGCTGAGATCACATATTCCATTGGGTGAAAGCTACTGGTCCTGGGATGGGGTAAAACTGTGTCACATACCATAGATATATAAACAACATATCAGATTGAAGCTCAGATACCATATTAAAATTCCCTTTTCATATTTATATCAGGCACATATGTCAAACATAACATTTTCATAGTGCTTCAAGTGTCCAAAGCACTTCCCACATATTATTTGGTGCAACCCATACAGCATTCCTATTAGTGAAAATTATTGTCTCCCCAAATGTGGTAGCTGGAAGTGGGTGAGAATGAGGTCAAGGGAGAACAGCTTGCCTTAGGCCACCTAGTGAGTTTGTGACAGAGTCAAAATTCTAAAATGGATGTCCTAATTCATAGCTCAGTCTCTCTGTGTTTATGCTATACCAGCTTGTCATTATAAGATGTAATTGATCAAAACTGGTTCTGGCCACATCCAAACCTATGAGATAATGACTCAGTTCAGACCATGGTTTCTTGTTATGAGAAGAAGTTGGCTGGAATCCTGGTGTTATGCAAATATATAGGTATTTATAATTCTCTACACACCATCTCTCCCCCTGCAATAGCCCTGCAGAAGGCAGCTTCACAGCACTGGCAGATGCCCCCTCAGCCATTGAGTGGCCACGGGTGTAGCGCTTTGGCTGTGTCTGGGACCAAAAAAGCAGGTATTTCCTGCCCAGATTTCCAGAGGAGATCTAAAAGGATGATGCTTAGTTTTTTCTCTCAGCTGCACAGAAGCAGCTTGAACCTGCTTGGGTGCCCCCACCCTGCTCAAAATGGCTGTAGGGGTGTAGGTGCTGAAAGTCTATCTTGAAAGAAAGAGCAAAAATGAGTCCCTATAAGTATGCTCATAGAGTGTTTGTTCCACATCAAGCTCATGCAGCATCACAGTAAGTGCTGGACTTCTTCACCCCTGTTCTCGTTCGTGCCCATAAGAGAAGCTTCAGTTTCATTACCATTCCTTGTGTTATACAATCTCAGGGAAAGTGTGATTTGTTTACAACAGAAGCAAGCAGTCTAATGACATCTAAACATTTTCAACTACAACTACCATAAGCCCCAGTCATCACGCCCAGGTATTGAGGAGGACAGGAATTATTCATGGAAGTATTTGGAGTTTGCCAGTTTGCCCACTCATGCTTTAAACTGTGGGTTTTGTTCTCTGAAACAAAACACAGCTCCTTGACTTGGGACATCTTGGGGAATTTGGTTAACTTCAAATTAAAAGTGGAAGTTTTCATCTCCTGTTTGTAAGGGAGGAGGAAAAGTTAAAGAATGCATGTGGGTTCAACGTTCACGTTGGCTTGTTTTCACAAAGGGAAAACCAAGATCTTTCTTTTCTTTTCTTTTCTTTTCTTTTCTTTTCTTTTCTGTTATAGCTGAACCAAGCCAACAGTTACAAAGCAAATTCAGGTCACTATCCAGGTATAATTTTCTGTATGAGGTTTACCAATTTTCTCTTCTCAAAAATGCTACATATTAGAAATTGAGCTATACTCAGATCTGTTTAATATACACAAGCCTGTTTCATTCAGTTAATTTTCTCTTCTGCTTGCAGTCTTCTGTACTGCAGCCACTTCGTGTTGAATGTTTAACAAAAACAATTCTTTAGACATTTGCAGTGCTGGTGCAGTTCAACATTTTCACTCAAATGCCTATTCCATATCAGGTCTGATTCATGTTTCATTCCAGTTTGAAACCAGTTTTTGTTATGAGTCTGTTTTTTCAGAGCTCAGCATAACCTTGCCAGAAGGCAAAAACACTAGGATTACCACTTTATTTCTTGGCTGTCACTGTTATGAAGTGAAAATATTTTTGTTTTTTAATATATTTTTCCAAAACACTCATGCCTGTTGTTAGCATATTTTATTTCTTTTTCCCTCTTCAAGTATGCTTATGAGCTTTGTTTGCAAGTATCTCCAGGCTCTGAGTGCTGGAATCAAAAAGCATGTAAAACTGAAAGAAAACAAGAAAATAAAGAATGTTTAGATAAGCAGCCTGGTTTGCTTCCACATCTTCTTCCACTTTGCCTACATTTTCCTCGGCATTTGTTTGTCTTATTCATTTAGATCAAATCTGTACACAACATCAGTAAAAACTATAAAGTTACTTAAAATACAATTAAGCAATTTATAAAATTAAAACTATTAAAATTCATTAAAATCAGGAATGGGCAACTGCAGAAAGGTGGGGAGCCATGTTAACCCTCAAGGAAACTCTAATGGCTGCCTCTGCTACACCCACTCACATGATATAAATAAATAAATATTTTCTGCCACAAAATGCCCTCTAAGGGACGGGGGGGCACTTTCACCATATTATAGGGCCTTTCTAGATAAGTCTTTTTCTTTTTTTCAGATCAGTAAGTCAACAAGAATAGGAAAGGCAGCAAAGTCACTTTCTGTTCACTTCCTGTTTCAAAAAAGTCTTCTCTTGGGTCAGCCCAGAATGTGGTAAAAATGCCTCCACACCTCCAAGAGGGCATTTTGGGCCAAAAAATTGTAAAATTTTCTTCAATCCTGTTATCCTAAGAGGTGGGGGATGTTGGGGTCCATTTGCAATGCCAACACTTTCTTAGAATTTGGGAACTATAGTTCAAAGGAGAGCTGCAAGAGGAGAGTAACAGCAGGATCTTTTCACCTATGTATACCAGTACTAACTATAGAGAGGACTCTGTTTTATTTGAATTGAGAAACACATGAGAAGTCAGACACCATACAAGGCTATTGGAAAGTATGAAAAGAAAGGTTGGATAGAGAGAGATTGGGTGGAAATGGTGATAGTTATCAGTCCTGAAGAAGGGGTCACAGCAGAACAGCTCAGACAGATCTGAGAGTAGCACAGAGGAATGGCAGTTTGGGGCACTATATACAATAATTGGCTGTGATTGAAGACCGATTTCACACCCTCAAGGGATGTGTTGACAAAGCTGTAATGCCTTTCCCACAAGACTGACAAAGGGATCCAGAATGGGCTGATTGCTTGACTCTAGAGTGATAAATCATTGATGGGACTCATGACAATCTCATAATGTTTGGTAAAGTAGGGTGTATAGGGAAGATCTCTGTAAGGTAAGACTGAGAGATGGTCTCTGATAGCTTAGCAATCTGGGCAGTTCACCTTTCACTGTATTCAAAAATGCCAAGAGCCCAAAGTGGTAAAGGGATTAGCACAACCTCAGCAGCATTGGGTTTTCTGCATAATCTTATGTGAACTTTCATGACCGTGAACATGTTTCTGGCCATTGTGGCCCTGATCATGTTCTCCAGTCATTCATGAGTACAATTTATGAAAATCACATGCCTCACAGGAGGGGTGATAGGATATTATTATTATTATTATTATTATTATTATTATTATTATTATTATTATTATTATTATTATCATCATCATCATCATCATCATCATCATCATCATCATCATCCCACCTCTCCCAGTGGATCGAGGCAGCATTACAGGAACATATAAATACATTAAAACATTAAAATGTAGCCAATCCTCCCCACCCACCAACCCTTCTATCCCCCTAAAACACATTAACTATTAAAAACAAATTAAAAACAAAATTAAAAACAAAGGGACAATTGATGAGAGACAGTGGAACACTAGTCTGGGAAGGCCTGTCGGAAGAGAACAGTCTTGACTGCTTTTTTAAAGCAGTCAAGACTGGTAATGTGCCGGGTCTCCTCCGGCAGGCCATTCCATAACCTGGGAGCGACCGAAGAGAACGTCCTCTGGGTAACCGCAGCCAACCTAGTTCTGGCTGGCTGCAATAAATTCCTCCCAGAGGATCTTAGTGTGCGGGGCGGATTATATGGGAGAAGGTGATCCTGCAGGTAGGCTGGCCCCAAGCCATGAAGGGCTTTAAAGGTAAAAACCAACACCTTGTACTGTGCCCAGAAACTAATAGGCAGCCAGTGTAAAGACTTCAGAATAGGTGTTTCATGGTCAGTTTTAGATCTTCCGGTGACCAACCTGGCTGCCATATTCTGAATTAATTGAAGTTTCCGGACTAAGCACATGGGTAGCCCTATGTAGAGCGCATTGCAGAAGTCAAGCCGTGAAGTTACCAGTGCATGTACCACTGTTTTTAGGTGTTCCAAGTCCAGGAAGGGGCGCAGCTGGCTTATCAGCCGAAGCTGATAGCAGGCACTCCTGGCTGCCGCATCAATTTGAGCTGTCATCTGAAGCGCTGAATCCAAGAGCACCCCCAAGCTGCGGACACAGTCTTTCAGGGGAAGTGTGACCCCGTCTAGAACTGGTTGACAAACCTCCATACCTGCGCTAGGGCCCTTAACAGCAAGTACCTCTGTCTTATCTGGATTCAGCTTCAGTCTGTTTTTCCTCATCCAGTCCATTACTGCTTCAAGGCATACATTTAGAGGTGAGATGCCATCCTTAGTTGATGCTATTATCTGAGGCATGGAGAGATATATCTGGGTGTCATCAGCATACTGATAGCACCTTGCTCCATGCCTCCTGATGATCTCTCCCGGCGGTCTCATGTAGATGTTAAATAGCATTGGGGACAGGATGGCGCCCTGGGGTGCAGGGGGGCTCAAACATGATGGATATGCCCTCCACCCCCCACTAAGGGGCTTTGGAATGCATTTTGGAATATTATTTTTTTAAGAAATGCAACTTTTTTAACTCCCTGGGGAACTGGGTACAACAGAAATGGTGCTATGGGGTCCCATGAAGCCTGATGGCTGTACTTTACCCATTCCTGATTAAAAATCTATATAGAAACCACAAAACAGTGCAGCATATCATTAAAAGCTTATTCCAGTTAGTTTCTAAAAGATTGTCAGCATGAGAATATTTTGACTTGCTAGCAGAAGAAGAACAAGGGAAGGTGAATCCTGGCCTCACTAAGGAGGAAATTCCAATGTCTCAGAGCAGCCACTGAGGTGTCCCCCTCCCTTGTTCCTATCAATCAATCCAGAGAAGGTCATGAGACAGAGGAGAAAAACCTTTCTTGAAGATCTTGGGCTCTTAAAAGGAGGATTCCAATGGGCTCTTAAAGGGAGACATAGTTCTTCAAATAGCCTGGCCCCAACTATATAAGGATTTGCACAGCACTTTGAACTGTGCCCGGAAACAGATGGGCAGGCAGTGGAGCTGCTGCAGTAGGAGAGTTGTGTGATCTCTGTAGCCAGCCTCATTGAATAATCCAGCTGCAGTCCTTTGAACCAGGTGAAGTTTCTGAGCCCTTTTCAAAGGCAACCCCACATAGAGTACATTACAATAATCCAAAAGGGTATAAGCAAGGCATTTGGTCAGATCTAATTTTTCCAGGAACAGGCACAGTTGGTGGCCTGGTTTAACTGTGCAAATGCACTTCTGGTCACTGCAGAAAATCTGTGCCTTCAAGTTCAGGACTTAGAGATGGGCCAACCAAATCCGTGAATCCTTGGCAAGGATTCGAGATTCGCAAATCCGGATCCCTGTGCCAAAATAGGCAAACCGAATCTTTCAAGTCCACCAACCAAATACTTTGTTGGAGACTGGGATGCCTGAAAACCTGGGAGACCAGACACACAAGGGGAGATGGCAAGTAGGTGAGTTTTTCCCTTGGAATAATAATGCTAACAATTTCAGAAATTATATCTGAGGTTGTATTATAATATATTTAAACTGAATATTTAATATTTAAGTTCAGCACTTGACTGGAAGGTGCAGGCTTCTTGAGATTTCAAGGACAGCTGAAAGATTCCTTTCTAGAGCTCCCTTGCAAAGCTCTTTCATACACAGTTCTGGGGATTGTCATTTTACAAGCTGTCACAGCCTTCTCTATCAAAGTGTGCTGGTGCATCATCAAAATACAAACCCCAGGATGCCAGAAGGAACTATGCAAAGAAAACTCAGTTTTGACTTGGATTATTTCTGTACTGTAGTATGTCGCCCTGTTTACACAGGCAGGAAAATGGGGTATAAATCCACATTTCCCTGCCTGTGTAGAAAGGGTCTTTATGTCATTTTCAATCTGGGGAGATCCTGAGGCAAAACTATGACAATTGTCCTGGCCAGATTTCTTCAGAGACGGGTTTGCCTTTCCCTAGGCTTTTGCTAAGGCTGAGAGAGTGTGTCTTATCCAAGATTATCCTTGCTTTTTAAAACTTATTTTAAAAAAGGATTCGAAAGATTCGAGATTTGTAAGATTTGTGGACTCCCAGAACCTTTCAGGGTTTTGGATCCAGATTCGGAAAATTCTGGATTCATCCCATCCCTATCAGGACTGAATCCAGGAGTAACCTCAAACTGAAAATCTTCATTTTCAGGGGAAGTGTAACCTCCATCTAGCACAGGCTGAATGCCTTTTTCTTAATCTGCTTTTTGGCTAACCAGAAAGACCTCTGTCAGTCTGTTTGCCAACCTGATTCCCTCCAGGTGTCTTGGACTGCAACTCCCATAAGACTATCCAGCATGGCCATTGGTCAGGAATTATAAAGTTATCATCTGGAATTTCCCGAAAGCATCAAGTTGCCTATTTGTGTCCTAGGTTTTGGGGTGGCAGGGCTGGGAAAGTCTTCTGCTGGGAGCTCAGGACACCTGCGACAGTCAAACTAGATGTTTGTGCACTAGATAGATCAACAGATTGACTTGGAAGAAGACACATACCTCCACACGAGAGGCAGGGGAAAACATCACTCACATCATCTTTTCTAGTGGTACTCAAAGAAGTAGCTGTGTCATAAAGGAATCCAATAGCGCCTCTGAGACCAATTGGGAAGAAGATATTTCTAGCATTAGCTTTCATGGATTCCAAACCATCAGTTCCACTTCATAGCTGGGTACACAAAAACTCCTTTACTTATTGAAAGAAAACACAGAAGGCTTTGAGGAGAAACCAGAAAAATGTATCACTTCAAATATCCCTGAGACAACTGCATGGGTCTTTGGGTAGGATCCTTCTTCATACTGGAAGAGTGCTACCTGTATAACTACTTGATGAATGCTGAACTCCTTTGTATATCTTCTGAAAATGCAGACATCAGGAGGGAGGATGGTGGAAGGAAGCACATGTTCTTGCAGTACATGGATAGACTTAAGGGATCTCGTATTCCATTTTAAATTATCAATGATCCATGCACAAGTAGATGGAATATGACAGGAACAGGTAAACTGGTCCCTGCCAGATGCTTTTGAACTACATCACCCACAGTCACCAATCACTGGCCATACCAACTAGGGCTGAAGGCAGTTACAGTACAAGATATGCAGGGAGGCAAATTATCTGTAACACATGTCTGAAATGTTACAGGGTTATTCTGAAGCAGCATAGAGTACTGCCCCTGTGGTTTATGGGTGAGCAACTTGTGGCATTCCAAGTATTGTTGGACTGTAACTTCCATCTGCCTTAGCTGAGACAGCTGTTGGTGAGAACTGCTGGAAGATGCACTTTAACAACATCTAGGGGACTGTGAGTCTAGATAAGCAAAAGGGAGTTTCCACAATTTAACTGGAAATGTTAATCCCCTCCATTTCTACATAACACATGGGGGACTTCAGCTCAGTGGAGCTCATGTGCTTTGCTTACGGAGGGTCCCATCTTCATCCCTGCCATCTCCCAGTGGTGTAGCTGGGGGTGGTGGGGGAGGTCTGACCCAGGTGGCACTTTTTTGGGTGCACCACCATGGCATCCCCAAATCAAATGAAGCCCATTTCCACAGTCTACCAACATTCCCCACACCTGCCTTTCCTGTTGGTATGTACCAGCCAGCCGCTTCCACTAGAGATGCATGGCTCCTGGGGTGAACCAAGTCAGAACACCTGGAAGGGGCACACAGAGGGCGCAGAAGGAAGACCTGCCAGCCATTTCCCCCTTACTTTTGGCAGCATAGCTGCTGACGCAAGCTGAGAGGGCTCCCATTAATTTCATCGCCAACATCCCAGGGCAAAGGACAAAGTGTCCAGCTGGTGGTTCACTTTTCCCCCGCCTCCTCATTAGTATTTAATGAGCTGGCTTCTTCCTCTGCCCCCTTAGTGCATTTCCCATTACCATGTGCCAGCGTTTCATTTTTAAAGCCACCTCAATTGTATTGAGAGGGGCAGCAAAAGCTATGCCACTGCCATCTCCAGTTTAAGGAAAGCCTCTGCCTAAGACTCTGGAGGACCATGGCCATCCAGAGTGGACATGCTAGGCTATATGAACCAATAGTCTGGCCTGGAATAAGCCAGCATATTGTCTTCCTAGTATTCCATAAATATGGTAATAATGAATTAATACAAATTTTGTATTCATTGGTTTGGTGCTCATGCTTAGAGCTGACATATGAAGATCTATGGGACAAGTGAATCATGACTAATTTAAGTTTGCACTGATTTTAATCAGTTTGCTCTAAGTATGACCTAACTCTGAATTTGAAGCTTTTGATTGGATCCAACTGCATCACACCATACACAATCCACTGAGGCCCCCATCAAAGGAAGGAGAAGGGAACTGATTGTCATTTCCTTCCCTTGCCTCTGTGCCCTTGAATCACCTTCCATCTCATTGTAAAAAGTCGTTTTCACTTCTGGAGCAGATGGAGGGAGTACAAGAGAACTGCAGAAGAAAAAGGGGATTTACAAAGGTCACCCCCTCACTTTTATTCATAGGAGCCTCAGCTGAGTCAAAAGAGTTTGCATAAACATGATCAGATACAGCCCGGGCATCCTTATTCAAATGATCTGGTAGACAACTTAAAATAACATTCTTATTTCCATAAACTATTACAGTGGGAGAAGAAAAAACAAAAGTCTCCTGGAAACTGAGATAATCACTGCCTGTGTGAACAATTTATCTATTTTACTAAAAGAAATTCTAGATTAGTAATACTGTCGGAAATGCTTCATCAAATATAAATTCACTAGAGACCTCTCGTAGCTGGGGCACACTACTTAGCATACACCATTTTAGAGAACATTTAAAAGAAAAACCAAAACACATTCCTTAGTTGCTGAAAAGTTTCCTAGTGACAGAACTCTGGCTAGTCTGCACTGAGTTGTTTAGACTTGCAGAATTATAACTCATAGATCTCCTTTGATGCATAAATCATGTTTATATCTAGGATTTGCTGTTTAAACCTTCTTTCTTCACATTTGTCTCTGAGGAAATCATGGCTTTTGGAGGGAAACAAAAAAGTAGGTATACATGGGAAAACTTAACTGGGATGGAGACAAAAACGAAGTGAAGCAAAATAAAATACGTAATTGTTTGAAGTCATGATTTGTGGATTTCCAGAAAGAGAATGTGCATTAAGAAAGGCAGAGCAGAGGATAACTCTGCTTGTTCTTGCATGAAGCTGCAGTACTCAAAATATTGCCCCACTTCAACGAATTTTATTTGAAGACTGAGGCCACTCAGAAAATGGCAAAAAAGTGTGTGTGTGTGTGTGTGTGTGTGCACAGAAGGGGGTAGGATTAAAAAAACAACAACAAAGTATCCCCCCAACCCTGCCCAAGTTTCGCCCAGTCTTGGTCCATGTCCATAGACTAAGCAGTTAAAATGATCCATGAAAAAGAACCCTTTGGGCAATTCCTTTGAAAACTATTTGGAGAGCTAGAATAACACATTATCAGCAGAACTTGGGAAAGTTATTTCCTGTACTATATCTAGACTACGTCTCTCAGGAACTGCCAGCCATACTGACTGAGAGTTTCTAGGAGCTCTAGTACAGAAAAATGACCTTTCCAAACTCTGGATAGATGTACATATTTTCCAGATGGATATTAACTTCAAAATATCCAGGCCATGTTTCCCCCTTTTTTGGCATAGAGAGAAAGGAATTACCAGACTTTAAAACCAAATAATTAGTATTGTGTACATAGATAGCCAACATGCCTATATTCACACAGTTTACACTTCAATAGAATGATCTTTTCTAGCTTGTTGGAAAGTAGGCGGCGGGGGGATGAGTGGAGACATTTCCAGTTTTCTTCTTGTAGCTGCAACAGATGAGCAGTATTCATAACTATGAAAGTAAATTGTGGTCATCTAAGTCAGACTCATATCATTGCAATACATGGAAAGGATGCCAGCCTGTTTGTAACTGTAGGAGGGATAACTTTGCTCCTTTGGCACCATAACTGCAACTTTTTGTTACTTTTATATATTGAGATGTGGCATCACTGAATGGGAGAGAATAAATATCACACATTTTGAGTGCAGGTTTATGTTGTACCTTAGCACAATTCTTTGTGCTCAGTTGTCACCATTCAGGGGACAACAACATGGACAGACAGGGAATGGTTTGGATTACAGATAAACAGCTTGCAGCATGCAGACTTGTGTGTTATTAAAGTTAGTCAGATAGTACAAATTGTTCTTTCAATTTTAATTGCTCCTTGTATTTTCAATATATCTTGGTAGGCTATCCATTTATTCAGTTTTATCATCTCCCTCCTATAAAAGGCTATGTGGATAGATATCCATAATGGGATTTTTCAGTATGATTTCTTCTTATATTTCATCCATGGTCTTAATAGTGATAGCCTGAAGTAGTGGTTGTTGAAATTCTTTATTTACTCTGGCTTTATTATGCCAAGTGTATATGTGCCATCCAAATAACAGATCTGCACCTTCTACTCGAAACAGTCTTTTACTTCTTAATGAGATCTGTTCTACTATCCATCCCAAACAACTTGTTGGATGCCAGTCTTTCATGACTTTCCAGCTGTTGGGTTCCAGTCTTTCATGAAAGAAAGAAGGAATTGTAGCCAATGGGTACAAATACAGTACCAGTTTCTGGCATGTTAGGGAAAAAATGGCTGGTTCTCTACATCAGGTAATTTGAGAAGTGTTGATCTAAAGGACAGAAGGGTTCATGGGGCAGAAAGAGGTGGATTTGCAGAGTCTCAGGACTGAAAACTTGAAATGAAAAGGAACAGACTTGAAACCTCTGCATAGTCTACGTGCCGACAGGACTGCCATACATTTAAGGAACACACAGAAGGAGATTCCTGAACTCTGAAATGCATATAACGATGGCAGCAAAACTTTATGAGAACAGCATGTTCTGCAAGATTCTCACCTGGCTTAGAATGTTGAGAAAGTGGGGCCTCTTCTATCACACCAGCACTTCTGTTTTGCAGTTATACGTTCCATCTCACTTGGTAAACAGCCGTCCTAAAAGCCTTCATTGATCACTTGGTGTCATTAAGTTAGGAGCAAATTCAAATCAATATAGAGACGGTATTCATCAGAACTGGCCTATCTGAACTGTCACATAGAATTTGCCAGGATCTGACTGATTCCTCATCATGCCCGGTTGCTTCCGGCACTTACAAGCTCTTCCTGCCTTGTCCTGCTTCTTGAAGAGTTAGCCGAAGGAGGAGTGATCTCTCTAGGCCCAGACTCATTTACATGGAAGGTACAAAGTATAGAAACTTACTTTTTAAAAAAGTAGTTCATTATAATAATTTTTTTAGTAGTTCATTACAGTAATATCTCTGAGATCTCCAAAAATTGTTTGCTACTATCACAGTTATAAGTTTTAAAACTTACTCTTTGCTTTGCTTTTACCTTTTCTTAATGTAAATAGCCCATAGTCCTGCACCACTATTTTGTGAGGTGACATACCTGTAAGTTTAGATGTAACTAAACAACATTACAGGTGTACCACCAAATGAGTGACTTTGTCCCATGTTATGATAACGTCTAAATGTAGAGAGAATAAATGAACTGGCTTTCATAGTTTGAGTGGAGGGATAGTTTTGATTTTTGCCTATTGTGAAATTTTGAAGTAAAATATATGATATACTTTAAATGAACCAGCAGGTAATTTCAAGAAGCCTAGATAAATTGATCAAGAAAATTGCGCACATCTCAGTCTCTGATCCAAAGAAATTATAGTCATTTGCTGGAATCCAATACCACCTTTTTATATAATATAACTGTACATACACTTAGCTAAGTAGCAGAGACACCAAGGGCCTTTCCACCCTACACTGTTATACTGCTATTATTCCAATTTCAGCCTCCTGTGGAATTCCGGGGTTTGTAGTTTGCTGAGGCCAAAGAGCTCTCTGGCTGAGAATTCTAAATGTCCCTTCCTAAACTGCAAACCCCAGGATTCCAGAGGATGGTGGATGTGGGATAATAGCACTATAACAGTGTACTGAGGAAAGGCCCTAAGAATCCCTGTTAGTGAATCTTGAAGATGTATATGAGAACATGCCCAATGTGCATGGGTGCACAATACTCATTAGACACTTTGCTGGCTCTGCTACCTAGTACCATAACAGCAGCTCTCTATTGGATACTGATGTTACAAAACTGACCAGTTCTAATTCCTGCACAGGTAAGTCCACTTACAAAGATGTAACGGCTATACAGCATTCCAACCAGCATTTTTATTGCTAGAGTGATCATGTGTAGTTAAGCATGTTCTCCATTTTGTTACCTCTAGTTTAAACACTATTGAAAAAAAAAAAGATGGGGTGCCAGGATGAAAGAAAACATGAATACTGGCTTGCTTTATATGGAAAAAAAAAATCATTGTCACAGACAATTTCATTTCCCTATGCATACATAAATACTGCCTTGAATAGGCTTAGATGATCAGAACTACAGTAAGTCTGATTGGGACGTTTAGATGTCTTTCAAGAAACAGCAATGAGGTGACCAGTGAAGGATACCAGTGAGGATACCAGTGAAGGTTGTCACTCTACTGAAGATATGATTTTGCATCTCATTAGTTTCAGTGGAAAATATTTGAAACAAGTGCTTAGATTTCCCCACTGAAATAACTGGAATGTTTAAATGCCTGTGGTGTTCTAGATAATGTTTATACTTCCATTATAGGCTGGCATCCATTTATCATAAAAAGACGTATGATCACGCAAGGTTGTGCTCCTATGCAGTGTTTGTATTCTCAGAGGGGGCAGCAGAGACACACATACAACATTGGGACCAATGTGAAAATGGAGCCTGTTGCATGGCCATTGCACAAAAATCCCAATGTGCAACATGTCTTGATACACAGTGCATCCCATTGCTCAGTGGAAGCCCCTGTTGTGCAAAGAGACATCTTGTACTTGTCCCCCATTGGGCATCATTGCACTTCACTAGCCTGGTTGTGTTTTGCGTCAGTGACATGGCTCCATCATTGGAAAGTTACACATCATAGCTCCAGATGCAGGATCTCTGTCATGGTGTCTAAATATAGAGATGATTTCTAGGACCAGTATTTACTATGAATCAGCACCAGAGGATTCCTTGCCTGCTTGCGCTTTGTAAACTATGTTGATTAATTAAAAAAAAAACAAGAAGGAATTTGTTTTCCTATTAGTTAAAACTATTGGATGTACATTAGCTTTTGGTTAGAGTGCATCTAAATAGCAGTAAGGTTTCAACCTGACTTTGGTTCCCTGGCAGCACACTCAAGATACTATTTTTCTTTTCCCCCTTTATGTTCTCTGTGTTATTCAAATTCAGCCAGAGAGGTGGCATGAGTTACTTCCATTTATAAGGATATTTCTGGCATATGGACTTCTGCTTGCTAGGAACTGGGCTTGCAAATATTAACTTTGTTCGCTATGACAACCAAATATATGTAAAAGTCAAGACTGTCTTTCAGTCATCAGCAGGTCAGGCCAGACTTGCATTCATGATCATGTACAGAAAAGTCCCAATTCCATTACCAATTCTTTGGAATTGTTCAAATTCCCTTCTCCATTAGGAACTGGAGGCTCTTAATACTTTTTCATTGGCAAAGGGTTTTTGAAATTGAGCTAATTAATACATAGCAATAAATATTATTTTTTGTATGAATGATCCAGTATGAATGCGTCATTTCTGGATTTTAAAAGTTTAATTGAAACCTGATGGTACTGAAAAATTTAAATCTTTTTTTAAAAAATGAAACCTTGTAGGAGAATCAATAACAGTATTGTCATAGACTATTGTCTGTGTGACACAGGGCAATGGCTTCCCCTTACCTAGACAATCTTCTAATCTTGGAGGCTGTAACAGAAGTAGTTAACCAGCTTTTTGGCAAATGTCCTATGTTCACCAAAATAATAGTTAATGACTTCTGTCACTGCTTCCAAGATTAGAAGACTGCCTTTGGGGTTCACCAAATTAACTAATGGAATATGTGATCGAGTAATAGGGTACATTTCTCTTTCCTGGTTTTCTGGTTAAACAGGGTGGGCAATTTAACAAGGATCAGGGGCACATTTTTGTCCCAAAAAGCAACCCAAACCCCAACCAAGCTGCACTGCTGCATTCCTGCCAGAGTAGAAATGACATTATGGCACTTGGGGTTTCATTTGGTTTTTCTGCCTCTAGGGCTTTGGTGGATTTTAGATGAATGTGCATGGAGAAATAAGCAAACCATTTTATTTTGGGGTGGTTTAGGCAATTTGTGTGTGGGGGGGGATAGTTCATGTGAAAAAAATGAAATCTGGGGGTTTTGGGGTATCTTGTGGTGGCTAGTGGAGTTCATGCAGCTCACAAGCCAAACTTCACCCACTCCTGGGTTAAAGAACCAGGTTTCAGTGGTGGCCAAGAATGCATTTGCACAATTAAAGCAAAGTCACCATCTGTGCCCATTTCTGGAGATGTCAGCTTTGCCTTAATTGCTTCCCATCTGGAATACTGTAACATACCCTATGGCCATTTCCACACTACACTCTCATAGTGCGATTATTCCACTTTCAACATCCTACGGAATCCTGAGGTTTGCAGTTTAGGGAGGGGCTGCCTCTGACAAATATTCAGGAACTTCAGGTGATTCAAGATACTGCACTCTGGCTGGAACTGGTTATAGAGAACCTGTCCTCTGTTACAACAACTCCAATGGCTACTGGTCTGATTTGGGGAATAATTCAAACTGAACTTCTCACTATGGCTTGGGTGCAGTGGCTCCTCAAATGAGTCTTACAACAGCTGAGATATTTAGGAGAAAGCATTCTCTTCGGCCATTTCCACACCTGACCTGATTCCATTGTCCTTCCATTGTGATCTCAGCAGCATCTATGCCAGGAAGGGAGCGCAACAGGAACACTCCCCTCTGCACCCAGCTAGTTCCCTGCAGAAGGGAGTGCAAGCGACACATGTCTGCCTTCTGCAACACAGCCAGGCTCTTTCTCATGCTGTGCTAGGGAAGGAAGCGCCTCCATCGCACTTCCTACCCTTCTGCATGGCTGGGAAGGATGGGAGCATTGCATGATTGTGCTTAACAAATTGATTGCATTAAGTGAATATCCCGCAATCAGAATGAGCGGAGACAAAAACACAATCTGCAGACTGTTACCATCCTGTCCCCATAGCGGGACGGCAACACCATGCAGAAATGGCCTAAGTCCCACCTTCCTTAAAGGGAGATTAGGTTAAGACACAAGACAGGGCTTTCAGGGTGGTTGGTCCTAGGCTTTTAAACTTCTTCTCACACTTTTCACTTCATCAGCAAGGAAAGGCCTTTCTTTTCATTTATTTTGCCCTTGGTTGATGCAGAAGGGGTTTTGCCCCCTATTCTTAATGAAGAATGCTGCACTTTTCCTTCATGTGTTGTATTTTAAATGTTTTTAAATTGTTTTTAATTCAGTACTTTTTTAAAAAAATCATAATTTATTTTAATTGTTTCTTGATATGATATTTGTTTTTAGCTGCCTTTTGTTTCAATCCATACTGTAAGCTGCCTCAAGCTGCATATCAGGAAAAGGTGACATACAAGAGAGAGAGAGAGAGAGAGAGTGTCTTTGGCTGAGACTATGTTAATGCAGATAATATTGAGCTAGATGACTCCAGTGTAAGACAGTCTGGCACAGGTTCATACCCTGAGCTTTTAACAACTCCTGGATCATTTTCCCTTAGAAGATGAGAACTACCATTTTAAAGTGCATCCTTATGAAGGGAACCAAAGCAACATCCTAAAGGAACTGTAGTCAGACCCAAGGGCATTGCTGAAAAAGAGAGAAGTTTGGTTTGTATTTTAATATGAATTGAACTCATTTGCAAGTCCTGAATTACTATCATTAAGAGATGCATACAAGAATGCCTATATTTGTCTCTGTTGTATCCCTTTGACTTGTTTCTGACTTACAGTGACCCTAAGGGAAATCGTGGCGGTTATCTTGGCAATATTTGTTCAGAGGGGGTTTACCTTTGCCTTTATCTGAGGCTGAGAGAGTATGACTTGCCCAAAACCATTTGTCATCTTTCTTGGTGGAAAAGGAACTCAGACTTCAATATGAACCAACACTAGTAAAGTATGGATTTTTACACAAACAGCCTTGAATCCTGGAATCAATGTGGTTAGAGCACTATATGGAAAGTATATTAGAAATAACTTTTAACTTTTATGCATCTCTTAAGTGTACAGAAATTATTAATTATTAATGAAAATAAACTGTACCCCAGCAAAGGGCACTTCAGGGAAAAGAGGGGGCAGTATTAGCAGAAGGAATTAGACCAGCAGTGCTGTTTTTGTCATTGTACTTTTTTCATGAGACATTTCAGATATTCATCCTTATCAGACAATAGCATTGGTTCCACATCAAGAAACTCTGAGTCATCTCTGCAGTAAATTGTCTGCAAGAGTCATTCACATATGTGTCGAAGAAGAGTCCAAGGCTGCACTTTTGTAGCAGATAGTTAGGTGGTTCATAATTCATTGTTACTGTGCACAACTTTTTCAAATAATCTAATTCCAGATTTTTGTAAAAAAAAAAAAAAAAAAAAAGGAAGAAAAGAAATCACTCAGAAATAAATGCACTTTCCAAAGCAGGAATGGAAATCATATGGACATCTGGGTATTATTTGACTTCAACTATTAACTAGCATAGCCAATGGTAGAGAGTAGTGGAAACTGAAGTCCAACATCTGAGGGGCACATGCTTGATAACCCTGTTCTAAAGGGTGCTTTGCACACTTTTGAAACATACAGATTTTTGTATGTGTGCTTTTCACACAATGTGCATTTTTTTTCAGGTGCATTTTTTTCCAGGTGCATTTTTTTCCACATCCAGAAACGTGCAGCTTTCCAAAAGCAAAATATGGTGGTTATACATCTATTTTGTCCTGGGGATCATCTGGGAAAGCTACACATACAAAAAGTTAGATAAAGCACATTTTGCATTCAGAAATCTGCACATTTTTTTTAAGATGTGAAAAAATGCAAATCATAAAATGAATAAAATTGGAAAATGTGCATAGAGAAATAGTGATGTTCCAAAATGTGGACATTTATTTGGTCTGATTAGCATTTATTCTCCTCTTATGACTTCTGGAAGGAAGTGCAGGCTGGATAGAGTGACTTAATTTAGGACAACCGGGTAAGTACCCTAAAAGAAAGTCTACCACTAATGCCATTTCTGCACTACACTGTTATAGTGCTATTATTCTGCTTTCAACATCCTATGGAATCCTGGGCTTTGCAGTTTAGGGAGGAGCCTTTAGAATTCTCAGCCAGAGAGCTCTTTGGCCTCAGTGAACTACAAATCCCAGGATTCCACAGGATGTTGAAAGTGGAATAATAGCACTATAACAGTATAGTGTGGAAATGGCCTTAGAGGTAGCCACATTGGGAGGAACGAAGAAGATGGTGTGGAAGCAGGGTGTTGTGATCCTATTGCTTTGGAGATCACATTGTTCTTGTGACTGCTGTTGTTACAATATCTGACCTTCTATCAAAAGATCAAAGAGTGACATACCATTGCATCAAACTGGCTGATTTTTAACAATTTAAACCGGAAAATATAAGTTAGACTATTAAACAAGTTAACAAGTTAATAGCAGACAGTACAGTATATGCATTTTCTAGCAGCACTGGGTGCTGGAGGACACTTTCCCACCATTGACCTCCTGTGGGATAGAGCCCATCCCCAAACATGCCAAAAAACCTTGTTTTTCCTCTGTTTCTCTTTCAAAATAGCAACTGAAAGAGGTGTCCATCACTTCCTGTCATGAATTTGAAAGGAAAAAGGAAAGGAAAGAAGACGTTTTAGAGAAAGTGGGGGTTCTAAGAGGGGTTTATTTTGTATTTGGGAGGCTTTAGGTGTGGCTTTTGGGCAATGTGATGAAGTTGCTCTGGGAGTCAGCTATTTGGGAATGCAAGTGCAACTTGATGACGAGTTGGTAGGCAACAGGAACAAAACCTTAAGAGTGAAACCCAGCAGAGTGGTTGAATGAGAGAGGCTTATGGATGAGAAGATTTATATATATGACAGAGATTCTGTTTGAAAAAGAGTCTTCAGTGAGATTTTGGCCAGAGAAAGTGGCTGAGTTGTGTTTGAGCAGCTAAGAAAAAGTCAGAGAACAGGGGTCTAAGGCTGAGAGATATTGGCATGGACTGTCAGAAGCTGAAACTAGTTAATGCAAAAACACTGTATTTTATATGAACCCTTGACAAGATACTTTATTTCTAAAGCTACTATAATAAAACATACAGTTTGCTTTATAACTACTGAAACAGCCTGAGTTGTCTAATGTCACGGATAATAAATAAGAACACACTACCATAAATGAACTATTTAGTTCTGACGGAACACCTAAGACCCTAGCTTTTTTCACAAAGATGGTGTTTAAAGGATGGAGTAAGGACTGAGGCCATTTCCATGCTACATAGTCATAGTGCTATTATTCCTCTTTCAATGTCCTGTGGAATTCTGGGGTTTGTAGTTCACTGAGGCCAACGAGCTCTCTGGCTGAGAATTCTAAGTGCCTCTCCCTAAACTGCAAACCCCAGGATTCCAAAGGATGCTAAAAGTGGAATGGCAGCACTATAACAGTGTAGTGTGGAAATGGCCTGAGTGAAAGTGTCAGGGTGCCTTATTAGATTGGAATTGCAAAACCAACCTGAAAAAAAAAACTAAGGGTCTGTCATAAGCAATGGGGTCCAGGAGCTGCACTTTTCCTCACCTGTTTTAGTAGTTCATCATCTGATATAAACTCTGTGGAGCAGTGACAATTTAAAGAAAGGTAGAAATGTTTTTCTAAAGTTTAATTTCCACAGCCATGTACCATTTTATCCATTTCCCAAAGGCATGCTCTCGCTTAGTGAAGGATTTGTAAAATGTTGGTCTTCTAATAGTACTTGGTGGAATTGGATCATTTCCAGACAGAGTATTTGAGTCCTTCCTATCCTCTGATTCTCACTGTGGTCTAATTCCTCAGTGCTGACACCTCGTCCTCATACTATTTCTTCTAGGTACTAAAAGCAACTCCATTTCCTCCATTTGGAAAGCATCCTCTACAAGGAAGAAAAAGGTCCATTGTCTGCAAATTACATTGTTTAGGTCTTGTCTTGAATGTAAAGCTTTCTCCACAGGAGAAATATTAACGTGTTACTTTCTCCTGGAAATTGTACATGTTGAATGACAACATACAGTGAATCTATTGATGTCCAGTGTGGTAAACAACTGTGTCTAAAACTATTCTTTTGGTATTTTGCCTGCATTTGATTAAATTTAAATAAATTAAATTTTCCATGAGAATTCATCCTGTCAAGGCTGGTGCCAATAAAAAAAACTTTAAAAAAAATATATCTGGCATAAATATAACATCCTTAAGAAATGGGGCTGAGGAGAGATTTCATAAAGAATAGAGCAGGCACTGTACCAACTATATTCTCTAGAGCATTCTAGAAGTTATGCCATAGCTTGTGGCAAACTTCCCCACTCTGGGCTGTGATTTGCTTGACATTCAAATGAAAAGTCATCACCACATACATGTG
The DNA here is from genome assembly GCA_948472985.1 of Iguana delicatissima. Lineage (NCBI taxonomy): Eukaryota > Metazoa > Chordata > Lepidosauria > Squamata > Iguanidae > Iguana > Iguana delicatissima. The sequence goes on along the minus strand of CAOKZL010000469.1, from coordinate 36,836 downwards.
TTTCAAGTGACTTTGGGAAATGCCTTGGAGGGAAATTAGAAAGGAAAGAACACCAACTAAATATGATTTTGAAAATATTCTTCAAATCCATTTAACCAAGCCTGGTAAATGAAACTGTTACCAAGGCTCTGTTAAATGCAAATTGTTGTTGCTGCTGCTTTTAAGAGAGATAATGGCAAAGAAATAAATACAGTAATACTCACTCAAGTGTCTGTTATATAGCTACCACATGAAAGAGACTTACAAGGCCACTGCTGTAAAGTAGCCAAGTATTTGCACAGTATAGAATGCTCCAGCACTGCTGAAGTTCAGTTTTTCCACATCTGGATGGGAGCAAAAGTAAAATATGGACTGGAATCCTCTTAGTGCACCACACCAGGACATGCACTTATTTCCAGAGTCAGGCAGCAGTGAAGACAGAAAAAAGTTAGGATCTGTTTGGTGTCTTATTTGTTCTCCTATGAAACTGGTTGGACATTTTTGCTTAACAGTGAATGGGGATGTCATTCATCACTATTTTTTTCTCAAAGAAAATGGCAAGTAATTTTAGCAATTTTCTTCCTACTGCAAGAAAGAATGTGAAAACCACAGAATTTTCAATATCTATTTGTGAAATTTGCATGTTGTTGTTTGGCAAAATCAGACAAACAAAACACCCCTAGCATTTTCGGCACGGAAAACAGCAATGGGAAGAAAATGCTGCTTTCTATATGAAACAACCACATGCGAATTTTGTGCAGAATAAGTTCAGAGTTACAGAAATTCTCATCAGTCTAAGATTCTTCTTGCCAGGATTTCTTATTATTCAAAAATCATGTTTATAATCATATTTTGGAAATTTTTGACTATAACTATGTATGATAGCACATTGTGCATGAATTCACATGTACGTGTTTATCCGTGCACATTGCATAGTGGATATATATGCACATATATATGCATGTACATTGGCACAATGTCACAATTTGCTAATGGGGTGACTTCCACCACCACCACTACATATCTCAATAAACCTAAAGTTATGTTCCATCTTCCCACTGTGGAATCTTGAATGTTACCTGCTGGTTTGGAGCAGCCTATTTTGCAGTGCCTTATATTGTTGTCCTTCAGTGGAAATCCTGGCAGTGGGTCTGCCAGGAAAGGAATACAATAGGAGTGCTCTTCTTCACACTGGACTGGCTCCCTTCTGAAGGAAGTGCTATGGACATGCTTCTTCCTTCCGCAGAGCAGCCAGGCATTTTCCCAGGCTGCACTGGGGCAGGAAGTGCCTCCATCACACTTCTGGCACTTCCACAGGCCAGGTAGGTGTGGGATGATCATCTGATTGTGAGTCATTGATGGGAAAAACCCACCAATAATTTAATCCATGATCACGCTGCCAGGCGACAGGAGAAGGATGGGACTGCCATGCTGTCATTTAGAAGTGTTGTTGCAGTCCCGCTTCTCTTCTGTCCCCATGCCAGGATGGGAAGTTCCTGTGGAATGGGCCTTAGAATCTTCTCCTCTTGCCTGTACCACCCACAGGATTCCAGCCTGGATCTGCACACTGTTTAGTAGAGTGCTGTCTTGAAAATCAGTGCCCTTTTCCATATATAATGATAAAAGTCAGTTCCATCCATGAAAGGTCCTTGAAAGAGAAAAGATGTGCAAACTTATTACTGATGCTCCATCTGCGGGCTGTGTTTGAAACCACCCCAAAGATCACAAGGAGGGGAAATTAGAGGGGTGTTTTGAGTATGGAGAATCAAAACTTACCATGTGCTTCAGGAAGTATTTCTAAAATGTTATTATTCCATTTCTGGTTTAACAGCAGAATACAGCTCCTTGTGTACATGACAGAAGCCCGGTGGCTGCACATTTTCAAACTGGGATTTCAACCACCCTTGGGGATCAACACTGTGCACTGTGCAATAAGGTGCCCTTTTTTGCAGGGACACTGTACTGAACAAAAGATGACTACAAGTGTGTTTAAGTCTGAACATTTCATTTTCTATTGCTTCACAGTGCTTGTAAGTGAACAGAAGTAGTTTCAAAGCTTTATTACAAAGTTCCTTGAAGTTTCATTGGTTTCCATGTGGGGCCTTGCAGCTATTTCTGTTTTCTGTAATCACTTCAGACTCTTGACTTTAATGGGCTTAAGCTGATGTCTTAATGTTGATAAGAGTGAGAAATGTTAAAGGTTCAATACTTGTGTGTTGTGTGTGCTTTGTCAGGTGTACTCTCTGTGATTTCTTCTGATTTATTTATCTTATAGCATTCATAAAAGCAGATCTTCTGCATTAGGTGTGGCCTGCTTTATTACACATTTTCTTGGGTAGCTTAAATGGTGGAGAACTTAATGAAAGAAGACAGTGAAAGCGTAACATTTTCTTAAAACACATTCTGAACTATCCTGAGGTGCAATAAATAGCTTTAAAAGAAGTCATTTAAACAATGTTACATCTCCTAGAAGTTGCTACTTTGGGCTAGAGTTAACTGTTTTTTTGCCTGGATATGGATATGGATATGGATATAGCTGACAACTTTCAAGCAAAAATGTATTGATTTATTGTTGTTGTTCAGTGTAAACTCTCCAAGCAATATGATGCATTTCTTTAGGGATTTTTGTGGAATTACTCACAATATGCTACAGAAATTCATAAATCTTGTTGACTGAGAACTAGGGTCAGGTTGAGAAGCAAGGAGAAAATAGTGTTAGTTTCTAAAGTTCTGCTATTGTTTTTCAGGATAAAGATTTTTAAGTGTCTGACAAACCCACTCTATTACAATCAATGAACCAACCAACCAACAACAACAATAACAACCTTAATCCAAATGAATTTACATTTTAGGAAATATCTGAAAGGTGAACCAATCCATTTATTATGGACCCTGGACAAGGTTTTCCAAACTTGAAATAACAAATAACAGATGATCTTTTATGGCCAAAAAGCAAAAATTCAAACAGACTCAAAAATACCTGACAATAATGTGCAGATTTAATTACTAAAATGATAAGTGTATGAAACACAGTTTCTCAAAAAGGCAGGGCAAAAACTGCAGCAAACTTTAAAAAAGAAAAAGAAAAAGAAAGAAAGAATCATGAATTCAGAGCATTTCCACAAAAAGTCATAGCAATCTCTGATAGCTTTTTTTTAGCCAGTTTTTTGCCCAATGCAAGAAAGGAGAATTTCAAAAGTTTTCTTTCATCTAGGCAAGATTATGTGCCTTCAAGTCATTTCCAATTTATGGCAACCATAAGGAAAACCTATCATGGGATTTTCTTAGCAAGATTTGTTCAGATGGGGGTTTCCTCCCTCTGAGGCTGAGGGAGTCTGACCTGCCCAGTAGGTTGTCATGGCCAAGCCAGGATTTCAAATCCAGGACTCCAGAATTGTAGTCCAATGCTCAAACCACTACAATAGATTTTCCACATTTTTATATTGGGTGGCATTTTTGGCAGTTTAATTTTTATTTCTGTAAAATGAAACTATTATTTTCTGAAAATGATTTTTTTGCAAAAAGTAAAAAAAATGCAAAATGCAAATAGAATAAAATAAAGTACCTTGTATCAGTTGACTATTTGTCCAATAGGGTGCTTTGATGTGTTGACACATACCAACTTGAGAATATTTGTTGCATCTCCAATGATGGGCCAGAGGCCTATGAGAAGATATAAACCATCAGTTGTATTGTCTGAGAACAGATAAGCATAGTCATATCAAGAGGTCTGTTTCCTTTTTCTTGTGTTTCTCTGGATAACCACTTACATTCCCATCCCATCTTTTATTTCTGGTTGCAAGATGTTGCTCTTTTCTTTCACATGGAAAATTGTACATATTTTCCAAATGCATTTTCCATTAAATATTATTTCCACATTTTCCCTTTATGTACACATTTCTTCATTCACTAAAATGGACGTGTGTGTTTTTTCAAAATCAGGCATTTTCAGCCACCTCGTTTTTAAAAATATACACCTTGTTTTGTGAATATTGTATTTATCCAAGACATACCACAAACTTTATAAATCAATGGACTTCTAAGGAAGGCATACTTTGTCTAACAGCAAGTCTGAGGAAGTGCAAACAGAAAATTTAACCAGGAGTCTTGAAATTTGTCTCCACCCCTAGACAGCCATGAAAGCTTGCCAAAGTTTACTAAAAGAAAGATAGGCCCTTTAGGAGGTTGCATAATTAAAGATAATTTTTATACAAACAATACCACCGCCACTCCAAAAGTTTAAAGTTAAAGTGGTTGTTCTATCAAGGAACAATCGCTTGATTGATGTTAATCCTACTTTTCAATTCAGTATCTATGAAGTGGGGAATTAAGGAGTATGAAAAAATAAAATGTTATGTAAAAACCTAATCTTTGCAATCCTCTAACCTGACATAATACAATTCAGAAAGATTTCTCTTAACTGTTTATATCATTCTTTTCAGACCATGTAAATCTTAAATGTTTCACTAAATGTACTAGATGCAAACATGAAAAAATAGAATGCAGATAATGATAAAGCAATGCTGATTTATGCAAAACAGTTATAAAGGATATCACCAATAAGAACACAAATATAAGGAATTTTATTTTATATCTGCGGGCCATATAGTTCATGTATAAACATTTTTTTTTTATTACTGAATTAAACATGATCTCCTAATTCTTTCTGGTGTTCTTCTTTTCTATAAAGGTCTTGTTGTACTGTTTTAAATAAACAGGAGCCAGATGTCTGCAACCCCTTAATTAAACTTAAATATATACTGAGGTTTGGGGATTTTCAGTGAACTTCTTCTTGCTGCTAATTTAGACACTCATGGAGGGGAAACTACATGATGATGTTACTACTGATGTTTTTAATTTGCATAATTTAATTAGTCACAGTGTTGCAGCTAGAATATGTAACTGGCTGAATTCTGGAAGGGAAATGTCATTAACATTTCCAAAGGTGAGCTAAAACACAAGTGAGCACAGGCAAATTTTAAAGTAGAGGATACTTTTCAGGGGGAAAAAGTACCATGGATGGGGTGGGGGGAATGATGTTGACTGGTGTAAACAATGGATTGGATTCAAACATATCCATACTGGAACTAAATATGTTCACCGAAACTGCTGTGCAAGAGTGACTAAGTATGAATATTACACATGAATATTGCACAAATATCAGTCCTCAGATGTTGTGCACAATTGTGTTTGAGCAGATGCACTCAAAGATGTGTAAGAGACTGCAGATCGCCTTCAGTTATGTTGAGACAATATAGAAGATATTTTCGATAAAAGAAGCATGCTTGGGTTTTCTCACCCAAAAATTTCTCCCCAGAGAAAGAGATATCCTCATTTTTTCCCCCCTCACTTTAGTCACATCAACTGTCTTGCAGTCTTAGATCAAGCATGGGTGAAATTATTTTGCCTGTGGACCAAACTGCAATTGGTAAAGGGTTGGGGAAATTATCAGGGGTGCAGCTATGGGCAAAATTAGGGCCCTACCCTCCAGATAAGAATTCTGCCCTCAATGAATGTTGCCTTCAGTTTCAATCATAGCAGAAAAGAAAGCATTAAAAATCATTCATATCTAGATGTCTTATGTCTGCTTTGTTGGCATTCCCTCGGCATCTTTGCCTGTCCCTTTATTTTGGATTTCTAAATGGTATTTCTAAATGGGCACTGAACATTTTGAACTATTGCAATGCTACAAATTTGGGGACTGAAGGAAAATTGAACTGACCTGCAAAATTTTTACCAGGATAAAGTCCAGCAGGGCGGGGTCAGGGGCCAGAGAAAGAGCAGAATAAACAGGGCGAATGCAAAGGAAACGCAGACAGGCGTGATTCTTACCAATACAAGCACCAAAAATTAAAAAGGACACAGCTGGAACAGTGTGCAGCTTCATTCCATGCAACAAGTTATAAAGTGCCTGCTTTGTTCTCTGCAAGTTTATTTAAAGGTTTTAAAAGTTAATGGCTGGAATCCTGCTGGGAAGTTACAAATGCATAGCCACCATAGTTATGTGGCCGCATAACGACTCCCGAATTGACCTCTCCAATCCCCATTTACCGGGAAGCAGCCATTGTAGTTCATGATGGCCCATTCCTTCTTTGGTGAATGACTTTTCTACTCTCTCCTGAGAGTGATCTCCATTGTGACTGGCAGAAGTGGGGTCCCTGTCATAATTCTTCTGAGCACCAGAGATTGCTCAGTTCCTATATGCTCCCTAAAATAGGGAATACAGGGGGATTGTGAATACCAAACAGTTGCAAATCTGTAACTCTAGGGGCCTTTCCACACTACACTGTTATAGTGCTATTATTCCACTTTCAATATCCTGTGTAATCCTGGGGCTTGCAGTTTAGGGAGAGGCATTTAGAATTCTCAGCCAAGGAACTCTTTGGCCTCAGTAAACTCCAAACACCACTATAACAGTGTAGTGTGGAAAGGCCGCAGGTTACACATTTGTAACATCCCAACAGAATTCCAGACAATACCTTTTGAAATATTTAATAATAGAATCATAGGATCATAGAGCTGGAAGAGAGCACAAGGGCCATCAATTCCAGTCCCCAGCCATGCAGAAATACACCATCAAAGCATTCCTGACAAGTGGCCTTCCAGCATCTGTTTAAATGCCCCCAAAGAAAGAGACTCCACCACATGCCGGGGCAATGCATTCCACTGTCAAACTGTGGAACTGCATCATGATGTTCTTTCTAATGTTTAGATGGATTCTCTAGTCTCTAGAGCAGCAGAAAACAAGCTTGCTCCATCTTCAACATGACATTCCTTCTAATATTTAAACATGGCTATCATGTCACCTCCTAACCTTCTTTTCGTCAGGCTTAACATACCCAGCTCCCCAAGCTGCTTCTCATAGGGCACAGTTTCCAGGCCTTCTACCATTTTGGTCACCCTCCTCTGGATGATCTTAAGAAATGCTGATAACATTAATAAATCTTTAAATAGTCTAAAGACTATATCTTTAAATAGTCTCTGACCTCTGACCAGGGATTGAAGATAACAGATGAAGAAGTTTCTGGGAAACTGCAGAAAATCCTGGGGAGTGTATTTTAATCATTCCCAAAGGTTATTCCTCTCAATCCTATGGAGAGGAGGTGAGAGGACAGAAAGCAGCCCCAGGATTGCATGCAGCCACCAAGGCTGCTTTCGGACCCTCATTTCCCTCAATTCCCCTCAGAGTGACTTTCGGGGGGGGGTGAGGAGTGAATTACCTCTCCTAGAGGCCTCCAGGATTGGTGATTCAACCTTTAAATACATCATACCTCATCACAAACATCACAAAATACCAGTATTCCAAAACAGGAAATGGAAGTTTGGTAAAATCTGGTTTTGTTTCTTCCATTCACCACCCTTTTTGGTCAGCTAATGAACCCACTGTGGATCCTGTGGCAGATACTGCCCTTTGTACTCACTGGTTGTCCATCCCTGATTTATGGAGAAGTAAAGGTACCCTTAGAGGGGGTAAAGTGAGATTTGTTACCACAGGAAGTTTCAGACACTGCCACAGACAGTGGGCAGGAAGAGGCAAGTACAGTCCACTTTTCTTATCAACTACGCATAAGTGGTGAGACTTAGGTCCTTTTCACATGGCATTTTCCATGCGAAAGAGGGCCTGGAACATTGTGTGATTGTGAGCAGCAATCTGCACGACGCATTCACAATCATACGAAGCTCCAGGGGCCGGCAGGGGCCCATCATGCACCTTTTTATTTTCGGCTAGAAGCCGAAAATGGTGCACGATCATGCATTGCTCCCAGGCCCCGCACGCACTTACCTGGTGTGCAGAGCCTCTGGAGCCGGGCCAGTCGCACTTCCTGCCCCAATGCAGCCTGGGAAGGTCCCAGGCTTCACTGCAGAAGGAAGAGGCAGGGTTCTCGTGCAAGCAGGTAGCTCGTGAGGAACTGAGGCAGCAGGGACGCGAGACTTCCTCGCCGGAGGCTGCTTGAGCGATCCCTGCACCCCAGAGCCACAAAAAGGTAAGGTGTGGAAAGGGCCTTAAACATTGGAATCCAGGCCATTTAAAATTGCCTCAGGCACAGGAGCCACTCCTTAAATTGGCCCAAATGCTGGGAACCTTCACCATTTTTTTTCTCCTAATGAGGAGGGGTTAAAGTGTTTTGTAGTAATTTAAAAATGCAACATACATCTACAATACAATAAAAAGAGCTGAAAATAATTTAAATGAATTCTTCATTAAATATTGTTATATACTCTGACACTGGCCATTTTAGAACTAAAAGAAACTAAATGGACTGTGATATTGACTAGCCCACTGACCACAGTACATTTGGTTCCTTTTTCCATTGACAATAATGCATAATAGTTTTGCTGCTCTATTTGGTGGCAAGCTATGATGCCAGATTTTAAAAATATAAAACTAATGTAAGTGTAATTTTCATTTGCTTGCATAGGATGATGCTTAAATCAGTCGCGTAGGGACAGGGGACAGGAGAGGCAGTTCGCCTCAGGCGGCAGTGTTTTTGGGGTGTCCTGGCCCGTAGCCATGCCCCGATGTGCCCTGACCAAGCCCCTCATGCTGTAGCCCCACCGTTTCCTGCCCCCCCTCCACACACTCCAAGTTCCGCCACCGACCTAAATCCCCTAAAGGTACCAGATCGTGTTTGATCTTGGAAGGTAAGCAGGGTTAGTATTCGGATGGGAGACCACCAACAAATCCCAGGTGCTGTAGATTATATTTCAAAGGAAGGAACTAGCAAAACCACCTTTGTGTATTCCTTGCCTGAGAAAACCCTAAGTACTGTGGTTATCATATGCCAATAGGCGACTTGAAGAGCTATGCACACCCACATAGTAACAAGGTATGGTTTCACTAAATGGTGGAGGAAGAATCGCACATGCTTCAGGTGCTGTTTCCTACAGTGTCCTATTGTAGCTGTCAGAGCAGTTATGACATGGATAGGGGCACAGTATTTTTGAACCAGAGGCATCAGCAGCATTCTTAAAAGAAAAGAAAAAAAAGCCAACTAATTATTTTTGTTATCAAAAAATAGAAATACTCTTCAAAAATTGTTAACATGAGTAGTACCTCACTACCTTTGGTGCTTGAAACCATAACTAATTTCTTTTTAGAAATAATTTCCTGAGCTCAAGGCAAGCAGTACAATAGAAGATGCACATGAACCAAGAGCACGAACTGCAAACAAACCAGAGAGGTTAATTTTAAACTGTGACTTCCAGATTGAGTGGAATAGCAGTAGCACCCCACCCCTAACCAAGCAACTGTATGTCTATGGAGCTTCTCTTCAAAGGATATGAGAATTTGTTTTCTGGCTCTTGAATTGCATTTGATGTAGCTGTCAAGCAACACAGAGAAATGATGAATGTAGCTACAAGAAGCAAATAACTCCAGCTTTAGATTCAAGTACCTGGGAGCTCTTGTGTAACAGAAGGATCAGTTGCCTGCTACTGTTTTGGGAGTTTATTAATCTTCCATTTCACTCCTAATAAAGCCTTTGGCATGGTTTTATTGTAAACACATACTGGGAACATTCACATGGCACTGAGGCACATTTCCTTTCTTCCACTCAAAGAAATCTATACCATCTGCATCCACAGCTGAGGGAATTCCCACCTCTGCTATTATAGAGTTTTCTGTTTTGGAACTATCAGCTGTTTGAGTAGGTTTTTCATACTGAATTTCAGGCAATATGGCCAGCTGACTCCTCCACCAACACCACAATTTTGTGGAAAATACAGTGGGCTCACAAAGGATAATACTGCTAAAAATATCCATTTGTTTTATATTCAAATACTTATGCTACAACAAAAGGAATCTATGTTCCATTTCTTTGCACAAAGGACAGAGAAGCCCAGAGCTTTCCAAACTTTTCATGTTGGTGACACACTTTTCAGACGTGCGTCATTTCGCGACACAGTAATTCAGTTTTACTAGCAAACCAGAGGTTAAACTGATTACACATGCATAGTATCCAGAGATGTATCTATGGTAGGGAAAGGCAGCCCCCTCCCATCCTGCCCAGCTGCCGTCATCCTTGCTAGGAAAGACCCTGGTGAGGGTGGTGGCAGCAGGAAACTCCAAATTTTGCGGTTGAAGTTTCCAATAAAAATGCATATGAAAATATGTGTATTGAGCCAGTATAGGGTAGTGGTTTCAGCTTTGGACTAGAACCCTGGAGATGAGGGTTCAATTCCCCGCTTGGCCATGGAAAACCAGTGGGTGATCTTGGGTGCACCACACACTGTCATCTCCAGAAAACCCTGTTGATAGGTTTGCCTTATGGTTGCCATAAGTCAGGAACAACTTGTAGGCACACAACAACAACAGCAGTTGAGGGAAAACACACAGACAAATACAGACACAAAGATATTATCTGGAGAAATGCACACCATTACTCTGGAAAATGACACTCAAAATGCGTAATAGGAAAAACTGCATATAAAAAGTAAATATATTGACAGAAAGGCACTGAGTGGACAGTCTCACGAACATTTTTTTAAAAATCAGTATTCAGAATCAAGCAAAGAAGACTGGAAAATTTCTTAATGTTTGGAATAAACTTCCGATCAGAAGTATGAGCAACGGGAAAAACCAAAATTGATACATTTGTCCATCCACAACGGTTTGAGGATAGAATTGTAATTTCCCTGTCTCAGATGTGGCAAATTTATGCAAGCTACCATCAATATTCAAAAACTGGATCTATTTCTGTCATTCACACATTTTCTTGGTGAAGAACTGGGTTTTCTTGAGTGGAGAATATTCATTATTTTCAAGCATGTAAAACACACAACCTTGTCTGTGAGTATTTGATGTAGAAATTATATGAAGCCTAGATTTGCTACCAACGCTTATCTGAAACATGAAGCAGTTTCAGCTGTTTTAAAAGTTTGCCCACACCTCTCTTAGATGACTACTTGGATTGCTGCATGGCCTCCAAACACCAAACTTCCTATTCACAATACTGCTGGATAATGTATTGCCCTTCAGATGTTACTGAATTCTATTTCCTAACAGCCCTAGCCAATGGGAACATACAATGAGAATAGTAGTTCATCAACATCAGATGGGCCCGACTTTGCCTACCACCAATGTAGCATGTCAGTCCTCTTTACTGGTTCACTCTCTTTCCATGAGACTACGGGCCATTCCACACTACACTTGCTACAGTGCTATTATTCCACTTTCAACCTCCTGTGGAATTCTGGGGTTTGTAGTTTAGTGAGGCCAAAGAGCTCTCTGGCTGAGAATTCTAAATGCCCCTCCCTAAACTGCAAAGCCTAGGATTCCATAGGATGTTGGAAGTGGAATAATAGCACTATAACGGTGTAGTGTGGAAAGGCCCTATATAAGGTTGTTTCCAGACTTTGCTTTTTGCATATTCCAGCCCTGTCCCTGAGCAGCAAAGTTCAGCTGTGGGATATGGGACACCTTTACTTGCCTCTAGGACAGTGGTTCTCAACCTGTGGGTCCCCAGATGTTTGTGGACTTCAGCTCCCAGAAGCTCTGAGCATTGACCATAGTGGCTGGGGCTTCTGGGAGCTGAAGTCCACGAACATCTGGGGACCCACAGGTTGAGAACCACTGCTCTAGGAAGAGAGACCAAGAAAATTGTTGGTATGCTTGTGTGTGTGGCACCAAGCACAGAGGAGAGGCAGAACCTGCCTACTTGTAGACCTGATCTGCTTCCCCTTGTCTTCTTCACTTGGCCCACCAACTCACCCTTCAAGCTGTGCAGACCATTGCTTGTTGCAATGTATAGGAATTTTTTCCTCCTTTCTCAGTTTTTCCCCCATCTTGTACTTCATCTACAGTGAGCCCTCACTTTGACAAGGGTTAGAGGCACAAGATACCTACAAAGTAAAAATAAAATAAATAAATAATAAAAATAACAATTTTTTTTCCAGACTTAGGGTGCTAGCAATGCCTAGAGAGAATATATTTTTTTCTGTGGCAGAGGCAAATACAATAAGAATTTTATAAAATATATACATTTAAGCATATAAAATAAAGTAACTCATGAACAATCAAATCCACATGTGCTAAACCCGTAAAAGTGGAAGACCCACTGTATATGGAATTATGGGATAATTGGTACTGGATCTGGCAGATAGATGGGGTGGAAATCGAAGAGGACATGAATTTGGTAAAAAGGACAACTTCAGACTTGCCCCTGCAGGGGATCACAAACCCTAATGGAACAGAAAGGAAATTACCCCTGGGGCCAATCTGGGGCACGTTTTCCCTTTCTGTCAAAGGACATACAGGGTAAGTTCCCTAGGGAGGTCTCCTTTGTTGATAGCTGGCTTGCCAGTTAAAATGGAGGCTGACACTTGCAGCATGGGTGATTTGTTGGGGTGGCTGATGAGAAGGTCAGGTTGGGACCCCTTAGCTGCAACCCACTTTAAGATCCCTCTCCTGCAGATCATTCAAGTTTAATGTTAAAGATTTGAATAGTTAATAAAGTGCCCCTTTTGTAACCAATCATGATTTCTGGTATCATCATTTTCTAGCAAGCAAACTATGGCATCTCAGGGCAGAAGTACATGTTTTAAATATGTTTTACTTGCTTAAATTGTTTTTGAGTATATTTTAATAACTGGATGGTTTAATTTCTAAATTTTGTAAATTAAATGTTTTACTGGTATCTTTTTGAACTACTGCAAGCCACCTTGGATCCCATTTCGAGGAAAGGCAGAGCATAAACTGAAATAGATAGATAGATAGATAGATAGATAGATAGATAGATAGATAGATAGATAGATAGACAGACAGACAGACAGACAGACAGACAGACAGACAGACAGACAGACAGACAGACAGACAGACGAGTTCTCCAGGAGCCCTTTCTGTTACATTTCTAGTGGGGGACATCGTTTTACATGGGTTTAATTATTTAACTATTATTTTTTATTTAATTATTTGACAATTATTTTACAATCATAGAGTTGGAAGAGACCACAACAGCCATTGAGTCCAACCCCCTGCCATGCAGGAATGTACACTCAAAACACCCCCACCAAATGGCCATCCAACCTCTGATTAAAAACCTCCAAAGAAGAAGAGTCCACCACACTCTGAGGCAGCATATTCCACTGTTGAATGGCTCTTACCATCAGGAAGTGAAATCGTTTTTCTTTTAGTTTGAATCCATTGCTCCATGTCCTAGTCTCTGGAGCAATAGAAAACAAGCTTGCTCCATCTTCAACATGCCATGTCTTCAAGTATTTAAACATGGCTATCATGACACCTCTCAACCTTCTTTTCATCAGGCTAAACATACCGAGTTCCCTAAGCCACTCCCTACAGGGCATGGTGTCCAGACCCCTCACCATCTTGGTTGCCCTCCTCTGGACACATTCCAGGTTGTCAACATGAACTGCGGTGCCCAGAACTGGACACAGTTTTCCAGGTGAGGTCTAACCAAAGCAGAATAGAGTGGTACTATTATTTCCCTTGATCTGGACACTATACTCCTATTGATGCAACCAAGAATTACATTAGCTTTTTTAGCTGCCTCATCACACTGTTGACTCATGTTCAGCTTGTGGTCCACCAAGAGTCCTAGATCCCTTTCACATGTACTATATACAAGCCATGTGTCACCCATCCTATATCTGTGCATTCCATTCTTTCTTCCTCAGTGTATACCCTATATTTCTCCCTATTAAAATTCATTTTGTTAGTTTGGTCCCAGCTCTCTAATCTATCATTTTGAATTCTGATTCTGGCTTCTAGAAGCTATCCCTTCTAATTTGATGTCATCTGCAAATCTGATGAGCATGTCCTCTGTTCCATCATCCAGCTCACTGATAAAGATGTTGAATAGTACTAACCTTTTTTAACGTGGTCTGACCAATTAATCAGTTTTTAACTGGGTCTAACCAGAGAATCAGCATGGTCTAGTGCTTTAACTGTTGGACTATGACTCTGGAGACAGATAGTTGAATCCCTGCTCAGCCATGGAGACCCACTGAATGACCTTGGACAAATCACATACTCTCAGCCTCAGAGGAAGGCAAAGGCAAACCTCCTCTGAACAAATCTTGTTAAGAAAACTGCCTTAGGGTCACAATAAGCTAGAAACAACTTGAAGGCACATAACAACAACTAACCGTCGCTCTGGGAAACTACTTCGCAGATGTGTTCTGGGAGAGAAAGAAAGGAAACTGGTTTCCGTAAGTGTGGATTAGATGCTAACACATTTATCAGTGATTTTATTAAACAAAAGAGCATGGTGTTTCAGGCTACACCAATGATAAGGATTATGTCAATGCATATCACTATCCTGTCAAGTTAGTTTGGAGGTCAGGATGACAGATGTTGAAATGCAGCTGGTACCTGAGCTGAAAATAAAATGAAGCTAGTCAGTCAATATGTGCATAATTACATATATGGAGCTGGAGCGAGAAAGAAAGAAAGAAAGAAAGAAAGAAAGAAAGAAAGAAAGAAAGAAAGAAAGAAAGAAAGAAAGAAAGAAGGAAGGAAGGAAGGAAGGAAGGAAGGAAGGAAGGAAGGAAGGAAAGAAAGAAAGAAAGAAAGAAAGAAAGAAAGAAAGAAAGAAAGAAAGAAAGAAAGAAAGAAAGAAAGAAGAAAAGATCCTACAATTAATGAAAAAATTCTTACCCGAAAAAGGTTAAAAGGAGGAGGAAACTGCCTGTTTTTGTTTGTTTGTTTTATCTTTGACATTTGTTACCCTACTACACAGTAAAAATATTCAAGGACAGTTCTCAGTGACATTTGTTTGTCTCTAGTGGGACTAATGTACCTGATCTGATCTGGCCAAGCAAATTGGTATTTATGCTGTTCTTCTGGGACTTCTGCTTCATGTCAAGATGGCATGTTTTCATAACCTTCCTTTTTTGCAATGCTTCATTTCTTTGTGCACCTGAGGGTTCTGTGAACCATTGCAAAGTGTTAAATGTGACCCACAGGGTGTGTTAGTTTCAGTGTTGTTGCCAGGGTAGTTTTTGCCAGTTTCGAGACGTCTGAGTTTGTTTTCACAGAATTCTGGGAGGTTGCTTCTGCTCTTTATCTGAACCCATGTGTACATTAGGCTCTCCTAATAGTCCTAACATTTTATATTTGCATAGCCTCCAACATTTTGTGAATATAGAAAGATATGCTTTGTGGAATATCAGGGTCCAACTTGAATCAGCAATTCATCTGCATATCTTCTTCTGAGAGCTTAGGAAGTTACTATGATTATAACCTCCAGAATCCCCTAGCCTGGGTACTGGGATTTATAATTAAAAAAAATATTTTGTCAAGATTTTCTTTTGTCCTTCAAGAGGCTCTAGAATTTGACTAGATCAGGATACATGGCAGATTACATAGTTTTTGGATTTTTTAAAGTGAGATTGCTAAATTATTTATAAGTGGGAACTATTCAAAACTTGAAAATGATACATGTAATTTATCAGACATGTTAACTGTACAATATCTAATTAGAGGATCTGGCAATTTTGAAATCCTCCCTCTACAAATCACAGGAATCTGCCTTATACTATGTCAGGTTATTTGTACTGTGTCAAAGTACAGTTTCCTCAAACCAGGGCTTGAAAATAATTTAGCAACTTAGCCAATTGATTGGTGGCCATGATACAGAGGGGATTGTGGGAGATGCAATTCCAAAAAGCTTAATTTACTTCTCCAAGCACCCCCTGACATTATCAGCAGTTCTCTGGGATCTCCAGCAGCGAGGTCTTTCCCAGCCCCTGCTATCTGAGCCTTTCTAGAGAACCTGGGGACCTTTTGTGCAATGTGCAGGTGTGTTGCCACTGAACTCCAACTCCAGCTTATCAAGCTTTGGTCTGCTCCCAGAGAGACTGCATTTGAGTTTCAATTCATATATTGTTGGTTGAAAACCTGAAAGACAATGCTACAGATATGCCTGGGCTGGAGGAAAAGAACCAGAGCAAGAAAAGGAATGAAGCAAGCTCTAGGTAAAGGGTCACATTCCAAGGGAGCAACAGAGGGTTGAAGGTAGATGCTTCTCAAAGATGGGGAGGACTGAAAGTGCAAGACAACAGTCAGGAAAGAGTAACTGAGGTACAGGCAAAAGCCTTAAAGATGTTACTCAGATGACTGAAGTGCCTGGGTTTCAAGAGATGAATAAGGGCTGCTGTACCCTCCTGAGTGGTTTAAAGAGTCAGCTGGAAGTATTTAAACTGAGACATGAGTTAAGCCCTATTCAGGCTCAAACTATAGCCTAGAGCAGAGCTTTCCAAACTTTTCATGTTGGTGACACACTTTTTTAAACATGCATCATTTCGCGACACAGTAATTCAGTTTTACTAGCAAACCAGAGGTTAAACTAATTCCATATAAGAGATACGGGCACATACAGAAATTGTAATAACAAAATATATGGGGACACAGCATATCTCTTGAAAACCATTCATATATTTTTAAATACATACATTTCCAAGATTGTAGGCGACACACCTACACACTTCAGGTGACACACTAATGTGTCGCGGCACATCATTTGGAAAACCCTGGGCTAGCGACTAACTTTTTCTTTAAGCCAAGTCTGCCTCACTACAGTGGAGCTAGGACCTTCAGTGGCAGGATAGCAGATGATCAGGAATGAGAGCAATATCTGCCACCCTGCTGAATCCTTCCTTTTCTTCTGACCTTAGCAGCAAAGATTATAGCAGCTGAGAGGGGAATGGACTTCTCTTAGCAACAACACAGTGTTATGACCTTTGCTTTCAATGAAACCTAGAGATGGAAAGAATATTCAAAACATTCAAAAATGGTCAAAAACAGTTTGGGATTTAGTCTGTGCAGAATATACGTGTGCTTGTTTTCTGTGCAGGAAACAGCATTTTCTGTGTGGAAAATAATATATCAATGAAGAAATATTAATTCCTGTTTTAAAAAATGCTGTAATTGGGGATTTATTCTGTGTAAAAATAGAACTTGGGTGATTTGCATAGAAAACAGCTGTTTCTGCACAGGAGTCTATATTTCTTCATTGAAATATTTTCCACACAGAAAATGCTGTTTTCTGAAGAAAACAAATATATGTGAATTTTGTGCCAAATTGCAAATAGTTTTTGAAAACTGCATGGTTTTCTCACAGTGGGAAGAAAATTGCTGAAATTATCTATTGCTATCTTTGAGAAGAAACTAATGCAAGCTATTTTGGTATGGCTTAGTCTGGAATGTGCCGTAAGCTTTATAAAAGACCTGTTCCTATTGATGAAAATGGCTGAAACTTGTTTATTTATAAGCAACTCTCTTGGTGGTGCAGCTATAAGGAATGTTCTGTTGAGTCCAAGTTCTTTCAGTGAGTGAGGCTCTAGCATGTCTGTCTTGTGCAAAGACATGAAAAAGAATATACACTGCTGGATCAAAGGTGAGGGGACAGCGCATGAAAACATATTACTACAATTTCTGAGTATAATGACAAAGCAGGAAAATTACTGGATATTGGCTGCTATATACTCTGTCTCAAGATCTTCCATAGTGCATCAGCTACCCCTTTGAAATCACAAAATAAATAAACCCATCCTTAAAGTTAGACAATATTACATCAGTAATACTGTTTTTTCAACCCATTCCAAGGAAAAAATAGGGTTCTTCAGAGTTTCTCCACTGAGAGTTGAGGATTAACACACACAGAGAGAGAGACAGATGACAGCTGAAGCTCAAAACAGACCACATTCCCTTGTATTTAATATCACTTCCTAACTGAATATTGACTGCAACAACCAAATTTTCTAATGGAGATGGTGTCACCATTTGACTGAAACTCAAGTTCTGAGTGCTGAATATGCTTATGCAGGCCAACCTCATCCTATCTTGATGACAAATATCATCCTGCTAGGAATCCCTATGCAAATTGGATTGTGGAATCAGCTGTGTTGTAAAACCTGTTCTGCTTCCCACACATTGATTTGAGTACTGAACTAGGACTCAATAGCCCTTTCTGCACCTTACCTATCTCCAGGGTTGTCCTGGTAGCGGCTTTGCCAGGATAACCACAGGGATGGCAATGCTGTCCTCCATACTGGCTGGCTCCCTGCTGAAGGAAGC
Organism: Iguana delicatissima; assembly: GCA_948472985.1. Lineage (NCBI taxonomy): Eukaryota > Metazoa > Chordata > Lepidosauria > Squamata > Iguanidae > Iguana > Iguana delicatissima. The sequence goes on along the minus strand of CAOKZL010000469.1, from coordinate 18,823 downwards.
ACAATGGATATGCCCATTTCTTCTGCAGTGCAGCCAGGCACTTTCCCAAGCTGCACTAGGACAGGAAGCACCTTCATTGCACTTAGCTGGTTTCCACAGATCAGCTAAGTGCAGGATGGTCTCACAATCGCGATGGGGAAAACCTGTCAATGATTTAAATCATGATCGCACCACCTGGCAATGAGAGAAGGACGGAACCATGACAATGTCACGCAGAAGCATTTTCGCAGTTCTGCTCCTCTCCCGTCTCCATGCCGGAATGGGAGACTCCTGTGGAAAAGACCCATGAGACCAGGTTTTGAATCTCTTTTCAACCATGGAAACTCACCTGCTCAGCCTTGGGTAAGTCACATGCTCTTGGTTTAAGAGAAAGACAATGGTGAACTTTCTCTGAATAAATCTTTTCACAAGAAAACCCTGTGATAGGGTCACCATAAGTTGAAGTTGTCTTGAAAACACAGAACAATAACAAAAAGCAAAGGGCACAACAAAGAACTGTAAGAAACAGTGATTTGCCAATATTTCCAAGAAAAGGCAAAAAGTTTAGCTACTAACTGGAGTAGTCAGTTTTTGCGAATGCTGCCCGGAGCACAAATGTTTGAATAGAGGTCATTCAACAGTTGCCTGCCAAATGAGTATGTACAAAATGAGTTAAGACATGGGAAATAAACAACGTGGCAAGCAGGAAACTTGGTCAGTTTCTCCAGTCATAAGGGTGTGATTTATTTATTTATTTTCCAACTCTGTGTGTGTGTGTGTGTGGGTATATCAATGTTCATTAGATCTCAATCTTAGTGGCTTCTACTATGTCAGCAGAAAACTGCTGTTCCTTCCCTGAAAAAACATAACAGCTTATCCTTGAGTCTTCACATAAGGAATTGTTTGGCTTTCCAGAATAACCACTTGGCTTTTTCATCCACTGAGTGGCCTAAGAATAACTCATAAGGTCTGGGATAATAAGTTCCAGCCACATGCCATATAGCAAGATCACATCAACCTAAACCAGAGGTGGGCAACTGTGGAAGACTAACAGACTGCATTAGCCCTCTAGGAGACCTCAGAGGGCTGGTTCTTAACTGGAGCCCAATTCACACTCTAAAATTATAGTGCCATGATTCTACCTTAACTGCCATGATTCTGTCCTGTGAAATCTGGGATTGGCAGTTTAAAGGGGGGCATTTAGCATTCTCAACCAGAGTGTTCCTCTACTACCTCCCCAAACTACAAACCCGAGGATCCCATTGGGAGGAACCATGACAGTTAATGTGGAATAATAGCACTATAATTGTGAGGTGTTAATTCAGCTCCCAGAATCCCACAGCCTTAGCTATGCTGTTGGGGGCTTCTGAAAAAATGCTCCAACAACATCTGGAGCCCCCAACTCTCAGTCAAAGAACCAACAATTTAGATCATTTATGTCCAGATCTTCCAGCTGAGCTCTTGCACATACAGAGGAGTCGGTGCTGGACTCTTCTTGCTCCAGGAGTTTATGCTTAGGTCAAAGACAGTAAGTTGGGGTTAGAATTAGGCATATTCAACCAGGATGATTCTCCTTCTGCTAGAAACTGTCATGCTGTTGGCAGAACTCTCTTCTGTTAGATAGTCTAAGAGATCTCCCAACAGAGCAGAATTATTCTGGATAAGATCTGCTAGGAGAAAGATTAAAACGGGCTGAAGGAGTAGAGCATGAAACGAAACAAGTTATGTCAAATCCAAACCTTGTCCAGGCCAGGGATGCAGCCACAGTATCAGTACAAAATTAAGCCATGGGAACGGTAATTTTAACACCTCTAAGCGGGGCAGGGCTTGGATTTAGCTAATATCAGCTCAGCTGGCCCTTGGCCATCTTCACCAGTGAGGTTTACACTCTAATTCTCCTTGAAGATTAGCACCTCTTGAACTCTAGAAACTGAGAAATCAATCAACTTTATATTTTCTCATTTTTTTTATGTCATGTTCTTTCCATCCTGATTGTAAGCAATACACAAATTTTAGTAAACATCCAAAAACCAAATGAAAGAAAATTCTCCACCATTTGTATTGGCCAAATTCCAGAGGCATATCTATTCCAGCATACTAAATTTTCTTCCCATGTAAAAGATCTTAGAAAAAAGATGTAGCAACCCTGTTTAAGTACCAATACAGTCAAATACCTGGGGATTCAGACCCAGACTTTTAAGAATTAAGAGCTCAAAATCATGCTGTCAGGTTGACAAATCTATTGGTTTCTGGTTTCTTGCACATTTTTTTTATTTATCTCAAGTTCTTTCCTTCCCAGAAATGAAATCATGGCAAATTCTTATGAAAAGTTAAGTGAAATGAAATTTTTACCCACCCCCGGTTCAAATCACACAGCCTTGAAGTCTTGATGCAAAGGATGGTTGCCATTCTACTCACACTAACAGTTGAGTCCTGTTCCATACTATGTGTTTCTTTGAAAGTAGGTGCCACTGTGGACAATGGGACTTAGTCCCTCATGAATTCATGTCTGAAACTTATGTGGGAGGAAACTCCATTGAATTCAGTGAGGTAACTAATGTCAGTAAACACAGGAAGCATTAGGCTGCATATACTAATATAGGTGCAATCATACTGTTACCACCGTGTACTGGCCTGGACTTTGGTGAACCAAAGATATCATTTTGATATCATAATTCGGCCCCGCTCTGCCACCAGCCAAGTGTTTGTGAGGCCACTGTACAAGCGCGAAGCTAGGCATGGTTACTATTTGTTGCTCCCACCAAACCAAGCCAGAAATAGCCAGAACTGCTTTAGGGGACCTCCCGAAACAAACACCCTCATTACCAATGCACAATAAACAAAGAGACCCCCTGCCCTGAGAGGGCACCCTGGTGAGCTAGGTGCTTAACTGCTGAGCTAGCCGCATCTGCATACCAGCCATACTATTGTCAATTCGGAACGTAACTCAATCATGTAAATTCTGACCTTTCGGAGGCATTGTCTCCAACCCAAAACTTATTGTTTTCACCCAAGACCAGACTAGCCTACGGTTGTTCTTTCTCCTATAAAAATCCCCTGCTCTGAGAGCTCTTCGGAACTCTCGCCGGATCACTCTGGACTTCTACTTTGCCTTGCTGCCGCTCGGTTCAGCAGATTCCCCTCGGCTGCACGCAGCTTCCCTAGGACTGCAGAACAGGTGGCGTATCACCCATTCCCCCTTGAACTCTATTTTCCTTTCCTAGTTAGGAGTGTGTTTGTGCTTTTCTTTAATAACTGTTTAATAAATCTAATTGTTATTTGAACCACTTGCCTCCTCAATGGCCTGATGCTGTAGACATAGGGTAAAAGATCCCCGCTAAGTTACCCTGCCTCTCATTAGTCAAGAGAGTGCTCCAGCTAATTTTCCCCATCTAGCTAGGTTTGTTTGGTTATTTGGGCGCCCTTCCCAGGACCCCCAATTCACAGGATAACAATATATATGCCCTCAGTGGTTAACCCCATTGAGTTCAAAGGGGTTTTCAGTAGATATATGTTCTGAATCTAATCTTGTAGTCCTATACCCACTTACCTGGGCACAGTACCTCTCTCATTGTTCATAAAAACAACACATTTATTCTGAACAGACTATCGTACATAATGCAACACACACTTCCTTTTCTTTTGTAAACATAAATGACCACATAATCTTTTTTTAATACTTTCCCTTACTTCATATTAAATAGGAATGCTTTACTTTAACAAAGAAACAGCTATCTCACATATATTTTTTCTTTTTATTTCTCTGTTTTGCAATTTTGTTGTTACTCCAGCCATTTCTTCCGCTAAGTTTCATTTTATTTCACAATAGCTATTACTTCACTAGCTTCACCTCAGTGCTTTAAAATTTCTCTGCATTGCTTTTTTCAGAAAAAATATACCTTTACTGCTCTTCTGTTGCTGCTGTTGTTTCTTCAAAATTTGTGTTTTGCTTTTATACGCAGTCTCTTTCAGCGTAAAGAAATGAGGAAATATATTGTACTGTTGAATTTGAAGTGCTGATGAAAGACATGAGTAGTAGATATAGTTAGCCAATCCTTAACAGCATCACTTTAACATGCTTCAGCAATATATAATTCTATCTCACTTGCTAGGGATTTAACTCTTCTTTTTTCTCTCTCTCTCTTCTTTTTTTTCTGCCTGCTTCTTTCCTTGAATTACATTTTATTTGTGCTCATCAATGAGGTTATGACAAAGAGTGCTCACCAATAGTTTCTCTTCATCCTGTAGAAAAGTTCCTAGTGGGGTGCCACAGGGTTCTGTCCTAGGCCAGATATTCTTCAGCATTTTTATGAATGATTTGGATGATGGAAGAGAGGGCATGGTTATTAAATTTACAGATGACATCAAATTATGAGAGGTACAATACCTTAGAGAACAAGATCAGATACAAAATGACTTAGACAGTTTGGAGAGCTGACCCAAAACTAGCAAAATTAATTTCAACAGGGACAGATAAATGGTACTACATTCAGTCATGAAAATGAAATGCACCAATATAGGATGGGTGGCTTGGCAAAGGGAAATGAAATGGACAAATGTTGAATGAGGTGAAACTAGTGAAGTAATACAGTTGGTACTCCACATTTGCAGGCTTGGCTTTTACAGATTTGATTATCTGCAAATTTCTCCAACCCCTGCCTCCTTCTCCCCTCACCTCTGGCACTTTTTTTCTGAGGGAACCTTCCCTCTTGGTGCTTCTGATCAGGCAGTCCTTTAAAACCCTGCCTCTGGTCCTCTTCTTCCTCCACCAGCCACTACCTTGCCAGCTAAGGATGGCTCACAGCCCAATTTCTTTGCACCACAAACCCTCTCCCAATGCCCCCCACACTCAACAAAGGAGATGGGTGAGAGAGAGGAAGTACAAGGCCACTAACCCTGGGTGCCTTTCTCCCCACCATGCCTCAACCCCCTTCCCACAGAGACATGTACTCATTTTGATATTTGTGATTTTTCCAACACCCTTCATCCTAGCAAATGTCAAGGGCCAATTGTGTAGGATCTGACTTGACAAAAGAACATGTGAGAAAGATCTAGGGGTCTTGGTGGCCAACAAGTTCAACACAAGTCAACAATGTGATGCAGTAACTAAAAAAGCCAATACAATCCTAGGTTGAATCAGTCAGAATATGGTGTCTAGCCTAAGGGAAGTAGTAGTACCACTCTATTCTGCTTTGGTCAGACTTCATCTGAAGTACTGTGTCCAGTTCTGGACACCACAGTTCATGAAGGATATGAACAAGTTGGAGCACATTCAAGGAAGGGGGACCAAGGTGGTAAAAACTCTGGAAAAGCATCTATGGCCCTTTCTGCATGGTATCACTAAAACACATTAGCTATGTTTAGCTAGTATTTCAACATTCTAGTGACGCTTGTGGATGGGAAGCTACTGGATGACTATTGGATGGATATGGCCCTTTCCACAACTTACCTGTTCTTGGCACTGGGGCATGGGGATTGCGTGAACAGCCTCTTGCGAGAGGCTCTCGCATCCCCACTGCTTCACCTCTGCAGCTGCTGCCTGCTAGTGAGCAGGCAGAGGAAGGGTTCCTCCTCTTCCTTCCGCAGCACAGCCTGGGATTTTCCCAGGCTGCACTGGGGCAGGAAATGCAAGTGCCACGGCTGTGGAGGCTCCACATGCATGGTAAGTGCACGCAGGACCCTGGAGCAATGAGCGATCATGCACCATTTTCGGCTAGAAGCCAAAAATGAAATAGTGCACGATCAGCACCTGCCGGTCCGACAGCATCATGCAATTGCAAGGACGTCATGTGGACAGCTCCTCACAATTGCGCGACACTCCAGAGCCCCTTTCACATGGTGAATGCCATGCAAAAACGGCCTACAACTTCATGCAGAATAACGGCCCCTGACTTCACTACAACCCATAGCTAATGTGTTTTAGTGACACCCTGCAGAAAGGGCCTATGTCAAGAGCAGCTTAGAGAGCTGAGTACACTCAACTTGGAGAAGAGAAAATTGACAGGTTATATTGGGGTTTTCCAAATGGTGTGCTGTGACACATTAGTGTGTAACCTGAAGTCTGTAGGTGTGTCACCTACAATCTTGGAATGTATGTTATCTACTATATAAATGTCAAAGTTTGTCTGTGAGTTTGTCTGTTTGTCCGCATCAGGCAGGTGAAGACCTCATATGATTGGCTATGAGAGGCAAGAAAACCTTATACAATTGGCTGGCCGTGAAGATTCCATTGAATCCTGGGGTTGGCAATTCAGGGAGGGGCCTTTAGAATTCTCAGTCAGAGAGCTCAGGCTGGTTGCTATGGACATGAGGCCTAGCAGGCAAGGAGGAGGACAGTGTATTTCTCTCAGGAACCCAAATTCTGTATGTAAACAACTCTGAATACAGATTGGATTGTGGAATATGAGGATAAGTTACAGGTACTAGAATAGACTGGTTGCTATGGAGATGAGCCCTAGCAGCAAGAAGGAGGACACTGGATTCTCTCAAGAACCCAACCTCTGTATGTTAGCAATTCTGAATACAAATTGCATTGGGAAATAAGAGGAAAAGTTACAGGTACTGGAGAAGACAGTTTGGTGAGTTCTTAAGATGAAAATAAAATCCTGGGAAATGCTGGGTAAATACACTAGTTATTTATAAATAATATATTTTTAAAATATATGAAAGGTTTTCATGAGATATGTTGTGTCCCCATACATTTTGTTATTACAATTTATTTATGTATGCGTCTGTATCTCTTATAAGGGGTTAGTTTAACCTCTGGTTTGCTAGTAAAACTGAATGACTGTGTTGCAAAATAATGCATGTCTAAAAGTGTGTCACCAACATGAAAAGTTTGGAAAGCTCTGGGTTACATGATTTATCATTAACAGCCATCAAGCTGATTTCAACTTATGGAGATCCTCTGGGTGAGAAACCTCCAGGTCATGAACTGGCCTTCTCAGATTCAAGGACATTTCTTCCTTATTTGAGTCTATCCATCTGTAATGTGGTCTTCTTCTTCCTTCTACCTTACCAAGCCTTATTGTCTTTTCTTCTGAGTCACGTTTTCCCATGATATGACCTAAATACAACAGCCTTAGTTTGTTCTTCTTGACTTTGCAGTAATCTATAACACACAGGCTGATTTTCCTCTTGAGTGCTCTCTATTATCCAACATATGTTTGCCATATGATCCCTAGTGCCTTTTATATTCTTGAACTCAGTTTGGACATCTGGCAGTCTCACTCTGTATATGATAAGAATTTTCTTTTAAAATGTTGCTTGAATGGGAAATTAATGCAATAGTCCTGTGGTTACTGCAGTCTCTGATGTTCACTTTCTTGGGGATTGGAATGTATACAGAGCATTTCTAACCTGTGGCCATTCTTTGGTTTTCCATATTTGTTGAAAGACTTTAGTTAGAACTTGAGTAGATTCTGTGTCTGTAGTTTGAAGTAGCTCTATTAGTATGCCATCTCTTCCTGGTAATTTATTTCTCCTAAATAGTTTGAGTGCAGCTTTCACTTCACTTTCCAAAATTGTAGGGTCATCTTCAAAAAGGTCTTCCTTGAATAAATTTGTCATTCTTTTATCTCTTTTATATAATTTTTAGTGTATTTTTTCCATCACCTTTTTATTTGTACTTGGTCATGTAATATATTCCCCTGCTGCTTGTATAGCATCCTCACTCTTTGCTTAAATTTTCCTTTGACTTTTCAGATCTTGAGGAAGAGGTCTCTTGTTTTACCTTTTTTTGTTGTGGTCTTCTGTTTCTATGCATTGTTTGCTATAGTACCTCTCTTTGTCCCTATGCATAAGTCATTGAACAGTTGCATTCAGAGTTCTGATCTCATTTCTCTCACTTTTTACTTCTGCTTATTGTCTGTCCTTAACTGGCTTGAAGTGTTTTCTTTATTGTCCAATGGGCTTTTTTGTCTTCTTGGATAAAGATTTTTTTTTTCCTGGCTTCAGTTCAGAATTCTTCTTGATCCCAGTCAATTAGGCTTATAAGTACAGATCTATTTTTTAAAAAATGATTGAAATTTTAAAAGGTGAAGGTTAATTCTAAAACATTTCTAAATTTCATATCTGTCTCCAAAAGCATTAGGCAGTATTCTGTGTTTTTCAGCCTCTTTTTAAGTGTCACTGAAGGCTTTATTTGCTACTTCTGTGACTGATATAATAAATCGGCAGCAGATTACTAGGAATGCTTGTGGGAGTAGTTTTTGCACATTCTCATACATATATTTGATTTGCATTTTGCAGATTAGTATGTGGATCAGAATTTACCAATCTAATATATTGACTGGAATTCATGAACGCTGTTACATTTATATAACCTAGAGTTATGTACTCATGACAGGTTCACATTCACAATCCCTGTGTATTCGACAGAGTAGGGAATACATAGGGATCATAAAATTCCCCCTATCCAGATTTACTTGGAAGCAGCCACTAAGAGCAACAGGGGTTTGTTCCTGCTGTCAATTGAGATGCAACAGACTGTCATTCCCAATCCTCTCCCATGAGTGATCTTTGCTGTGAGAGGGAATTGTGACAGAGATCCTGCTTCTGTCTGTACACCAAAGACAGTTTATCAAATGAGGGTAGAAACATCAGTATGCTGCATGGAGGAGGGGTCAGGTTAGGAGATGGTAGTGAGCTACTTCATTAAGGTAGTTACACAACCAAGTAACTAATCTAGAAACATGGCCATAATGCTTTTCTGAAAGTTGTGTGAACACCTTTCAGATTTTAAAAAATGTACCCAATTTTTCTTCTTATTTATTCATTTATTTAATTTATTTAATTTATATCCCACCTTTTTCTTGACACAGAACCAAAGGTAGCTTACAGCAATTTAAAACAAAGTAAAGGTAAAATCTTATTACACAAAAGTTAAAAAAAATTATATTGAAAACATAAAGTTAAAGCAATTTAAAACATATTGAAAACATAATAGGATAAAAATATTTATCTCTTCAAAAGAAGCATTTAAAAGATAGATATGTTATAAAATATATATGGTAGGGAAGAAACTTTTAGAAATGTGCATTTGGGGAGAAGATTAACATTTTAAAAATATGGTGTCAACCCAGTGTAGAACTGGCCCTTGAGTTCTAGCACAGTAGATTTTTCCTCTGCTTTACAGCCCTCAGAAAACAGCTCCAGAGAGTTGCCCAGGCCTCACCAAGGATCTTCAGTGAGAAAGACAATGGAGATCACCTCCAGCTGCATTTCTATCTTTTGAAATCCAGCACTTGCGTTTACTTGTAAACACCTTTGTGTTTACTTTCATATTCAAGTACTAATTATCATAGTGGGATTTTCTAAAAAACGTAGATGGACACCATAATGGGATAGGAAGGACTTATGGATGAACACATCTGAAAGTGACAGATTGTTCAATCCAGTGCTGACAGATGTTCATTTTATTCTTGTCTCTTACATCTCATCTTCCACCTCATTACTACATGCCTGTTCTGGTTCAGTGCATCTAGGTTTCTAAGTTATAGCTTTGTCCTTTTTTAAAAAAAATCCTTGGCAATCTGCTATTTTAATTAAGTTTGTCAAAAGTTCATTTTAAAAGGTTACCTCCTTCTTGAAAGGAATTCTTTAAACACTGCCTGCAACCGGGAAATTCCCATATTATCTTCGATCTTCTTGTTTTGTTTTTTTAAATTTCACTTGTATTTGAACTGGTTCACCTGTTAACAGATGTAGCTTTGTGTTACCCTCATTAATAGCAAAGCCTTATAATACTGAGAACTTCAGGAGATGAAACCAAAGACTTTGATCCTATTCTCTGGACACTGGCCTGAGTTATAGTGGTAGTAGACCTAGGTCCTTTCCACATGTGGGAAAGGAACTGCGCAAAAATGGGACTCACTGGACTTCTTCAGCGTCTGGGCGAGTCCGTCGGGACGAGGAGCAGTGAGAGCTCATCACTCCGCACTGCTCCGGCATCCAAAATGGCGGCTTCCGGTTGGTGGAGGCTCTCCACCAACCGGAGAAGCTCACCAGCCTAAGGCCCACCCCCGGCAGATCTGCAGGCATGCACTAGTGTGCACCTGCAAATCTGCACCGGAGTGCGGCGACAGAGCAACACGGAGTCACACGCTCCGTGCTTTTTAAAAACCTCTAAAAAGAGGTTTTTTAAAAACATACTGCGCGACCAGTTCCGGTCACTCTGGAGCGGACTGAGGTGCGGAACTGCAAAAAGTAGTCCGCCCCAGTCCACTCTACAGTGCAGAAGACCTCCGTCAGACATCGCTCTGCACCGTTTTAATAGCCCAGTGCAGAAAGGGCCCTAGTGTGCCCTAGAAGCAGCTTTTCAGGGTTCCAAGGTCATCAGCCAAAATGGAGTTGGAGTTAGTCTATATTATATGGATGGAGATAGCCAGGGATTTAAGCATTGGAAGCTACCTTGTTCTAGGCCAGGTCTGTCTAAGTCAGTATTATCTATGACGAGTGGGAGCAATTCTTTAGAGGTCTTTTCATACCACCAGCTATTGGTCCTTTCAGCTGAAGAAGCCAGGATTTTGGACTGTGGCAGACAAATCTCTCATTGTCTCACATTTAACTTTTGGCAAAGTTTAATCAAAAACAAAATTAAAGAAGATTTTTATGCAAATCTGTCAGTTTCTCCCATACATTATTTGTGAAAAACTTTATTTTCAATGTTTTTTTAAAATACAAACAAACAGGAAAACAGAATTCTCACCCATCCCTCCTTAGGACTGTGAATGATCACACAGTTCCATCTTATTCCCCCATGGTCCTTCATCATACATCAAGACACTGTGTTGGAAGTGAGAATTGTGTGCCACACAGCTTACTTTGTGTCCCCTAAGCTAGACTGCCATTGTTAGGTATGGAGGACTCTCTCCCATAGCCAGTGTTGAAGAACAAAGCAAGAGGAGCCATCCAGGTCTCTTTTGTATATTCTTCTCAGGACAGACTGGCATCCTGAGAACTGAAAGGAAACCTTCCCTGCCTTTCATATCTTTGTCAGTGCTTTGTCAGAGCCCTGGTGGTGCAGTGGTTAAATGCCGGTACTGCAGCCACAAGGTTGTGAGTTCAATACTGCCGGGCTCCAGGTTGACTCAGCCTTCAATCCTTCCGCAGGTCAGTTTTGGGGCGATTAGATAACATATTGTAAACTGCTTAGAGAGCACTTAACTGATAAACTGTATAGAAATACACATGCTATTGCTGTTCCTCTCCCTGCTCCTAGGAGACATCTGGAACCTAGGGCAAGAGCCCAATCATTGTGACAGCATAGCTGCTTCTCCTTGCCTAGCTTGGCCATAACTGGATGAGGAGCTGGCCTTGAAGTAATTTCTGACTTATGACACCCTAAGGTGACCCTAAGCATGGGTTTTCCCTGGCAGAATTTGTTCAGAGGGGGTTTGCCCTTGCTTTCCTCTGAGGCTGAGAGTATGTGACCAAGGTCACCCAGTGTGTTACCATGTCTGAGTGGGGATTCCAACCCTGGTTTTCTAGTGTCCTAGTCCAACACTCAGACCACTACACTACACTGGATCTCAACCATACAGCATATAACTTATTAACCATGACAGTTTGCCCAAGTCTTAATTCAAATAAATTGAAGGCAAGGTGCACAAAACTCTAAGGTATTCTAAAGGCATAGATTACGAGTAAGTTGATTTCCCACAACCTCCTTTCCTGTGGGCTGCACTCCACTGACAGCAAGCCCCAATACCTCCATTTTTCTTAGCAATCTCTCTAAAAAATGCAACAGGAAGTGATACCGTTTTGACAGAGACTACAAAGGAAAACAAAAGTAATTATGGTGGTTAATTTGGGGTTCTGAGATGCTTGTGGTGAGGGGTATATTTTGTATATTCTCATGCCTTTGGATGGCTTTCTTGGTGGTTTGGAGGCAAAAGATTTCTGCAAAACTGAACCAATCATTCCAACATAAGATTGGAGGGGGGGCTTTGCAGGTCTGCTGCTTGGCTTCATGGGACACAAAATTTGGTCTGAGGCTTTCATAGACTCATGGGCCCAAATTTACCCACCCCTGGCATAGATGAAGAAATCAAGTGAGAACGCTATGCTACATGGAGTAGACTGCCAGAAACTGTGGCTTGAATCCAGGTTCTTTGTTCCATGGATGGTACAGCTCTTTCATACATGAAATACTTCTAATAATGCAGACATTTCTGCTGGTGGAATGGAGGAAAAAGTCATCCCCCCTCCCAGCCCCTTATTCCCAACAAAAATCTGTTCTGGGAGCGTGTATGGAGAAGTGTGCAGAACAGTGGAGGAAGAGGTGGTGGTGCTGAAACTGCAAAGAGAGGTCCAATTGTCAAAGAATTATCCCCTTTTTGCTGACAGGAATATGCCAAGGGGATGCATTCTGTCCAAAGGTGGCAGGAGCAGATGCTGATGCTGACAGGGAAAGAAACTCAACTGAACTGGTGCAAAGGTAGGGACACAAAGAAAGTAGCAAATTACATTTTCCTCAATAATAAAGTATATTTTGAGGTACTGAGAGAGTCATCAGGAAAATGGTAAACAAATATAAGAATTTTCCCATTTCAGGACTCAGGTGTGAAAAAATTAAAATTATCAAACAAATTCCCCAATTTTTTTAGCAGAAAACTTTCTGTTTTGCATGAAACTTCTTGTTTTCTTTGCAAAAATACTTTCTGCAAATGCAATGTTTTTGCACACAAGAATTTTTGGCAATAACATCCCACCTTGCAGTCACCATAATCAGCATGCATGTGCAAAAACGCTTATCTAGTGGAAAGAATTCATTTGAAATTATGCATTGTCCCACGCATAAATGAGATAGGTAAAGATTTATGTGTCTACTTAATGTTCACTGAAGCCAACAACTTAGTAGTACAGACTTTTGGGTCCACTGGCCAATAGCAATAGCAAGTATATTTCTATACCGCTTACCAGCTAACTGTTCTCTAAGTGGTTTACAATGTTTTTGCTAATTGCCCCCAACAACCTGGGTGTTCATTTTACCCACCTGTGGAAGGATGGAAGGCTGAGTCAACCTGGAGCCTGGCAGGATCGAAGTCACAACTTTGTGGCTGCAGTACCAGCATTTAACCACTGCGACACTGAGGAGGAGGAGGAGGAGGAGGAGGAGGACGAGGGGGATGGATCTGAAGTGTCAACTTCGTCATCCTCAGAATAAGTCCAATGATATCAATGGGATTTCAGTTTGCTCTGTTCTGTTGATTACAGTGGATCTACTCTAGGCATGACTAAATCTGTCTCTAGCTCAATGAATAGAACAATAGTAATATATTGGCTGCCTCATAAACTGTGGTGAGAAAGAAGATACTTCATTTTAAGTCTCCAAATCAGTTATGTCATGGACTGGAAGCTAGCTGGTGCAATAAATTTTCAAGCAGCTTTTTCATTTGGCGTAGACGTACTGCTGAACATTTTTGTTAGAAAATGAACGCAGAAAAAAGTCATCTTGAATCACAGGTTGGTGTGATGAACATTCATACTAACACTTCTAGCTCTCTGTTATATTGCCAAACTGCATCTTAAGCTCCAGTCTTCCTGTTTTTATCCAGCATGAGTCAGAGGTGATTAGTATACTTAGAAAGTAATTTGACAGCCCACAGTTTCCCTAAGGGTTTCCTTCCTGGTAGAGGGAAAAGATATCTTGGTGTGCAGAATGTGTGTGCGTGTGTGCACGCACACACGTTTGCATGCCTTAATTCTGAAAAGACGCTATACTTTGCTACTGTAGTAAGCAGACAAGATAATATCTATCATGTCTTTCTACAGATGCTATTTATTAATAATGAAGACTCACAGCAAATTCCTTTCATCCCTATAACATGTCAGATTGTAGAAATCCTTCTCTTTGATTCAAAATTTAACAAACTAAAGCAGTACACTATGGCAGACATATGGTTGTAGCTTCTCTGAAACTTGATTGATGTTTTCTATTACAGTGTGAAGCTTCAAAACAGTACAAAATGTCCAAATTCACCAGTCAGTGAAGTGTAACAACCAGAACCATTCAGTTAATGATTGTCCTTCTGCTGGCAGGCAGATACCTCTCTGTACTCAAGCAGGCCTTCAACAGCTGCCCAATTCCTACAGGCAAGAGTTTTAATGGATGTGCAGAGCCTTTATATTTTCACTTTTAATTATTAATAGTATTTTGAATATTGTTTTAAAACTATTTTAGCTCAGTTTGTGCTCTACTATTTTAACTAGTTTAATTGTATGTCAATATTTATAACACATTGTCTTGCTATTAGTACTTTTTTTTTTTAATTTAACATCAAGCTTCTCTCAATTGTGGAAGAGAGACAGGTAGAATACAAATCAAATCAAATGAAGTCAAAGCAATCAATAAATGTGGAAGATAAAGGATTACAGTGTCAAACTCAGAGCGCACTTTGAGGCCAGGGTGAAGAACCTCAGATCTAAGACTGAGGCCCCAATTTGACCATCTGAGGTTCCTCAGCAGCCCACAATGCTATTCTGATGCTCCTAGCTTTCCTCAGCTTTTAAATAGCCTTTTCCCCATTTCAAAAGACTTAAATGCCTCTCCCAATGCTTAGTTAAAAGCAGTTCAGGCTTTGAGCTAAAATAAGCTGATATGTTAGTGTCACATGCTTGCCTTTGGTTTTATCTACCAATAGAAGGAACCTCCCAAGAACATCTTTGAAACTCAGTTTCTTTGGAAGATCATCTTTGAAAGAACCTGTTTGAAAGGAAGTCTTCCCTCAGCCCTGAAACAGGATTCCCACACTTGCTGTCTGTTCCAGTTCCCCTGCCAAAGGTCAAACTCTAGAGTTTCAAAGAGATGGCTGTGTAGTTTCTGCATTAAAAAAGAGCCCAGGAACACTTCAGACAGCTAGTTCCATGGGTGAATTTTCTGTATGATCCAGTTTTCAAAGAAGTAGTCATGTTAATCTCTTGCAGCATAAAAAGGAAGAGTAGCAGCACCTTTAAGACTAACTGTTGTTATTGTTGCATGAACTTTTGTGGATATAAATCATCTTCTTCTGAGGCTGTACAGAGTGATAATAAATCTTCAGGATAATAAATCTGATTCAGGACATTCTCCTAAAGTTCAAACATTTTCTGACTTTCTATAACTTACTCCCGTTATATCTAGTCCTGCCCTCTTCTATTTATACAGAATTTATACAGTGACCTTGGTCTTTGCTTCTCCAGGCTAAAGGTTTCCAGTTCCTTCAACTTTCCTCCCAGCAGTATGAGAATACAAGGATGTATGTACAATTTTCTATAATTATGTACACTTTGGGACTTTTTCTCCCAAAAACTAAGTTACACAAGAAACGTATGCTTTTCTTCAAGTAATGTGATTTTTTTTAAAAAAAAAATCTAAGACTTGTTTGCATAAAAAACATTTCTGCAAGGTAATAGTGAATTTTGCAAAAAAAACAAAACAAAACCCAAATTTGAAAAAATCTCTTGATAACTACCCATTTTCTCAGATGAGTATCATTAAATAT
Source organism: Iguana delicatissima (assembly GCA_948472985.1). NCBI lineage: Eukaryota > Metazoa > Chordata > Lepidosauria > Squamata > Iguanidae > Iguana > Iguana delicatissima. The sequence goes on along the minus strand of CAOKZL010000469.1, from coordinate 3,359 downwards.
GAGAAAAATTTTCAGTATTGGTCACATCCCTTGCTTTTCCTACTGATCAACTTGGTTATCTGTGTCTGATTTTGTTCGAGTATGTTTATATCCTTCTTAAATGCCCAGAACTGGATGCTATACTCCCCAAGATACCTGATAAGTGGAAATTAAAGCAGAACAGTTACTTCTTATGATTGAAAACTGTGGCCCTTTCCGCATGGACATGGCGTTCTAGCATGGGGACAGGAGAGGAGAAGGATCACAACAATGCTTCTGAAAGACATCATCATGGTCCTGTCCTTCTCCTGTCACCAGCCGGTGTAATAGCAGGGCAAATTTTGTCCATCAATTACCTCCAATTGCGTGATGCTCCTGTATTTACCTGCCCCCAAAAGCAGGATGGAGGTACTTCCTAGCCCAGCACAGTGTGGGAAAGAGCCCGGCTGCACTGCGGGGTCTCTCATGCTCCCTCATGTTGTGTCCCTCATGCTCCCTTCCACAGGGGGCTGGCTGGTGCCAAGGGGAGTGTTCCTGCCAAAAGCCCTGCTGGGATCATAACCAGAGATGGTGAGATAAGGTAAGGTGCAGGAAAGGCCTATGTTGGAATCAGCACTTAAACTCAGCAGAGGTTTGCTGGCATGAGTGGAAAGGAACAGAGTAGCAATTTTCTCTAATTCCTACTTTCCACTACTTCCTGAAGTATCACCTCTGCCTGTATTCTGGACTGTTGGGGGACCCTCTGGAATGGTTTGGTGAAGGTGTGAGAAATTGACACAATGGTATGAAGTGTTCACAGACATCATGCCTTGAAAAAGTTATATTATTGTCTATAGCGTGGTCAAGACTAAACTCTGCACCCTGCAACTATGCATTCCAGCTCCCAGCAAAACTGTAAACTTTAGACTATTTGTCCTCCCTGCCCCCACCCACATACACTAGGAGTTGGTAAAGGAATTCTACTGTGGCTGCTGTACTTAAAACTGATCGCGCTGTGATGTTGAGATGGCAGTGGGGCCCAATATGAGATCTGGGGCTTATCTATTGTACCTTGCAGCCCTGAAACAGATCACATTGTGATAACTGTCCTCTGCTGTAATTCCTGATGTGTTTTCATTAATCAAAAACATAATGACTAAAATCTTGTTTTACATCAGTAGCTTATTCTATGGCATTGACCATTTGTGAACCCACACTGATGACTCCTGAATGCATTGTGCCTGAGTGCATCAGATAAAGAGGTAGGGCATGAAAACTGACATTTGCAATATGGAAGGGAAATCTAGAGACAATCACTACCTATGCTCTTCCTCTAGCACAAGTGGTGCATCGGACCCTTTATTCCTACCACAAAGTCATGGTGATCAAAAGATGGGGTCCACCATATCCCCTCTCAACATACATAGAAGTGATACAACATGCATTGATCAAGAAGTTCAAGATGATTGTTGAAAGCTGCTTCTCAAGGAGCACTGGAAAAAAATATAAAAATGTTTTAATGCTTTAATTTTAGTGGGGAAATGGCAGTTGTTGGTGAGAGTGGGATCAGCATTCAGCATTTTCCATGAGCATCCTCAGCTAGCCCAGATGCCTCCCATTTGGTTCATAATTGGATTCAGCCAATCAAGTAACCCCATCCCCCAAACTAGAAATAACTCTGCTTATTCAAATCTAAGCACCAATCAGATTTACTTGGCTCATGTAATAAAGCCCTCAGTCTCAGAGGAAGGCAAACAGAAATTCCCTCTGAACAAATCTTAGCCATTTCCTCACTATGTTGTCTTAGTGCTATTATTCCACTTTCAACATCCTGTGGAATTCTGGGGTTTGTAGTTTACTGAGGCCAAAGAGCTCTCTGGCTAAGAATTCTAAAGGCCCCTCTCTAAATTGCAAACCCCAGGATTCCATAGGATGTTGTTAGTGGAATTATAGCACTATAACAGTGTAGTGTGGAAATGATCCTTGTCCAAAAAATCCTGATAGCTGTGCCTTAGAGTCACTGTCAGTCACCTTCACTCCCTTTCCATTAAGCCTGTGTGTGTGTGTGTGTGTGTGTGTGTGTGAGAGAGAGAGAGAGAGAGAGAGAGAGAGAGGAGAGAGAGAGAGAGAGAATACTGGAATGTTGACTAAGAAGAGGTTTCTGCTCATAGCAACTTAATAAATTGCTTTTGTCGAAGAAGAGACTTACCAATAACCACAATGGCTAAGGAAAAAGAACCCCCCCTCAAACTTTCACACACACACACACACACAATTTGGCCTGTAGTCTGACACAACACAGTACACTCACAGTGCATGATGCACCACATATGTAAATTTCACATATGGCAAGGATCCTCCTTTCACTTCACTGGAATGGCAGCTCCACCTACAGGAAGGCAGACATGTGGACACTCCTTTCCAGTGAGATGAATGTGGCAATCATGTCAATCTCATGAGGAGATGTTTGATGTTCACACTTCTTGCATGTTCAAAGGGAAGCTAGACTATAGCGGAATCTTGATTTCTGAGGATGGAGAGGAAGTTGTGGGAAAAAAATATCTTTTTTTTTTAGTGGCTAAATTCACATTTTCTGTCTCAAGTCTATCATCCTGAAATGGAACAGAACCAAAAAAAAAATGCAGATTGTAGATGTTTCTCCATTTCAAGTTCTAATACAAGAGGATAAATTAAAAAACCAGTTGTGAAACTGTGGCAAAAGGACCGAAGGGCTTCTAGTCCTATTTGGTGTTCTGGTTGGACACTGTGGGAAACAGGATGTTACACCGGACAGGCCTTTGGTATTTTGGTTTGATCTAGTACAGCTCTTCATAATGCCTTTAAGGTCACAAAGCCAATTAAAATGTACATTCCAGAGTAAATTCTTTATGATCCTTGATGTGTTTACTAAAATTATAAAGAACTTAAGCCATTGATATTTTTTAAAGCCATATGCTCGATAATCTTTGGAGGGGGGCTGGAAGCATACATTACATTTGGCTGAGTGGATCTTTTGCTGACATAATCTCTAACAAACAATCCCCTTCTGTGATAGAAGTTTATGGGATTGCCTCAGGACTCTGCCGGAGTTAAGGTTAAGCACATGTGTAAATATTTGTAAGGCTGTGGCCTTAAGCATGGCTGTTTAATTTTCCATTTCTTAAACAACAATAAGATCAGGGTCAGAGACTTGGGTCAGAGCCACACTTACATAAGAGAAATATTATGCATATGGCAAACTATACTATGATTTGTTCAGCCAATGTGTGTACTTTTAGCATCAAGTGTTCCTGTATCTCAACACTTTGACCTATTTTAATGCTTTTAGAAGAGATGCTAATAAGTAGTGATATAACACTGGGGAAACCCAGCTTTCTGGTTAGAATGGCGTTGTTTGCTTA